>OY728131.1:2024449835-2025699835 GCA_963277665.1 Viscum album
TTAGATTTTTGTGCTGGGAGCTAGTATTTTCCATGGAGTAGCTAGGCGCTAGTGCAGTTTGGTTACGTATACCCATGAAAAGATTATTATCTCAGGGTTCTAATTACATTACCTATTTAGTTAGGAGTATTACCCTTCATGGTTGCACACTGTTCGGATATAAAAGCTTCTTGAGTTGTAGTAGGGTGATATTTTAGTGGTGGAGTATGCGTCAAGGTTCAATAACCATACATAACACTCCCTTGATATGGTACGAGATGGATTCTTTTGGGTGAGGAAGTTAGAGTAGGGTCTTCATAGATACATTCGAGATAGGGTTATTTATATATGCCTACCTACATATGTTGGAGTACTAGAGAGAGAGATAGTGACAGAGAGCTTCCTAGAAAATGGGTGTCGAGTGGTTAGAGTTAGTAGTGGGCATCAAGTGGTCAATTCATCTACAACAGGTAGTAGTATTTTTACATTAAGATCCCATAAGAGGAAGAATTATCATTCTCAGACTTAGATAAGAGGATCTATGGCCCCAAGGATTTCACAGATGATCCAGTCAACCCAAATAGGTTAGGTGTTATGATTGTTCCAGGCGAGGTCACATAGCTCATGATTTCTGAACCCATCGTGCATAGCAGGATAGATAGTGGATGAACCACCACAGTAAAGGTATCATGGTGATAAGTGTTCTCCCAAGAATGGATAGGGTGTCCCCTAGGGATGGTGTGCTAGCAAAGAAGGAGGTGTAGCTTTATAATGGGGATCCATTGGTGGAGGGTGATGTTATGATATACGTCCAACACCCTGAGATGACTCATGATAGACTCAGGGAGCTAACATTTGCAGTTGCAGTCAGCTTCAGGCTATGAAGGCTTATGACCCAGAAGCTTGAGATAAGATATGAGGTACGATATATGTTTGTTATTAACTTTCTCCAGTACTTGTAGACATAGGTGTGCATCTCTCTTTTCATTCTATATCCCTTATGAAATAGCTAGAGCTCCCCATTGTGACCTTACCACATTATCTTTTTATAGAGGTTCTGATTGATGGTGATTCGTTGATACTGCTTATCTACTGGTAGTACAACTTATCGTTTGGTGGAGAGAGTTTCACATGGTACCTCATGGTCATAATTATGGAACCATGTGATGTCACCTTGGGTATTGATAGGTATTCTATAGTTTGAATCTAGATCTAATGTCATCATAGGTGGGTCAAATTCCTTCAGACATATGAGATGTGATTCCCCTTTATGGGAAAGAGAGATGTCATGGCTGAGCAAGTAGACATTCATGTAGGAGTTTGCCACCCATTTCCCATCAGTTGGTGAGTTTAGTTTGTAGTTTGGAAGGCTCTTCAGGAAGCTATATTCTTTTTGTAGTGGAGGACTTTATGGATGTCCACCCAGAGGATATTCTGGGACTACCTCCAAGGTGGTACATGGAATTGTGAATTGTCTTTCACCTTTGTACCATAACAATATCTTTCGTGCTAATTGGATGGCCCCTACCGAGCCTCAGGAGATGAGGGTGTAGTTGGAGGACCTTTGAGTGAAGGGTTTTATTAGACCGAGTGTATCCCCCTGGGAAGCTCAATTTTTTCATAAAAATGGGATATGGGAGATTATAGATTTTTGTTGAATATCATTTCCTAAATCAGTTAATGATAAAGATTAATTATCCCTTTCATAGGATTTATAACCTATTTGGATAGTTTGAGGAGTGAATTGGTAATCGAATATCGATCTCAGGTCTGGTTACCACTAGTTGAGGTTTTGTGAGGCTAATATTCCAAAGTTGGAAATCATGTGTCGTTATAGATACTAAGTTTCTAAATATATCTTTTAGTGTGAGGAATTCCCCCATTGTGTTTATGAATATTATGAACTGGATCTTCTATCCATACTTAGACCGATTTGTGGTTGTCTTCATTGATGACATACTCATATACTCTATTTAAAATGAGGAGCACGAAAATAACTTTCATATGGTTATGGACTTACTTCTAGAGCACCATATTAGTGGTTAGTTCTTGAAGTTCATGTGTTGGATCTACAAGGTTCACTTTTTGGGGAATTACATTTCTAATACCAGTTTAGTTGTGGACATGATGGATATTTATACATTGTTTTCTTGGGTTTTACATAAGAGCGTATAGGAGGTGTGGAGTTTTCTTATCTTTTCAAGTTACTATATAAGGTTCTTGTTGTACTTATCTATGATTGCATCCCATTTGACTACACTGATGTACAAAGGGTAGCTGTTTTCCTAGATTGAGTACTTTTAGACGGCCTTAGAGTAGTTTAGGATGAGGCTAACCAGTGATCCAAAATTGAGACTGTCGAAGGAGGGCATTGAGTATGTAGTGTGTTGTGATGCCTATGGATCTGGGTTTAGTTGTGTGTTGATGTAGAGGTAGTCAGCGATCACATATGGGTCAATTTAGTTGATACCCCAGGAGCGGAACTATACAACTCATTACATGAAGTTAGCAGTGATATTATACACTCTGAAGATGTAGAGGCACTATTTACTGGGAGAGTGCTTTGTTTTTTACTCAAACCATCAGATCCTTAAGTTCACATTCACATAAAGATATTTGAACCTAATAAAGAGGAACTAGTAGGACTTCTATAGGACTCTGACTATGAGATATTCTATACTCCTAGGAAGGGAAATATGGAGTAATATTACCTTAGTAATAATTCTCATTATTTTTTTGTGGAGGATATGTCTAAGTAGTTAGTTTCCTTTAAGTCTATCCTAGTTTAGGAGAGGGGTTCACCTTATTTTCAATACATGTTAATAACTCTATCTATTCTTTAGTGTATGGAGGAGACTCAACTACGATACATCGACTATGAGCTTCTCCATTACTAGATATCTTTGGTAGATTCACCATATGGATTTTATGAAGTAGGGGAACATATCATCCTTTTCTAGGTATGGATGGTGGTTCTAAACATGATATGAGAGTAGTTGGTGAGGGATTTTCACACTTCCATTTTTTTTACACATCCCATAGTGGAAAATCTGTACGAGGACCTTCTGCGGTAGTTTTTCTGGGTAGGCATGATGTGAATCGTAGTCGAGTTCATCTCTTAGTGTCTCGCATGTCATCAGGTAAATGAAAATCACTTGGATCTGGTTGGTTTGACCCAACCTCTTGAGATCCTAGATTGAAAATGTGATGGAATATCCATATATTTTATGGGGATTAAATAGATAGTTAGAGGCCATGATTTAATTTGGGGGATTATTTATAAACTCGTGAAGTTAGCACACTTCCTTTACATTAGGGGGAAGATTTTAATGGAGAGTTTCGGATGGTTGTATGTGTGGAAGATCATTAGTCTCCATGGGGTATTTTCAATGATTTTCTAAAAACATGATTCATTTTTTACATCATGGTTGTGGAGAGGCCTATGGGAGGAATTCAGGACCAATTGAAAGATGACTATAGTGTTTCACCAACAAACGGTTGGACATACCGAGAACACTATCCGAGTGTTAGAGGATATTTTGAAAGACTATCTTTTGGACATTATATGGATCTAGGAGGACCTTTTTCCATTGGTAAATTTTTTTATAATAGAAGATATCACTCTATGGTCGGAATGGAATCTTTCAAGTCCTAAAATGGATGACCCTGTAGAACATCATTATGCTGGATTGAAATGGGTGAGGCATAACTTTTTGGGATGGAGATGGTTTAGGAAATGATTGAGGAAGTTCAGCTGATCTGGGAGAGTATGAGGATAAATAAGTGATGAGAGAAACCTTATACAAATCAAAATCAAAAGCCCCTATATTTCGAGTATGGAGACTCGTTTTTTCTAAGAGACTTTCCACGATGAGGATTGTGGAGGCTTGGCCAGGGAGGTAAGATATCCTCATGGTTAATTGTTATATTAAGTATTCTACAGAGGGTTGGTGATTTTTCCTTCCACCTAGCCTTACCCCCATAGTTGGAGCGGGTTCATGATGTCTTCCATGTGTCACAACTGAGGAGATATCATCATAACCCTATGCATTTTATTGATGGGGGTGAGTTGTACAACGAGGATGGATCCAACATCACGGAGTACCTAATGGTGATCGAGTATCGATAGGATAGTATCCAATGATGATGAAACATTCCCCTGGTTCATGTTCAATGGAACAATGGGAGCATTTAGGAGAGCTCTTGAGAGTGCGAGATCTAGATATTAGCTCAGTATCTTTATATTTTTTTAGCCTATGATATTCGAGGAAGAAAAAACATAAAGGGGGGAATAATGTAGTGATTATTGTTTCCTTATAATACTTTGAAATATATTAAGAAATATTTTTGGAGCCAACTGCTGAGACGGTGTAAGATTCAGAGGTCTGGTTAGTTGAAAATTGATATTATAAAAATATAAAATATATTAATATCACATGCGTGTATTTTTTTAGAAATAATGGTATATCTCCCTAATGGTTCCATAGATTATAAATTCAATACCATGGCTGAATTTTGAGTGCGGGGTTTACCCTAGGCATGAATAAAATTTGGTCAGGTCTATACATTTGGATTAGGAAGCTGTTGTGGAATAATTAATTAAAATATTTAACTAATTCATTTAATACCCCTAAAATAATTTCATCTATATAATTGTTTCTATAGAAATTTTCCAGGGTTATCCACATAACCTTGAGAGACATTAGAGTAGAATTGGTAATTATTAGTTGGGTAATTAGAATCAATCAACGAACGGTGATCGGATTGAGGTGGATCAAGAGGAAGCAAATGTAGTGCATATTCCCCATCACTAGAGAATGTTTTCTTCACCAATTATTGATACATAATTGAGGTACATCTCATCAATTGTGGATTCCTTCCATTTTCATTAAAATTTTCATAGTTTATTTTTTATATTTTTTTTATCATACATTCTTCGCATGGGCCATATTATCATCCCAGTTTTAGTAATCTATTACTAGTGGCCAATAATGATTTTCTAATTTTTTCACCTTTTTTATTGTGCCTTCCCCCAACCTATTATTCACATTCTTTTCTATCATCAAAGAGGTAACTAGTATCAAAATGGTCTTTAATGTCGTGTTTTATTTTATATCAGTTTTTAATAGACATTGAAGTTGCCGATGTAAAAAATATGACTTTTTTCATTGGTATTTGTAAACCAATTCCAAAAAAAATATATTTTATTAGCATCGGTTTTATAAAAAATGATACCCAAAAAACACATCCATATCATTTTTGGCATCGGTTTCCTTAAACACCAATTCCTAAAAGTTAAAAAAAATATTTTCGGCGTCGGTTCTTGAAAAAACCTATTGACATAAATGAATAAAATAATTTTGGTGTCGATTTTTACAAAAATGTTGCCAAAAAGTATTTTTTTTCTTCTATGTTTTATATAATTTTCTAAACTTCAATTTTACTAGTCGTGAATCTAAAACGAAGTTACGGATAAAAATTTATGGTTTTCTGAAGTAGATCATGTCAAAGTTTCATTTGATACAACTCATTTCAACGAAAACATGATAAACATGAATTAAAATCATATACACCAAAAGAAATAAAATAATCATAATACATTAAACATATTTCAATGGTTTTAGGATATTCCATCAAAATTATATGTTGTTTATCATTATATCTCTTATATTAAGGGTAGAACTCATGCTGTAATAAAAATTGTAATCGATAATTAAATTTACACCATGGTGGGTAAATATCATCGAAATATTTTATATTTGTAACTCAATAAAAAAATTAATCATCATTATAAGAAAGATAATAGAGTTTTTTAGAAATATAGGATAACAATAACAAAAAAAATAAATGGATAGAATAGGTATCGTGTTCAAATTAACAATTGAAGCTAAGTTGAAGACTTGACTGAATCGAAGAGATTGAAAATGATGAACGAAGAAGAAAATGGATTTATATATAGTAAATGAAAATATTTTCAATTGAATTGTATGAAAATGTAGGCAGTATTTTAAGATTTTAAACATGCATTGTGAAACAAATAGAAATTCTGATCCCGCGTATTGGTGAATACTCTTTGGTGTTAGTTTTGTTTGAAACAGACACAAAAAAGGATTTATATTGGTCTTTTGGTGACAATTTTTTTAAAAACCGACCCTAAAAACTCCAATCGATATCGTTTTTGGTATCATTTTTTAAATAAACTGATGCTAAAATTTTTTAAAAAATTGGCATCAGTTTTTAAATAAACCGATGCATAAATTTTAAAAACAAAAATCTTTTCAAATTGGTTTTTTTTAACTGACGCAAAAAACTAAAAAAATGTCTTGGAGATAGATTTTTTTATAAACAGGTTCTAAAAATTAAAAAAAAAGTATGGAGAATTCCTTAAGATTTGATTTTACTGGTTGTGGAGCCAAAATAGAGTTAGGGATTAAAAGTTATGGCCTTTGAAAGTGGGACATATTTAAGATTTCTCAAAGAGAAGATCAAGTTCTGACATCCATAACTTTTAATTAGTAACTCCCTTTTTTCTCTATGACCATTCAAATCGATGCTTAGGAAATTATATAAAGTATTATAATTTTTTTAATTTTTGGTGTCGGTTTTCATAAAAACTGATGCCAAATTTTTTTTCACATTAATTGTTTTATAACTGATGCCAAAAAGTCCCCCACAAACATTTTTTACATCAGTTTATAAGAAACTGACTTCAAGTTGATGACATTAAAAGTCATTTTTCTACTAGTGGGTTAAGGTTGGACATTGTCTGGGTAGGTTCAAGCATGATTAAACCCCTGGATTCATGGATATTTTGGAAAATGATGTTTGGATCAATGTTTTTTGGATAGATCAGGATGAATCTTGAGTTTTTGGTAGAGATTTGTGGTTCTGGGATATAGAGCAGTGATTGCATCAGGTGAAAGACAAAAGGAGGAATGATGGTCGTCATTTTGGGCTCCAAGAGGATTATTGGACTTCATTTTTTGCCACCAGAGGCCATAAAATGATAGTTAGATGATATTTTATTTAATTTGGGTGTCCAATTACTGAGAATCATGGTAGTGGAATAGGATATAGAAATAATGTGAAGGAAATTAGGATTATGTAAACAAATCAACTAAATTCCATGTATCCTGGAAGAATGAACGGAAATTATCCCCATAAATGAAGTGCTAGGGTTTCTAAAAAAGATAACAATCACATGATATATGGTAAGAGAACATGTCGTGTGACCATGCCCAGCTGGCCAATCCATGGGCCACCTATCACAAACCCAGGGCCCCATGTGGTCAGACATGTCAGCTGCTTCGTGTGGTACATGAGTATGGGTTGGTACTTGATAATGGCCAAGTACATGGCTAGTTACATGGTCATAGACGAAAAAACAAAATCACGGTTAGGAGCACATGTGTATGCCCGAAGTGGCTGATACATGTCATGTATGAACCATACACAATATGTATTGGGTAATTTCTTCTCTATGTCCATATGAGAACATGTTCAGGTAAGTAGGTGGGTTGACAAGCCGTGTAGACCCCCATAAACTCCATGTATTCCCTTCATCAACTTCTCTCAAATCTTCTTTATTTTGGATCATATTTTTTCCAGCAATTAGCCTATCATGAGTAGTTTTATGTGTTGACTCTCATGGTATCATTTTTTGTGGAACATGAGATATGATGCAAGATGTTTTGATTATGATTCTTCTTTTGGAGATGTTTGATGATGGTAATGGTCAAGGTGATATTGTAATGAAAAAAATATTTATGCATAAAATTACCTTTCTTTTAATGTCTTATGGATATAGAAAAAACATGCACTTTTTTATTATTGGGTTTAAATTAATGTTATGTATCATTTTTGTTGACGATATAGCTATCGAACAGTGATCGAAAAACTAATAAAAATGTAAGTTTTTAACAAATCCTTTCAAGAAAGAAAATGGAGATAATGGCCTCATCCAGTAGACTCCGGTTGTAAGAAGCTCATTTTTCGGATCTCAGAAAGAAGGTATCATCACTCAGCTTTGCTTTTGACCAATCCTAATCCGAGATTCAACACGTTATGCTTGAATGGAATTTCCTATGGAAGAAGTTCAAGTTAATAGAGATTACCACTTGGGCAATGTTATCCGAGCCACCCCAAGAGTCGATCATCATCACACACCTTACCCTTAGGTCTTTTGTGGGTGTTATAAGGGGTTATGTAACAATTTATTAGTTACTTATTGTGAAATCCTTAACTATAAATAAAAGTCTTATTCCATAAATTCCTTTATGAGAGTAGTCTTTCTTAAAAATGATGAATTTTATAAATTTATTTTTTTGATAAAATGGTAATTTTGAGAAATATATGCATTATTATTTTAAACTATGTTTTTATTAATAATATTATAAAAACAATTCTTATAAATGGTGATTATATCGGTTCCTTACCGGTAAATGATTAGGTAATCAGTTTAACAAAAGTGATATTTTTATACGATAAAATATAAAGTGTATTTTTAAAGAATTTATTTTATGGAATTAATTAATTTTTGAAATAATTAATATTTTAAAAAAATATTATTATCAAATTTTTTTATGATTATATAGTTTTTATGAAGTAAATTGTAATTTTTTATAAAGTTTTAAAACTGTTTTTATAAAACCAATCAATTTTCAATAAAATTTAGTTCTCATTTTAAAATTTAAAATTAACATATTTAGAAAATTATTTAGATAAAATTAATATTTTTTTGAATCAAGATTTCTAAATTATGCAATGGTTAATTTTTTATAATTTTATTAGACGGTCGAATTTTTGGGTAAAAATTAAATAATATATAAGTATATAGTGTGTTTTATGACATCATAATGACCTAATAGTTATTTAATAAATACCTTAAAATGGATATTCAGCCAAATATATGTTTCAACATTAAAATAAATTTATTTTATATTTATTTGAATTATTTTATCATTCCTTAGTAAATCCTCCAAAATTCATGACATGTTTTATAATTTTAAGTTCATCTCTATAATAATGTGACTCACCTCCACATAATCAAGGCTAGTATTTTAATAACTTTGATCCATGGAATTATAAAAAAAAAATACACTCCTCTTTGGAAAAAACCAAGGGAAAAACCATTGGATGGTTTGGGGTTTTGAATATTTAATTACATAGATTCAAAAACCAAATTTTGTGAAATATTAAAGAACTCCCCTCTCATTTTCTATATAAACCCACCCAAGCTCCCACATCTCTTCACTAAAAAACCAAGGATCATGTCCCTACTATGTACTTACCTCTCTAGAATCCTACCAAGGTTCCCCAATGTCACGCCCCACAAAATGGAGAAGAGACCTGATGGTGAGGTTCTCTAGAATCCTATAGAGTTCTCTACATCTCCACCATGTTCTGGAATATTCCAAACTTCTCCAGAGTTTTGCGAAACACCCCTTGGGCCATGAAGGGTCCAGAACATTCTAGGCCTCCATGGAAGGTTAAGTATCTCAATGGGTTCTAGAATTATCCATGTATATCCTAGTAGAGTAGGATAGAATACTCTATAATCATGTGGAAGTTTACATATTCTAGAATTTTGTAGAATTTTCCATCAAGCCCTTTATAAATGGAGTGGATCCTCATTTGTAAATACACACAGAAGTTGAGAAAATTTGAGAGATTCTTTGCACTTGTGACTTGAGATCTTGTCAAGCACTTCCCTTATGATCCTTACTTCTGTTGTGAGTGTCGAAAGGCTGAACTCGTCTAGGCTTTGTGAAAGGGAAGCTATCCGAGTGCCGCACGGGAGCTTGGGAGAAGGACATGTCCCATGACAGTTGGTTTCAGAGGTGTTCAAGGCAAGTTTTCATGATGTCAAGCTCGAATTTTGAGTATATTATTATGTCTGAGAAGGAGTTCCTGTTGTCCATTCCTAGGAAGAAGTGTGGTAAGTCTCATGAGACCATGGCAACTCTTGAGGAGCATCTCCTAAGGGTTGAGGAGTGCCTTGCTGGCGTGAAGTAACGTCTCGAGTATGTCAAGGGAGACAATGAGGAAGGGGCATTAGGCGTTGTGGGCCTACATGATGTTCTCTTCAATCTCCAAGACTGATTGGAATTAGTTGAGAGGTACGCCAAAGAGAATGCTGTCGAGAAATATGCCTTCATGGATTAGATGAAGGGGGTCTCATCACAGTATGGAGATGCTATGGCTAGGTATGACCAAACTCTTAATAAACTTAAGAGGGAGTTTTCAAATTACCGTGGTAAGTTGGCTAGTTGGGTGCTTATACGGGACACACCAAAGATCAATGTGCCTCGTCCAAAACACTTCAATGGAAAGAGATAATCCAAGGAGGTAGACAACTTCTTTTGGAAAGTGGAGCAATACTTCAAGGCAATAGGCTTGATGGAGGATATGAGTCATGTGAAGAATGTCGTTCTTTAATTTGGTGATGATTCCTCTCTATGGTGGAGGATGAAGTATCAGGAGCTCAAGGATGGTGGGAAGGCTTTTTGGTTCACGCCCAAATTTACCCAAGAGAAGAAGGGTAGAACGGTCCTTGTTGTGTAGCTTGGGTTGTCGATTCCACAGAGACCTAAGAAGATAACTAAGATACACAACCTATGGGATGGATTTTTGGATATGAAGTGGCCAACTTGGATTTATTTTGGATGGTTTTTAAAGATATATAATAGATTTAAGTAGATTCAATTTAAAAGAATGAGTTGATCCTAGGTTATCGCTCGAGGTGGATTGGACGTATTTTCTTTTTAATGATTTCAACATCTTAAATTTGAGATGGGTTAATTTAAGGAGATAAAACAACATCATCACTTACTGGTTTAATGCCTACACCCTCTAATACTAATCACCTATACACTTGAAGGATCGATGTTTTTAGCACTTCAAGGTAAAGGATCGTATTAGTACTTGAAGTGTGTGGCCTTAAATTCAACATGGACGATGGAGTTTAAAAATCATCAAATAAAAATCCCAATTAAAGAAGTGATTATACATTAATTAGGTGATAAATAACATCCAATCCAGCCCCTTGATACTCACTTGTATCAACTCATAAGTGGGTTAGCCCTCCATTGATCCCATGGTTTCAATGGAAGCGGAAAGTAGACTCATGAGAGAGGAAATGGAGAAGTAAGGAAAACAACAAAAATAAAATGATCACTCCACCGTTGTGTGAATAATTTCACAAGGGTTGGTGTGAATAAATTCACACCTTGATCCAACGGTATCAAATTGATATTAAGAACAAAAGAATAAGAGTAGAAGAAGAACTTTTATTAAGAAACTAAAGTGAATTGAACAACTTACATGTGAAAGACAAAATTGAGGCAACAAAAATGCAGCATAACATTACAATTGAACAAAGCATCCAAGATCCTAAACTCCTTCACCACCACTGCCTTAAATAGGAATTTTGGGAGCCTTGGGTCGATCCACCAACAGTACAAAGCATCTTAATTAATTTTGGTAGGCTATAGGTGGTGGAAAGCTTGTGGAATTTGGACTTTTCCACGTTTGACCCGAGGTGGCAGCCAGTTTTCATCCACCGAACAGAAGCGTCTGGAAGACCTTCTAGAAGGCCTAATCAGAGTGGGACATAGAAGAAGAAAATGGATCTCCAGATTTCTTCTAACAGAATGTAAACTTTGGGCCCATTTGGAGTTTTGTATTACGAGATATTATCAAATTAGTGTGCTGTTTTTCTGGGCCACAGAATCTGGCCCAGAATTGTATCTCTAACTTGGGCCGCCTAAATGACCACAATGGAGGCCGAATTAGCATTAACTCCTGAAGAGTGATTTGTTACTATACATGTCTTATAGCATCCCAAGAAATATGGGATTAATTGGGCCTGTATGTTGGGCCCCATAGTCTCATCAGTAGGATGGTGTCCAATCTTTCTTCTCCAGAATTGCTTCCTTTCATTGCCAAATATCTCCATCATCCTCCATGAATTCTCCATTGATCCCTGAATGAAACATGTTCATATTTGAGTGTAGATCAATTATCAAATTAAAATATGTATAATCAGATGAATCATTTGGTACTTTAAATGATGTTCAAAAATGTACCACATAATAGTGCATTTTAAGAAGGTATTACAATCATAATGTGAAATGATGTTCAAAGTGTAAAATGCACTAAAATTGTGTTTATGAATAATAAAGAACATGAATATTATATATATTAACAATGAATATTAGCCTCATTTAGTGGCTAATCACACCCCCCAACTTGAGTTTTGCTAGTCTCGAGAAAAATATATCTCATCAAAAATGAAATTCGAATTCCCTTTTCCAAAAACATTTTAATACACAATGATCACCAAAAAACCTTATACCAAACAATCATGAAACCCATCAAAATATTTTAATACGAGATAGTTTCATAAGCAGATCCCAATCCCAAGCCCATTCCTTTGATCAAATCCATCATCATTCTTCATCCAACTCAATTAGGTGTAATGATGTGTTGTGAATCACAATAGTTATGGGGGTTCATTTTCATTCAAGGGGAAAATCATGGAAGCGCTAGGTGGAATCACATTTAATCCTAATATGAGTATTCTTCATCCCTATTTTTTTTTGATTTTTTTTTGCAATATTGCTATATTAATTGAGATTGCAATTAATCAAATTAACCCATGTAGCAAGACTTTGCCGATGACTCCCAAACTCAAAGGCCTTAGGGCACCAAGTGAAACCCACATACTCAGGCATCGTCTCGAGTTAACTTAATCAAAAACAAAGTCATATTACCATAAATAGAGATAGATTGAAAAACTCAGGGCTAGACAACTCTGGAGTCATGATCCCCAAGTGCTGAAAGCCACGCATTTTATCAATCCATTTCTCTACACGCAAATTTTTATTTTTATTTTTTATTTTTTATTTTTTAATAATTTTTTTTAATTTTTTTTTTTGAATACTCATATTATTCATAAAAATAAAACCATCCTATGCTATTTATTATGGGACCCCAAAAATTCAAATTAGTACCCCACAGTCTAGAGGACGTGCATTGTGGCATTTTTTTTATTTGGATGAAAATATAAACGATGAAATATCACATTGGACAGCCACACTTTCCAAAATCTATTCTCATGAAATTATACAAGGATTAAAATCAGAATCAGGGCATGCTAAATTATTTTATATTTAGTTTCAAAGTGTGCAATGTGTATTACCATGTTCAAAGTTAAAGGAATTTTTCCTTCCATTTACTTTTTTTTTCAAATCATTCAATTTTTGTTTTTGACACAAAAGAATTTTTTTATTTTATCTCCCCCCCCAACTTAAAACAACACTATCCCCAGTGTTTGAAGAAATGAAAAATTAGAAGGAGTAGAGGCAGGGAATAAAAATTTAAAAAGGAAATTGAAAATGAGGATTATGGAATGAAGTCACCTGGTGGTTGAATTTTGAAGTTCTTGCCGCTCGAATTTATTCCTTTGATATCCATGTCGCTTGAAAAGTTCCCTAGTGGAAAAAGGAAAAAACAAAACAAACAAAACAAACAAAAACAAACAATATATATATATATATTTATATAATAAAGGAAGTAAAATATAAGAATATATATAAAAATTATAGAATAAGGTAGCACAAGAAGCCGCAGGTCAGTGGTAAGTGCGCGCCCATGTCTCCCTTCGGTCCCGGGTTCGAGTCCCCGCGGCTTCGCCGTTTGTGACGGGGTTTGCCCCACGGCCTATGGCGTGGACTTTTTTTTTGTATTATTATATTTTTATTTTATTTTTTTCTTAACCTATTGAACAATAAAAACAAAATAAACTGATGATACATTGTATTCTTTTGAAATTTCTGGGTAAGCTATTACTCAAGGATCACACCACGTAACACGGATGAATATGTTGCTCCTCTTTCGTACCCATCCATACTCATAATAGAAGAACAGGTCAAAAGTCTATTTTTTTATTTTTAAATATAAAAATGATTAAGTAATCTTATTTGAAAAGATTATTCAGAAAGATTAGAAACATAAAAACCACGGGTTGCCTCCCATGCAGCGCTTTGTTTAACGTCGTTAGCCTGATATAGATCCCAAATTTATCAATTTTTCCTGGTTCATAGATTGGATCAATTAACTCAACATCTATTTCCTGTTTATTGAATGATCCAACGAATGGTTTTAACCTTTGACCATTGACCTTGAAAATGTCACCACTTGTGGGATCTTGAATCTCTACTGCCCCATGGGGGAATACATGATGCACTATGAAAGGTCCTGACCATCTAGACCTTAACTTTCCCGGATGTAAATGAAGTTTTGAACTATACAAGAGCACAAGTTTTCCCGGTTCAAAATGTTTGACCTTGATATTCCTAGATTGGTAGGCTTGAACTCTAGCTTTATTGATCCTTGAATTTTCATAAGCCTTCATCCTTAGTTCCTCCAGTTCATTGAGATCTAATTTCCTTTTTGTTCCGGCCAAGGAGAGGTCATAATCCATCTTCTTAATTGCCCAAAAGGCCTTATGTTCAATCTCCACTGGCAAATGGCATGCTTTACCATAAACCAAACTATATGGGGACATTCCTAAAATGGTTTTATATGCAGTTCTATAGGCCCAAAGAGCATCTAAGAGTTTCTCAGACCAATATTTCCTAGAGGGGTTGACAGTTTTTCAAGAATTTGCTTAATCTCCCTATTCGCTAACTCAGCTTGACCATTGGTTTGAGGATGGTATGCAGTGGACACTTTATGAGAAATACCATACTTAGACATGAGTGAAGCGAATGGGCGGTTGCAGAAATGGGTTCCACGATCACTTATGATAGCCCTAGGAATTCCAAATCTAGAGAATATGTTTTCTTTTAGGAATCTAATCACAGTTTAATGATCATTGGATTTTGTGGGAATGGCCTCAACCCATTTTGAGACATAATCAACAGCTAAGAGTATGTAGAGGTATCCCTGAGAGTTTGGGAAGGGACCCATGAAATCAATTCCCCAACAGTCAAATATTTCAACCACTAAGATGGGAGTGAGTGGCATTTGATTCCTTTTTGTGATGGACCCTACTTGTTGACACTTAGGAAAGCTTTGACAAAATGTGTAGGAGTCCCTTGAGAGGGTGGGCCAAAAAAGACCACATTGAAGAATCTTAGCAGATGTTTTCTTAGAGGAAAAGTGACCTCCACATGCCTCACTATGACAAAATTTAAGGATGTACTCTTGTTCAGATTCTGGAACACACCTCCTAATGACTTGGTCAGGGCAGAATTTATAGAGGTATGGATCATCAAACACATAGTGTCTAACATCAGAAAGGAATTTCCTTCGAGCATGAGTCCCTACGAATTTTGGAATGACTCCTGTCACTAAGAAATTTGCTATGTCAGCATACCAAGGTCAGTCACTCACAGAGTATAAGTGTTCATCAGGAAATGAATCAGACACAGAAAGGTGATTTGAGTTGTCTTTGAATTCCATCCTAGAGAGGTGATCAGCTACAACATTTTCAACTCCCTTTTTATCCTTGATTGTGAGGTCAAATTCTTGTAAGAGAAGGACCCACCTAATTAGTCTAGCCTTAGCATCTTGTTTTTGGAAGAGGTATTTTAGTGCAGAATGGTTAGTGAACACAGTGATGGGTGATCTTAAGAGGTAGGACCTAAACTTCTCTAAGGCAGACACAATAGAAAGTAACTCCTTTTCAGTGGTGGTGTAGTCGATTGGGAATCATTTAAGGATTTTCTTGCATAAGAAATGACATAAGGAGTTTTATCACAACGTTGTCCTAACACAGCTCCAACAGAAAAGTCACTGGCATCACACATAAGTTCAAAAGAAAGGTTCCAATTTGGAGATTTCATAATGGGAGGAGAGGTGAGAGAGGATTTGAGGGTTGAGAATGAACCCTCACAGCTTTCTGTCCAAACAAATGGAGCATCCTTTACTAAGAGAGCACAAAGGGGATGGGATATTGAACTAAATTCCTTGATGATTCTTCTATAGAAACCAGCATGTCCTAAGAAAGACCGCACTTCCTTGACAGTTTTGGGTGATTGAAGGTGACGAATGATGTCAACCTTTTCTTTATCAACTTCAATCCCAATACTCGAGACCAGATGGCCTAGAACAAGTCCCTCTTTAACCATGAAATGGCATTTTTTCCAGTTTAGGACCAGATTTTTTTCTTCACATCTTGACAAGACTCTCTCCACATTCTGCAGACATCCCTCAAAAGTATCCCCAAACACAGAGAAGTCATCCATGAAGACCTCGAGAAAATCCCCTACCATGTCTGAGAAGATTCCCATCATGCACCACTGGAAGGTTCCAGGGGAATTGCATAACTTGAAGGGCATACGTTTGAAGGCAAAGGTACCGAAAGGACATG
This sequence comes from Viscum album, assembly GCA_963277665.1. Classification (NCBI taxonomy): domain Eukaryota; kingdom Viridiplantae; phylum Streptophyta; class Magnoliopsida; order Santalales; family Viscaceae; genus Viscum; species Viscum album. Next base: position 2,024,466,193 of record OY728131.1, read on the forward strand.
TGAATGTAGTCTTCCCTTGATCCTCTAGGGAGACCTCAATTTGATTGTACCCCGATTACCCATCTAAGAAACAGTAGAAGGCATGAACTTCCACTCTCTCAAGGACTTGGTCAATGAATGGTAAGGGGAAATGGTCCTTCTTGGTGAATGAGTTTAGTTTCCTATAGTCAATGCAGACCCTCCATCCACTACTCACCCTTGTTGGAAGAATCTCTCCATCCTCATTGGTTATCACTCTGATTCCAGCCTTTTTTGGAACCACTTGGATTGGGCTCACCCATTCACTCTCAGCTATGGGATATATGATACCAGCTTTCAACAATTTCAGAAGTTCCTTCCTTACTACCTCCATGATATTAGTATTGAGTCGTCTTTGAGGTTGACGACATGGCTTTGAATCAGATTCCAGAACAATCCTATGAGTCCCGATAAGTGGGCTAATCCCAGGAATATCAGAAAGGGTCCAACCAATGGCTTTCTTATGCTTCCTAAGGACATCTAGAAGCATCCTCTCATGATTGGCTTCAAGAGAAGAAAAAATGACAATAGGATGTGTTTGATTTTCCCCTAGGAAGGCATACTTTAGTGCAGCAGGAAGTTCCTTCAATTCAAGATCAGGTTGGTTCATAATTTCAGTAGAAGATTGGGACAATGGATCAAGATCAGTTTCTTTTTTAGAGATTCAGATAGGATTGATTCCTCACATGTAGAAGTTTCAGCTACTAGATTGGCTTGATCAAATTTAGGGAAGGAATTTAGAGGGGTCTCTATGAAATTGGTTTCTTGAAAGGTTTCACTGATTGTTGGACCTAAGAATTCATCATAAGAGCAATTTGAAAATGATTCAATCCAAGGAGATAAACTTCCTTCATATGAACAAAGGAAATCAATCTCATTCAGACTTGAACATTCATCAAATATTCCTTGATGTTCCATTGATTCATTATCAATGCTTCCTATCATGTTTACTTCATGAATATCCTCGTCATCCCCTATTTGTGAGCTTTCATTATAGATGTTCAATTCTAGACTCATGTTCCCAAAGGTGATAGTCATGTTCCCATTTCGGACTCGGATAACAGATTTGATTGTTGAAAGGAAAGGACGACCAAGGATGATTGGGGTTTGTTCCTTATTTCCTAAATTTGGATGGTTGTCAAGGACAATGAAATCAGAAGGGTAGATGAAGTTTTCAACCTTTACCAGAACGTCCTTTAAAATCCCCTTTGGAACCCTAATGCTACGATCAGCAAGCTGAAGTGTGACAGATGTGGGTTGGAGTTCTTCTAGGCCTAACTGGCAGTACACAGCATATGATATGAGATTGACACTAGCACCTAGGTCACACAAGGCCTTGACAACTTTACTTTCTCCTAGTTCAACATTGATGTAAGGGAAACCTGGGTCTTTCAACTTAGGAGGAATGGTCCCTTGAATGGTGGTACTCACATTAGCAGCCAAAAGGACTTGGTTTTTATGTGAAAATTTTCTTTTAAAAGTGCACAAATCCTTAAGGTACTTTGAGTAGGCAGGTATAGTTTGGATGGCACCGAGAAGGGGTATGTTCAACTTGACTTGTGAAAATATCTCCCTCAATGTTTCACTCAGTTCAGGCTTGGATTTCCCCCTCATGCGTTGGGGAAATGGTGCAGGTTGTGGGGTTGTTTGTTGAAGAGTTGTTTCTTTCACATTGTTATTAGTTTCTTCAGTTTGATCTTGTGGTTCATTTGAATTTTCATCCAAGTTTGAATCTTCAGGTGGGTTCTGAATTAGTTGTTCAGGTTTCTCAATTGATTTCCCACTTCTTAAAACAGTCACAGCCTTCAGTTGTTCATGAGTTGTTTGAGCACAACTTGACTCTCCCCTTGAAGTTGAGGATGGCACTGCCTGAGTAGGCATGGGTGCCTTTCCTGTTTTGATAGTTTGAAGTTCTTGTTTTAGGGAAGATACTTCTGAGTTCATACTCTCCATTTGTTTTCATAGTTGTTCTAGTAGGCTTTGTGGAACAGTTTGGGTTGGTGCTTGAGTAGGTTGGTTTATCCCAGGGGGATATTTTGGATGTGGGATGGTTTGTTGAAAATGGACCGGTGGTTGTTGGTATTGGATAGGTTGGGTTTGGAACTGGTTATGGGTTTGGTAGTTCTGTTGAGGGTAAGGATTTTTCCCTTGTGGCTGGCTATGTTGTTGGTTATCCTTCCATCGGAAGCCTGGGTGGTCATTGTACCTTGGATTGAAGGTGTTTTGGTATTGGGGCTTTTGAAAGTTTAGGGCACTGACTTCCGCTGGGGGTCCTCCTAGAAGAACATCCTTGATGGATGGAATGGTTGGGCAGTTGTCTGTTTTATGGTCATGTTTGTCACAAATTGTGCAAACAAGGTCTACATTTTTGGATTTCATGGACTTTCCTAAGGTCTATCTCTTCAACCTTCCTAGAGAGTGCTGCGAGTTTAGCCCTAAGGCTTTCCTCTTCTCTAAGTGTATGAATTATAGTGGTTCTTTGTGGCTTTTCAGAATAAGGTGAAGTTCCCCAAGTTTGGTTTTGTTCAGCCAGACTTTCCAGATACTCGTAAGCATCATTTGGGGCCTTGTTTTTAAAAGTTCGATTACACATCATGTCAATGAATTGTTTATTACCCGGACCCAACCCTTCATAGAAAATTCTCACTTGTTCAGGTATGGAAAACCCATGGTGTGGAACCATGTTTAGGGTGTCTTTGAACCTCTCCCATGTTTCATAAAATGACTCTCCCTCTTTTTCAAAAAAGTTTTGGATGCTCTTTTTAAGTGCAGTTATTTTGTGATGAGGGAAGTATTTTTTGTAGAATTCTCTTTGCAGTTGGTCCCAAGAGTGGATTGATGTAGGTCTCAAGTTGTTTAGCCAATTTTTAGCTCGATCCTTTAATGAAAAAGTAAATAGCCTCATCTTAGCAGATTCTAGTTGATGTGGGAGACACATGGTTTCAACAATGTCGTTGAACTCTTTGACATGAAGGTATGGCATTTCTGACTCCATCCCATGAAAGGTTGGAAGGTGGTTTAGGACATGGGGTTTGAATATGTAGTTGGTGTATCCTATATAATTGTGTCTAATGCATGAGGGGGCATTGGTCCAAGTTGGAGTGAGGTAGTCGTTCATGGTTTGATCAACTACATTCCCTATGTTTGGAGCTTCTTGGTTTTGGTTTCCCATTTGATTCCCCCCAGGGTTTACAATTTGATTTTGTGGATGACCCTCCATTGGACTTGTTTCAAGTTCTGACTTTGGGGTTTCAAGAATATTTGAATCTGATTTAAACAATCCCTTAGGTGCACTTGACTCCCCTATCCTAGGACTTTCAACCCTAACTAGTATGTTTGAGAAATCACGGGTGTAGGCGGACATGTTCCAAAAAAACGAGAAAGGGACAAGATAAGAGATCTTGGGTGAGAGTAGAAGAATGGAGGTGAGGAAAGAAGGTTTTTTTGGATCTAAGGTACTTACTTGTTCCCCGGCAATGGCGCCAAAATTTGGTTCACGCCCAAATTTACCCAAGAGAAGAAGGGTAGAACGGTCCTTATAGTGTAGCTTGGGTTGTCGATTCCACAGAGACCTAAGAAGATACCTAAGATACACGACCTAAGGGATGGATTTTTGGCTATGAAGTGGCCAACTTGGATTTATTTTGGATGGGTTTTAAATATATCTAATAGATTTAAGTGGATTCAATTTAAAGGAATGAGTTGATCCTAGGTTATCGCTCGGGGTGGATTGGACGTATTTTCTTTTTAATGATTTCAACTTCTTAAATTTGAGATGGGTTCATTTAAGGAGATAAAACAACATCATCAATTACTGGTTTAATGCCTACACCCTCTAATACTAATCACCTATACACTTGAAGGATCAAAGTTTTGAGCACTTCAAGGTAAAGGATCGTATTAGTACTTGAAGTGTGTGGCCTTAAATTCAATAAGGACGATGGATTTTAAAAATCATCAAATAAAAATCCCAATTAAAGAAGTGATTATACATTAATTAGGTGATAAATAACATCCAATACATACCCTTGATACTCCCTTGGATCAACCCATAAGTGGGTTATCCCTCCATTGATCCCATGGTTTCAATGGAAGCGGAAAGTAGACTCATGAGGGAGGAAATGGAGAAGTAAGGAAAACAACAAAAATAAAATGATCACTCCACCGTTGTGTGAATAATTTCACAAGGGTTGGTGTGAATAAATTCACACCTTGATATAAAGGTATCAAAGTGATATTAAGAACAAAATAATAAGAGTATAAGAAGAACTTTTATTAAGAAACTAAAGTGAATTGAACAACTTACATGTGAAAGACAAAATTGAGGCAACAAAAATGCAGCATAACATTACAATTGAACAAAGCATCCAAGATCCTAAACTCCTTCACCACCACTACCTTAAATAGGAATTTTGGGAGCCTTGGGTCGAGCCACCAATAGTACAAGGTATCTTAATTAATTTTGGTAGGCTATAGGTGGTGGAAAGCATGTGGAATTTGGACTTTTCCACGTTTGACCCGAGGTGGCAGCCAGTTTTCATCCACCGAACAGACGCGTCTGGAGGACCTTCGAGAAGGCCGAATCGGAGTGGGCCATATAAGAGGAAAATGGATCTCCGGATGTCTTATAACTGTCTGTAAAATTTGGGCCCATTTGGAGTTGTTTAGTACTAGATATGTTCAAATTAGTGGGATGTTGTTCTGTGACGCAGAATCTGGCCCAGAATTGTATCTCTACATTGGGACGCCTAAATGACCACAATGGAGGCCGAATTAGCATTAACTCCTGAATAGTGATTTGTTCCTATACATGTCTTATAGAATTACAAGAAATATGGGATTAATTGGGCCTGTATGTTGGGCCCCACAGTCTCATCAGTGGGCTGGTGTCCAATCTACCTTCTCCAGAATTGCTTGCCTTCATTGCCAAATATCTCCATCATCCTCCATGAATTCTCCATTGATCCCTGAATGAAACATGTTCATATTTGAGTGTAGATCAATTATCAAATTAAAATATGTATAATCAGATTAATCATTTGGTACTTTAAATGATGTTCAAAAATTTACCACATAATAGTGCATTTTAAGAAGGTATTACAATCATAATGTGAAATGATGTTCAAAGTGTAAAATGCACTAAAATGGTGTTTATGAATAATAAAGAAAATGAATATTATATATATTACCAATTAATATTAGTCTCGTATATTGGATAATCACACTTACATTATGGGAAGAGTTCAAACAATGGGTCTATGCTCAGTTCTACCCTGAGGAAACCGATTGGGAAGAAAGGTACAAGTTGGGAACTTTGAGTCATACGGGGACAATCCATGAGTATGTTCAGGAGTATGTCTCACAAAAGCTCCAAGTATGTGGAAAGTCCGATTATGATCATATGTTAGATTTCATCAAAGGTTTTCATCAATGGGAACAACAAGAGGTGTGAGGTCGACAGCCTAAGACCTTCACCGAAGCTGTGTCCATTGTCGAGTCCTTGGTGGAATACAAGAAGAAGGTTGAACACCCTAATCCCAAGAAGGAGTTCAAGGGTAAAGGTGGGGGTGACCAAGAGAGGAGGTGGAACCAGGATTCCCACGACAAGGGGAAGTCAACGGAGTACACCAAGGACTTCTCAAGAGAATTCAAGCCCCGAAGGTGTTACTTTTGTGATGGGACTCACACATGGAAGAAGTGTCCCAAGAGGAAGGCACTCAACTCTATGTTCGAAGAGAAGGAGGAAGTTCCCAAAGAGAAGAAAATGGGAACTTTAAGGCTCTTCAATTCATTGGAGGTGAAGAACCCACCTAAAGAAACACCTAAGGATGGGTTGATGTCTGTCAAGGTGGATTTGAATGGGAATCCCACCTATGTGATGCTTGACATGGGATCCACACACAACTTTGTGGCCGAAGATGAGGCGAGAAGACTTGGGCTAGTTTTGGCCAAGAAAAATAGTCACATTAAAGCCATGAATTCCACACCAGATCTGGCGAGTGGCATTATCCGTGGAGTGACCCTTTGCATAGGAGAATGGAGGGGTGCTACTGATCTCACGTTGGTTGTAACACCCTGAGATTTTATGAAAAATATTCTTTTTTAATTTCATTAATGTCTTGTGTTGTACGCTACACCAAAAGGAGCTTGCACAACACGCATCCTTGACTTGTCTTGCATTACACGCAATCGCGACCTTCCTTGATAGCGTGTGTAGTACGCACTACCGAGTTTCACTAAACAATGATATGCTATTAAAATATTATTAAAACTAGCCATTATAAATAGTAATAACCACCTTTTAAAATTTTAGAAATTTTATCTCTCAAAATGGACTTCATTTTTGGATTCAGAGTATCGAATTTAGCCTAAGGTGAAATTTTTGAACTTTTCGGATAACTTTCATTTTCTGATGAAAATTGAAAATTACTAAATTTTAATTAAAAACAACCTTTTTAATAGAAATAATTAATAGTGATAAATTATTAATTTGATTGGTTTTAAAGTATATTTAGAATGAATTTTTACAATTTAATACAATGTTGGTCATTGGATGTAATTTCACATTTAAACCAGTTATAAACAAGTGTCAATCTTTTGATAGTTATTATCTCTTAAAAACACGCCATTTGTTTTGACGATGGGAATTAATATTTAAATTAGTTAATGTAACTGATATGTTCTTAATTTGGTAAAATAGACATCATTTTTGATTTCATAATATAAAATATAGCTTATGCCTAATTTTTGGTATTTTTCTGGAAACTTTCATTTTTTGATGAATAGTGAAACCACTAAGTGGTAGTAAAAAAATGAATTTTTCATAAAACTTAATTTTACCGCTTCTGTGAGTGGAATTTTGAAAATATGAGAGACACGGTTAATATCAAGGACTAAAATGTGGTTCAATGAGATGAAAATAATTTTTGGTGAATAGTAACTTTTTACTTTTTTTTACCACGGTTAAAAGTAAATAGGGTAATTAAGGGTAAAAATGATATTATTATTACCCTAACACATATCCTAATTCTATTGGATAAGTTTAATTCGACCAAAAACAACCTTAGGAATAAAATATGACCATTTAGTCCCACTTGGATTAGATTAGGATATTTATTATTATTTAATTCAAAGAAGAGTTAAAAGAGTTAAAATCAAAGTTTATTTACTAAAAAATTTTAATATATGTTTATACATAATATAAATACGATTTTAAATATTCATTAGAACTATAATAAGATTTCCTACATAATGGTATTTTATTTATAATTTTTAGACATTAAATAAGTTAATTTATATATGACACAATGATCATGCAGTAATTACCATAATAGTGAAAAATTAGAATAATTGATATTATAAATACCCAAATAAGTTTAATTTGAGACTTTTTATAAATTACACTAATTTTATAGGTTAATATGACATGTTAATATTGATTTAATTAACTTTTTTCGAACTAATCATTCTGTTATGATTTTCACAAAAATCAATTACTAAATAGTGTCAAAATTGACATAAAATAGTTTTTAAAACAAATATTATATTATTAATTGTTATTTTATTCCTAAAAATCTAAGGTTCGGCCAAATGACTTATATAAGGTTATATATATTAATAATAAACAACTTGGGGTTCGTATGGATTGTTATAGTAAGTTTATTAACCTTATAGTGTAAGAACACAAGAAGACACGGTAAAAGTAAAATTATTTAACTTAATGTTAAATCTAAATGATAAGGTTAGAATAGGAATCTAAACTTGGATAAATTCTATTTTATGAGAGGATGTCGACCCATCCCCACCTTAGCTTCGAAATAAATCAATTTGGAGCTATTTTAAACCGAATTTGACTTTATAATAAAATTATAATTTTTGTTATTCCAAAGGTGACCCTCTCCTACCTTATAAAAGGGCACCTCCTCCCTCTCTTCCTCACACCACTTTGAGCCTTCAAGCTCGGCCAAACCCTGCCAAATTCCTTTCTCCACTTCCCTAGAAACATCCTAGAGGTTTTGGTCTTCCTCAAAGAAAATGTTTAGTGCCCTAAAAGGAGGTCTCAAAGAGGCGCTTCAAAGAAGAGGTAATGCTCGTTACCAATTCTTTCATCTTTATTTCTTCTTCCACTTATTATTCTTAGGTTGTTTCATTATGAAGTAATAACATAAGTATCACCAATATACTGATATGTTATTATAAGTATTAAACAACAATATTTCACCATCTATCCATCCTACGGAAAACGAAATCACCGCGCGTGCATACGTACGGAATACCGTCTCCATGCCATGGTGTAATCTATTTTCCACCACCACCTTACTTGGATGGGTATAATGGTGTACATAATAACTATATATGATTATTGTAAAGTGATATTGATTCTGAAATAGTATACATACACTCCAATACAATTCCACTATCATGAGAACGATATCATCGCTCGTGCGTACGTACGGACTACCGTCTCCACGACGCGATGAGATTCATTCTCCACGTTAACCATTCATGAATGATTATAAATTATATATAATAAGTAATAATGAAATATATGACATAATAATGATTCTGGATTTATGTGTATATATATGTATTTCATCTACTTAATTCCATTCAACTCAATAAGGAAAAGAAAACAGCGTTCATGCGTACGTACGGTCTACCGTCTCCATGAACGGTGTATTTCTTTCCATTTACTAATTTATTATATATATGTATAATATGAATATATGTTATATATAAATCATGTTTTATATTATGTAATTAAGTAATCATGATCTAAGTAATCATATGAATAATTACAAGTCAAAACACGGACGACAAATGAAACAATTTTACCAAAAACGCTCTTTAACATTGAATTTACAAAAGAACGGGTAATATAAAGTCATAAGTGAACCATATATGATATCATAACAATGAGTATGATTATGGAATAAGTCAATGACATTATTTAAACCATTATACAGGAGGTTCGGACACTTACAAATCAAATCATACCTAAGGTAAGGGAAATATCACAATCTCATTTTTATTCGTGATTGTTTATACTTTGGTATTTACTGGGGTTTATTTTATCATCCACATCAATGTTTCCTCAATATGTAATATTTATATCCTTCTACAATAGTTTATATCAAATTTTACCCTTCGGTGATTTTTTAGTAAAAGATATGAAAGGAATCGTTTTTCGTTTTTCATACGAGGTACTTTTTGACTTTTCCGACAAAAGTATGAGAAGAATGTTTTTTTAACTTATACAGTATGAATGGATTTTTAAAACATTATTTCCAAGAAGCTTCCTTTACAAGTTTTCAAGTTTATTTTTAATCAACTTCTTTTAGTTTAAAATTTTATGACATGTTAATAAAGGAAAATGTTTTTGAATTAGAAAGGATATTTTCCTCAAGAATGGAGTTCAAGTGTTTTATCAAAATTATTTTCCATCTAAGATAATATAGGATTCTGTTTCTATCCCTATTATTACATTGATTTGATTATGTTGTGATGGAATTATTTTTATGAATTCTTTTATCTTATATGAATTTTTTGATGATGACACGATGTTTAAGATTCCCATTTTTATTACATGAGTTATGCAATGATGTATGATTTATGATTTTGTGGCACACATAAGAATGGTATCATTATGAGATGGGTGGGACCTATATCTCCCTCCAATGCAATGGGTAAAGATTTTATATCTCATGAGATAGACATGGCTGGAACGGTAGGTTATACCGGTTCAGTGAAACAAGACTGAAACGAGGAGTGAACTCGGTTCAGAAAGGGACTTTGTCCACTATGATAGTCTTGGCAATGAGTCTTGACTAATAAGAAATGATTCTCTATGATTATGTGTGTATGACACAAAGTTTAATGTTTTAAGTTATGATTATTGGGATATCATTTCACTACTATGATTTATCCCATGTTATGAAATTATGCTCTCTTTTGCAGGTTAAGATTTCCAAAATGTTATGTTCTTATGAATATGATGTGATTGATATTTCCTTTGTTTACCCTTACTGAGCATTTTAGCTCACCCTTTTATGTTTTCTTTTCCCCAAGATATAAAGAAAGGTTTTAGGTAAAAAAAAGGGAAGATCTTTATGGGAGATGTTGAAGATCTTTCACCACGATTAGAGGATTATATTCCGAGTTTCCAAATACACTAAATTATTACGATCCTTGTGTGTGTGTTTTTGTTATGTACTAAGTATTCCGCAAAAGTAATGTAATGTCCATGTACGTCAGGCTTCGGGTCTCTACAGTTGATATCAGAGGAAAAGTTTAGTTAACCTTTGGAAACTAGGATGCGAAAACATTAGTAAGATCCCTAGAGATATTTCTAAGGTATGTCTATAGATGTCCCTAAGGATAAGTATACGTATAGGATATAGTCCTAGAACTATGGTTACGATATTAGATTAAACCAAAGATGTTAGATATTGAAGTTACTCCCCCTTTATTATGATTTTTGCCTCTCACACTATTCTTTTTGGGTTTTAGAAAATGGCTGGAAACAAGATGATTCATGATAATGGAGGATATGATGGAAAATGGAATGATATTCTTCATGAGAATCCAAATGAAATGGGATTTGGAAGTCCAAACATCATTATTATGCCGAATCAGCAATCTCATAATATGATCAATAAAGTAAAATTTGTTAAGTTTCCTGACTCGGCTAATAAGAGAAAGATGGAGTTTCATGATGATCATAGAGGAAAGAAAGTTCAATTTTCCCTATGTAAATCATGTGGGAAGAGGCATCAAGGAGAATGTTTCAAAGGAACTGGAAGATTATTTGGGTGTGGAAAAGAAGGACACAAAGCCAGTAAGTTCAAAGGAAAAGGTTCAGTTAACACCAGGGATGAGGATAATTGTATTTCTATGACATCAACAATGGTTAAATGTTTTAAATGTGGAATGTATGGGCATTATGCAAACCAATTCCCTAAGGGAAAGTCTCATGAAGAGACTCAGTATAGTCGTATGGGTAGTATTTATGTTGATGATGATGAAGAGACTATAAATGATATGTGAGATGAAAGAATTGTTGAATCTTGGTCAATGGTTTAAGAATGTAGTGGAATGATTACATGTTTATCATGTGTAATGTTGTATAAGTAATCTCATGGTACTATGGAATAAAGAGACATCTAAGGATTGTTACACTATTATCTTTCCTTGAGTTTTGAAAGTGTATGATTAATGGTACCAGAATCCATGAAAGGTTATTCAGTTATTTTTGGAATGTATATGATATGCGCATAATGAAGGGATAAGGAGAAAATTAAATGTTTGATAGTATTCATGAGCTCATGATTGATATTAGGAGAAGGTTATATCATGGTTTGAGTATATAGAATTTTTGGATTTTGGTATGTGGAAAGTGTTAACTTTTAACTGCATTCATGTTTTCACTAAGGTTCAATGGGTATTCATTCTTCAAGAGAATACATGATTAAGGTATTCACATGTTTTTAATTTGACCAACAAGATATATCTTATGATATATGGGGGATAAATGATGGCATTTACGTGATCATTTTCTTTATACTATGAGCTTGGACCGAAGTAGTTTTGATAAGCCTAAAGATTGGAATGGATTATATTGGACATAAGTTAGTATTGTTTAATGATAGAACTTTTTTCGATATTATTGATGGGATGTTATAGTAATATAGCTTTAGAAAAAGGACAACCTGTAGGACGGGCGACAACCCATCGCGTCGAACAAGGCTGTGGGAATCGAACCCACAACCGAAGTGTGACTGGCCTTTATCACCTACCACTGGCCTACAAGAAGTCCCTGTTTAGTAGAAACTAATTTTATTATATTAAGAAGTATGATATATGAAGTATAAGTCCATTTTAGGAACCATATATGATTAATCTCACTATAGATGGACTTATGTATTTTCTGATAACTTTTCTAACCTTTTGTTTGAGATAGATGGAATGACCCATCATTCTATCACATGATCTTCTAACACATCACTAATGACAAATTCAACTTCATTTCTTTAAGAGATGAAGTGGAAATTGTCCAAAGAATGACCAAAGGTGAGACTATACCAAAATCACAAAATTATTTATTCTAATTCCAATTTCATCAACTTTAGGGAAATGATCTTGAAAACCAAAAATGTTGTCCTAGTGCTCTTATATCTGATGAATCAGATGGTACCTTAGATCGTCACAAATTTATGGCTTTGTGAGTTCTGACTTTTCCATAGCCATGTTCTCTACCACTCTCCATCAGAACATGATGGTTAGATTTCTCTTCCATATCCATATTTTCACCTATGTGGAAACCCAGTGATTAGTTTATTTGGGTAACCGTTACATTTCATACTTTTGTTTTTAAAGATTGGTTTTGGTATTCCTTTTTACGATGTGGGTTTCTATTAAAGAAACTTTTGAATAGTAAACCATTTATAACCCCGAAAAATTTCAAGGGCGAAATTCATTTTAAGGGGGGTAGAATGTAACACCCCGAGATTTTATGAAAAATATTCTTTTTAATTTCATTAATGTCTTGTGTTGTACGCTACACCAAAAGGAGCTTGCACAAAACGCATCCTTGACTTTCCTTGCATTACACGCAATCGTGACCTTCCTCGATAGCGTGTGTAGTACGTAATACCGAGTTTCACTAAACAACGATATGCTATTAAAATATTATTAAAACTATCCGTTATGAATAATAATAACCACCTTTTAAAATTTTAGAAATTTTATCTCTCAAAATGGACTTCATTTTTGGATTCAGAGTATCGAATTTATCCTAAGGTGAAATTTTGGTACTTTTCGGATAACTTTCATTTTCTGATGAATAGTGAAAATTACTAAATTTTAATTAAAAACAACCTTTTTAATAGAAATAATTAATAGTGATAAATTATTAATTTAAGTGGTTTTAAAGTATATTTAGAATATATTTTTACAATTTAATACAATGTTGGTCATTGGATGTAATTTCACATTTAAACCAGTTATAAACAAGTGTCAATCTTTTGATAGTTATTATCTCTTAAAAACACGCCATTTGTTTTGACGACGGGAATTAATTTTTAAATTAGTTAATGTAACTGATATGTTTTGAATTTGGTAAAATAGACATCATTTTTGAGTTCATAATATCAAATATAGCTTAGGCCTAATTTTTTGTATTTTTTCTGGGAACTTTCATTTTTTGATGAATAGTGAAACCACTAAGTGGTAGTAAAAAAATGAATTTTTCATAAAACATAATTTTACCGCTTCTGTGAGTGGAATTTCAAAAATCCGAGAGACATGGTTAATATCAAGGACTAAAATTTGGTTCAATGAGATGAAAATAATTTTTGGTGAATAGTAACTTTTTACTTTTTTTTACCACGGTTAAAAGTAAATAGGGTAATTAAGGGTAAAAATGATATTATTATTACCTTGACACATGTCCTAATTCTATTGGATAAGTTTAATTAGACCAAAAACAACCTTAGTAATAAAATATGACCATTTAGGCCCACTTGGATTACATTAGGACATTTATTATTATTTAATTCAAAGAAGAGTTAAAAGAGTTAAAATCAATGTTTATTTACTAAAACATTTTTAATATAGGGTTATACAAAAGATAAATCCGATTGTAAATATTCATTAGAAATATAATAAGATTTCCTACATAATGGTATTTTATTTATAATTTTTAGACATTAAATAATTTAATTTATTTATGACACAATGATGATTCAGTAATTACCATAATAGTGAAAAAATAGAATAATTGATATTATAAATACCCAAATAAGTGTAATTTGAGACTTTTTATGAATTAAACTAATTTTATAGGTTAATATGACATGTTAATATTGATTTAATTAAAGTTTTTAGAACTAATCATTCTGTTATTATTTTCACAAAAATCAATTACTAAATAGTGTCAAAATTGACATAAAATAGTTTTTAAAACAAATATTATATTATTAATTGTTATTTTATTCCTAAAAATCTAAAGTTTGGAAAAATGACTTAGATAAGGTTATATATATTAATAATAAACAACTTGGGTTTCGTTTGGATTGTTAGAGTAAGTTTATTAACCTTATAGTGTAAAAACACAAGAAGACACTGTAAAAGTAAAATTATTTAACTTGATGTTAAATCTAAATGATAAGGTTAAAATAGGAACCTAAACTTTTATAAATTCTATTGGATAGAGTATTTCGACCCATCCCCACCTTATCGTAGAAATAAATCAATTTGGAGATATTTAAAATCGAATTTGACTTTATAATAAAATAATAGTTTTAGTTATTCCAAAGGTGCCCCTCTCCTCCCTTATAAAAGGGCACCTCCTCCCTCTCTTCCTCACACCACTTTGAGCCTTCAAGCTCGGCCAAACCCTACCAAATTCCCTTCTCCACTTCCATTTAAACATCCTAGAGGTTCTGGTCTTCCTCAAAGACCAATTTGAGTGCCCTAAAAGGGGGTCTCAAAGAGGCTCTTCAAAGAAGAGGTAATGCCCGTTACCGATTATTTCATCTTTATTTCTTCATCCACTTCTTCTTATTAGTTTGTTTCATTATGAAGTAATAACATCAGTATCACTAATATACTGATATGTTATTATAAGTATGAAACAACAATATTTCACCATCTATCCATCCTGCGGAAAATGAAATGACCGCGCGTGCGTACGTACGGAATACCGTCTCCACACCGTGGTGTAATCTATTTTCCACCACCACCTTACTTGGATGGGTATAATGGTGTACATAATAACTATATATGATTATTGTAAAGTGATATTGATTCTGAAATTGTATACATACACTCCAATAAAATTTCACGATCATGAGAACGATATCATCGCTCGTGCGTACATACGGACTACCGTCTCCACGACGCGATTAGATTCATTCTCCATGTTAACCATTCATGAATGATTATAAAGTATATATAATAAGTAATAATGAAATATATGACATAATAATGATTCTATATTTATGTGTATATATATGTATGTCATCTACTTAATTCCATTCAACTCAATAAGGAAAAGAAAACAGCGTTCATGCGTACGTACGGTCTACCGTCTCCATGAACGGTGTATTTCCTTCCATTTACTGATTTATTATATATATGTATATTCTGAATATATGTTAGATATAAATCATGTTTTATATTCTATAATTAAGTAATCATGATCTAAGTAATCATATGAATAATTACAATTCAAAACACGGACAACAAATGAAACAATTTTACCCAAAACGCTCTTTAACATTGAATTTACAAAAGAATGAGTAATATAAAGTCATAAGTGAACCATATATGATATCATAACAATGATTATGATTCCGGAATAAGTCAATGACATTATTTAAACCATTATATAGGAGGTTCGGACACTTATAAAGCAAATCGGACCTAAGGTAAGGGAAATATCACAATCTCATTTTTATCCGAGATTGTTTATACTTTGGTATTTACTGGGGTGTATGTTATCATCCACATCAGTGTTTCCTAAATATGTAATATTTATATCCTTCTACAATAGTTTATATCCAATTTTACCCTTCGGTGAGTTTTTAGTAAAAGATATGAAAGGAATCTTTTTTCGTTTTTCATACGAGGTACTTTTGGACTTTTCCGACAAAAGTACGAGAAGAATGTTTTTTTAACTTATATGGCATGAATGGATTTTTAAAAAATTATTTCCAAGAAGATTCCTTTACAATTTTTCAAGTTTATTTTTAATCAACTTCTTTTAGTTTAAAATTGTATGACATGTTAAGAAAGGAAAACGTTTTTGAAGTAGAAAGGATTTTTTCCTCAAGAATGGAGTTCAAGTGTTTTATCAAAATTATTTTCCATATAAGATAATATAGGGTTCTGTTTCTATCCCTATTATTACATTGATTTGATTATTTTGTGATGGAATTATTTTTATGAATTTTTTATCTTATATGAATTGTTTTATGATGTCACGATGTTTAAGATTCCCATTTTTATTACATGGGTTATGCAATGATGTATGATTTATGATTTTGTGGCACACATAAGAATGGTATAATTATGAGATGGGTGGGACCTATATCTCCATCCAATGAATTGGGTAAAGATTTTATATCTCATGAGATAGACATGGCTGGAACGGTAGGTTATACCAGTTCAGTGAAACAGGACTGAGACGAGGAGTGAACTCGGTTCAGAAAGGGACTTTGTCCACTAAGATAGTCTTGGAAATGAGTCTTGACTAATAAGAAATGATTCTCTATGATTATGTGTGTATGCCAAAAAGTTTCAGTTTTATGTTATGATTATTGGTATTTCATTTCACTACTATGATTTATCCCATGTTATGAAATTATTCTCTCTTTTGCAGGTTAAGATTTCCAAAATGTTATGTTCTTATGAATATGATGTGATTGATATTTCTTTTTTTTACCCTTACTGAGCATTTGAGATCACCCTTTTATGTTTTCTATTCCCCAGGATATAAAGAAAGGTTTCAGGTAAAAAAAGGGAAGATCTTTATGGGAGATGTTGAAGATCTTTCACCACGATTAGAAGATTATATTCTGAGTTTCCAAAGACACTAAACTATTACTATCCTTGTGTGTGTGTTTTTGTTATGTACTAAGTATTCCGCAAAAGTAATGTAATGTCCATATATGTCAGGATTCGGGTCTCTACAGTGGTTCCCATGGATGACTTCAAACTTGTGTTGGGGAAGGAGTTCTTCAAGAAATCCAAGGTCATACCAACACCTCACTTGGATAAAATTGTGATCATGGAGGAGAGAATCCAATGCATGGTGAAGATGAAGGTATGTGGCAATCATGACTTGTCTTTAATTTATTCCATGAAAGTGAAGAAGGGTTTCAAGAAGGGATAGGAGACCTAATTGGTTTCCTTGAAAGATGATGGGGCGGTGGATGACAACCACGAGTTTCTAAAGTTGGTGAAGGGTGTGATAAGGGAGTTTAGCGACGTCATGCCACCAGAGTTGCTCAAGAAGCTTCCACCCAAGAGGGTGGTGGATCATCAAATTGAGTTGGTGTCGGGATCAAATCCACCATTCATGGCACCCTGTCGTATGGATCCACCGGAGTTGGAGGAGTTAAAGAGGTAGTTGAAAGAGATGTTGGATGTAGGACAAATCCAACAATCCAAGTCACCATATGGATCACCCGTTCTATTTCAAAAGAAGAATGATGGATCCTTGAGGATGTACGTGGACTATCGGGCATTGAACAAAGTCACGGTGAAGAACATGTGCCCTATCCCATTGATAGTGGATCTCTTTGATCAGTTGGGAAAGGCACAGATGTTCACCAAGCTGGACTTGAGGTCGGGGTATTATCAAGTCCGTATTTCCATGGAAGATGTTCTGAAGACCGCATGCGTGACAAGGTGCAGATCCTATGAGTTACTTGTTATTCTGTTTGGTTTGACTAATGCCCCAACGACATTCTTCACCTTGATGAACAAAGTATTCCACCAATACTTGGATAAGATTGTGGTAGTCTACTTGGATGACATTGTCATCTATAATGAGACAATGGAGGACCATGTTGAGCACTTACAAACTGTATTCAAGGTATTGAGGGAGAATGATTTATATGTGAAAAAGAAGTGTTCTTTTGGGAGGAGCATGACACTCTTCTTACCACAGGGAGGAGGATATATGTCCCAAAGTGGGTGAACCTAAAGAGGGATATCATCAAGGAGTGTCACGACTTGAGATGGGTAGGACATCCAGGGGAGTACTGCACCAAGGCCTTGCTATAGGGAGCATATTATTGGCTGAGGATGGAGGATGATGTGGAGTCATATGTGAAGACTTGTCTTGTGTTCCAAAAAGACAAGGTCGACAAGAAGTAGCTCGTAGGATTGTTGCATCCATTATACATTGTGGAGAGGCCATGGGAGACGGTCACCATAGAATTCATCATTGCACTACCGAAGTCCGAAGGGTATGGGAGCATCATCATGGTGGTGGAAAAGTTCTCAAAGTCTACCACATTTATCCTCTCTCCAGCATATGTGATGGCAGATCTCACCGCAAGGCTACTCTTCAAGCTTGTGGTGAAGTATTAGGGGATACCACGACACATCATCAGTGATCGGGATCCATGCTTCATAGATAAGTTGTGGACCGGGCTCTTTGGATTGTTGGGATCAAAGCTTCACTACTCTATGAGCTTTCACCCCTACACGGATGGGTATAAGGAGTGGGTGAATCCCTTGTTGGAGCTCTACTTGAAGCACTTTGTGAGTGTCAACCAACGAGATTTCACCAAGTTGCCTGATGTGGCTCAATTCTCCTATAACTTGCAAAGCAGTGAGTCAACGGGGAAGAGTCCATTTGAGGTGGTGACCGGACAACAACCCCTCACTCCTCACACAGCGGTACTTGGGGAGAGGTACTAAGGAAGCAGCCCAACCGCCTACACTATGGCCAAGGAGTGGCATGAGCAGGCTGCATGATGAAAACACACTTGAACAAATCTTTCAAGAGGATGAAGAAGTGGGCCGACAAATGGTGAAGGGATGTGAGCTTCCATCCTAGGGACAAGGTGGTGGTGAAACTCTTGCCTCAACAGCACAATGATTTTAGGAGGGTGCACAAGGTCCTAATTCTGTGATATGAGGGACCATATGAGGTCATGCACTGAGTAGGGGAGGTATCATACCTCTTGGAGTTGCCTCCCAAGTTGAATATCCTTAAAGTATTCCATGTGAGTATGCTCAAGACATATCATGAAGACGTGGAGGACCCAAGTAGAGGGGTGTCTACAAGGGTGCCCATAGCAGTTGTCGAGTCGTATGACAAATAGGTGGATCTCATACTCGACGATCGGATAGCTTAGCGATGTGGAGTTCTATGAAGCAAGGAGTACTTGATCAAGTGCAAGGGCATAAAAGAATGAGAGGAAACCTTGGAACCCACAGACAACTTTTGGCAGTTCACATGGGCAATTGAGGAGTATTATCATGGATGCGTTGAGGACATCGCCAGAATAGGTGGGGGAGGATATCACGCCTTGAAAAATAGATAGGCGACCTAGTGGTGAGGTTCTCTAGAATTTTCTAGAGTTCTATACATCTCCACCAAGTTCCTGAATATTCTAGACTTCTCCGGAGTGTTGCGGAACACCCCTTGGGCCTTAAAGGGTCCGGAACATTCTAGGACTCCATGGAAGGATGAGGATCTCAACAGGTTCTAGAATGCTCCACGTATATTCTATTAGAGTAGGCTAGAATACTCTAGAATCATGTGGAAGTGTAAATATTCTATAATTTTGTATAATTTTACAACAGGCCCTATATAAAGGGAGTGGCTCCTCATTTTTAAAGACACACAGAAGATGAGAGCATTTGAGAGCTTCTTTACACTTGTGTCTTGAGAGATTATCAAGCCCTTCCCTTACGATCCTTACTTCTGTTGTGAGTGTCAAAAGGATGAACTCATCTAGGCTTTGTGAAAGAGAGGCTATCTAAGTTCTACATGAGAGCTTGGGAGAAATCCAAGTCTCGTGACACCAAGCTCTCATGAATCCCCTCTCTAAGTTTTTGAAGTCACTCACTCAAGTAAGGGTTTCCTTCCTTTATCATTTTTGTCCAAGTCTCCTTATATTTTTATACCCTTTTAATTTTTCAATTAAAAATGATGGGGTATGTTTTTTCACCTCCCCCATACTTCCATTATTATGTTTTAATAATGAGAGACCCCTTTCAAACTTATTAATCCCTCCCACGTACACATGTTACCATGTCGAAATTCCATAAGAGATTTCGTTCTCCTCATTTCCATTCAAGCATTTATTTTATATTATCAATCTCAAATTACATTTAATATGTTTGGATATTATGATCCATGATCCCCTTACATACCATTTAATTTATAAATGATGAGATACCCCTTTCGGTCTCATCAAACCATTTTCTGAATCCCCATGTGATGTTGTTATGCTGCCGAAATTGCACTGTGATTTTTCATACCAAAATCATTGTGTAGTGAATATCATTTCTCTATCATTGGTATTCACCTTTATGAACATATACATAATGATTATATACTATCATGTATTTATTACAAATTACTTTATCATGGAATAAATTATGATTTCTAATGAATCCATGTTATATGATCTATGTGGAACACTTAAGTATGAGATTAAAAGGTTTAGAAAAGGTGTACCCTGATAGCGCTCTAATGCATTGGGTAATTTTAGTACCATATTAAATCATGTTGGTACATGGTTTTACCATATTATTTTATAGTAATTTTTTCCATCATGTTTGGATAGGGGTTTACCTAATTCCTTTATGTTAATGATGTAGTGTTTTAAGTCGTTGCCACATTTCTATGTTATGATAGTCATTATATATCATGAATTTATATTCATGTTTCTCTTGTGATTCATTTAATTTCCTATTACCTAAAAATAAAACACCTTTTTCTTATGTATGACCTCAGGTTACCCTATGTAATTCTAATTACGAAGCAATGTTGGGGTCATGTAAAATAAGTTTTCAATAAATATGTTGTATTTTATGCCTTAATTTGTCATGTAATGTTCTTAAGCCCCAAATACACTATAACTATCAATATTATAGATTTTATTAAGTGTAATTTCATGTAATAAATAATGTTTAAATGTATAATAAAGATCAAGGTTGTTATAGTTGGTATCATAGGATAGGTTTAGTTATTTTTTGTATTAGGATTAAAAACCCAAGGGAAAGCCTTAGGGATAAGACTAAGTATTAGAAAATAATCCCCAAATTTTTTGATTATAGAGTAATTGGTTTATTAAGAAAATACAACTCTGTCTGGATATGAACAAGTATATGTGGCTCTGGCATAGATGTATCTATGGGTAAAACCCAAAAACACCGCATTGAGCGAGACTTGAACGGGAACTGGTGCATGATAGTGAGCCTTGCTAAACTCTTGGTTCGACACTCCCTGGGGATATGCTTTAATAAATTCAAATGCTTAACACTAACCATTATTAAAGGAACAAAAAAATGCCCCTAAGAATATATTTTAGGAAGTAGATCATGGATAACTTGTGTCAAATCTTAGAAATTCATAAGTTACAGAGATAAATGTAATTTAAAAGTTATACCTTTTTTCATTGGATTTCCATTTATGTGTTTAATAGTTTCAAATAATTACATCTAATATTCCTTTTATTATATCCAATTTCTAGTAATAGGAGGACACGGGTTAACAATCAATTTGAAGATCAATGTAATGAATGTTCTAAGGATATTTTCAATCTGATGGGAGCGAGAATTGAAAACTTTGTCAGGATACTCTCTTAGTTAACTCAAGTTTTGAGTAGAGACATTGGTCTAGAATAATGTCCAACCCCCCCTCCCCCCAGTAAAGAAAAAGTCACAATCGAGAGCTTCATGAGACAATGGCCTCCTAATTTCAATGGATCATATAGTCCCTCAATTTCCAAAAAAATAGATCAAATACATTGATAATATATTCTTCATCCTCCAATGTTCCAAACAAGAGAAGGTTCTTCTTGATGATTATCGTATGGAGGGTGAAGGTGAAAAATGGTGGGCATTGATCGAAAATACGAAGGCTGATGAAGATATCGAGGTGATGGGATAGATGGATTCCCAAAAAATGTTTTCCAACAAATATTTTCCCCACACCCTTCATCTTAAGATGGAAATATATTTCCTTACACACAAGCAAAAGGATGATGAATCTATTGGGGCGTATGAGGAAAAATTCACCAAACTTCCACAATATGCCTCTGGTTTTTTCACTACCCCCAAATTCTAGGTTGACCACTTCTTTGGTAGGCCAAAACCTAGCCTACGAAAAGCCCGGGCGATCCGAGACTTTGACAACTATGAGGATATTGGCCGATGTGCCCTCAAAGTTGAGATGGATATCGGAGAATCTCAGGGGTATCATGGAAATAATAAGTAGAAATTGGACTTTAATTCTGGCATTCCGATGGATAAATCCAATGGTGCTAAGAAATTATATCATCCCAGTTGCTAAAGGTATGGAAAGAAGCACCCTAGAAATTCCAAGAAGCAAATGAGGGAATGCTTTAGCTGTGGGAAGAAAGGCCACCAAGGCGGTGATTGCTGATAAGAAAAAATTACTATGGTGATAAAGTAAAGAAAAATCCATTAAGTCCTCAACGTATTGTTCATTGCTACAACTACAAAAAAAACCAGGTAACTTTGTGAACCAGTGCCCTAATCCAAGGGTTTTTTGACGAAACCAACAACCTCCAAGGCAGCACGGGTGAGTTTTTTCCATCATTACCACTGAAGTGAATCAAAAAAATGAAGTGGTGATAAGTATGATAGTTATTCATTTAACAATAGAAAAAATACTTTTTTATTCTAGTTCTACTCATTCTTTTATATCCCAAATGTTTAGTAGAACAATCCAAACACCACCACAAATCATGGAAGTAGAGATGTCGGTGACAATGGTAAATGGGGAAATTATTGCATCCCATGAATATAACTCCTCCCCTATCAAACTTTTTGGATTGACATTCCCAGATAACCTCATAATACTTCCCTTGGTGGAATTTGTCCCAATTATTAGCATGGATTCTCTTTCCCTATATAGATCTAACAAAAATTTTCACAAGAGGAAAATCACTCTTCATATGGTGAATCGACCCCCAATTCTATAAAAGTGAAAGGAGGAAGATGAATCTTTTTTATCACTATCATCTAAAGCATATATATTACTTCCCAATGAGAATGTATATCTTTATCAAATGATTGAGTTTAAGGAAGGAACCATCCTCAAAGACATGCATATTCTAAGGGAATTCACTAATGTGTTTCCCAAGGAATTTCCTACTCTTCCTCTTATAAGAGATTTTGAACTCTCAATTGATTTTATACCTAGAGAATTTATAGTATCCAAGAATCCATGTAGAATGGATATTTTGGAGCTTGAGGGGATAAATAATCAACTACAACCATGGGGTGCACAGGTCCTATTCGTCAAGAAGAATGATGGGTTAATGTGCCTTTACATTGATTATCGTGAACTCTAAAAAATCATGATAAAAACAAGTATCCTTTATCACAAATTTATGAATTTTTTGATCAGATATGTGGAGCACAATACTTCTAAAATATGGATATATGGTTGAGATATTACGAAGTAAGGGTGAAGAAATAGGATATTCCCAATATTGCTTCTCGTACAAGGTATGGACAATATGAATTCATAGTAATGCCTTTTGGACTCACTAATTATATAGAAATCTTTATGGACTTGATGAATTGACACTTTAGAGATTAACTTGATGAATTTGGGGTAGTATTTATAGACGATATTATAATATACCACAAAACAACGGAGGGTCATGAGGATCATATAATCACTAACTAGAGACCTTGTGAAAGGAGAAGCTCTATGAAAAGTATAGTAAGTTTGATTTTTTGTTGAAGGAAGTATCATTCTTGGTGAATATCATAAAAAGGAATGGTATATTTTTGGATCCTTCCAAAACAAAAGAAATTTAGGGATGTCCTAGGACAACATTTTTTATGGATATCTGTAGATTTATGGGGTTAGCAGGATACTATCACCGATTTGTGAGAAATTTCTCACTATTTTCAAAACCTCTTACCAAGTTTACTCAGAAATGAGTCATGTTTTCTTGGAATTATGAATTTGAAGATATCTTCATGGAGTTAAAGAAGAGGCTTATCACTACCCCTGTGCTCACACTACCCACAAGTGGGGATCTTTTCATAACATTCAACGATGCTTCGAAGAAGGGCATGGGATGTGTCTTGATGCAGAATGACAAAGTCATCAGCCACACCTCAAGGAAGTTGAAAATTCATGAGAAAAACTATCCCACTCATGATCTAGAGTTAGAATATATGATATTTTCATTGAAAATATGGAATAATTATCTCTTTGGGGAAATTTTTGAAATATATACGGATCACAAAAGTCTCAAATATATATTCACACAAAAAGAGCTGAACATGCGCCAATAAAGATGGTTAGATATCATCAAGGATTACGTCTGATCAATCCATTACCACCCTGGGAAATCGAACAAGGTGGAAAATTCTCTAAATATAAAGGACCCAATAATTCTATCATTAATGAGAATTGAAAATGATCCAATCATCTTAGATTTTATGAAGATGGACATGGGAATCATAAAGAAGGGAACATCACTAATCCTTTCACGAATGATCACTCAACCATCTCATTTTGAATGCTTAAATCATGATCAAAAAGATTATGTGGGAATTCATAAGAAATTGGAAACTATCAGAAAAGGGAAATCCACATAGTTCAATGTTAATGAAGAATGAATTGTGAGATTTGGTTCAAGACTATGTGTTCCATCAAATCTGGATTTAAAAAAGAAATTTTGGATGATGTACATTGTTAAAATTCATACATTAACCCATGAAACACAAAAATGTATCAGGATCTCAAAAAGAATTTTTAGTACGATAACATGAAGAAGTATATCGCTGAATATACATCAAAGTGCTTGTTATGTCAGCAAGTGAAGTCTAAGAGGAAGAAGCCTAAAGGGATGATGCAACTATTACCCATACCAATATGGAAATTGGATAACATCACCATAGACTTTTTCACTGGGTTTTGAATACATCTAAAGGAAAAAATGTTATTTGTGTTTTTGTGGATAATCTTATAAAGACTTAAAACATCATTGCAATTCAATAGGATTTCTCACTGGATCAACTGAAATGGATATACATCAGAGAAGTGGTAAGGATGCATAGAGTACCACTATCGATTGGGTCCGATCAAGATCCAATATTCACCTCTAAGTTTTGGAAGAGTCTCTAATATGCTATAAACACTGATTTGAACTTTAACAGGTCCTATCACCCTCAAAATGATGTTCAATATGTACAGACTATCCAGACACTTAGAGACATATAGAGAGCTTTCTCAATAGACTTCAAAGGTGGATGAGACCAAAATCTCCCTTTGGTGGGGTTCTCTTACAACAATAGTTTCCACTCAAGCATAAAAATAGATCCTTATGACACCCTTTTTGGGAAGAGTTATAGAACACCGGTATGCTGGGAAGAAGTTGGGGATCGAGAACTTATAGGTACAAAAATGGTCGAAGAAATGGTGGAAAAGGTTAGGACCATCCAGCATCACATTAAAGCTACTCAGAGTCAACAAAATAGTTGTGCAGACAATCTTCAATGAGACCTAGAGCTTGATGTTGGAGACATGGTATTCCTCCGCATATTTTAATGGAAGATATTTATGATATTTTGGATGAATGGAAATCTTAGTCCAAGGTACATCAGCCCTTTTGAGATCCTTGATTTCATCAGAGTAGTGACCAATCGACTAGACCTCCCACCGAACCTATATCAAGTACATGATGTATTCCATGTATCACTCTTGTGGAAGTACACACCTGATCCATCACATGTGCCCAATCTAGAGGTAGTACCATCAGTGAAAGACCTCTCCTATGAAGAGAAGATATTGAAGATCATAGATCATAGAGAAAAATTTCTACTAAATAAGACGATGCCCATTGCTAAGGTATTGTATTTAAACCCAATGTTTGAAGAAGTGATGTGGGAACTAGAGGAAGTGATGAGGAAGAGTTACCCTTATCTTTTGTAGTGAGGGAAAAAGAAATTTCTAGGGAGAAATATTTTAGAGGGGGAAGTTTGTAATGACCAAAACATTTATGAATAAAATTCCTTTTCTTTTAATGTCTTATGAATATAGAAAACACGTGCAGTTTTTTATTATTTGGTTTAAATGACCGTTATTTATCATTACCATTGATGATATATCCCTTGAACATTGATCGCACAACTAATATAAATATAAGGTTTTATAAAATCCTTTTGACATAGAAAAAAGAGATAATGGCCTCATCAAGAAGACTCGGGTCGTACGAAGCTCATTTGTCAGAGCTCGGAAATGAGGTAGAATCATTGAGATTCACTCTTGACCAAGCCCAAGTTGAGCTTCGACACGATAATATTGAATGGAATATTTTGTGGGAGAAGTTCAAGTTAATAGAGATTACCACTCTGAAGATGTTATTCAATCCACCCCCAGAGTTTGTCATCATTTCAAAACATACACTTAGGTCTAATTCGAGTGTTATAAGGGGTTATGTAACAATGTATTAGTTATTTATTGTGTAACCCCTTTCTATAAATAAAATTACTATTCCATTAATTCCTTTGTGGGAGTAGTCTTTCTTAAAAGATAATGAATTTGATAAATTGAATTTTTGGTTAAAAATTGTACTTTTGAGAAATATATGCATTACTATATTAAACTATGTGTTTATTAATAATATTATAAAAACCATTCTTATAAATTATTATTATATTATCTCCTTATCTGTAAATGATTAGGTAATCAGTTTGATAAGAGTTGTATTTTTATACGATAAAATAGAAAGTTTATTTTTAAAAAAATTATTTTATGGAATTAAGGAATTTTTGAAATAATTAATATTTTAATAAAATATTATTATCAAATTTATTTTATGAGTATATGATTTTTATGAAGTCAAATGTAATTTTTTTTAAGGTTCAAAAACTGTTTTTGTCAAAACAATTCAATTTTTAATAAATGTTGGTTCTCATTTTAAGAGTAAAAAAATTCACATATTTACAATATAATTTACATAAAATTAATATTATTTTTGGAATTTGGGTGTCAAATTTATCCAACATTGTATTTTTCAAAATTTTCTAAGACATCCGAATTTTTAGGTAAAAATTAAATAATATATAAGTATATAGTGTGTTTTATGACATCATAATGACCCAATAGTGATGCTATAAATACCATAAAAGAGATATTCAGAAAAAAATATATGTTTTAAAATTAAAATAATTTTATTTTATATTTATTTTACTTATTTTATAATACCTTAGTGAATCCTACAAAATGTATAACATATTTTTGATTTTTAGATCATTTCTTTAATAATATGACTCACCTCCACATAATCAAGGATAATATTTTATCTTAGGTCCATGTCTTTATAAAATAATGTTTTCCAATTATATTTGGAAAAAACCATTTTCAAAAACCATGGCAAGGTTTGGGGTTTTGAAGATTTAATTTTATATATTCCAAAACTTATGTTTGTGAAATATTAAAGAATTCCCCTCCCATTTCCTATATAAACCCACCCAATATCCCAATTCTATTCACTAAAAATCCTTGGATTGTGTCCCTACTCTATCCTACCCTCTCTATAATCTCCCCAATTCACCCCAATATCTCAAGAATCCCCTCTTCAATATTTTTAATTCACGCACTCAAGTAAGGGTTTCCTTCCTTTCTCATTTTTGTCCAAGTTTCCCTATATTGTTATAATCTTTTAATAATTCAATTAAAAATGATGGGGTATGGTTTATCACCTCCCCCATACCACCAGTATTATTTTTTAATGATGAGATACCCCTTTCACTCTCATTAATCTCTCTTGTGTACACCCCTTACCATGATGAAATTATGTAAGGGGTTTCTCTCAACTCATTTCCATTCAAGCATTTATTTTATATTCTGCATTTCAAATTCCATTTCATATGTTGTTATATTATTATCCATGATCGCATTACTTCTCATTTAAATTATAAATTATGAGAGACCCATTTATCACTCATCCACCCATTTTATGAACCCCCATGTGATGTTGTTATGCTACTGAAATTGCACTGTGATTTTCCATATTAAAATCATTGTGTAGTAAAAACCATTTCTCTATCAAGAGTATTAACCTTTATGAACATATACTTATTGATTATATATTTTCATGTATGTATTCAATATTCCTTTGTCATGGAATAATTTATTATGTTGAATGGATCCATTTTATATTATCTATGTGGCACACTAAAACATGAGATTAAAATGTTCCTAAAGGGTGCACCCTGATAGCACTCCTTTGCATTGGGTAATGTTTAGTATCATCGTATGTCGAGTTGGGATAGGGATTTACTTAATTCCTATATAGGAATTTTTTCCATCATGTCGGTACAGGGGGTTAACTAATTCGTTTATGTTAATGATGTAGTGTTTTAAGTTGTTTCCATGATTTCAAGTTATGATAATCATCCTATATAATGCCTTTATATTTATATTTCTCTTGTACTCCATTAATATATTTATTTCCTAACATGTATTGTATTATTCTTGTTATTCCTTCTTTTCTCCCTTACTGGGATTTTTAGATCACCATTTTTATATGTATGTCTTTATGTTATCCCATGTAATGTTAAGTAAGAAGGAATCTTATGGTCATGTAAAAGAATTTTTCAATAATGATGTAATATTTTTGTCTTAAGTAGTCATTTAATGTTCTTAAGCCCCAAATACACTACACCTCTCAAAATTATGGGTTGTATTAAGTGAAAATTTATGCAATAAAGCATGCTTAAATGGGTATTAAAGATTAGGGTCGTTATAGAGATCCTCAAAGAGATGTCAAGGTCATGACTCCCTATTACACTAGAGTGATGGATCCCAGATTTTGGGATCAGTACTCCCCTATCACACTATGGAACAGGTTATCCATAATATTTATATAGATAGATATGGTACTCCCTAACATGGACATGAGCCTTCAATCTATGGAGTGGTACTCCCCCACTTTAGAGCTCTAGTTGGTTGTGGGTCCTCCATGGGAGTTATGGATCTCTCAGCTATGGAGCACAATAGTGATGAGTTGTCCCATCCACATATATTATGGTGAGGTTTTGTTTGATGTTGGTCATTGGTGATGTAATTTTAGTTCTACCGGATAACTCATCAACATTTACTGGGCAGCGATATGAAGATCCCCTTTCACTCTCATCTGGGTTTCTTTATAAGCATATATATGTGTGTGTATATGTTATATTTTTATTTCCCTATTAGTTTTTGTTGAACTAACTATTTTTGTATATTTATATCAATCCATTTTAGTTTATATAGAGTCCTACTGTGTATATATACATTCACCCTTGCATGGTATTTTCCCGCATATTTTGTGTCTTCTATTGAAGATGGATGGATTAGTGGTGAATTTGTTGGATCATAGTGATACTTTGGTGTATTGAACATGTAAAGTGGTTGTTATTATAGTGTAGAGACCCAGTTTCATTCTTGTAATATTTAAAATATTTCTATATATATTTCCATAGTTTGGAGCTCATACGGCATGTGATTCTAAGGCCTGATGTGCCCGGAATTAATTTTATAAAAATATTAAATATATTTTATAGTTTGTGCATATATTTCCATAAAGAAAAGGAGATAGATCTTAAAAGAAAGCTCAGATCAGAAATCTAGAACGAAAGTTGATTCCATGACATAGTTTTTACCCTAAGAAGAACCTAAAATAGGTCGGCAGGGGGAATTTAGATATCTTTCCCATTTGTAGTACCTTCAGGTGTTAAATTAGTTATTTAGATTTATTTATTTATTTATTTGACCTAATAGAAATTTATATAAGAATACTTCCATAGAGAATCCTCCAGATTTAGATTTATAAACCCTTGGAGGATTCCATATTTTCTTCAACTCCTTCCATTAGAGAATCACTTCAAACAACTATGAAACTCTAGATTGGAGAATATCATGATGCATAGAATGAAATGACTTCCTTCAACCATTGTTAAGAATGTTCTTCAACAAGAAATGATAAAATCTATAGCTAGAACTCTTTAATTTCTATATTACACCCGTGTTGATTAAATAGATTGAGCAGATTGATCCCTTTCTTTGATATCTGTCAATTTTGTTCTAATCACACACCCGTGTATTGAAATTTTAATTTTTTATTCTTGTTTTCTAACCTGTATTTCCTTATTACTAATATTTTTTCAATAAATATTTACTAAAAATGGTTAAACATATTTTATTTTACATTTATCCATTAATTGCTTCATGTTACTCCCCGATAGGACCCAACAGTCTTGGTTCTACATTTTCCGGCAGCACCAAGCTCGGTCGGACCACCAGAATCGCAAGGGATCAAAATTGGGTGGGGGGGGTGGATCAATGAATCAAGGATAGATCGAGGATTTTTGCAGGACATGGATGACTATATTGAAGATAAAATATCTAGTCATCGATGGAAAAAGGATTGAAGTTGTGTGGTGCATATAGAAAAACCCCACGGGCAACAGAATTAGATTTCCAGCCACCGGATGGCCAAAAATAAAAATCAATGGGTAGATACACTAGTTTAGTGTGGAATCGAGGCAAAAATTGAAGCATAACTTACAAAATCCAAGCCTGGAACATAGATCCTGATATTTGGAAAAAAAACACAACTACACGTCGTGTATCATAATGAACACACCACATGAATCCCACTGGCGATGACGGGTAGGTTTTTGGGAAATTATTGAGCTCCAGGTAGACTCCCTACATTTAATGTACCCTCTTCCCTATGTGAATGATTCGTGTGATGAAGCACACTTCCAGGAACATACCATGTGCCCGAGTACACAGGCAGGGCCCAAGCACATGGGCAGCACCCCATGTGAAGAGGCACATTGTGTCCTAAAGTACACGAACATGAGGTAATGTACATGAACATAGCTTGGACACACATAAATGGTCAAGAACGTGGGTGGGACCACAGTTGGCATGATCACACCATGTATATCCCCCACATGCCATGTATTCCTAAATACTTGAAGATTTTTGTACCTTGAAGGACATGGCCCGGTGATGGAGCGGTACCACATGTTGAGTGGGTCCCCTCACACATCGTGTACCCCTTACATTCTTTTGGAAAAACTTCAAACTTCTGTATCTCCTTCATTTTGACTCAGATTGTTTCCAGAGAGTATAATATCCTGAGTTTTTTTCATAGAAAACGATGGTTCCCTCAGTTGTAGATTTTGGGATGTGATGGGAAATTTTACTAGCATGATGCTTGGTTAGGTTATGCTAGATGATGGTAGTGATGATATAGGATATCCATAGCAATCCTAAGTGGAAACCTCCAGGTGGGATAGGCATGGGTCCTCTATGACTTTTATAATCAACCCCTCTAGATAGGCTTGGCCTTTACCCTCTACCATAAGAGTCAATCCCTCTTGTTGGGAAGGGAATGGGTCCTCTATAGACATTTGAGAGGAATTATCTAAGTGGGATAGGCTTGGGTACTTGATGACTAAAGAAAAACCCTCCAGATGGGTAGGGCATGAGTCCTCTTCCAACTTCTAGAGTGGAAAACTTTAGTTGGGATGGGAATGGGTCCTCTACTGACTTCTATAGTGGAACCATCCAGCTGGGCTAGGAATGGGTCCTCTAACACTAAGAGGAAACCTCATATTATATTTGGGAAGTTGGGTTTTCCCAACACTTTTATACCAATAGTTCTGCAGAACCATTGGTATAGGGTTCCTTTACCAATGGTTTGTACAAACCGTTGGTAAAGGTTGGTTTCGTGATGGATTTCCCAATGGTTTGAAGAAACCATTAGTAAATCCACAATATACCATTGGTAAAGGCCATTATTTCCCAAATGTTTTTAAAAATTATTGGGAATGGTCTCCCCAAATAACCTCGATTACACAGAAGAACAACACAGAACTCATTTCCCTCGATTTCCACAAGCCCCCATGGGCAGGTGAACCCTAACCTGAGGTCTTCCATCTGATCGGCTGCAACTCCCCCATCCAGATTAGACTCCTTAAACCTATTCCCATATACAGACATAGAATCCATCTTCCCCTGATTTCTCCATTTATTTCAATATCTAGAAAGATCACGTCATTTTTTCCTATTTGTAGGGATTTTGGAAAATTTTATGATTCAAACTATTTGATATTGAATCAATGACAAATACTTGATTGCAATATGTTTGTGATTATATAGAATATGGTTTATAAACTATCCCTTAAAAGTATCATTGTTTTGTGTTCTTTATGATGTGTATAGTATCATTTACATACTTTATTATTAATCTCAAATTTAAAAATAAATGTTTCTGTCTATACTTTATGAAATTAAACCTCTTGACGATCCATGAACAACCTATTAGTGTAGAAGCCTAAATATTATCCACCCATAGGGTGCGCTTTACTTGGGAATTTTTTACTCCAAAACCCAGTGCCCCATCTCCCAGTAAGTATGATTATAGACCTAATCCAAACCTCCTCCCGATGTATTCTTGGCCGTGAAATACCTTCCTGCCAAAGATCCTTCTTTAATCAAACAAATTTTTATTTCTACACTTCAAATTTGTAAGGGTTATCTTAGTTTTAGTGTTCTTCCTCTTTTTATTTTATTTTTGATGTTTTGATTTCAGTTAAATTAGAGTTATTATTGTTGGAGTACCGAACCATTTGTTTTTTTTATGTTTTTTCTGTTCTACACTTCATACATCTTAAATGGTCTGTTTAGTGGGGTCCGTTTAGTGTAGGGGTAAAGTGTTTGTTTTATGTTTTTTGTTTAGTGGGGGGTGGGATGTCCCAGTGGGGGTGTGGAGTGTCCAAGGGGGTAGGGGTGGCCTATCCTGGACACCTTGTACCCCCTGGACAGCCCCACCCCAATCCGGGAACCCCCACTCCACCCCCTAGACCCCCCCCCCCCCAGACCCCCATGGATAGCCCCGCCACCCCCGTGGATAGCCCCCCCACCCCCTGGACACCTCGTACCCCCTAGACCCCCCCCCCCACCCCCCATGGACAGCCCACCCACCCCACCTAGACACCCTGTACCCCCCAGGACAGCCCCACCACCCCCGTGGACAGCCCTCCCACCCACCCTATACCCCCTGGATAGCCCCGCCCACCCCCTAGACACCCCCTCCCCCATGGAATACCCGCACCCCAAGGTACAACCTGCCCACCCCCTGTACACCTCGTACTCCCCTAGACTGCCCCTCCACCCCCTACACCCCCTGGAAACCCCACCCACCCCCTAGACACCCCGTACCCTAGGACAACCCCCCCCCCCCCCCCCCACCCTTGTTGACAACCCGCCCACCCCACCCCCAGACACCCTCCCACCACCCCCCGGACACCCCCCCCCCCCCACCCCCTTGACACCCCGACCCCACTGGATTGCCCCTCCACCCCCATGGATAGCCCGACCACCCCCCTGTGGACAGCCCCCCCCCCCCCACTCCCACAGACAGCCCACCCACCCGCCTGGACACCCCGTACCCCCTGGATAGCCCCACCACCTCCATGGGAAGCCCTCCCACCCCCTTGAACACCCCGTACCCCCCCCCCCCCCCCGGATAGCCCCACCCACCCCCTGGACACCCCACTCACCCCCCTTGTATAGCTCTCCCACCCCCCTGGACTCCCCCTACCCCCCTGGATAGCCTGACCACCACTGTGGGCAGCCCGCAAACCTGGACACCCCGACCCCTCAAGACAGCCCCCCACCCCCTGGACACCTCTGACCACCCTGGACAGCCCCACCACCCCCTGGACACCCCACACCCCCTAGACACTACCTCCCCCTTAGGCAATGTATGTGATCACTCAAATTATCTTCTAAAATATAAAATTTATTCGATCTAAAATTTAGTCAACTCTTGAATAATTCTCCTCCACAATTGTACATCATATTGTACACTCATGTATAGTTCTTCAAAGATATTTTTTTATAAATATAGCATTTTTATTTTATATTATGATTATCATGTAGAGTAGTGTGTCAGTTATGGTTTCATATAAAGTGAACAATTATCATTTACTTAAATATATTTTTGATGAAACTTCAATCTTATTGAATTTCTTTTGAAAAAATGACTTATAACAATTATTTTTTTACAGAATGGATAGAAGTTGGATGTATGAATCCAATCTGATCTCAAGCGATATTCAAAACAATTTGGAGAGATTTTTAGATTTTTCATTACACAATGCTTCAGATAGTTGTCACATACACTGCACAAGTTCCATTTGTGTTGGCAGACCATGGTTGAGCTGTGAAGAAGTCAGCTACCACATAACCAAATATGGTTTTTCGGAAAACTACTATGTGTGGTATCACAATGGGGAGAAAATGAAATCTAAAATTGATGATGATCCAAATCAGAGGACTGGAGTGGAGAATTTTTTATATGACCGGTTTCTGTTTATTCATAATCATGAAAAAGAAAGTATTCCGACCCAAGAAGACTTCTATATGAGCACACATTATGCATCTAATGAAAATGATGATGTTATCAGGGTGAAAAGATTGAATGATGCTACCACGACTCCAGTATATCGACAATGTGATAAAATGAAAAGGAAGGAATTTCTAATCTGATTGTTTCATGGGAAAACTATGTATGGGATTTCTAATACAGCAATTGAGTACATTCTTACCTTCTTGAAGAATTTACTTCTAGATGATATAGATATTCCCTCAAACCACTATATGGAATGGAAGTTAGTTGAGGACCTTGGATTTTCAAGAAACAAAATTCATACTTTCCCAAACAATTGTAATTTATTCTGGGAGGAAACCACTGAGCGAAATGATTGTATAAAATGTGGCACATCCCACTGGAAGTCAAAATCTGAAGGAACACCATCCCACGTGCCACAGAAAATAATGTGTCACTTTATATTGATCTCCAGACTCCAAAATATTTTATGTTTGATGAAATATCAATAAAAATGAGATGGAATGATACCTAGAAAAAAAAGGCTACTGATGAGTTGGTTTACCCTACAGATGGATTTTCATGGCAGAGATTTGATGCTCGATATCCTAATTTTGCAGCTGACGTGCATAATGTGAGGTTGGGTATTTTATGTGGTTGTTTTAATCTATTTGGGCATATGCTTACTTCGCACAGCACATGGCCAGTTTTTATACACATTTATAATCTTCCCCCATGGTTGTGTATGAAAAAACCGTTCACTTTCATAAGTATACTCATATCTATCCCTTCTGATCCTGACATTGATATTGGTGTATACATGAAACCTTTAATAAAAGAGTTGAAACTTCTTTGGGATGTGGGTGTGTGCACATACTATGCATATTCAAAATACATATTTCAGATGTGTGTTATGCTTATGTGGACGATCAATGATTTTCTGGATTATGCAATGATGTCTGGATGGAGCACGAAGTGAAAACTGTTATGTCCTGTTTGTATGAAGAATACACAATCTAGAGGAATGAAGCATCAATGTCATTTCAGTTTTATGGTACATCATCAATTCTTTCCAATGTACCATCCATATTGAAATAATCATCAATGATTTGATAATACCATAGAGACTGATGATCCACCTTAGCATATGTTTGGAACTGATGTGCTTAATGAATTTAAAGATTTCAGTTTTTCATTCGGGAAGGGTCAAATGAAATATGGAAAGAGAAAAAATGTTTCCACTGAAACTAGTTACAATTGATGGAAGAGGAGTAACTTTTTTTATTTTCCTTATTGGTCAACCAATTTTTTTATGTCATTTCTTAGACGTAATTCACATTGAAAAGAATATATGTGAAATATTTATTTCGATACATCTAAATGTTAAGGGAAAGACCAAAGATGATTTACGGTCTTGGTGTGACTTGGTGGATTGGGGCATCAGACTAGAATTGCATCATGTGCATATCAATGAAAATAAATGGAAAGTTCCATGTGCTTCTTATGTGATGACACCTACGAAAAAAAAAATCTGGAAGCATTAGAGCCTATTAGAGTTTCTGATGGCTATTCAAGCAACATATCTAAATGGGTAAACAGAAGAGAGTTGAAGTTAAAATCATTGAAGACTCGTGATTATCACATTCCTCTACATGAGTTGATTCCAATATAAATATTTCATCTTTGTTCCAATAATGTAAGGATTAATTTTATTCGGTTGTGCCATTTGTTTATAGATCTTTGTGATAAGAAGTTTTACAAGCCTTTCGTGCAAAAAATGTTGATAGATGCCCCATTAATTTTGTGTGAGATGGAGAAAATATTTCATCAATCTTTTTTCACCTGCATGTTGCATCTGACTTTCCATATTCCCACTGAAATACTTCTCGGAGGACCTGTTTCTTTTTGTTGGATGTATCCAACTGAAAGAAATATGTACACATTAAAGTCTTATGTCTGAAACAGGAATCATCTGTAAGGTTCTATCGTGAATGGTTACTTGGCTCAAGAATGTATGGATTTATGCTCAATGTATTTGTCTGATCTTACTACAAGAATGAATAGACTAATGAGAAATGAAGAATAACATTATGAGCAAATTAAACCCAGTTTTCCATCACTTCCTCAAATAGTAAGAATTCTTGGATCATATACATTGAATAGATTAAGCCTTGAAGAGCGGGAGATGGCACATCGCACAGTTTTGTTCAACTATGATTTGTTCAATGACTACATTAGGTAAATAAATTGAATATGTATATCTTACATATATATATTTTAATCTATTCATATTTTTTATCTATAGGGAACATAAAATAATGATAAATAGAAAGCATTGTTCGTTATATTTGAGAAGGAGAGAGTTTTTGTATAGAAAAGAGTTTTTTGCATGGTTAAAATTGAAGGTAAATATATTACTATTTAAAATAATTAAATCAATATTTAATTAACTTTAATATTCATTTATATTGTAGGTATTGATTTTTCCTGCTGACTCTGTCTTTGAGTAAATAAGAGCTTTGGTTTTTGGTCCTAATATCGTGGTTCGTTACTGTAAATCAACTATTATCAATGGGTAAAAATTTATTGTCACTAAATGAGAAAAGAACATGAGAACACAACATGATGGTGTTATGGTTACTGCGACAACGGATGGTTATTCCAGTGCATTAGATAGTAGACCGTGGTTTGGAAATGTGGGTTATTATGGAGTCGTCGAAAAAATAGTAATATTGTATTATTACTCTCATGGATAAGTCATGATGATGAAATGCCCTTGGTTTGATTCAATGATGAGACAAGGCACATTTATTGATGATTGTGGATTTCAAGTAATTAATATGACTCTCACTCTTGCTACCGAAGAACCATATGTATTGACATCAATGGATAAACAAGTTTTTTATGTCAAAGACCAAATTCGACCAGAATTTGGTGTCATAGTTGAAGTAAATACAAGACATATTTTTTATGATGGTGATGATGGGATTGACACTATCCCTACTTCCATTGGAAGAAATCCATCTATTTCTTTTGATGACTCTAATAGCTCAATTGTCAGAGTAGATTGGTAACCTGAAGTTGTGGTGGAAAATATATAGAATCATTTATCCATGTTCTCAATTCTTTTGGTTTACCTCGAGTTGGGTTGTTAACGTTGGTACTATTCAAATTTATTTAATATTTATTACAAATATGTTGTATCCTATTTGACTATTATGTGCATGTTCAATGTTTATTAGTTGGAATTTTTATTTGAATTGAATTTTGTAATTTGAAATTGAATAGTATTTAAACCTAAAATCCCAACATTTCTAACTTGGTGAACATTTCAATGCTTCCACTATGATTTGTATAAAATTTGTACGACTCTAAGACCTCTCTTTAACATTTCACCAAGTAATGAACATGATGTTTTGTATTGTTCTACAAAACATGTATTGAAACATGCATCGTCTACCTAAGTTAAAGAAATTAAATTTTTCATGAATTTTGACAATTGTTTCACCACTTATGAATCTAGTAGAATCAATGTTCCATGATTTTAATAGACTGATGACATTAAGTAAATAATCATCCAACTAAAAATTAAATTTTTCCCTCTCATTTATTTTGTTTTTTGGGTAACACATTAGTTATACATTTCTATTTACTTCCATGTTTGTTTTCAAATGTAGGAAAATGAAACCAATTGAAGAGAGGCGACCAAAATAGATTATGGACAACAATTGTTGCATGGCTGAGCTAGTAATTCCAACACTAGTGTCTGTATTGAGTACTGTATTTAAAATATATTTATTTAAATAACATATAATTTCATGTGATTAATTTTTTTTAAACCTTTTTTCGGGATCCATCTATTAGGCGACAGTTATTCAATGAGTAGCCTAGTAGTGGTCCTAGTACTTGGGGTGTTCATATGAGGGGGGGGGGTATGGGAGCTAGATGATCTGTTCGGTGTACTCGATTAGACCCTGCCCCTCCCACTGACATACCATCCATCCCACATTTTGATCCTGGTGTGCTATTATGGACACACAGGATATTTAGACCTCCCATGTTTTCACCACCATTTACATATGAGCCTTCTCACCCATCAGTACCATATTTGATGATGATTCCCACTCCCCATCCAGCATTTGTTCATCCATCCTTGTCATCTTCTTTTACTTTTGCTTTCTTCTCTCCGGGCTTTTATATTCCATCTTCTTCGACTACTGCTCCACCAGAGTCTGTCCCTACAAAGAATACATTGGGACCCACTCCATCAGTACAGGGGGTTCCTTCAGTTTCTATGGATTCAGCAGTGCCCATTGATCAGAATAATGCAGGTAAACTTATACAACCCTAAAAAATTGTTACGTCATTATTTATTTTCATTATAACATGTATTGATAAAATATTTGTTTTTATTTCATAACAGATACATCTAATGATAAGAGGTGGGGGTGGGGGCGTACACGCATGTGTTTAGTGTGGAACCGCCGCACATAGTTGATGGTGGAGTACAATGAATATGGTCAGATGATTGAAAAATCAAGGCAGCAATGTCGGAGTTTTTTGGAAACACATGCCAAATACTTGGAAATCATTCCTGTTAGCCCGATCTCAGGGAGACAGCTGCCAAATAAAGTCAAGGATAAAGCCTGGGTAGATATATGGGTAAAAAAATCTGTTTTATTTAATGAAATATATTAATTTTTGCATTTATATGAATTAATATTTTGGTTTCAACTACTGTTTAATTTCCCTGATGGTGAGGGTGAACGACCAGCACATCCAAAGGATTTAGGCGAGCTTTGGAGATCTTATAAGCATGAATTGTACATTGGCTGACGTGATAGAGTGGGCGTAGTGTTAGTGGTGGTCCATTTCATGGATTATTTTTCATTAGAACACTACCGACATATTATTACTCATTGGGAGACTACCCAATTTATGGTATTAATCAAATTAGAAGTATTTAAATTAAAATTTTCATGTTTTTATTGATACTAATTGTTAAATTTTATATATGATGCATCTGGAAGAAATAGAAAAACATTAATTCTAAGAAATACATCCACACATTGGGATGTACTATGATTCCAGATCATGAGAGACAACTGGTATGACAGTTTATAATCTTTCTTTATGACTTACACTTTCTATTGCTTCCTCCGTAATTTATTCGATTTCTAAAGTTGTTATATAATTTTAGTTATGAAATTTCTATTTTTTTAATCCTATTTTTAATTATGGTTTTCTACATTAAATTTCATTTTAGAGTAATAAATTGAATGTAGAAGGACATCAGCCTCGAGAAAAACTGTTTTTCTCGAGTAGAAAGAAGAAAGATGGAAGTGCGGTTAATGAACCAACTCCGAATCAGATTATAAGTTTTTATTTGTAGATTTAAAATTTTAATCTCTATTTTGTAACATAATAATCTATTTATATTTGTAACAGGCTAATTTAGAGGCCCTTGATGCCCAAGAACATGATAATTTTTGCCAAACAATCACTTACATCAGGTGTTGGGAGATGAACACCCTGGTAGAGTATGTTGTCGTCCTTGGAAGAGTCTAGTTCCAAAGAGGTATTGGCACTCCTCAGGTATGAGTTTTAGTGCCATCGAGTTGCATCAGGTTAGGGCATTGGTATAACAGGCTGAAAAAAGGGCCAGGGAGATGGCAGCACAGTCTGCTATGGCAAACACTGCATTTATGAAACGGATGAAAGCTTTACGTCCAACACTTCCACCAGAGGCCAGAACCGCTTGTGAGGAATATATGTCATCGATGCGTTCTATATATGGTGCCCTAGGTGGCATCTCTAGTGGTGGTCAAAATTATGGTGAGGAGGACTCCGAGGCGGAGGAGGAGGAGGGTGAGGGGGAGGCTAAGGTGGAGGAGGAGGGGAAGGATGAGGCCAAGGCAGAGGAGGAGGGCGATGAGGACGAGGGTGGGGGTGAAGATGTTGGTGATGATAGTGATGGTGATGAGGGACAGATTGATCTGCTAAATTTTTTACTGATATTACTGACCTTTGATGTTTATTCATTTTCTATGCCTGAATATATGTGTGATTAGGTAGGTCACAATATCTTTATTTTTTTATCTATAAATAATAAAACTTGATTTGATGATTTTCTGTGAAATCCCCCTATTTTAATGAAACTGTAATTTTTTAGTGGACATCCCCCCCCCACCCTCCTCCCTGGACCCCGGACAGCCCCCCAGAAATCCCCCCTACCCTCCTCCCTAGACCCCGAACAGCCCCCCAAATTGCCCCCTCGGACAGCCCCTCTGACAGCCCCTCGGACAGCCCCCCCCCCCTCCACCCTCCTTCCTAGACCCCGGGCATCCCCCCACCCAACCCTCCTCCCTGGACCCTGGATATCCCCCCAAACAGCCCCACACCCTCCTTCATGGACCCCAGACAACCCCCCCCCCCCCCCTCCTTCCTGGACCCTGGACAGCCCCCCCCCCCCCCACCCTCCTCCTACCATGCATAACCACTGCCACATATATTCTCATCCTCCACTGGGTACCTCACACAACTGTGTATCACCGACATCATCACACCAATCACTACATCATATGGTCACTAAGCCCAATCTAAAATCTCTTCAATATTTACCCTAAATCCCAATCTAATTAACATTCCATTACTATTACTTCAATACCAAGAACTGACCACCTACCTTGATTTCAGAGACAATCGCACTCTTAATTCAGCGTCTCGGATCCCAATATAAGATCTCTACAATATTCACCCTAAATCCCAACATAAAATAGGGTTTTATAGATTCATAAGAAGATGGGAAAAGAGTGAAAACCCTAATCAAAAAGTGGAAGCAAGGAGAGGATTTTAAGTAAAAACAATAGACATTCAGAAAACCAACCAATCGCTTTCTAATTGTATTGATACATTAGGACAAGGATCCATGAGTCATTTTTTATGTGTACGAGTCAAACCCATCTCAATATGAGGCACGTTATGGCCTGTACCACTCAAAGTGTCTCACTTTTATTTGAATTGGACAACATTTTAAGTTAAAACAACAACTGGCATACGAAAAACCGACCAAACGCATTCAGATTCTGTTGATACTTTAGGAAAACAATCCATGGGTCATTTGTGACATGTAAAAGTCAACTCCTCCACAATCTGAGGTATGGTGTGGCTGGTACCACCCAAACTATCTCATATTTATGTTAAATGGACAAGAATTTAAGTGAAAACAAATACTTGCATACGGAAAACCAACCAAAAACATTCATATTCTGTTGATACTTTAGGACCACGATCCATGGGTAATTTTTGACATGTACAAATCAACCCCGCATCAATCCGGGGCACGGTGTGGCTGGTACCACTCAAACTATCTCAATTTTATTTGAAATGGACAATATTTTAAGTGAAAACAACAACTTGCATACGAGAAACCAAAAAAATTCTTTCTGATTGTATTTATACTTCATGGAAATGATCCATGGGTTATTTGTGACATGTACGAGTCAACCTCACCTCAATTTGAGGCGCGGTGTGTCTGGTACCACTCAAAGTGTGTCACATTTATTTGAAACCGACAAAATTTTAAGTAAAAACAACAACTTGCATAAGGAAGACCAACCAAAAGCATTCGGATTCTATTGATACTTTAGGAAAACGATCCATGGGTCATTTTTTACATGTATGAGTCAAACCGCCTCAATCTGAGGCACGGTATGGCTGGTACCACTCAAACTATCTCACTTTTATTTGAATTGGACAAGATTTTAAGTGAAAACTACAACTTTCATAGGTAAAACCAACCAAAAGATTTCTGATTGTATTAATACTTTAGGAAAACAATTCACGGGTCACTTTTGGTGTGTACGAGTCAACCCCTCCTCAATAGGAGGTACGGTGTGGCCGGTACCACTCAAAGTGTCTCACGTTTATTTGAAATTGACAAAATTTTAAAAGAAAACAACAACTTTCATATGTAAAACTGACCAAACACATTTTTATTCTGTTGATACTTTAGTAAAATTATCCATGGGTTATTTTTGAGGTGTATCAGTCAACCCTTCCTCATCCTAAGGCACGGTGTGTCCGGTAACACTCAAATTGTCTCTCTTTTATTTGAAATAGACAAGATTTAAAGTGAAAACAAAAACTTTCACACGGAAAACAAACCAAATGAATTCATATTTTATTTATAATTTTGAAAAACGATATATGGGTCATTTGTGATGTGTATGAGTCAACCCCGCCACAATATGAGGCACGGTGTGGCCGGTACCACTCAAAGTCTCTCAGTTTTGTTTGAAAAGGACAGTATTTTAAGTGAAAACAATAACTTGCATATGGAAAACCAACCAAATGCTTTCTAATTGTATTGAAAATTTAGTACAATGATCCATGAGTCATTTTTTATGTTTACGAGTCAACCCATCTCAATCCTAGGCATGGTGTGTCCCGTACAACTCAAACTGTCACACATTTATTTGAAATGGACAAGATTTTAAGTGAAAACAACAACTTGCAAATGGAAAACTGACCAAACGCATTTTTATTATTTTGATAATTTATTAAAATGATCCATGGGTCATTTTTGACAAATAAAATCCAACCCCGCCTCAATATGAGGCACAGTGTGGTTGGTACCACTCAAACTATCTCACTTTTATTTCAAATGGTCGAGATTTTAAGTGAAAACAACAACTTACATACGGAAAACCGACCAAACGCTTTTTGATTGTATTGATACTTTAGGAGAATGATCCATTGTTAATTTTTGACGTTTATGAGTCAACTTTTCCTCAATATTAGGAATAGTGTTGCTTGTATCACTCAAAGTGTATCTCATTGGTTAAAAATGGACACAATTTTTAAGTAAAAACAACAAACATTCGAAAAATTGACCAAATGTATTTTGATTATGTTTATACTTTAGCACAAGGATTCAAGGGTCATTTGTGATGTGTAAGAGTCAACCCAATCTCAATCCGAGGGACAGTGTGGCTGTTACCACTCAAATTGTCTCACATTTATTTGAAAAGTACAAGATTTTAAGTGAAAACAATAAGTTTCATATGGAAAACTGAGCAAATGCATTCAGATTATATTGATACATTAGGAAAAATATCCATGGGTCATTTGGGACATGTATGAGTCAACCCCTCCTCAATCTGAGGCATGGTGTGGCCGGTACCTCTCAAAATGTCTCACTTTTATTTTAAATGGACAGGATTTTAATTGAAAACAACAAGTTGCATACAGAAAACTGACCAAACGCTTTCTGACTATATTGATACTTCATTACAATGATCCATGGATCATTTTTGATGTGTATGAGTCAACCCCACTTCAATCTGAGGCACGGTGTGGCCGGTACCACTCAAAGTGACTCACATTTATTTGAAATGGACAAAATTTTAAGTGAAAACAACAACTTACATATGGAAAACTGACAAAACGCATTTGGATTCTATTGATACTTTAGGAAAACGATCTATGGGTCATTTTTGACATGTACGAGTCAACCCCACCTCAATTTGAGGCACGATGTGGCCGGTACCACGCAAACTGTGTAACTTTTATTTGAAATGGACCGGATTTTAAGTGAAAACAACAACTTGCATACGGAAAACTGACCAAAAGCTTTCTGATTGTATTAATACTTTAAGAAAATGATCTTCGAGTCATTTTTGATGTATAAGAGTCAACCCTGTCTCAATCTGAGGCACGATGTGTCTGGTATCACTCAAAGTGTCTCTCTTTGGTTTAAAATGGACACTATTTTTAGTAAAAACAACAGACATTCAGAAAACCGACCAAACATATTCTGATTATGTTGATACTTTAGCAAAAAGATCCATGGTTCATTTCTGACATGTATGAGTCAACCTCGTCTCAATCCGAGGGATGGTCTGGCTATTACAACTCAAATTGTATCACATTTATTTAAAATGGACAAGATTTTAAGTGAAAACAACAACTTGCATACGGAAAACCGAACAAATGCATTCGGATTCTGTTGATACTTTAGGAAAATGAAAAATGGGTCATTTGTAACATGTAAAAGTCAACCACACCTCAATAAAAATTATGGTGTGTCTGGTATCACTCAAAGTGTCTCTCTTATGTTTAAAATGGACATTGTTTTAAGTAAAAACAACAGACATTCGGAGAACCAAACAAACATATTCTGATTGTGTTGTTACTTTAGCACAAGGATCCATGGGTCATTTGTGACGTGTAAGAGCCAATCTTGTCTCAATCGGAGGGACATTGTGGTCAATACCACTCAAAGTGTCTCAATTTTATTTGAAATGGACAACATTTTAAGTGAAAACAACAACTGACATATGGATAACTAACCAAACGCATTTGAATTATGTTGATACTTTAGGAATACAATACATGGGTCATTTTAAACATGTACGAGTCAACCCCGCCTCAATCCAAGGAACGGTGTGGCCAGTACCACTTGAAATGTCTCAGTTTTATTTTAAATGGACAGGATTTTAAGTGAAAGAAACAACTTGCATACAGAAAACCGACCAAACGTATTCGGATTGTGTTGATACTTTAGCACAAGGATCGCTAGTCCAGCCTCACACAATTCACTTCTCATGTGAGGAACTCCTATCCCTA
This sequence comes from Viscum album, assembly GCA_963277665.1. Taxonomy (NCBI): domain Eukaryota; kingdom Viridiplantae; phylum Streptophyta; class Magnoliopsida; order Santalales; family Viscaceae; genus Viscum; species Viscum album. Next base: position 2,024,510,973 of record OY728131.1, read on the forward strand.
TTCTAAAACTAATGACATTTAATAGACCAATACCATCCTCAAACAGAGGGTTCTAGGACCAAACCAAAGTCCCTTTAGGAAACCAATACCAAATACATAATTGAATATTCATACCCACTACCCAAAATGGGGATTCATATCACATCACACCCAGGAGGCCAAATTATAGTCAGCCACATACCCCCTTATTCTAGTTGAAAAGTCCATGAAAAACATGTTGGTTATTCTGGTAACCCATCTCATATGTCGAGATTGGCCAATGCTTTCCAATAACACATCAGGAACCATTGATACATGGATACATAGTCCTTAGAGGAATATAAACATCCCATGCACTTCCAATAACTCATCCTAGGTCTAGGCACATGACCACTACCATTTTCTATCTTATGGGTATCATGATCCTTGTACACTCTACCCAAGTTTTTATATTGGTTTTAAGATAGTCAAACCAAGACCATGAGTAAACATACCATGTGCTTCCAATAACATGTAGGTTTTTTCTATGGTTTGTATTGGTGTTGTGGTTTGAGTGAGGAATGAATTCTAAATTTTGTATACTATTTTGGGTGTTATTGCTTTTCAATTCTAAATTCCTGAATTCTGGATGTTTTTGGATTCTGGATGTATTGGTAATGAATTATAAATTTTGAATATTTTTATGTGCATTGGATTCTGTATGTATTATATTTTAATTTGTATTGGTGTTATGGGTGTTATTTCATTTCAATTCTGGATGTATTGGATTATGGATCTATTGGATTCTGGATTTTTCTCGTGTTGTGGTTTGAGTGAGGAATGGAATTTAAATTTCTAAATTTCTGAATTCTGGATGAATTTTAAATATCCCATGTATCCTTTTGGATTATAGGTGTATGTGTTCTTGCAGGTATGGAGAGTAGGTTGGAGGTGGCTGTTGGCTTCTGATGTTGTGGATTCTGGCTACTGCTACTGGCTGCTACAACAAATGTATACCAACGGTTTTAAAAATAATTGGTATATCCTTTCGATATATAATATATACCAATGGTTTGTGAAACTGTTGGTATATCTCTTGATTTAACACATGTACCAATGGTTTTAAAAAAAACATTGGTATATCCTTTCGATATATAACATATACCAATGGTTTGTAAAACCGTTGGTATATCTCTTAATTTAACACATATACCAATAATTTACACAGAACTGTTGGTATAAGGCTATAAAAAGGCTTACTTAGCCATGGTTTCGGAAACTGTAGGTATATAATATACCAACGGTTTCTAGGCCTTTAACAACGGTTCTGAACTGTTGGTAAAGAGTATAATTCTAGTAGTTTTGGTTAGGAGGACATGTGTATGCCCGGAGTGGCTGACACATGTCTTGTATGAACCATACATAATATGTATTGGAGAATTTCTTCTCTGTGTTCATATGTGAACATGTTCAGGTAAGTAGGTGGGTTCACAAGCCGTGTAGGCGCCCATAAACTCCATGTATTCACATCATAAATTTCTCTCCAATATCCTTCATTTGGGATCATATTTTTGCCTACAAATACCCTATCATGAGTAGTTTTATGTATAGAATCTGATGGTGTCACTTGTTTTGGAACATGAGATATGATGCGAGATGTTTCGACTGTGTTGTTTCTTATGAAGATGTTTGATGATGGTAATGATCAAGGTGATATTGTAACTACCTAAATAATTTATGAATAAAATTACCCTTATTTTAATGTCTTGTGGATATAGAAAAAACAAGAACTTTTTTATTATTGGGTTTAAATGACTGTTATCTATCATCGTTGATGACGATATAGACATCGAACTGTGATCACAAAACTAATAAAAATATAAGTTTTTTACAAATCCTTTCGACAAAGAAAAAGGAGATAATGGCCTCATCCAGTAGACTTGGGTTGTACAAATCTCATTTTTCGGAGCTCAGAAAGAAGGTATCATCACTCATCTTTAATTTTTACCAATCCCAAGTCGGGCTTCAACACGTTAATCTTGAATGGAATCTATTATGTAAGAAGTTCATGTTAATAGAGATTACCACTCGGGCGATATTATTCGAGCCACACCAAGAGCCTATCATCATCACACACCTTACCCTTAGAGATTATGTGGGTGTCATAAGGGGGTATGTTACAAGTTATTAGTTATTTATTGTGTAATCCCAATCTATAAATAAAAGTCTTATTGCATCAATTTTTTTATGGGAGTAGTCTTTCTTAAAAAATGATGAATTTGATAAATTTATTTTTTTGATAAAATGGAAATTTTGAGAAATATATGCATTATTATTTTAAATTATGTTTTTATTAATAATATTATAAAAATAATTCTTATAAATGGTTATTATATCAGATCCTTATCTGTAAATGATTAGGTAATCAGTTTAACAAAAGTTATATTTTTATACGATAAAATAGAAAGTGTATTTTTAAATAATTTATTTTAAGGAATTAATTATTTTTTTAAATAATTAATATTTTAATAAAATATTATTATCAATTTTTTTATGAGTATATAGTTTTTATGATGTAAAATGTAATTTTTTATAAAGGTTTTAAAACTGTTTCTGTAAAAACCAGTCAATTTTCAATAAATGTCAGTTCTCATTTTAAAATTTAAAATAAACATATTTAGAAAATTATTTAGATAAAATTAATATTTTTTTGGAATAATAATTTCTAAATTATCTGATGGTTAAATTTTCATAATTTTTTGAGATAGTATAATTCTTGGATAAAAATTAAATAATATATAAGTATATAGGGTGTTTTATGACATCATAATGACCTAATAGTAATTTAATAAATACCATAAAATGTATATTCAGCCAAATATATGTTTCAACTTTAAAATGAATTTATTTTATATTTATTTGAATAATTTTATAATTCATTAGTAAATCCTCCAAATTGTATGACATATTTTATAATTTTAAGTTCATCTCTTTAATAATGTGACTCACCTCCACATAATCAGGGAGAGTATTTTAATAACTTTGACCAATGGACTTATAAAAAAAATTACACTCCTATTTGGAAAAAACTAAGGGAAAAAACCATGTGATGGTTTGGGGTTTTGAATATTTAACTATATAGATTTAAAAACCAAAGTTAGTGAAATATTAAAGAACTCCCATCTCATTTCCTATATAAACCCACACAAGCCCCCACATCTCTTCACTAAAAAACCTAGGATTATGTCCCTACTCTGTATCTACCTCTCTAGAATCCTCCCAAGGTTCCCCAACCTCTCATTAAGCCCCTCTTCAAGTTTTTGAAGTCACTCACCCAAGTAATGGTTTCCTTCCTTTCACATTTTTGTCCAAGTTTCCTTATATTTTTATACCTTTTTAATTTTTCAATGAAAAATGATGGGGTATGTTATTTTACCTCCCCCATACTTCCATTATTATGTTTTAATAATGAGAGACCCCTTTAACACTTATTAATCCCTCCCAGGGACACATGTTACCATGTCGAAATTCCATAAGGGATTTCTTTTTCCTCATTTCCATTCAAGCATTTCTTTTATATTATGTATATCAAATTACATTTCATATGTTTGGATCTTATGATAAATGATTGCCTTACTAACCATTTCATTTATAAATGATGAGATACCCCTTTCGCTCTCATCAACCCATTTTATGAATCCTCATGTGATGTTGTTATGCTGTCGAAATTGCACTGCGATTTTCCATGCCAAAATTATCGTGTAGTGAATATCATTTATCTATAAAGGGTATTCACCTTTATTAACATATACATATTGATTATATACTATCATGTATTTATTACACATTACTTTATCATAGAATAAATTATGATGTTTAATTAATCCATGTTATATGATCTATGTGGCACACTTTACTATGAGATTAAAATGTTCAGAATGGGTGTACCCTGATAGCACTCTAATGCATTAGGTAATGTTTAGTACCATAGTAAATCATGTTTGGACATGGTTTTACCTGATTATTTTATAGTAATTTTTTCTATCATGTTGGGTTATGGGTTTACCTGATTCCTTTTTGTTAATGATGTAGTGTTTTTGTAAGAACCCGGATCTTCTTTTCAGGTTTGTTTTTCCTTTTTTTGGAGTTTTTGAGAAAAGAGGAGTTTCTAGAAATATTTAAAGTACACACCTTGTACTTTATGAGTTCATGCCATGTATTTTGATACTGTATGAGGCCGTGTGTTTTTCATTTCATGGCCACACACACGGTCGTGGGGGGTGACGTGGAGGCCGCCTAAAATGGAGTACAGAAAAGGCGAGTCCATGCCGTGTACTCCAAAAGTACATGTCATGTAGTATATTTTTCTCACTAAACACATCGGGGTCTCGTCTGATGGATAGAACACCCTCCTCAACCTAGTTCATTTGAGAGCATGGAGAAGCCTTAGATCTTCGACGATACCCCGAGCCTCCATTGGTCCTCCGAATCGACCGTCGTCGATTACGTTGGAATGGAAGCGGTAAGCTCTCTCTTCTTCTAGAGCATCATTTTCCAATTCCTACACTTTTCCATGTTATCATGGGTTGAACATTTTATGCATTTTTGTAGATCTATAGAATTATAAGGAGATTCAAGGCTCGTGGTTCAAGTATTTTGATCTCCTAACCCTGAGGTATGTGGTTTGTTCCTTTCCATTGAAATACATTGAATATTTTTCACAAATTCCACCAATACCCTTGAATGGGGTATTGCATGTTTACCTTATTAGTCTTATCATATTCCTACTTTTCTTATATTCTACAGTAGAGGATGTTGTTTTTGATTAGGCTAATATTTTGTGCTTTGGATGTATTTTCCATGTGTTTACCTATTTTGACCTTTGGGTCATGTTTTCCTATTAGGATTCTGTTTACTTTCCATGCCTAGTATTATAGGATGGTATGAATGTAGTTATAAAGTGATGATATGCCATAGAATGAAATACAAGTAGTTCTTGAGGTTTACCTTGGCCGTTACGCACGCTATACTTATTTGATTTTACATAGGGCTGTGAGAACCTAGTGTAGTAGACCACAGAGAGAATGGACGTAAGGGCTTCTCCAGAGTGTCTTATAAATTAAAATGTGAGACCACAGGGGGAATTGACCTTGAGTGCTTCCTTTGAGTGTCTGTAATTCCTCAACATGGGCTACATGGGGAATGAAATGTTGAGTGATTCCCCAGAGTGCATTTAGTACGATATGAGACTATAGGGGGAATTGACGGAGAGTGCTTCCCCAGAGACACTATACATTAGCTAAACTAGAGGGGTGACACTATGTGTGCCTCCCATAGGGTTGCTAGTGATTGATGGTTGAACCAGAATATTTAGGCTGTGAGAACTACCCAGAGGGTTACCTGTTTGTTCTTACATGCTTGGGTGGCAGTTTTACTTGTTTTCATATTAGATGCTTGAAACTGTGGATTGTTTTCTATTGAGTACTTTCTTTGTTTACTGCTTCTTGTACTCTTACCTTCCATATATTCACTGATTGTTAGGCACAGATCTTATGGTGGTTGCCTATTGGTATGTAGTCTCACACCCTGTTTAGGCCATGATTTTGGGCCAAAACAGATTATATTACTGCAGGTATAGACAAGGTAAAGCGCCCTTAGACTTTTGGTACTTGACTTGCTGTGGAGCTGGAGAGCACGAGACCAAACGTAGGCTTTCGATGCTGAGGAGTTTCTCATATTTCTTTCCTTTTGTACTTTGGTTTAGTTCTGTTTTCAGCATTTTGACTTGTTTGGATGTTTTCTATACATATATTTATCATGAATCATTTTATATGTATGTGCCCCAGCTGTTTATTATGTCAGTCATCCGATGTTCACTTGTGTATGGATTGTTTACTGCTTCTGCTTTTGTCTGTTTGTTTCTATTTCATTGTGTACTCTGCCAATGAGGGAATAGTTTCCCCATTATCACACCCAATTCCCTCACTGCTAGTAGGTATCCTCTGAAATTTGGGGAAATGTGCTTGAGGCCATGTAACCAATCGGGTACGGGGTGCCTCTTGGTAGCTTCCGGAGCCGGGATGTTACAAAGTGGTATGAGAGGAACTATTTTCTCCTGACTTACTATTTGGATCCTATAGTCAAGGATAGGATGGATTAGGTACTTGGTAATAAGTTGTGACCGGGAGTAGCTAACCCACGTATAGGGAAAATCCATACTTCCTCGTTTAATGAAATTTTATTGGTCTTCAATTTTACAGTTGATTTAATTTCACCGTTGGGTGATTCACATGTTTTTTGCTCTTACCGTTGTTGTTATTGCGGTTCTATTTCTGTCGCAACCCAATGAGATGTGGGTATTCCATCTCATGCATCATATAAGAACTTTTTAGAAATAACATGTCATGCATTCTTTCCATGCCATCTAGGATGCATTAGTGATTGCATGCTGTTGTGATAAACGTTGTGTAGACTATGAAAGATGTTGTGATAGATGATTGATAGAATACCTGCTGTTTAATAAGGCTTTGTTTGAGTAGTGATTTTTTTGGATGAATTCCAAACTTTGGTTCTTGAGGTGTTATGGGACCTCATGGACCATAATTTGGTGGATCATCGCTTTTTTGCCTTGTTATAACTTGTATAAGATTCCAAACTTTGATTTGCGGGGAGTATGGAGCCTCACGGATCAGAATTTTCCACCTTCAATGTTAGTTTCTATGTTTTTCTAGGATCTGGTGTAGTTCTTAAGGATATTGTATAGAAAAAACAAAAATACATGGTGTGTGCTTTATGAATACATGTCGTGTAGTTTTAAAACCATGTCACTGACTGTGTAGGCAGGGACACGGAGTTGTGAAAAATCTTGTAAAAACACACCGTATACTGTATGTACATGCAATGTTGTAGTGACTGTGTGTCCACCCGTGTGACTAATGACACAGATGGATGAAACTTCATTTTTACATGATGTATCCTGATCTCACACGTCGTGCAACATAACCTAGGTACCTGGTTGTCTCACGAACAACACGAGGTGGTGTTATCTTTTCTTAGTACAAGATGTGTTTGTATGGGACACGTTGTGTAGTTTAATTTGGGTTCACAGGCCGTGTCACGAACAACACGGGCCAGGTGAATCTTGTCCCGTTCACACCATGTCTACCTTGAACACACCATGTAGTTTTGTCTTAGGAGATTCATGTGGCTTAGCCGTGTAGAAGGACCCGGGCAGGGGAAGATAATTCATGTACACGCCGTGTGTTTTAAGAACACACTGTGTGTTTGGGGTGTTACATGACCAGTTTAGGCAAATGTACAGGACCAAGTGAATGACTTCAGGGAACACACAGTGTAGGTAGTGCACACGCCATGTAGTCATGTTTTGTAAAACTTGAATGTTTTCTTCCTATTGTCCCCCACTTACAATCCTTGTTTTCATTCCTTGAAATTTCTGATCTAAGGTGTGTGTTTGGCCTCGCAGAGTCATGCCACCGAGATTTCCTTCAATTGTACGCCAGTTTCCAGGCGGTGATAAGGCACTGGACATGGCTGATCAGGGACTTCCTGAAGATCCTCCTATTATGCCATCCTTGGCACCAGTAGTGATACCAGTTACGGGTGCTCATGCGCAGTTTAGGGAAGGATTTCCAAGGATGATTCAGACCTTCAAGGGATCACCGCCTCTTGCCTCATCTATGGAAGACTTGACGTGGGTTTTACAGTAGCAGCATCCTCCCAACTTCTTAGGGGAATGAGGACCTCAGGATGCAGAGTCATGGCTAGAATCCATGCTGACTATATTTGAGCATCTGGAGACGCCTCCAGAAAGGCGGGTCAAGCTCTCTACCTACATGTTATGAGATTCTACCAAGAGATTATGGGATAGGATCTCACAGGCGGTTCATCAACAGGTTATTGCGTGGGAGGAGTTTCAGCACGTCTTCTATGAATACTTCTATTCGGAGACCTTGAGGGCCAATCGAGCCTGGGAGTTCATGATTCTGGAGTAGGGTACTCTTTCAGTTATAGATTATTCATCTATTTTCACCAATCTTCAGCATTTCACACCCCTCCAGGGTGGAGATGGGTTGTTCTTGGTAAGGAAGTTTGAGGATGGTCTCAGACGGGAGATCCACTCGCAGGTGAATATCTTCTGGTTGGCTTTCATTGCTTCCATCATCAACCAGGTGCTGATTGCAGAGCGAAATCTGAGAGATTCTGGAGATGAGGGTCAGGTCGGTTCTGCTACCAGAGTTAGTTCCTCACCTGCTGACAATAGGAAATGCCATAGGGAGTCTTCACACGGCGATCCAAGGAGGCGAGACACATCTTCAGGTAGCTCGGTGGTATGCTACCAGTGTGGAAGGGTTGGGCATATGAGGCCATAGTTCCAAAGAGACCCAGTGGAGTGTCGATCTTGTGGCAAGATGGGTCACCTTTAGCACTTTTGTCATGTTTTATCACCAGCAGTTGGTGACAGGGGTTCTTCCATGACTCCTCGTTCATGAGTAGCGCCGCCAGTTTCTCACCAGTCAGGGAACTGGAGTTCTTCCAGCCATTCGGGCCTAGGTGGAGGTCGAGGCCATGGTGGTTAGTCGTAGTTCTATCAGTGACAGCAGGAGTAGGATCCCATACCATCTACAATTCGAGGTACAATCTTAGTTGCCTCATTTTTATCTTCTGCTCTTTTCAATACAGTGTATTCCCATATCTTTATCTTTGATTCTATTGTGGAGAGCCTTGAGCTTTGCATCTTTTCCTCTACCAATATCTTGATGATAGACACACTGTTGGGGGCTAGGAAGGCTAGTGTACGTCAGTGTAGGGAGTGGCCTATAGAGGTTGCGGGGTGTCACTTCTTATGGGACCTCTATGTCCTAAAGATGACAGGCTATGATTTCATCCTCAAGATGGACTGGTTAGTTCCCTTCCAAGTAGTTGTCGACTGTTATCATCCCAGGGTGAGCTTTATATCACCAGAGGGTGAATCATTTCTTCATAGAGGTGACTGGGATGTCTAGCCGAGTAGAGAAGGACCTGAGCATCATGTGATAGGAGGGGTTACAGTCCAGATTTCCAGTCTATATCTCATTGACTAGGGGATTTCGTAGTTAGACTTTCCTCCAATGGTGGATCTTTTCAGGGATGTCTTTCCATATAACTTTTTAGTATCACTCTATAGTGTGAAGTAGACTTTTAAATTGAGCTCATGCAAGAAGCGACCTCGGTGTCCATTCCTCCTTATAGGATAGCTATACATGAGTTACAGGAGCTCAAGAAGAAGTTGGAGGAGTTGTAGGAAAAGGGTTTCATTTGACCCAGTACTTCTCCTTGGGGTTTGCATGTCCTATTTGCAAAGAAGGTAAACGGTACCGTTAGGCTTTGTGTGGATTATCGGGAGCTGAAACAGTTGACAGTCAAGAACCAATATCCTTTGTCGAGGATTAGGGATCTCTTAGATCAGCTTTGAGGAGCCCGAGTGTTCTAAAAAATTGACATGGGGTTCGTTTATAATTAGTTGCATGTTAGACCATCAGATACACCTCCTACAGCCTTTAGAAGATGGTATGGTCTATACGAGTATACAGTTATGTCGTTCGGTCTCACGAACACACCAGCAGTTTTCATGGAACTAATGAACTGAGTGTTCCATCCATATTTGGATTCATTCGTAGTGGTCTTCATGGATGATATCTTGGTGTACCCTCACACTCTACACAACCATGCCACACATCTTGAGATCATTTTGAGTATACTGAGGGAGCATCAGTTAAATGCTAAGCTCTCAAAATTCCACTTCTGTATGGAACAAATTCACTTCTTAGGTCATGTTATATCAAAGAGAGAAGTATAAGTAGACCCAAAGAAAGTGAGAGTAGTAGATTCTTGGGAGAATCTGAAGAACGTATTTGAGGTGAGGAGTTTTCTAGGCCTGGCTGGATACTACAGGCATTTCATACAGGACTTTTAACATTTAGAAGCACCATTGTTAGGTCTGACGAAGAAGGGTGTAAAGTTCATGTGGTCAGTTTCTTATGAGTCTGGCTTTCAAGAGATGAAATGGAGGTTGACTTCAGCACCGATACTAATCTTTCCAGAGCCAGGAAATAGCTATATTTTTTATTGTAATACTTTAGGTGTCGGGCTAGGATCATTGCTTATACAGGGAGATGGAGTTGTTGCATACGGGTCTTGGCAGTGGAGGCCACATGACAAGAACTACCCGACGCACGATATAGAGTTGGTAGCTATTGTTCATGCCTTAAGTTGTTGGAGACATTAACTTCTGGGAGAGAATTTTTTGGTTTTCACCGACCAAAAAATTCTCAAGTACATTTTCACTCAGAGTGATTTTAATCTGAGACAGTGGTGGTGGGTTGAGTACCTACAGTACTTCGACTTCGAGCTTGCCTGTATGTCGGGGAAAGGCAACGTTCTGGCTGATGCATTGAGCAGGAGGACTCAGATACAGGCAGTTCTGGAGGCCATCAGTGAGTTCCAACTTATGGCCTTGTTCTCCGAGATGCATTTGGAAGTGCATGACAAACAGGGGCCGAGTTTTCTATATTTTGTAGCTATTACCTCTACCCTTATTGATCGAGTATGATTGAGGCAGCAATCAGGTTCTGAAGGCCTAGTCCTATGGGAAAGCGTGTCAGGAGAGGACCCTATTCATGGACGAACCATAAGTGAGGATGAGATCTTGCGTTTCTAGGGACGTGTATGGGTGCTAGAAGATATACGCGCAGAGCTGATGCAGGATTTTCATTCCTCTATTTGGGCAGTTCATCCTGGAGTCACCAAGATGTATCGTGATCTACACCATCGGTATTGGTGGCCAGGTATGAAGAGGGATGTTGTTGGGTTCATCATGAGATGTTATACTTGTCAGCAGGTGAAAGCGGAGCATCAGCGACCAGCAGGTATTTTACAGCAGTTACTCATTCTTGAGTGGAAATAGAAAGATGTTGTGATGGACTTCATGACCAGTTTATAGAGATCACCTCAGGGGAATGATGCAGTATGGGTTGTCATCGACAGGCTCATGAACGTGGCTCTCTTCTTGCCGATAAAGGATACCTTCAGTGTTGATTAGTTGGGACGGCTTTATATCCATGAGATTTTTACGTTTGCATGGAGTTACACACTCTATTGTTTCATACAGGGATGTGTGTTTTACTTCTCAGGTCTGGCAAGGGCTTTAGAATGCTTTGGGTACATAGGTACTTTTGAGTATAGCATACCACCCCCAGACTAATGGCCAGTCTGATCTTATGATTCAGGTGCTTGAGGACATGCTCCAAGCATGCATTCTGGACTTCAGAGGTTCTTGGTAGAAGCATATACCCCTGGTGGAGTTTGCCTACTACAATAGTTTTCAGGAAACTATTCAAATGGCACCTTATGAGGCATTGTATGGTAGGCCATGCCGATCACCCTTATGTTGGCTGGAGGCAAGAGAGGTAGCTTTGTTGGGACCTCGTATTGTTCAGAAGACCACTGAGTAGATAGAGTTGATTCAGAAGAGGATGGCTACTCCATACTCTCGACAAAATTCATATGTTGATCGGTAGAGATGACCTCTAGAGTTCTAGGTCAGGGATCAGGTTTTCTTATGTGTCACTTCAAGGTTGGGGCACAGAAGGATTATGAGACAGGGTAAGCTTTCTCCAAGGTACGTCGGGCCGTTTGAGGTGTTAGAGAGAGTTGGGCCGGTTGCCTATCGGTTGCAGTTACCTTAAAGGTACCGAGCTATGCATGATGTCTTCCATGTTTCTCAGCTCCAACGTTACTTTTAAGACCCCTCTCGTGCTTTCCAACCCGAGGAAGTTGAGTTGGAGGTGGATGCATCTTTCAAGGTGCATCCTATCTGGATTATTGATCTCAGTACAAAGGTTCTCTGTGGCCGGTCTTTTCCTCTAGTACGAGTGCTATGACAACATGAGAGGGTGCAGGATGAGACTTAGAAGAGGGAGGCCAATGTACGATCACAATGGCTGGATCTGTTCGGGGTTTCTTCTTTTACACTACACTAGGGAAATTTGGGGATGAATTTATTTAAAGGGAGATGTTTGTAAGAACCCAGATCTTATTTTCTGGTATGTTTTTCCTTTTTATGGAGTTTTTGAGAAGAGAGGAGTTTCTAGAAATTTTTGAAGTACACGTCGTGTAATTTATGAGTACACGCCATGTATTTCATGGACGTAGGTGGTCGTGTTCTGTCCATGTCACTACCACACACATGGTCGTGTGGGGTGACGTGGAGGCCGCATAAAGAGAAGTACGGAAAAGGCGAGTACATGCCGTGTACTCCAAAATTACACACCGTGTAATTTTTTTATTCACTAAACGCTTTGTGGTCACGTATAACATACAGAACACCCTCCCTCTCAACCAAGTTCATCCGAGAGCATCGAGAAGCCACGAATCTTCGATGAGACCCCAAGCCTCCATCCGTCCTCCGAATAGACCGCCATTGATTGCTTTGGAATTCCAGTGGTAATCTCTCTCTTCTTCTAGAGCATTGTTTTCTAATTCCTTCTCTTTTCCATGTTATTGTGGGTTGAACATTTTATGATTTTTTGTAGATATATGATGTTATAAGGAGATTCAAACCTCTTAGTTCAAGTATTTTGATCTCCAAACCCCAAGGAAGGTTGTATGTGCCTTTCCATTGAAAGTCATTTAATATTTTGTACAAATTCCACCAATACCCTTGAATGGGGTATTGCATGTTTACATTTATAGCCCTATTGTTTTCCTCCTTTGATTATATGGTAGAGTAGAGGATTTTATTTGTGATTAGGGTAATTTTTTGTGCTTTGGATGTATTTCCCTTGTGTGTTTACCTATTTTGACCTTTGGGTCTTTTTTTCCTGTTAGGCTTCTGTTTACCTTCCATGCCTAGTATTGTAGGATGGTATGACTATAGTTATACAGTGTTGATATGACATAGTATTATAGACAAGTAGTTCTTGAGGTTTACCTTGGCTGTTACGCGTGATATACTTATTTGATTTTACACAGGGCCATGAGAACCTAGTGTAGTAGACCACAGGGAGAATGGATGTAAGGGCTTGTCTAGAGTGTCTTATAAATTATGATGCGAGACCACAGGGGGAATTAACATTGAGTGCTTCCACATAGTGTCTGTAGTTCCTCGGCATGGGTCATAGGGGGAATGAGACATTGATTGCTTCCCTAGAGCGCCTTTAGTATGATACGAGGCTGTAGGGGGGATTGACGGTGAGTGCTTCCCCAAAGAGTCTATACTTTAGCTGAACCAGAGAGGGGAGACTGTGTGTTCCTCCCAGAGGTTTGATAGTTCTTATTGGTTAAACCAGAGGGGTTAGGCTATGAGAACTACCTGGAGGGTTAACTATTTGTTCTTACTTGTTTGAGTAGCTGTTTTACTTGTTTTTATATTAGATGCTTGAAACTGTGGATTGTTTGTTGTTGAGTACTTTCCTTGTTTACTGCTTCCTGTACTCTTACCTGTCATATATTCACTGACTATTAAGCATAGATCTCGTGGTGGTTTCTTACTAGTTTTTAGTCTCACACCTTGTTTGGTCCATGCTTTTGGGCCCAAACAGATTATATTTCTGCAGTTATAGACAAGGGCAAGTGCCCATCGACTTCTGGTACTTGACTTGTTGTGGAGCTGGAGAGTGTGGGACCAAGCTTAGGCTTGCGATGTGGAGGAGTTGCTCATCTGTATTTTCTTTTGTACTTTAGTTTAGTATTGTTTTAAACATTGTGACTTGTTTGGCTATTTTCCTAGACATATATGTATCATGCATCATTTTATATTTGTGTTCTTTAGCTGTTTATTATTTCAGTCTTTCGTTCTTCACTTGTGTATGGATTGTTTACTGCTTTTTCTTTTGTCTATTTGTTTCTCTTCCGCTGTGTACTCTGACAATGAGGGAAACTTTTCCCCATTATCACACCCAAGGCCCTCGCTGCTAGTCGGTGGCCTCTGGCATTTGGGGAAATGCACTTGAGTCCATGTGACCAAATGGGTACGGGGTGCCTCTAGGTGGCTTCTGGAGCCGGGACGTTATAGTTTTAAGTTGTTTCCACATTTACATGTTATGGTAATCATTCTATATCATGGTTTTATGTTCATGTTTCTCTTTTTCTCCATTTAATTTCCTATAACCTAAAAATATAACACCTTTTTCTTATGTATGTCCTCCGGTTATCTTTTGTAATGCTAAGTACTAAGCATTGTAGGGGTCATGTAAAAGTAGTTTTCAATAAAGATGTTGTGTTTTATGTCTTAAGTTGTCATATAATGTTCCTAATCCCCAAATACACTATACCTATCGATATTATAGGTTTTATTAATTGTAATTTTATGTAATGAATAATGTTTAAATGTGTAATAAAGATCAAGGTTGTTATAGTTGGTATCATATGATAGGTTTAGTTATTTTTGGGATTAGGATTAGAAAACCCTAGTGAAAGCCTTAGGGTTAAGACTAAGTATTAGAAAATAATCCCTAAATTTTGTTGATTATAGAGTAATTGGTTTATTAATAAAATAAATCCCTGTCTGGATACGAACAAGTATAGGTGGCTCTGGCATAGATGTATCTATGGGTAAAACCCAAAAACACCGCTTTGAGCAAGACTTGAATGGGAACTGGTGCCTGACAATGGGACTTGATACACTCTTGGTTCGACACTCCTAGGGGATATGCATCAAAAAATTCAAAAGCATAATATTATCCATTTTTAAGGGAAAAAAATTCCCCTAAGAATATATGTTAGGAATTAGATCAGGGATAACTTGTATCAAATCTTAGAAATTCATAAGTTACAGAGATAAATGTAATTTATAAGTTATTCCTTTTTTCATTGGATTCACCTTTATGTGTTTAATAGTTTAAAATAATTACCTCTAATTTTCTTTTTATTATATATAATAGCCAATAATAGGAGGACTCAGGCTAAAACTCAATTTGAAGGTCAATGTGATGAATGTTCTAATGAGATTCTCAATCTGATGGGAGCAAGAATTGCAAACATTGTCATGATATTCTCTTAGTTAACTCATGTTTTGAATAGAAACATGGGTGAAGAATAATGTCCAACCCCCCCTCCCAATAAATAACATGTCACAATTGAGAGATTCATGAGACAAAGGCCTCCTAATTTCAATGGATCATCTGGTCCCTCAATCACCAAAAAACAGATCAAATACATTGATAATATATTCTCCATCATCCAATGTTCCAAACAAGATAAGGTTCTTCTTGATGATTATCGTATGGAGGCTAAAAGTGAAAAATGGTGGGCATTGATCAAAAATATGAATCCTTAGGAATAGATTGAGGTGATGGGATACATGGATTTCCAAAAAAAATCAAAAAAATATTTTACCCGCACCCTTCATCTTAAGATGGAAATAGATTTCTTGCACAGAAGAAAAAGGATGATGAATATATTAGAGCGTATGAGGAAAACCTCGCCAAACTCGCACAATAGGCCTCTAGTTTTTTCACTACCCCCAAATTCAATGTTGGCCAATTCTTTGGTGGCCCAAAACCTAGCCTACGGAAAGCTCTGGAGATCCCTGACTTTGACAGTTATGAGGATATTGTTCGATGTGACCTCAAAGTTGAGATGGATATCAGAAAATATCGGGGGTATCATGAAGATAATAAGTATAAATTGGACTTTAATTCTGGAATTCTGATGGATAAATCCAATGGTGCTAAGAAATTCCATCATCCCACTTTCTAAAGGTGCAGAAAGTAGCACCCTAGAAATTTCCAAATGCGGATAAGGGAATGATTTTGGTGTGTGAAGTAAGGCCACCAAGGTAGCAATTTCTAATAAGAAAAAATTCCTATGGTGATAGAGGAAATTAACACTCCTTTAATTCGTCAACGTATTGTTAATTTCTACAAATAAAAAAATGTAGGGAACTTTGCAAACCAATGCCTTACTCCAAGGGTTTTTGGAGGAAACCAACAACCTCCAAAGTAGCAAGGGAGAGTTTTTTCCATCACTACTGCTGAAGTGAATCACGAAAATGAAGTGTTGATAAGTATGCTATTTATTCATTCAGCAATAGAAAACAAACTTGTTTATTCTAGTTCTAATCGTTCTTTTATATCCCAAATGTTTAGTAGAACAATCCAAACACCACCACAAATCATGGAAGTAGAGATGTCGGTGAGAATGGTAAATGGGGAAATTGTTGCATCCCATGAATATAAATCATCCCCTATCAAATTTTTTGGATTGAGATTCCCAACTAACCTCATAATACTTCCCTTGGTGGAATTTGACCCAATTATTTGCATGGATTCGCTTTCCATATATAGAGACAACATAAATTGTCGCGAGAGGAAAATCACTCTCCATATGGTGAATCGACCCCCAGTTATATAAAAGTGAATGGAGGAGGATGATTCTTTTTTATCAGTATCGTCTAAAGCATGGATATTAATTCCCAATGAGAATGTGCATCTTTCTCAAATTATTGAGTGTAAGGAAGGAACCATCCTCAAAGACATGCCTATTCTGAGGGAATTCACTGATGTGTTTCCCAAGGAATTTCCTAGTCTTCCTCCTATAAGAGATGTTGAATTATCAATTGATTTTAAACCTAGGGAATTTATAATATCCAATAATCCATGTAGAATGGCTATTTTGGATCTTGAGCAGATAAATAAACAACTACAACCATGGGGTTCACCGGTGATATTTGTCAAGAAGAATGATGGGTTAATGCGCCTTTTCATTGATTATCGTAAACTCAAAAAAATCCTGATAAAAACAAGTATCCTTTACCACAAATGGATGACTTGTTTTATCAGCTATGTGGAGCACAATACTTCTACAAGATGGATCTATAGTTGATATATTACAAATTAATAGTAAAAAAAGGGGTATATTCCCAACACTGCTTCTCGTACAAGGTATGAACAATATGAATTCATAGTAATGTCTTTTGGACTAACTAATTCTATAGAAATCTTCATGTAATTGATGAATTGAGACTTTAGAGATTAACTTGATGAATTTTTGGTAGTCTTTATAGAAGATATTTTAATATACTCCAAAACAAAGGAGGAACATGAGGATCATATAATCACTATACTAGAGACCTTGTGAAAGGAGAAGCTCTCTGAAAAGTACAACAAGGGTGATTTTTGGTTGAAGGAAGTCTCATTCTTGGTGAATATCATAAAAAGAAATAGTATATTTTTGGGTCCTTCCAAAACAAATGAAATTGAGGGATGGCCTAAGAAAGCATTTTTTTTTTGGATATTCGTAGCTTTATGGGGTTATCTGGATACTATCACTGATTTGTGAGAAATTTCTCACGATTTTCAAACTCTCTTACCAAGATTACTCGGAAGGGTGTAAAGTTTTCTTAGAATTATGAATGTGAAGAAATCTTCATGGAGTTGAAGAAGAGGCTTATCACTACCTTTGTGCTTACACTACCCAAAAGTGGGGATCTTTTCATGACATTCGGTGATGATTCAAAGAAGGGCATGGGATGTGTCTTGATGTAGAATGACAAAGTCATCACCTATGCCTAAAGGCAGTTGAAAATTCATGAGCAAAACTATCCCACTCATAATCTAGAGTTATAAGCTATGATATTTTCATTTAAAATATGGCAATATTTTCTATTTGGGGAAAAGTGTGAAATATATATGGATCAAAAAAGTATCAAATATATATTCACACCAAAAGAGATGAACATGTGCCAACAAAGATGGTTATATCTCATTAAGGATTACATCTTATCAATCCATTACCACCCTAGGAAATCAAACAAGGTGGAAGAGACTCTAAATAGAAAGTAACCAGTAATTCTATAATTGATGAGAATTGAAAAGGATCCAATCATCTTAGATTTGATGAAGATGGACATGGTAATCATAAATAAGGGAACATCGCTAATCATTTCATGAATGATCACTTAACCATCTCTTTTAGAGTGGTTAAAGGATGATAAAAAAGATTATGTGGGAATTAATAAGAAAGTGGAAACTACCAAAATATGGAAATCCACATAGTTCAATGTTAATGAAGAAGGAATTGTGAGATTTGGTTCAAGATTATGTGTTCCTTCAAATCTGGAGTTAAAGAAAGAACTTTTGGATGATGTACATAGTTCAAATTCCTCCATTCCCTAGGAAACACAAAAATGTATAAAGATATAAGAGTGAATTATTGGTGGGATAACATGAAGAAGGAGATCATAGAATATATATCAAAGTGCTTGTTATGACAGCAAGATAATTCTAAGAGGAAGAAGTCTAAGGGGATGATGCAACCATTACTCATACCAACATGGAAATTGGATAACATCGCCATATACTTTGTCACTGGGATTTTGAATACGTCCAAATGAAACAATGTTATTTGCGTTTTTGTGGATCATCTTATAAAAACTTCAGACTTCATTTCAATTCAAGAGGATTTCTCACTGAATCAACTGGCATGGATATACATCAGTGAAGTGGTAAGGATTCATAGAGTACCACTATCGATTGTGTCCGATCAAGATCCAATGTTCACCTCTATGTTATGGAAGAGTCTCCAATATGCTCTGAACAATGATTTCAACTTTAACAGGGCCTATCACCCTCAAAATTATGTCCAATCTGAATGTACTATCCAGAGACTTGGGGACATGTTGAGAGATTTCTCAATGGACTTCAAAGGCAAATGAGACCAACATCTTCCATTGGTGGAGTTCTCTTACAACAATAGTTTCCACTCAAGCATCCAAATAGATCCTTATGAAACCCATTATGGGAAGAGTTGTAGAACACCAGTATGTTGGGATGAGGTTGGGGATCGAGAACTTATAGGTACAAAAATGGTTAAAGAAATGGTGGAGAAGGTTAAGACCATCCAACATCACATTAAAGCTGCTCAGAGTCGACAAAATAGTTGTGATGACAATCATCGATGAGACCTAGATCTTGATGTTAGATACATGGTATTCCTCCGCATATCTTAATGGAATAGATTTATGATATTTTGGATGAAGGGAAAGCTTAGTCCAAGGTACATCGGCCCTTTTGAGATCGTTGATTGCATCAGAGTAGTGACCTATTGACTATCCCTCCCACTGAACCTATATCAAGTACATGATGTATTCCATGTATCACTCTTGAGGAAGTACACACCTTCCCATCACATGTACTCAATCTAGAGGTAGTTCCATTGGAGAATGAACTCTCCTATAAAGAGAACCTAGTGAAGATCATAGATCATAGAGAAAAATTTCTATGAAATAAGACGATGCCCCTTGTTAAGTAATTGTATTGAAACCCCAAGTTTGAAGAATAAACATGGGAACTAAAGGAAGTGATGAGGTAGAGTTACCCTCATCTTTTGTAGTGTGGGAAAAAGAAATTTCTAGGGAGAAATTTTTTTATGGGTGAATTTTATAATGACTTGAACATTTATGAATAAAATTCCCTTCCTTTTAATGTCTAATGAATATAGAAAACACATGCAATTTTTTTATTATTTGGTTTAAATGACCGTTAAGTATCATAACCATTGATGATATAGCCATTGAAGAGTGATCACACAACTAATATAAATATAAGGTTTCGTAAAATCCTTTTGATATAGAAAAAGGAGACAATGGCCTCATCAAGTAGACTTGAGTCATACGAAGCTCATTTGTCAGAGGTCAGAAAAGAGGTAGCATCATTTGGATTCACTCTTGACCAAGCCCAAGTTGAGATTTAACACGTTAATCTTGAACGAAATATTTTGCAGAATAATTTCAAGTTAATAGAGATTACCACTCTGAAGATGTTATCCAATCCACCCCATGAGTTTTTCATCATTTCACAACTTACCCTTAGGTCTAATTCGGGTTCTATAAGGGGTTATGTAATAATGTATTAGTTACTTATTGTGTAATCACTTTCTATAAATAAAAGTATTATTCCATTAATTCATTTATGGGAGTAGTCTTTATTAAAAAATGATGAATTTCATAAATTGATTTTTTGGGTGAAAATGGTACTTTTGAGAAATATATGCATTATTATATTAAACTAAGTGTTTATTAATAATATTATAAAAACAATTCTTATAAATTACTATTATATTAGTTCCTTATCTGTAAATGATTAGGTAATCAGTTTGATAAGAGTTGTATTTTTATATGACAAAATAGAAAGTGTATTTTTAAAAAATTTATTTTAAGGAATTAATGAATTTTTTAAATAATTAATATTTTAATAAAATATTATTATCAAATTTATTTTATGAGTATATGATTTTTAGGAAGTCAAATGTAATTTTTTTTAAGGTTCAAAAACTGTTTTTGTCAAAACATTTCAATTTTTAATAAATGTCGGTTCTCATTTTAAAAGTAAAAAATTCACATATTTACAAAATTATTTACATAAAATTAATATTTTTTTTTGGAATCAAGATGTCAAATTTATCCAATGGTGTATTTTTTACAATTTTCTGAGACAATCGAATTTTTAGGTAAAAATTAAATAATATATAAGTATATAGTGTGTTTTATGACATTATAATGACCCAATAGTGATGTAATAAATACCATAAAAGGAATAATAGAAAAAATATATGTTTTAAAATTAAAATAATATGATTTTATATTTATTTTACTTATTTTATAATACCTTAGTGAATCCTCCAAAATGTATAACATGTTTTATGATTTTAAGATCATTTCTTTAATAATGTGACTCACCTCCACATAATCAAGGATAATATTTTAATATCTTCGGTCCATAGATTTATAAAATAATTTTTTCCACTTATCTTTTGAAAAAACAATTTTCAAAAACCATGGCATGGTTTGGGGTTTTGAATAATCAATTATATAGATTCCAAAACATAAGTTTGTGAAATATTAAAAAATTCCCCTCTCATTTCCTACATAAACCCACCCAAGATCCCACTTATATTCAAAAAATTCCATGGATCGTGTCCCTAATCTTTCCTCACCTCTCTATAATCTTCCCAAGGCACCCCTAGATCTCAAGAAGCCCCTCTTCAAACTTTTTAATTCACGCACTCAAGTAAGGGTTTACTTCCTTTCTCTTTTTTGTCCAAGTTTCCCTATATTGTTATACACTTTTAATTTTTCATTTAAAAATGATGGGGTATGGTTTATCACCTCCCCCATACTTCCATTATTATTTTTTAATGATGAGATTCCCCTTTCACTCTCATTAATCTCTCCCATGTACACCCCTTACCAGGATGAAATTCTGTAAGGGGTTTCTCTCAACTCATTTCCATTAAAGCATTTATTTTATATTATACATTTCAAATTCCATTTCATATGTTAAGATATTATTATCCATGATACCATTAATTATAATTTCATTTATAAATGATGAGATACCCATTTCTCACTCATCAACCCATTTTATGAACCCCCATGTGATGTTGTTATGCTACCAAAATTGCACTGGGATTTTCCATGTTAAAATCATCATGTAGTAAAAACCATTTCTCTATCTTGAGTATTCAACTTTATTAACATATATTTATTGATTATATATTTTCATGTATGTATTCCATAGTCCTTTATCATGGAATAAATTATTATGTTGAATGAATTCAAGTTATATGATCTATGTGGCACACTAAAACATGATATTAAAATGTTTATGAAGGGTGAACCCTGATAGCACTACATTGCATTGGATAATATTTATTATCATAGTATGTGGATTTGGGATAGGGGTTTACCTAATTAATATATAGGAATTTTTTTCATCATGTCAGTACAGGGTTTTACCTAATTCGTTTATGTTAATGATGAAGTGTTTTAAGTTGTTTCCATGTTTCTATGTTATGATAATCATGCTATATAATGCCTTTATATTTATACTTCTCTTATGATCCATTAATATATCTATTTCCTAACATGTATTCTATTATTCTTGTTATTCCTTCTTTTCTCCCTTACTAGGCTTTATATATCACCATTTTCTTATTTATGTCTTCAGGTTATCCCATGTAATGTTAAGTATGAAGGAATCTTATGGTCATGTAAAAGAAGTTTTCAATAAAGATGTAATATTTTTGTCTTAAGTTGTCATTTAATGTTCCTAAGCCCCAAATACACTACACCTCCCAATCTTATAGGTTGTATTAAGTGAAAATTTCTTCAATAAAGCATTATTAAATGTGTAATAATGATTAGGGTTGTTATAAAGATCCTCATAGAGATGTCAAGGTCAGTACTCTCTATCACACTAGGGTGATGAATCCATGATTTTGGGGTCATTACTCCCCTATCACACTATGGAATGGGTTCTCCATAATATTTATACAGATAGAGATGTTACTCCCTAACATGGGAATGATCCTTCAATCTATGGAGTCGTACTCTCCCACTTTAGAGTTCTAGTTGGGTGCGGGTCCTCCATGGGAGTTCTGGATCTCTCAGCTATGGAGCACAATAGTGATGATTTGTCCCATCTACATATATTATGGTGAGGTTTTGTTTGATGTTGGGAATCAGTGATGGACTTTTAGTGATACTGGATTACTTATCAACTTTCATTGGGAAGTGATATGGAGATCCCCTTTCACTCTCATCTGGGTTTCTTTATAAGAATATATATATATGTGTGTGTATATGTTATATTTTTATTTTACTCTTTGTTTTTGTTGAACTAACTATTCTTTTATATTTATATCAATCCATTTTAGTTTATATATATTCCTACTGGGTATATATACATTCACCCTTTCATGGGATTTTCCTGGACATTTTGTGTCTTCTACTGAATATGGACAGATTAGTGGTGAATTTGTTGGATCATAGTGATACCTTGGTGAATAGAACATTTAAAGTGGTTGTTCTTAGAGTGTAGAGTCCCAATTTCTTTCTAGTAAGATTTAAAATATTTCTATATAAATTTCCAGAGTTTGGAGTTGATACGGCATGCGATTCTAAGGCCTGATGTGCCCAGAATTAATTTTATAAAAATATTAAATATATTTTATAGTTTGTGAACATATTTCCATATAGGAAAAGAGATATCTCTTAAAAGATAGCTCAGAACAGAAATCTGGTGCCAAAGTTGATTCCATAACATAGTGTTTACCCTAAGCAGAACCTGAAATAGGTCGGCAAGGGTCATTTGGATATCTCGCCCATTTGTAGTACATTCAGGTGTTAAATTAGTTATTTTGATTTATTTATTTATTTATTTGACCTAATAGAAATTTATATAAGAATACTTCCATTGATAATCCTCCATATTTATCTTCATAAACCCTTGGATGATTCTATATTTTCTTCAACTCCTTCTATTAGAGAATCACTTCAAACAACAATGAAACTCTGGATTGGAGAATATCATGATGAATAGAATGCAATGACTTACTTCAACCTTTGGTAAGAACTTTATTCGACAAGAAATGATAAAATATCTATCTAGGACTCTTTAATTTGTGTATTACACCTGTATTGATTAAATAGATTGAGTAGATTGATCCCTTTCTTTGATCTCTGTCAATCTTGTTCTAATCACGCACTCGTGTATTGGAATTTTAATTGGTTATTCTGGTTTTCTAACCTGGATATCCCTATTAATAATCTTTTTTCAATAAATATTGACTGAAAATGGTTAAACATATTTTATTTTACATTTATCCATTAATTTATTCATGTTCTTCACTAATATGACCCCATAGTCTTTGTTCGACATTTCCCGGCGGCACCAAGCCCGATCGGACCACCAAAATCACAACGGATCAAAATTGGGGGGAGGGTGGATCAATGAATCAAGGATAGATAAAGGATGTTTGTAGGACATGGCTATGTATGTTTAAGATTGAATATCTAGTCATCGATGAAAAAAAGATTGAAGTTGTGTGGTGAATATAGAGAAACTCCACGGGCAACAAAATCGGATTTCTAGCCACCAGATGGCCAAAAATGAAATCAATGTCTAGATCCACTAATTTAGGGTGAAATCAAGGCCAAAATTGAAGCATAAATGATAGATTCCAAGAATGGAACATAGATCTGGATGTTTGGAAAAAAAATCACAACTACATGTCGTGTATCATAATGAACACACCATATGTATCCCACTGACAATGACGGGTAGGGTTATGGGAAATTATAAGGATGGAACTCCATGTAGACTCCCTACATTTAATATACCCCCTTCCCTATGTGAATGAGTCATGTGATGAAGCACACTTCTAGGAACATACCATGTGCCCGAGTACACGGGCATGGCCAGAGAATAGGGGCGACACCCCATGTAAAGAGGCACATTGTGTCCTAAAGTACATGAACATGAGGTAATGTACATGAACACATCTTGGATACAAATACATGGTCAAGAACATGGGTGGGACCCCAGTTGGAATGATCACACTGTGTATATCCTCTACACTCCATGTATTCCTACACACTAGAATATTTTTTACCTCGAGGGACATAGCCAGGTGATGGAGCGATAACACATGGAAAGTGGGTACCCTCACACATAGTGTATCCCTTATATTCTTTTGAAAAAACATCAAACTTCTGTACCTCCTTCATTTGGACTTGGATTTTGGCCAGAGAGTTGACTATCTTGACTTTTTTTCATAGAACACGATGGTTCCCTCAATTGTAGATTTTGTGATGTGATGGGGAATTTTACTAGCATGATGCTTGGTTAGGTGATGCTCGATGATGGTAGTGATCACATAGGATCTCCATAGGAATCCTAAGTAGAACCCTCCAGGTGGGATAGGCATGGGTCCTCGAGGAATTTTAGAATCAACCCCTCTATATAGGCTTGGACTTTATCATCTACCATAAGAGTCAATCCCTCTTCTTGGTAAGGGCATGGGTCCTTTATAGACTTTTTAGGGGAATCCCCTAGGCGGGTTAGGAATGGGTACTCGATGACTAAAGAAAAACCCTCCAGATGGTTTAGGTGTGAGTCCTCTACCAACATCTAGAGAGGAAACATTCAATTGGGCTGGGAATGGGTCCTCTACCCACTTCTATAGTGGAACCCTCCAGCTAGGCTGGTAATGGGTCATCTAACAATGAGAGGAAACCTCATATTGTATTAGGGAAGTTGGGTTTTCCCAACACTTTTATACCAACAGTTCTGCAGAACCATTGGTATAGGGTTCCTTTACCAATGGTTTGTACAAACTGTTGGTAAAGGTTGGTTTCGTGAAGGATTTCCCAATAGTTTTAAGAAACTGTTGGTAAAGGCCATGATTTCCAAAGGGTTTTTAAAAACCATTTGCAAAGTCTCCCCAAATACCCTTGATTACCCAGAAGCACAACACAGAACTCATTTCCCCTGATTTCCAAAATCCCCCGCGCGTAGGTGAACCCTAACCTGAGGTCTTCCATCTGATCGACTAAAACTCCCCCATCTAGGTTAGACTCCTTAAACCTCTTCCCAAATATAGATATATATCCCTCTTCTCCCGATTTCTTCATTTATTTCAATATCTAGGAAGATCACGTCATTTTTCTCTATTTCTAAGGATTTTGGAAAATTTTATGATTTAAAATATTTGATATGGAATCAATGACTAATACTTGATTGGTAGATGTATTTGAGTATTTATAATATGGTTTATAAACTATCCCTTAAAATTATCATTGTTTTCTATTCTTTATGATATGTATAGTATCATTGACATACTTTATTATTAATCTCGAATTTAAAAATAAAGGTTTCTCTCTATACTTTATGAAATTAAACCTCTTTACGATCCATGAACAACCTATTAGTGTGGAAGACTAAACCTTATCCATCCATGGGGTGCGCTTGACTTGGGAATGTTTTCCCCCAAATACCTTGTACCCCAGCTCCCAATAGGTCTAATTTCAGACCTCCTCCCGACGTATTCTTCGCCATGAAATACCTTCCAGGCGAAGATCCTTCTTTAATCAAATAAACTTTTATTTCTACACCTCAAATTAATAAGTTTTATCTTAGTTTTAGTGTTCTTACTCTTTTTGATTTATGTTTGATGTTTTGATTTTGGTTAAATTAGAGTTATTATTGTTGGAGTAATGAACCATTTGTTTGTTTTATGTTTTTTTGTTCTACACTTCAAACATACTAAATGGTCTGTTTAGTGGGGTTTGTTTAGTGCAGGGGGTAAAGGGTTTGTTTTATGTTTTTTGTTTAGTGGGGTTGGGTTGTCCAGGTGGGGGTGTGGGGTGTCCAAGGGGGGTGGGGGTAGGCTGTACTGGACACCTCGTACCCCCTGGACATCCCCCCCCCCCACTCCGGGAAAGCCCACCCCCCACCCCCCTGGACCCCCCGACCCCCTGGATAGCCCCTCCACCCCTGGGGACAGCCCGCCCACCCCCTATACACCCCATACCCTCTGGAAACCCCCCCCACCCCCACCCTTGTGGAGAGCCCGCCCCCCCCCTAGACACCCTATTTTCCCTAGACAGCCCCACCACCCCCGTAGACAGCCCGCCTACCCACCTCGAACCCCCTGGATAGCCCCACCCACCCCCAAGACACCTCCTCCCCCTATGGACTGCCCCCACCCCTAGAGACAGCCCTCCCACCCCCTGGACACCTTGTACCCCCCTGGACAGCCCTACCACCCCCTGGACACCCCACCCACCCCTCGACACCTCGTACCCCTTGGATAACCCCCCATCCCTTAAAAATCTCCCCCCACCCCCTGAACACCTCCGACCCCCCCTGGACAGCCCTGCCACTGGACAGCCTGCCCACCCCCTGGTCACCGTGTACCCCGTTGGACAGCCCCGCCACCCCCACGGGTAGCCCCCCTAGACACCTCGTACCCCCCCCCCCCCCGAACAGCCCCACCCACCCCCTGAACAACCCACTCACCCCCTTGGATAGCCCCCCCCCCCCCCCCCCCCCCCGGACTCCCCCTACCCCCTGGACAGCCAGACCACCCCCATGGATAGCCCACCCACCTGGACACCCTGACAACCCCCCACCCCCTGGACACCTCTGACCCCCCTAGACGGCCCCTCCACCCCCCAGGACACCCCCGCACCCCCCCTGGACACTCCCTCCCCCTTGGTAAATGTATGTGATCACTTAAATATCTACTAAAATATAAAATTTCTTCGATCTAAAATTTAGTCAACTCCTGAATAATTATACTCCACAAGTGTACATGATCTTGTACACTCATGTATAGTTCTTAAAAGATATTTTGTTATAAATATTGAATATTGTTGTCTTTTATATTATGATTCTCATATAGAGTAGTGTGTCGGTTATGGTTTAATATAAAGTGAAAAATTCTCATTTACATAAATTTATTTTTGATCAAACTTCAATCTTATTGAATTGATTTTGACGAAATGAATTTTAACAATTTTTTTTACGGAATGGATAGAATTTAGATGTATGAAACCGATCGGATCTCAAGCAATTTTCAAAACAATTTAGAGAGATTTTTATATTTTTCATTTCACAATGCTTCAGATAGTGGTCCCATACACTGACCATGTTCCATTTGTGTTGGAAGACCTTGGTTGAGCCATGAAGAAGTCAGCTACCACATAACCAAATATTGTTTTCAAGAAAACTACTATGTGTGGTATCACAATGGGTAGAAAATAAAATCTCAAATTGCTGATGATCTAAATGAGAGGACTAGAGTGGATAATTTGTTATATGACTGATTTACATTTATTTATATTCATGAAAAGGAAAGGATTCTGACCCAAGAAGACTTCGATATGAGCACACATGATGCGTCTAATAAAAATGATGATGTTTTCAGGGTGAAAATATTGAATGATGCTACCACGACTCCAGTATATCTACAATGTGATAAAATGAAAAGGTAGGAAAAGGCCTCCCCTTGTTATTTTTTCCTTCAATGTCATTCTCAAGTCCCCAGCCTATAGAGGTAGGCTTTGGGTGGTTACAGCTTGATCCCAGTCCTCGGTCAATTCGTGATAGATTGGTATCATAAGTTGTTAGATCCTTGGGATAGTGTTTGTATTAGTCTCATTGTGAGGGTTTGGTTGGGATTAGGGAAATCATACCATAGTGTCCAAGTGTGGCTCTCAGTCTAGGGAATTTAGTGATTTTGCGGGCGGCTGACATATCCATTATTCAAGACTATAACTACCAGATCATCAAACCATCATATCAATACATTGGTTACATGGAATAATAGTGCATGCATCATATAAGATTGAGGCTCTGACAGTATTTATTGAGTCATATCTCCATTTTTGTTGTATATATTCTCATTTGAACATGGTACATCTTGATAAAATTTCAATATGCCTTCATGATGAAATCCAACCAGGATAGCAGTTATGGATCATGATGATGATCTGATGAGTGAAGAGGCCATGGTTCATGGTCTAACCCATGAGATTATTCCTCCACGTGAGTAGGTAGTATCACCTCTACCTCTCTAGTAGTAGATCATCCCAACACAGCAGGATGAGGATGCATGTAGTCTTAACATGATCCATTAGTTCCAACGCCATAGGCTGCTGATATTCCGTAGTGATCCATATCCCTAGGAAGTATAGTATTGGATAAATTTAGTGGTCTATATCATCAGGATTATTCAAAACCTGATGGATCAGGTTGTTACACTAAAATCTATCATTTCAATGGAGAATTTGGGAACTGGTGTTGTCTTGTTATATAGATTCACATTGAGTCGATAATCTCATTACATGACTTCAACCATTTGTTCCATGAGGAGTACTACCCCCCCTATTTGTGATCAGTTCAGATTCTGAGGATTCTGGAGTAGTATGATGGAGGGATAGTAGTTACTAACTTTATATTGAGGTTCTTGAACATTTCATTATAATTTCTTAACATTTTCCAATATGGATACTTTTGAGATTGGAAGTTTGATTAGGGACTCTACAAAGAGATATGTGTCAGTGCAGTTTCCTTGGGCATCTGCAATTATGTCAGGGTGCTGGAGTGGGATCCATTGATAGAGATATTTCTATCAAAGGTATTCTAGACAACTATATCTAGAAAAGGGTTTCCTAGATCTGAGTCATCTACAACATCTAGCAGGTGCCATTTGGTGGGATCTAGGCATCAGAGATCCATTCAAGATCAGTCTCAGGCATGTTTTCATGTGCTATAGGGAAAGAGTAGAGTATCATGGTATATTGGAGATTTTTATGCTATGATTTTGAGAGGCAAGATCACAAAGTGCATGACTAACTGACCATATGTACCGAGCAGAAAAGTCAGGTAGCTAATATACTACCATGGTAGAGGCAGTTCTATGATCAAGGATCTCCCAGGTTAGGGCAGGGTGGTCCCTAGGGAGGCGAAACTAGTAGAGGAGTAGGAGGATCTATGGTTGTTGTATGATGTTATGAGATACTTCCATCACCACCACCAGGCATCCCATGTCAAGCTGAGGGAGGTGATAGTCGAGGACAAGGACAACAGCATGATATAGAGGGTTATGACCCCATGGCACATTAGATAATTAGAGATAGGGTCTATGATTATTCTAATATTTCTTAAGTATTAATGTAAATAAGATCTAGTAATTACTTCATCTTTATACTCTAGGTGTGAAATCTAGAGATTATATTTAAAGAATTAGCTTAGCATCATCATCTTGATGTTCCTACAGGGAACAATTCTTATGTATATTTCTTATAAAAGTATTGCAAGAAACCTCTTGGTGGGAAGAGGTTCATGTTGGACATTTTGGTGATCATGATGGAACTATATGGAATCATCTTGGGTATAGATTGGTTGTCCATGGTCTGAGCCCAGATTAACTATCACCGCAAATGAGTCAGATGCATGTGTACTGATGGGATAAGATTCATCTTTATTGGAAAGAGGGATCTCATGGAAGGATGAGTGGATTTTGTGAGCAAGAGGCAATAGTATGTCACCCATTATTTGGTGAGTATTTCTATTGGTGTAGCAAGATCTTTATGCATCTAAATTACTTATTTCTTGGAGGATTATATGGAAATATTAATTGAGGATGTTTTGGGACTACCTATAATGTGGGATATGGATATTTTTTCATTTACTTTCATCCCAAGACTACTTTTTTTTAGCATATCATATGTCCCCTTCTGAGCTCTGGGAGCTGTGGTTGTAGTTGGAGGACCTTCAAGATAATGGTTTAATCAGGCCTAGTGTGTCCTCTTAAGAAGCTCTAGTGTTTTTCATGGAAAAGGCGGATGTTTACTTGAGTATTTTTGTGGATTATCATCACCTGAACCAAGCCAGTATAAAGAACAAGTACCCCTTTCCAAGGATTGACGACTTTTCTTACTAGTTGTGAAGTGTGAGATGGTACTCAAAGATCGATCTCAATTATGGCTACCACCAGTTGAGGGTTCGAGAAGATTATATTCTAAATATGAAATTTTGAAGTTGTTATTGACAATATGAGTTCCTAGTGATATCCATTAGTGTGAAAAATTCCCCTACCATGTTTAGATATTTTATGAATCGGATCTTATATCCATACTTGGACCACTTTGTAGTCATATTCATCAATGGAATACTCATCTACACTGCATTAGATGAGGAGCATGTAGAGTAAATTAGGTTGGTTCTATATTTTCATTGAGAGAATCAGCTTTATGGTAAGCTCTCAAAGTGTTAGTTTTGGATTCATGAGGTTCACTTTCTAGGGAATGTCATTTATGAGAATGGTTTAGTCATGGACCCATTAAAGATCGATTTAGTTCTTACTTGGGATCCACCCAAGATCATATTAGGGATGTGGAGAATTCTTGGTTGGGTAGGGTACTATATAAGGTTTTTTGTAGACTTATCTAGAATTGTATCCCCTTTGATCTCTCTAAAGATAAAGGGTCATACATTTACCTGGACTGATCAGTGCCAGAGGGCCTTTGAGAATTTGAGGATGAGGATGAAGAGTTCTCTTATGTTGAGACTACCAGAGGAGGGCATGGAGTATGTAGTGTATTGTGATGCCTTGTGAGATAGGATCAACAGTAGGTTGATACATCAGAAGAAAGTTGTCACATACGTTTCAACATAGTTGATAGCCCATGATCAGGACTATGTGACTCATGAACTATAATTGGAAGTGGTAGTCTTTGTTCTGAGGATATAGAGACACTACTTTTTGGTGTATTGCTTTTTAGATTATTGAAACAATCAGATTCTTAAGTACATCTTCACATAGAGGGAATCGAACCTGAGACACCAGCACTGGTAGGAGTTCTTTTAGGACTATGACTTTGAAATATTCTATATTTAAATAAAGGTAAACATAGTGGTAGATTCCATTAACAATAATTCCCAATATCTCTTGGTGCATAAGGCTTCTGAGTAGTTGGCTTCCTTGTAGCTAACAGTGGTGGAATAGGAGGGTATAACTTTTCTTTAGTAAATGGGGTTGACTCCTCTTATTCTCAAGAGATTAAGAGATTTATATTTGGGAGACATTGACTGTGAGGTCTTATGTGACAAAATATCAATGGAGTATTCAAAATATGGATATTATGAAGGGGTAATCACGTAATCTTTTTTCTAGGGAAGGACAGTAGTTCAACACATGATTTAGAGGGAGGTGATGTGGGAGTTCCACACTTCTCCCGTAGTTTTACATCCTCATGTGGGTAATATGTATAGAGACATTCAGGGGAAGTTTTTGTGATCCATTATGAGATGGAGTATAACTAATTTAGTATCTTATTACCTCATTAGTAAATAGGTTAACACTGAGAACCATGCTCCGGAAGGTTTGTTGTATCCCCTTGAGATCCTATAGTGGAAGTGGGAAGGAATATATGTGAACTTTGTGACAGGCCGTCCACTCACAACGAAGGGTTGTGACTCCATTTGGGTGACAGTTGACCAACTCACAAATTCTACACACTTCCTTAATGTCGGGGTAGAGTTCAGTGGAGAGTTTGGTGAATTTTTACATACTGGAGTTCGTTGTCCTTCATGGGGTTCCCTCAATAATTATATATAATCATTATGTATGATTTACATTATGATTATGGAGAGTCCTGCAAGAGGAATTCGGTACCCAGATGAGTATTAGTATATCCTATAACCCCCATAAAGATGGGAATACCAAGCGCACTATCTAGGTGTCAGAGGATATGTTGAGGGATTGAATGTTAGACTTTGGCAGGAGCTTGGAGGATAACTTTTCCTTAGTAGAGATTGTGTAAATAAACATCTATATCTCTAACAATGGCATGAAAACTTTTGAGGCCCTTTATGGGAGGCCTAACAGGTCACCCATGTGTTGTAAATAGACTGGAGAGACATCTCATGTGGGTTTAGAGTTAGTGTAGGTGACAACAGAAAAGGTCTAGGTCATCCATGAAAGGATGAGGATGGCTTAGATTAGGAATAAATCTTATACATATCAACATCATTATCCCCTGGAGTTTGAGTAGGGAGACCACGTTTTCCTATGAGTCACCCCAAGATGAGGATTGTGGAGGTTCTTCTGAGGAGATAGTCTATCCTCGAGGTTCGTCGGGTTTTTGGATATCGTGAATAGGTGTGTAGAGGTCTCTCACCACCTCACCATACCCCCATGGTTGGATTGGGTGCTTAACATCTTCAATATGTTGTGTTAGAGGAGATACATTCATGACCCCATGCATGTCATCGACTGGGGTGAGTTGGACATCGATGATGAATCCATATTTATGTAGTACCCAATGGCGATCGAGGATGAACAAGACAAGACCCTATATGGATGGATCATCCCCTTTTTTCTTGTGTAGTGCTAGTATGGGAACATACAGGAGAGATAATTGGAGTGGGAGAGCTAGATACGGGCTCAATAACTCATGTTTTTTGTTTAGTTTTTCTTTTCTTAGATGAAAATAATAAAGGATGAAATGATGTGGTGACCTGTTATTTTTCTTATAAGGCTTTTAAATATTTCTATATATATTTCTAGAGTTAGGCGCTAAGACGGTGTGCAATTCCTATGGCTGGGATGCCCAAAATTAATTTCATAAAAATATAAAATATATTTTATATTATACTTGCATAGTTCCTTTAAGAAAATAGGATAAATCTTAAGCTGAATCTTGGATCAAAAAAATGATACCACAGTTGAGTCTAGAACACATTTCTTACCCTAGGAGCGACCTAAAATAGGTTGGCATGGGGAATTCAGATATCTCAGCTATTGGGGGTATGTTAATAGTATAAATTAGTTAATTAAATTAATTTATTTATTAATTTGGCCTAAGAAAAATTTATATAAGAATAATGATATGGAGAATCCTCTAGGGTTACCATATAAACCCTGAGAGGATTCCAAAGCTTCATCCTCTCATTCCATTTGTGAATAACCTCATATGACTACAAAACTCTAGATCAAATAATATCAAGATGCAGAAAATGAAACGAATTCCTTCAATCATTAGAGAGAATATTCTAAAGTGATGAATGATCCAATAACAAGGTAGGACTCTTCCATTTGTGTATAATGCCTATTTTTGTTAAATAAATTGAGTATATAAAATCCCTTTACATGACATTATCCAATTGTGGCCTGAGCATGTGCTCATGTATTACAATTGCAATTGGTTATTCTTGTTTCCTAACCTAGATATCCCTATTCTTGATCATTGGCCATTAAAATTTGGAAAATGATGGTTAAACATATTTTATTGTTCATTTATCCCTCAATTGTTTCACATTCTTCACCAGTAGAACCTCACAGTCCTGGTTTCATGTTTTGGAGCGGTATCGAGCCTGGTCAGATCCCCAGAATCACGACGAATTGATATGTGAGGGATGGATTGATGTATCAAGGATGGATCTAGGATTTTTGTTGGATATAGATGATTTTGTTGACGATTGAATGTTGAATCATCGATGGCGGAAGGACCAAAGGTGTAAGATGCATATGGTGAAACCCCACAATCAACAAAATGATATTTTTAACCACCAGATGGACGGAAACGATGAACGGTGACTGGATCCACCAATTTCGAGTGGAATCGAATCAAAATGGTTGGATTTGAAGTGTGGAATGTGGATCTGGATTTCTGGATAAAAAAAATCTAACTACATGTCGTGTATCATGATGAACACATGGTGTGTAACCCATTGGCTATAGCATCTTGGGTTTTAAGAAATTATAAGGAAGGCATATTTTGTAGAATCTCTATACACTGTGTACCCCTTACCCACGTGTATGGGCCATGTGAAGGAGCACACAAACAGGAACATACAATGTTCCTAAGTATATGGGCCTCGCCAGAGCACACAGGCAAAACCCCATGTGAATATGCATGACATGTCCTAATGTACATGGAAATGAGGTAAAGTACATGGACACGACTTGGATACACAGACACGGCCAAGTTCACAGGAGGGACCCTGAGTGTCATGGGAATGTCATGTATATCCTGACATTCCATGTACCCTTATATACTTGGTGAGGCAGTACCTCCAAGGACATGGATAGGTTATGGGGATAGACCACACATCATTTGGGTCCCCTCACACATTGTGTACCCATTGGCTTCTTTTGAGGAAGCTTCAATATTTCCTATCTCCTTCATTTGGACTTAGATTTTGGCATGTGAGTAGCCTATCCTGAGTGTTTTTTAACATAAAACGTCATGGATCCCTTAGTTGTGGATTTTTTGATATGATGTGGAATTTTTCAAGCATGAAACCTGGTTAATAAACACTCAATAACAGTACTGATCATGCGGGATCACTAGAGACAACCCTAATGGAACCCTCCAGCGGGGCTGGGAATGGGTCCTCAATGACTTTTAGAGTGGAACCCTCTATCTGGGCTGGACATGGGTCCTTTTACACCAGAGTAGAACCCTCCTACTAGTTAGGGCATGGGTTCTATATATACTGTCGATTCGAACCCTCCAGTTGGGTTGGGCATGGGTCCTCGATGACTATAGTGGAACCCTTCTGTAGGTTTGTGCATGGGTCATCTTTCTAATTAAAAAATGGAACCCTCTAGCTAGGGTAGTCATGGGTCCTCTTCCAACTTCTAGTGTGGAACCCTCTAGCTTGGTCAGGCCTGGGTCCCCTACTGATTTCTAGAGCGGAACCCTCTAGTTGGGATGTGAATGGGTCCTCTACCACTGAGTGGAACCCTCCTATTGTATTAGGGTATGTGTTTTCTACCTAATATATTATGTCCCCTTGAATGTGTAGCATAGTGATGAGGCATGTCTTGACATGGATGGTTACTTCAGGGAAGATGCATTAGATGTTGGGAATTATTGATGGACTTTTGGAACTATTAGTGACTCTTATTTCTAGGATGAGAAATGAAATTGGGATCCCATTTCTCTCTCTTTTGGGATTATTTTTATTAATAATATATATATACTTATGTATCTATACCTTTGGATTTAGTTACTCTCTTACCATGGGTTGTGGAGACGGGTGGGTTATGCTGTATACTTTCCATTATTAGCTTCTCATGGTTGGATGAGTTTAATATCTTACTATGGATGGTGAAGACTCGATGTGTAGTTCATATACTAACTGTATTGATCCCCCTATGCTTGTATGAGGTTAATCTCTCTCTCCAACTTTCTTTAGGGTGATATATTCTCTTTTACTAATTTTTGTATCATGTCTAACATCTAGATCCTTTCTATTCTTGTTGTATCTCTTATTCCCCCCCCCCCCATCAACATTCAGTGTATCCTACTGGGTATGTACATACTCACCCATGCATGGGATTTTTCTGCATGTGTCGTGTCTTATGTAGATGAATGGTAGATCAGTGATGAATATAGAAGAGGATAGGGATACCTATTACTATGAACCATGTATAGTGTCCATAGCTTCAAGATCAGGATCTAGGCTCTCTAAGTGTTTTAATTTCCAGTTTTTTTAGGTTTGGACATATTTCTATTTGGGAATATATTCCCCCCCCCCCCCCCAATACTTTTCAATCATACTACCATAATATGGTATTGTATAGAGTTTTTACATGCAGGGTTGTTTCCCTGGTTTTTTTTTCTTTTACTTTTACTCCCTATGTATTTCTACATTGAGATGGTTATGTGTGTGCGTATAGGTACTTAGGTAAAGGAATCCCCGTGTTACTTATTCCTTAGTTACTGGTCACTATCCCATGGCCTATGGAGGTAGGCTTGGGTTAGTTGTGGCTCAAGCCCCGACTTGGGTCAGGTCGTGATAGGGAGAATAAGCGTCAGGCTCTCTCAGCTTCTTTTATTTCCAATTTTTGTCAGGTTGAGACATTATTTCTAGGTGGGTGTGTATTTTTCACCATTACATTTTGGTTTTATAATTTTTTACTCTTATGTATTCCCTAGAAGTTATTTATTACATGGTTTGCTCTAGATTTTATTGTCTTTTTATTATTCTTCTGAATTATTTCATGTAGATGGATAGTTCTGTGAGTACAGGTACATTAAGAAAAGGCCTCCCATTTTATATTATGACTTCTCAATGCTTGTCACCAAACCCTATTTTATTAGAGGTGCCCTTGGGGTTGTAGCAGCTCATCCTTATACCATTGAGGTGGGACCTGGGGGTTCATGTCATTATATTTTTATTCCAGATGGCCTTCGTATTTCCCATTCTTTATTTCCATAAGGAAGTTTAGTAACCCTTTTTATGATGTGGGTTTTCAACAATAGAATTTTCAAAATTCAAATCCTTGATTATGGACCTCATGTTCAAATTTTGAGGATAAATTTTATTAAAGGGTGAGAATGTAAGATCATGGTATTTTAAAAATAAGATTATGTTCTATATCATATTTGACATGCAACAGCAAGCTTAAACGAACCATGAAATATTATTATTTAAATAGAACCATTATAACCTAAAAATTGAATTGGATGGTATTAATAGGAATAAAAAAATTGAAATATATATAACGGTCCTGTTTAATAAAAACTTATTGATAAATTCATAAAAGATAAGCACACTTTTTTTAGTAAAGTCGTTTTATTCTTCCAAAATACATTTTATAAAAAAAATTATAGCTTTTTGGGAGAGAATAATATAATTAATTTCTTGGATTTTAGAAATCATATTTTATAAAAAAAATTATAATTTTTTAAATCATAATTTTAAAATTAACTTTAGCTAAATTTTTGGTATTTTTCTAAAAAGATTAATTTTTCAGTGAATTGTGAAAAATATTGATTTGTTTAAAATTGATATTTCTTTTCATTAAAATGTCCTATTATTATTTAAATTTTATCTCAAATCAAATTAAAAATTATTTAATTAAATTTATTCCAAATAATTAAATTTGAATCTCCATTTTACCTAATTTTTGTATAAGTTGTTTTTTTGGCTTCCAACCCCATTTTTTAGGAAGTTTTTTTTGTTGCGTT
Organism: Viscum album; assembly: GCA_963277665.1. Taxonomy (NCBI): domain Eukaryota; kingdom Viridiplantae; phylum Streptophyta; class Magnoliopsida; order Santalales; family Viscaceae; genus Viscum; species Viscum album. The sequence continues at coordinate 2,024,548,261 of OY728131.1, forward strand.
TTACATTTTAATCTTAAAATAATTTTTTCCAATTACAGAAATTGAATCTTTGAAAATTAAGTTTATATTTTTAATCAGTAGTTCCAAATTTGTTAAATATTTATCTTCTATTTTTAAACATTATTAATAATAATCAGGGTAAAATTTATCACATCGGTGAAGGGTAAAATGGGGTTAGTAAGGTTAAAACTATAGGGTAAAATATTACAATAACCCTAAAACTTTCCTCTATATTTTTTTATGAGTGGTTTTAAACCAAATATATTCTTATGTAGTTAAATAATGTATTTTAAAACATTATTTTTAAATTAGGAACCCAAGACTGACTTTTAGAATGTTAAATAATATTTTATTCAAATTAAAAACTATTTTTGGGTCTTTTCATTTAATGCAATAGTTGGAGGCTTCCATTTAGTTTAGTCATGATAAAAAAAATTATCAAAACCTTAATTGTTTTTTTTAACCAAAAAAATTAATGGAAATCAATTAATTACTTGATTTCAATGTGAAATTACTTTTACTCTAAAATCTGGTATTTTCCTAAAAATTTATTTCTATGGTTTTTATGTTCTTATATTAAGAATAATTTCTTCCACATATAAAAATAGAATCTGATAAAATGAATTAAAAAAATCAATCAACATATATATGTTTTTTTTATAATTCCCCTTTTATTTTTGGTAATATAATTATGATATCATGGTAAAAAAATTTAGTTATCACGGTTAACGGTTGAAATGAATTTAAAGTGATTTAATTGAGAGATAAAATTTAAAATTTGTACAAAACTTGTATAAATGTGATAGGTTGAGTTTATTTAGAACATATTAAAAAATTTATTTTAATTAAGGATTCATTTGTTCTACTTTACATGATTATGATATATATATATATACATTATTTAATCTTTTACTAAATTCTAGGAAATCCCCCTCCCCTCACTTATAAAACGGTACCTCCTATAATCATTTCTTCCCTCTTAAAGAACCATTTGGTTTGTAAAATACCTTAAAAACACCCTAACCATATTCCAGAGGTCCTAGATTGTTCATAATAACAATCTTATGAGCATTAATGTGTAAAATAGTGAATATTTTCTAAAGAAGAGGTGTACCTTTTTACTTAATGTTCTATTTTTATTTATTCTTCTACCCCTTTCAAATATTTTTTAATCATGATGAAATAATTATCTTCCATATAATTATATTTTATAATGTTAATTTAATAATCAATATCCATCTCCTCTTCCATAAAATGGGATATGAAGTTGTCGTTCGTGTGTGTGTGTGTGTTTATTTCAATAAATAGTGTGATATTTATTTTATAATCATGTTTCTGGAATGATGAAATAATATTTGCCTTGTTTCCATCATGTTTGTAGAAAAATGGAAGTTTTACTCATGCGAATGTATGACTTATTGTCTCCATGATTGTATGGTGGTTTATTTTACAAAACCATATTTCATGATTTTTTTTAAAATTATAATTAATTTATAAATACTATAATTATTTTATGATTATTATTCTAGATATTATGGAATAATGACCCCTTTTGACCATGGTCGATACATCGAATCCATTTTTGAATTTATGAACCAATATCCTCAAAACACATGACGTGGATATAATCAATTAAGTAATTAAATATGTCATTTAAAATATATAAAATAAATTTTTTAATAATAAGTTATTGAACTTGGAAAAGTTTCTTATGAAAATAAATAATTGATATAATTTTATTGTACATGGGTAAAAGGACATACATGGAATGTCTCGACTTAGGGTAAGGGATTTTGTCTTAATTTTCATTCATTGGGGAATATTTTAATGTTATGAACCTAATTTATTTTACTTGTTATATATACTAAAAGTTTACAAGTTATATCATAAATCCTTTATACTTCATGTTATTTTAATTTAAAATTAAAAAAATCATCCAAGGGGATTTGACTTCAAAATTACTAAGTTGTTAGCGGTTTCTTAACTCTATTTCCACTAATTGGGTTACACTTCTAATTCATTAACTATGTTATTCCATGATTATGTGTGAAATGAAAAATGATTTTATTATTTTTTTTATTTCAAATTGTTTTTATGGATTTACATTTTTTATACATAATCACTTCATTGATTAATTACCACTTCAATGATATAATCTATGTTATGTATTTTGTCTCAATTTTTGTTCATTGAGGAATATTTTACTTTTATGAACCTAATTTATTTTACATGGTTTATATATTGTTCTTTTACATTTTATATCATGAATAATTCCTAATTCTAAGTATTTTAAGCTACATTTCAAATTGATTAATCCAAGGGGATTTAACTTCAAAGTTACCAAGTGGTAATGGGTTTTTTAACTCAATTTCCTTTCATTAGGTTATATCACTTCACCATTGATTATAATATGTAAATATTATATATCAAATGACTATTGTTTGATTTATGTTGTATTTACACTTTTTTCTATGGATTTAATTTTTTTACATAATCTCACCATTGAATAATTCTAAATTCAACGATATGATCTTGGTTGTTGGGCATGTTTTCATCCAAAAATTTTGTTAATTTTTTTTGGTATTTATTCTCACAAACACCCACATTTATGTTACTAATAAATTTGAATTTAAGTGAATTTTAGGAAAATAATATTCATTATAATATTTATTCTAGAAGCACACACAAGTCATAAATCCATGAGAAAATATTTTTTTTAGTATTCTAGATGTATTCTGGAAACATTGTACATACCCTACATTGGTATGAATAACATAAGGTTTATAAACCCTACATTGTTTGAAAATTATTGATCAACAAACATGTGTTTTGAAGGAACCCTACATTTAAAGGAATAAATATATGGTTTATCAACACTGCTTTTGTAAAAAATCCTACGTTGTCAACCCTACTTTAAGAGTTTGTCACTATGTGAAGGAACCCTACTTTTTAATGATCAATGATGAATGTTTAAATTAAATATATTATCTGAATTTTGTGTAATTATTTTTTCAAAATTAAATATATCTTTAAAGATGTTTTGTGACTCATTCAAAGGATTTTATTCACCGAATTTAATCATTCCTATTTCTATGGGAAGTGATGACTTTATTGAATGATTTTGAATTCAAATATTTGTTATTTATTATGTTTTATTTATGGAAGCATTTAACCTAGAGTTGTTCGACCTACAATATGAATATTTGTATGTTTATTATCTAAAGATATGATAATATAAACAAAGGTAAAGATATAATCATTAGAAAGAAAAGTTGTGTGCTTGTAAATAAATAGTGAGTTGTCCCATTCAGAGTTGAACTTTGGATATATACATGTTTTCATATTATTCGTTGTTATTTTCATTTCTACTGCTATACCTTATTGTTTAGTTTTATTCTGCATGTTTCTAAAAAGAATTTATTGGAGTAACACTTTGGAGAACTAAAATTTTATTAATCTGTTTAATGGTTTTTATATAGATATTTAAATAAAACATGTAAAGCATTGAAATTTTATTTGTGCATTATTTGAAGATCAAACACATCTTATAGTTGTTAGTGCAACTATTAAAAAAGTTTTGTTCTCAATCAAATAAATCTATATTGATTCATTTAATTTTTTAATTCTAGGACTTAGTAATGGTGGTGAAGGAGTATCATCTTATCATAATAAGCTATGAATTTATAGTTCCCTACAAAAGAACTAGAAGGCCTTATAAAATCCTGGTTGTAAAGTTATCAATTCCTTGTACTTAGTTGTAGAAGTCCCTACAAAGGACTTATTAGTGAAAATCATCAAGCTCACTTAGAGAGAATTGGTGGAGTGGACTTGTGGATCTTTATTCCCAAAACCATTATGCATAGTTTTTTTCTTTTCCTTATTTATTTTCGCTGCTCATTCATCTTTTAAAAGAGAATGAAATAATTATTTCACAACAAAATAATTGTTTTGAATCTATTAAATGTTTTAAAGATTCACAATTCACCCCCCTCCCCCTATTTTTTCTTCATCATATTCATTCCAACCAAATAATTGGTATTAAATGAGGGGATCTATTTATCATATTTCTCTTATTGAAAACCCTTAATTATTATGTTCTTTCTATACCAAAAAAATTGTATCAAATCTCATTCTCTATTGTTTATTCATATTGGTTTTAATAAGTTTTATTAGAGGTATATTTTGGATCTAACCGGCCTGAGTTAAATATTTAGAAGAAGAAAAATATTTAATGGTTGATCTTAAAGAAGGTATTTCAATGATCCATGCTCCTTACTTTAATGGTAATAATTATAGATGCCAGAAAGCTTGCATGATTATTTATTTGAAAAATATTGGGTAAAGATTTTATCTAAATTTTTTCAAGACATATTAAATTCCTAAGGAAGATCTGGAAAAATGGTATGAAGATCAAGAAAAAGAATATGAACTTAATTATAGAGTAATGAATTCTATTTCTTGTGGTTGAGTTTAATTGAGTTTCTTAATTTCCTACTTTTTATGAAATTTTTAAAAACCATTAATTTTACCTATGGAGGAACTGAAAATTTCAAACAATTGATGAAAATTACTATAAAGATAAAGTTTGATACTTTCAGAATGCATGAAGATAAAAATATTACTCAGATGAATAGAAGATTGATAGAAATTTTCAATAATATCGTTGGGAGATCCAGTTAAGAAAACATATCAAGATTTAAATGTACATATATTTTTACCCTCTAAGTGTAATGGAATATATGTTTCTATATGACAATCTACACTAGTGAAAGATTTCTAAATGAAAGTACTAATTGGAACCTTGATGATGTATGAAGCATAAATGAATGCTAAAGCTGAAAATCATATCAAATATGAAGAAGTTTCTCTAAAAACTACTTTATATGAATCATATTTTTCAATTCATCCAAATATAGATAAATATTTATCAAACTATATTAAAATGATTGAAAATCTATACAAAAAAATAAATTAACTAAGAAGAATAGATTCCATGAATGTAAAGAAAAGGTCATACAAATATTAAATATTTTTTACCTAAAGCTCAAAGTAAATCTGATTATAAAATAAAAGGCAGGAAAGTTATGAAGGATACTTAGATAGATTCTTCTAGTTCTTCTACAAATTCAATATTTTAGCATAAAAAACAAATGGTATGTTGTATGGCTCATACTGATGAGGTACAATCCTCTCACTCTTAAATCTCTAACTCTGAAAAACATTCTTATGATGAATTAAATAATAATTGTTTTATGCTATAAGATAAATTTGGATCCTTAAATAAATATCATATAAAATTTATAAAAACTTCTGATTCTATTTCATTAGATAAAGAAATTTTGTTAATCAAATTTTTGATTTAAAAACTAATTTTTTCCAAAACTTTATATGACTTATATGATACTAAAATTAAAGAATTATTGGATGAAGTTGAAAATTTAAAACAATATTCTTTTATGATTCCAAAAGGACAAAAATATTTGAATAAAATCCTTGGAAAAAAATAAAATTCATCATGGAAAACCTAGAATATATAGTAATTGTAAAAGACAAAAATTATATAGGAATTATTTTATTCCTAGAAGAAAAAAAACATACAAATAATTAAATGATTTTATTTGGTATTAATAAACATTATAAAAATGACTATTGCTTTGTAAAACCTCAATTTTTTGTTATAAAATGTTTTTGTTGTTCAAGAGTTATTTTAAATGAATACCATAATTTCTACACAAAATAAATTGATTTGGTTATCTAAAACATTCCTTGCTAACACTACTCGATCAAAAAGTATATGGGCACCCAAAGGCACTTGTATTTGATATTTTGTAGGAATAAACCACTAAAATGTATTATTAAATCATTAAGTAGTTGATATATAATTTTATAGAAATTTCTATCCTAATAAAGGATTAATCAACTTGGAAGTATTTCATTATCAAAATATTATTAGAATATGAACTAATAGACCAGGAATTATTTTGTTATTATTTACATATATGTGTTTTATTTCATTATTTTTTTTACATTGGGGAGAGATAACTTTTATGATAAAATTGTTTAATCCTTCCTTACTCTTTTAATTAAAACGGTTACAATATTCTCTTTGTAATTGTATTTCTAATTATTTTTCAAAAAAAATACACTCTTTGTTTAATTTTCTTAAACTTATTATTGTTTTTAACTTTCATGTTCCTAAAATAAATTATGTAATGTTTTCTTTTAGAGTATATTCCTTACATAAAATTTATTTCCAAAATTTAAAATCCATAATGATTATTCTATATTTGAGAATCAAGATGTGAAGCATCAACTTCAACTTTTCAGAATAAATGTATTGTATTCTTTAAAAACTCTAGAATTTTCTTCTAGAAAAATATCTAAAGTTATATCTTATTATTTAAAATTTATTTTTAAAAGACTTATAAATCTAGTATGATCAAATATGAAGCGATCAATAACGTCATGATCAGAGAAAATTCCTTCTAAGAAGAGAACAAAAGGTAATCTTTCTCTTGATATATTAAGAGAATAGTAAGTTTCATATGTTAAGTACTCATTTGAAAACTCTTCTGAAAAAGAAAAGGAAGATCATGTTTATGAATAACTATAAGTTTCTTCATCTCAAACTTTTAAAATTAAAATATCATATGAGGATATTTTTCTTAAAATTAATATTTTTAATGAGGAAAAGGTAAGGTTGAATGTTGATCCAAATTCATCTAAAATTTTTTTTGGAGAGCTAAAAAAACATAAGTTTCAAAAATATTTTTTGATACACAGAAAAGGGAGTATCAAATTGGGAATGAAAGTTCAATTTCAATAAAAAATATTTTTAATTTTTCAAAGAGGAAATGATAAGAAATATGTAATTACTCAAAAGGGAAGTTGTTACTAAGTTGGACCTTAATGAACTGAAAGAGTTTTTGGTTGAAAATTTTTCACCTTCTTTGGTATATCAAAAATTTATAGGTGTATAAGGCATAATAGAACAAATATTAAGAGTTTTAGAATATTTAAGTGAAAATTTTCAATTTTTGGAAATTGTTAATAATTCATCCTATCCTTCTTAACAACTTGAGTTTTCTTCATATCTATAGTTTATTAAATACCTCAGATATATTTTGGTATAAATTTTTTTAATGGTCCATATTTTTTATAAATTGTTTCATAATTTATTTTTCAAATTTTTTATTAATTAGTTATCACTACTAGAATATTGGACATTGAAACCCCCTCACACGGGTGACCGCCTTTGGGGATCGCTAAAGGTACCCAATAGCGACCGCCAATGGCGGTCACTGACCTTTGTAAAAAAACTTAGGGCTTATCCCCCCCCCCCCACCGTCACCCTCAAGCCCCCCCCCCCCATCGTCGCCCTCCATGTGTGCCCTCCTCCGCCGCCCTGCCTCACCGCGAGCCCCGCTGCCGTCACTACCCTCATCAGCCTCCGCCTTCCGCCCTCTTCCCTCCCGTTCCAGTCGCTCTCCAGCCATCCTCTGCTCCCCTCTGGCGTCCCTCCGCCCTCTAGCCTCCGACCTCCACCCCCTCTGCCCCTACCCCTCTAACCTCTGGCCTCTGCCCTCCGGCATCCGGCCTCCTCCCCCTCAGCCCTCCCCCCACACCACCCCCAGACGGCCCCCGCACCCTGGACATCCCCCCACAACACCCAGGACAGGGCCCCCCGCACCCCAGACAAGCCCCCCCACACCCCAGACGCCCCCCCACACCCCAAACATCCCCACCCCCCCCCCCCCCCCGCACCTCGGACACCCCCCCCCCCCTCGCACCCCGGACACCCCTCCCCACACCTCGGCCAGCCCCCCCCCCCCCCCCGTTGCCCGTCCCATGTCCCCTCACTGCCTCCTCTCCTTCGGCTCCCCACCGTCGTCACCGCCCCTCCCCTCCCTCGCTGCACCGCCTTTGGCTCCGGCTCCCCTTCGCTGCCTCTCCTCTTCCTCGCAGCACTGCCTTCGGCTCCCCTCCCTTCCAGGTTTGTAGCGCAATCAGGTTTTACATGGGCTTTCAGTTACATTATTATTTTATCAATGGTTCATAAACAAATGATTATTATTTATTTTAAATTCAGTTCATTTGAAAAATGAAAATGTAATAAGTATTGTGTAAATGTTTGTTATACAGATATTATTATGGATAAGAGTTGGATTGATCTTCCAAATCGAACATCTAGAGAATATTTCAATGGAATTATGCAGTTTATTGACTTCACCAGAGGATTTTAAAGTTACTATATTAGTTTTCCATGTAGAAAATGTGCTAACAGATATCAATTCACATGAGATGATATGAGGGATCACCTATTATTTAATGGATTTCTGAAAAATTATAAGATTTGGACTCGTCAGGGAGAAGAATATGTTCGTTCTCAAAATACGAATGCAGCTCAGATGGATGTTGATTCAAGGATGAATGATCCAATGAAAGAAATTCTTACTAAAATGGTACGTGGATTTGATCCTGAAGGCATTGACATCCAGAATCTTGAGACTGATGAGATAAATCTTCGCTCTCGTGAAGATCGTGATTCGAGGAGGTTTTTTGAAGCACTTGATTATGAAAAAACAGAATTATATCCTGGATGTACTTCTTAAAATAAATTGTCGTTTATCGTGGAGTTGTTACATTTGAATACTTTGAATAATTGTTCAGACACATCATTCAACATGCTTTTGGTGTTATTGAAAAAAGTTCTTCCTGTTGATGCTAAGATTACCGAGTCGTATTACTATGCTTGTAAGTTGACAGAGAATTTAGGTTTTACATATGAGACCATAGATGCATGTGCAAAGAACTGTATGTTGTTTAGAAAAGAAATTGCCCATTTGGATATTTGTTTAGTTTGTAGTGCTTCTAGGTGGAAAGAGAATAGGGGAAATAAGACTCATCAAAGTCAGATTGCGATACAGGGGAAACTGATTGTCGAAAAGAAAATGCGTTACTTTCCCCTTAAACTGAGGTTGAAAAGATTTTTTATGTCATCTAATGTTTCTAATTCAATGAGATGGCATGCAGAAAGAGTTCATGAAAGTGATATGTTAACCCACCCGGCAGACTCTCATGCATGGAAGGATTTTGATAAGAGACATCTCAAATTTCCTCAAGATGTTCGTAATGTCCGATTGGGATTGGCAGCAGATTATTTCAATCCATTCAAGTATATGGTTGGTGCAACTCATAGCACATGGCCCGTGGTGTTGGTTCTATATAATCTTCCTTCGTGGCTTTGTATGAAACAATAATTTATATTACTTTCCACTCTTATTGATGGACCTAAAACTTCGAGGGGTAATATTGATGGTTATTTTCATCCATTGATTGATGAGTTGAATGAATTTTGGGGTGATGGTGTGGTGAATTATGACTGTGAATCAAATTAAATGTTCAAACTGTATGCTGCTTTATTATGGACAATCAATGATTTCCGAGCTTATGCAAATTTATCAGGCTGGAGTATGAAAGGAGAATTTTCTTTCCCTTGTTGCAATAAAATTAAAAAATCTGTATGGCTTAAACATTCCAAAAAATGGGCATACATGGGTCAAATGAATTTTCTTCCCCCTTAGCACAGGTTCAGAAAGGACAGAGTGGCATTTGATGGTTCTAGAGTGTTCAGCCCAGTACCAAAGATCATGAAAAGTGTCTAAATGTTATCGTAGATTGAGGAATAAAACATCTGCATGGTATATGAAATTAAGGATTTGGTGGCTCCTCCAGTACGTAATATTCGAGCTGCGGGTAGGTAGCGCAGTAACAATTGGAAAAAAAATATTTTTTATAGTCTTCTGTATTGGAAAACTAACATGTTGAGGCATAATTTGGATGTCATGCACATTGAAAAAAATGTTTGTGATAACATATTTTGGACCATTTTAGGTGTCAGTGGAAAATCAAAGGACCATGTTAATGCACGCCATGATTTGGAAGAAATGGGTTTAAGGAAATAGTTTCATTTACAATTAGTTGAGGGAAACAAGTCGTATATGCCTACTGCATAGTATACGATGACTACAAAGGAGAAAGAGACATTTCCTTCCATTTTGAAGATGGTCAAGGTGCCTGATGGTTACTCTTCTAATATTTCAAAGTGTGTGAATCTGATGAGCAAGACATTGCAAGGGTTGAAAAGTCATGACAATCACATACTACTTCAGTAGTTGATTCCAATCGCAATTTTGGATTGTTTATCCCCCAATGTTGTTCATCCGTTGATTGAGATGAGTAATTTTTTTAGAAAGCTTTGTCTAAGAAATCAACGAATGAGTGATTTAAAAAGTTTGCAGGACCGAATTGTACTTACGCTTTGTCACTTGAAGAAACTCCCCCCCCCTCATTTTTCAACATTATGGTCCACTTGATAGTGCACCTAACTGATGAAGTAATGGCTGCTAGTCCAGTGCAATTCAGGTGGATGTACCCTATTGAACGGTATTTGAGTACATTGAAAATATTTTTATGCAACAGAGCTTGTCCGGAGGCATCAATAGCCAATGGTTATTTGATGGATGAGTGTACTAGTTTGTGTGAATAATATCTTACGAATGTTGAAACCAAATTAGATAAGCCCTCTCAGATTCATGATGGTCCAGTTGGAGAAGGAACCACATTTGATATGGACAACATCGAGTGGATACAAGCACATCGATATATCATGTTCAATACTCCATCAATTGCACCATTAATGCAGTAAGTATCTTATCAATGTGCTTGTATAACTTTTACATGTTTTGTTTTCATAAGTTGATCATTTAAACATCGCATTATCATTTTCAAGAAACACATTAATGAGATAAAAGAAGAGATGTATTGTGTGACCGAGTTGCAGATTCAACAATCTCATTATGCGTCATTTCATGATTGGTTCAAGGATTATTTATGTATAAATTGATTTTCATTATGAGTGAAGTATTATACTAATTTATTTCTGCATATATCAGTATTGAATTTTATAAATTATGTAGGTTCATAAGCCGAGGGAGTTAGGGGACCCCACGCTAACTGAAGTGTTTATCCAACTAGATGAGGGTCTATCTATAACGGCTCATCATTATAAAGCTATTGATGATAATGGTTTTTGATTTCACATTAAAGATGTTGATGACAAATTATCAACACAAAACAGTGCCATTGGTTGTCCATTTTTTAGTTCTTGTTATTACTATGGTCAATTGATAGACATCATTGAATTTGTATACACACACAGTTTGAAGAACATATTGTTAATGTGTAATTGGGTTGATCCAATGTGTGGATGTAAAGTTGATCAATATCATTTTTCATTGGTTAATTTTAACTATATGTTATACAGAAATAATGAACGAGTTGAGAATGAACCTTTCATTTTCACATCACAAGCGGAACAAGTATTCTTCGTTACTTTGCCTTCAGATCCAAGTTGTCAAGTTGTTGTCAAAATGACTCGGCGAGGAGTGTTTTTATTTGAGGAAGATGAACCCGAGACTGTTCCGTTTGTTTACCAACAACTTGATCAACATACCATAGTTCAACATGAAGAAGATATTTATTGGGTCAGAGCGGCTATTGAAGGAGAAACGGTCTATTTTCATGCTTAATGAAAGGTATAATTTTTTTCCCACTATTCAGTATTGAATTCCTAGGATATCATAAATTATCTAACCATTTTATAAATCCTTGTAAGTTTTAATTCTCACTTTAAGAAGTTTACTCAGTTATAAATATTTAGAGTGATTTTACTTTAGGTTTATTGATGTTGTTGTCGGTGTATCTTCCATTTTAGGTATTCTTCATCTGGTTCATGTGCCGCTTGAATTTTTATTAATTCTATATGAAATTTGGCTATGCATTGACTCGTTTTGTACCTAATTTGAATATCTGTTTTGTTAACTTTCTGATTTTTTAAAATTCATTCACAACTAATTATTCAGTCCATTTTTTGTTTGATTAACAATTGTACAAGTTTTATTTTTTTAAGAACAATCCAATTTATCTTTTAGACACTTTGGATTGTCCCCTTACTAATGTTTTCTATGACTGTAGGCATGTCAGGGGAAGAGGCAGCAGATCCACATCATCCATCTGAGGCATCTATGACTCAGGGTCAAGGTATGTTTGAATTTCATTGTCTCTATTTTTTATGTAATTGATATATATATATATATATAACATCTATCAAATTATATATAAAATTTCAACAATATCATAGTTGATTGCTTCTTCCTCTCGCAAGAGAGGCCCCGGTCGTGGCCTTTTATCATGGAATTCCGACACGACGATTGATGTTTCATTTGATGAGGTATTTCATCCTGGGGGACCAAGTTCCCCTGCATTTATTCATCAGCTGGTTCACATCATACGTGACCCACATCGATTTCCATTCACCACGCGTGACTAGGCTTCTATCCCTCAGGACACATTAGATCGTCTTTGGAGGGAGTTTCAGGTAAGAAGACCATTTTACTTTATTCTCTATGTATAAACAATACTAATATGTGTGATTTTTTTCTTTATAGCAAAATTTGAAAGTGTTACCTATAGATTTTTGGCCCGCGTGTATGAGAAAATTCCATGAGATGTGGAAAGACTATAAAGGCAAAGTGAAGAGGGACCTCTAGGTACCAAATGTGGGTGCCCTAGACATTCTGGAAAAAGTCCCAAGAGGTGTCCTCCCGGCTCAGTGGTGTGACTTGGTTGCATATTGGTCTACTGAGGGTATTGTTGTTTGTATATTTATTTTTGTGTATATATATTTTCAAGAATGTGTGATTTGTTTGAAATTTAAATGAATTGAATGTATGAGGTGTCAGCACGCCATTCTGATAATCGAGCATTGTAGGGACCACCTAACAGGCTTGGGACTCATCACGTGTCTGAGATCAAACCTGAGGTATTTATTATTCATTTTTTAATTTATTAATTAATATGTTTTTGTGTTTATATTCTACTCATATACAGTTGCGGGAGCAAGGTGCAGCGACTGATAAAATGTCGTGTGGTTGAGGACTCATGATCGCAATGATCCAGAGGCTGTAGCATTGATAGTAAATGCTTGTACTTACCAATAATTACATAAATCAATATATTAACATATATATGTATATATATTTAAATATTTCACAGGCTCAATTTGAAACTGAGTTAGAACATCTGCCAGAGGACCAGCGACAGCTTTCCATGCGAAGGGATGAGATCTTTCGTCGCATTATTGGTCGGGACGGGTATAGATATAGTTTGACCTATAGAACAGGGATTCCTCGTTCTATAGTTTCATGCACTGCGGTTGTCGGCCTTGTTGTTGCTCAGATGGCATAGCAGTTGTCAGATTTTGAGGCACAGTTACGCGCTTCCGAGGAGGCAAATGCGCAATTGACCGCTGAGGTTAGAACACTGTGGGAATATGTGCATCCAGGTGATGGTGCAGGGGATCATAGGACACAGGTTTATACTGTATTTATTTATTTAATTTAAATTATATTTGTTATGAAAATATTCATAATGTTTATTTGTTGTAGGCCCCTGGCCCACCGGATGGAGGTAGCAGTGATGACCATGCGTGACGCATCATATTCACGAGGTGTGTTTTTGTTTTTACTGGTGGGGTTGTTATTTATGTATAAATTGGGTTTCTAGTGAGATTTTTTGTGATTTGGGGGTATCATATTGGTCTGACTCAATTTTTGTATTATGAAATGTGATAATACCTTTGAAATTATTTTATAAATGAAGTACATTGGAGCCTTTTTTGCCAAGGTGTAGGGTTTGGTATTGGGTCTTTTCCTTTAAAATGATATAACCTTCTGTGTTTTATTTTAAATTGAGTATACTAGAACTATTTAACAATGTATTGTTATCAAAAACTAGGGTGGAATCCAATTGATCCTATTTAGATCATACCCTACACCCCCCACCCTGGACATCCCCCCCACCACCCCCGTACATCACCCCCCCCCCACCCCGAACAGCCCCCCTGCACCCCCGGACAGCCCCCCCCCCCCCCCCCCCACCCCCCCAGACAGCCCCACCCACCCCGAATAGCCCCCCCCCCCCCCACACCCACCCGGACAGCCCCACCCACCCTGGACAGCACCTCCCACCCTCGAACAGCCCCCCACCCCAGACAGCCCCCCCCCGCACCCCCCCCTCGGTAATACCTTCCCATTATATCCATTTAATTCATAAATTATTATAAAAATCAATAATATGTTTAATATCTCATAACATTGTGTAAAAGGCACACCTCATTTGGTCTAATGCATAAGCCATTGTAAGGTCCATTTAACCAAACTCGCCCAAAGGGGTAGTTTAATCAATGTTATAAACCTATGAAAATGTTATCAATACTGCTAAATTAACCAAATCATAACTAACAATAATAGGGTTGAATTTCAATTTAATAATCCACCTAAAAATTGGGTGTGTAGAAAAACGATATATAAAAATAGACTAACATTAGAAAAAATGTCATCAGACCACCATCTTATGGTCTATGATAGATTACTCATCCTGTATTAAATACTAATTTGACCTAGGATGGAAGAAATATTAATAATCGATAAAAAATACAATTTAGGGTTTATTATTCTAAAACATAAATAGTGTAGTCGATAGATAGAAGAACGACATTAGATTAAAATGGATATAATACCTTACTATTACGGATCGAGGGATACAAGCCAAACTAAAATTGACTTCTGGATGGAATATTAATCTCAAATCCTAGAATATATAGGGTTCGAATATTTTCAAGTTGGTTGGTTAATATGAGTCATGTGAAATTGGTGAATTAGGGTTTTAATATATTTTTAATTTAATTCAAATTATTAAAATTACAAAAAAAAACAGGGTTGCACAATTTTGTAGCAAGATGTTGAAATATATTCCCCAACTATACATGGCTTCCTATCACATTGGGGAATAGAATATATTTTACCCACATTGATTACTAACCATGTGAAAAACATTCAAATGTCCATTTTAAGGTTCTCTAAAAACTAAATACTTGTTTTTATGGTCGTGCGGCCAACCCTGCATGGTTTTCACAAACCATGTGGCCTCTAGTATTCTATCAAAAATTCTGTTCTAGGTTATAGAGTATCCTCAGTCACCCCTGTACACTCCCCCCCCCTGCACCCCCCTAGGACAGCCCCACACACCTCAGACAGCACCCCCCACCCCCGTACAGCCCCCCCACCCCACCCCAAAAAGCCCCCCCCCCCCCCCCCCGTACAGCCCACCCCACACCCCGTACAGCCCACATCACCCCCCGGATAGCCCCCCACCCCGGACAGCCCCCCCCCCCCACCACCCCCGTATAGCCACCACGTACCCCGCCCCCCCACCGGACACCCCCCCAACCCATCCCCACCTGGACAGCCCCCCCATCCCCGTACAGCCCCCCCCCCCCCCACCCCGGACAGCCCCCTCGCACCCTCGTACAGCCCAACCCGCACCACCGTCCAGCCCACCCACACCCCCCCCCCCCCGGACAGCCCCACCCACCCCGGAAAACACCCCCCCCCCCCCCACCCCGGAAAACACCCCCCCCCCCCACCCCGGACAGCCCCCCCCCCCCCCCCCCCCGGACAGCCCCCCCCCCCCCCCCACCCCCGTACAGCCCCCACACACCCCCCAGACAGCCCCCCCCCCCCCCCCCACTCACCCCCGGGTAGCCCCCCAACCCCAGGCAGCCCCCCCAACCCCGTACAGCCCCCCACCCCACCCCAGACAGCCCCCCAACCCCGCACCCCCCCCCAGACAGCCCCACCCACCCCGAACAGCACCCCCACCCCTAGACATCCCCCACACCCCGGACAGCCCCCCCCCCCATCCACCCCTGTACAGCCCCCCCTGCACCCCCCGGACAGCCCCACCCACCCCGGACAGCACCCCCCACCCCCGGACACCCCCATCCCACCCCCCACCCCCCCACCCCGTACACCCCCCCCCCCCCCCCCCCGCACCCCCCCGAATAGCACCATCCACCCAAGATAGCACCCCCCACCCTCGTACATCCCCCCCACACCACCCTGTACAGCCCCCCGCACACCCGTACAGCACCCCCCCCCCCCCCACCCCACACCGCCTCGGACACCCCCCCCCCCCCCACCCACCCCGAACAGCCCCCCCCCCCCCAGACAACCCCCCCGCACCCCCGTACAGCCCCCCACACCCCTCGGACAGCCCCACCCACCGCAGACAGCACCCCCACCCCCGGACAGCCCAACCCACCACGGACAGCACCCCCCCCCCCCCCCCCCCCCCGTACAACCCCCCCGTACAGCCCACCCGCACCTCCCCCAGACAACCCCACCCACCCCGAAAAGCACCCCCGCCCCCCAACCCGGACAGCACCCCCCACCCCGGACATCCCCTCCACCTCGGAATGCCACGAAATCAGCGACAACATCCGTGGAGTGAATTTTGAAATGTTCAGATAGACGGCACGTCAATCGGAGGTTCCGTTTTACCGCGGTGACCAGAAACACGTTTCCGGAGTCATAAAACCCCAAAACGAAGTGTCGCGGTCGAAATCAGAGTAAACATTCTCCAAATGACCTAAAACCTCACGAAAACGATAGGAATATTATTCGTGAGATACAGGAGGAGACGGAACATCCATCGAACGTGCGGTGCAGGCGGTACGACTGAATGTTTCGTTTTCAGCAGTTTGGCGTGCTCTAAAAGGGCACGCTGGGTGGTCAAAACCACCCAAATGACCTTCAAATACCACGAAATAAGATGAAAACAACCTAAGAGTGTATTTTGAAATGGTTAAATAGACGACACGTCAATTGGAGGTGTCGTTTGACAGCGGTGACCAGAAATGCGTTTCTGGAGTCATAAAACACCAAAACGGCGTGTCACGGTCGAATTCAGATCAAACGTGCTCTGAATGACCTGAAACCACATCAGAATGATAGGACTATTATTTTTGAGATGCAAGAGGAAGCGACACATCCATCAGACGTGCAGTACGGGCGGTACGACCAAATGTGTCGTTTTTAGTAATTTGGTGCCCTCTCAAAGGGCGCGCTGGGTGGTCAAAAACACCCGAACGATCTCAGAATGCCACGAAATCAGACGAAAACATCCGCGGAGTGAATTGTGAAATGGTCGAATAGACGGCACTTCAATCAGAGTTACTGTTTGACCGCGGTGACTAGAAATGCGTTTCTAGAGTCAAAAAACACCAAAACGGTGTGTCACGGTCGAATTCAGAGAAAACATGCTCCAAATGACCTGAAACCATGCGATAATGATAGGAATATTATTCTTGAGATGCAATAGGAGGCCGCATGTCCATCGGACGTGCGGTGCGCGCGATATGATCGAATGTGTCATTTTCAGCAGTTTGGCGCGCTCTAGAAGGGCGCGCTCTAGAAGGGCGCGCTGTGTGGTCAAAACCACCCGAACAACCTCGGAATGCCACGAAATCAGACGACAACATCCGAGGAGTGAATTTTAAAATTTTCAGATAGATGGCACATCAATCGGAGGTTTCGGTTGACCATGGTGACCGAAAACGCGTTTCCGGAGTCATAAAACACCAAAACGGTGTGTCACGGTCGAATTCAGAGCAAACGTGCTCTGAATGACCTGAAACCACATGAGAACGATAGAAATATTATTATTGAGATACGGAAGAAGGTTGCACGTGATGTGCGGTGCGGGCGGTACAACTGAATGTGTCGTTTTCAGCAGTTCGGCGCGCTCTAAAATGGCGCATTGGGTGGTCAAAACCACCCGAATGACCTCGTAATGCCACGAAATCAGAAGAAAACAACTTCAGAGTGAATTGTGAAATGGTCAGATATACAGAATGTCAATCGGAGGTGCCGTTTGACTGTGGTGACCGGAAACGTGTTTCTAGAGTCATAAAACACCAAAACGGCGTGTCACGATCGAATTCAGAGCAAACATTCTCTGAATGACCTGAAACGTCATTAGAATGATAGGAATATTATTCATGAGATGCAGGAGGAGGAATAACGTCCATCGGAAGTGCGGTGCATGTGGTGCGACCGAATGTGTCATTTTTAGCAATTCGGCGCGCTCTAAAAGGGCGCGTTGAGTGGTCAAAACCACCCGAACGACCTCATAATGCCATAAAATCAGACGACAACATCCGTGGAGTGAATTTTGAAATGTTAGGACAAATAGAATGTCAATCGGAGGTTCCGTTTGATCACGGTGACTAGAAACGCACTTTCGGAGTCATAAAACACAAAAACGGCGTGTCACTGTCTAATTCAGATCAAACGTGCTCCGAATGACCTGAAACTGCATGAGAACGATAGGAATATTTTTCTTGAGATGCAGGAGGAGGAGTCATGTCCATCGGACATGCGGTGTGGGTGGTACGACCGAATGTGTTGTTTTCAGCATTTCGGGGCGCTCTAAAAGGGCGCGCTGGATGGTCAAAACCACCCAAACAACCTCGGAATGCCACAAAATCAGACAAAAACAACCACGAAGTGAATTGTGAAATGGTTGGATAGAATACATGACAATCAGAGTTTCTGTTTGACCGCGGTGACCGGAAACGCATTTCTGGAGTTACAAAACACCAAAACGGTGTGTCACGGCCGAATTTAGAGAAAACGTGCCCCAAATGACCTAAAACCACACAAGAATGATAGAAATATTATTCGTGAGATGTAAAAGGAGGCAGAAATTCCATCAAACGTGTGGTGTGCATGGTACAACTGAATGCATCATTTTCAGCAGTTTGGCGTGCTCTAAAAGGGTGCGCGGGGTGGTCAAAACCACCCGAACGACCTCGGAATACCACGAAATCAAACGATAACAACCGTGGAGTGAATTGTGAAATGGTCGGATATACGGCACGTCAATCAGATGTTCCGTTTAACTGAAGTGACCACAAACGCATTTCCAAAGTCATAAAACACCAAAACGGCGTGTCACCGTTGAATTCAGAGAAAACGTGCTCCGAATAACCTAAAACCGAATGAGAACGATTGGAATATTATTCGCAAGATACAGGAGGAGGCGGAACATCCATCAGACATGCGGTGCACGCGAAAAACATTCATTTTAAGACAAAAAAAAACACTTTTCTAAACTAAAGCAAAGACTCTAAAATAAGAAAAACAAATTCAAAATTGATAACATTTCATAAATTGGTGGTTTTAAATTATTAGAGTTCCCATGAGATGTCAGATTTCATTTTATTATATGTATATAATAACTAAATAAAGATGTCAAATTTATGTTTGTTTTGTTTAGTTTTCTTTGTATCTTATTGTAGGTTTTTAAAGTAGATGGTTGCGGATGGTTGAAGCACATCTATCATTTATTGTTTATGATGATCTTGATGTTTACTGTGTTTTGATTTGTTTTTAATTTTTTATGATTTATATGCTGTTTTTTTACTCTGTATCATGAAATTTTTTTTAAAAAAAATCTAGTGGAGAGACCGCCATTGGAGGTCACTGTAGGCCGGAATTCCGGCCGGCTTCAGCTACCTTTGCGGTCATTATAGGCCGAGGTCTCGGACACCTTCAGCGACCGCTGGGCAGTCTCTATAGGCCAATAGCAACTGCCAATGGCGGTCACTATTGGCCTAAATTTTAGTAGTGCATCTTATGTATAAACATGTTTTTAAATGTATAATTTCATTAAATATGACAAAACAATCTATTGTTATGAGAAATAAATAATTTTATCAAATAATTTACTCATTTATGAAATATAAAAAAATTATTTATAAATATCTTTAAAATTAGTTTATTTATTAGATTATCTTATATTTTAGGAGGATTTATTCTAATATCTATAAAGTATTATGGAATTAATTGAATGATTTATTACAAATACTTATGGTTTGTTGATTAATGTTTAATATGTTCTCATAGATTCTTATTTATATCCTTATAGTATGAATTTAGGGAGGTTTTTATACATTTTATTCTAATATTTTTTATTTCAAAAAACAGGGAGTAATTGATGATAAATTTATTATAAATTTATGATAAATTTATTTAAAAAATTGCAAGGGATGTAAGGGGAGAAAAGTATAATTTTTAATTTGTAAGGGATAAAATGAAAAATTAATGGATAAATTTTTGAGACTAATGTGAATTTTTTTATGGGAAATATTTTTGATAGTGGAAATATTATTGAATAGTTTATGAAGAATTTATAAAATTAAATTTTTAATTTTAATATTTACTTTATGGGTTTTTTATCATCAAAAAGAGATAGATTTTGAGTATGTGTTGATTCAATAATTTCTTTAATTTATTTTTCATTTTGATGCTCAAAAACACCCACATTTATGTAAATAATAAATTTTATATTGTGAATTTTATGAAAATAATATTCATTATAATATTTATTCAGGAAGTATACACAATTCATTAATCCATGGTAAAATATTTTTTTAAGTATTATGGATGTATTCTGGTAACAATATTCATACCTTGCATTGGTTTGCATAATATATGGCTTGGAAACCCTATGTTGTTGTAAAAGTATGGATCAAAAAACCTATGTTTGTAAATATAATTATGTTTAAAGGAATAAACATACATTTTATCAACCCTGATTTTGTAAACAACCATACATTTTCAACCATTCTTTTAGAGTATATTACTAGGTGAAGGAGCTCTATGTTTGACTGGTGGATGACAGAGTTTAAAAACAAAGATATTATCCAAATTTATTGAATTCGTTTAATCAAAAGTAGATATCTCTTTAATTTTTTTTGTGGCCAATTTGAAGGCTCGTATTCATTGCATTAAATTGTTGTTATTTCTATGGGAAGTTACAACTCTCTTGAATGATTTTGAATTCAAATATACATGATTTATTATGTGGTATTTCTAGAAGAAGTAAACCTAGAGTTGTTTAAGCTACAATATAAATATTGTGATATTTATATTCTGAAGATATAATAATATCCACAAAAACAATACAAGGTAGATATATTCACATTGCAAATTAAATTTGTGTTCTTGTAGATAAGTAGTGTGTTGTAACCATCAGAGTTACACATTGGATATATACATGTTTTCAACTAATCACTATTATTTTCATCGCTACTTCTACACCTTATTGTGTAATCTTCTTCATCAAGTTTCATGAAATCTTTTATTCTATTTACACTTTATATACATACATGTTTATTCATATGTCTAGTTTTTTCTCTACTAATTTTTAAATAAATACTCTGAAACATTTATGATCCATTTTTCGGTTTTTTTATGTTATTTTAAGATCAAACACATCTATCTGTTTTTGATGAAACTATGAGAAAATTTTTTTCTCAATCAAATAAATCTCTATTTATTTATTGGATTTTTATCTGCTCGGACTCATTCATGGTGGTGAATGAGTATCAGTTTCTCAGACTAAGCTGTAGATTTACAGTTCCCTATAAAATAACCATAAGGCCTTGTAAAATTCTTTTTATAAAGGTATAAAATGTTTGTACTCACTAGTATAAGTCCCTATAAATTTATTACTAGTGAAAATCTCCAACATTTCTAAGTGAGCGTTGGTGGAGTTGACTAAGGGATATTTGTGCCCTGAACCACAATACATCATTATGATCTTTTCCTTATTTATTTCTAATTCTCACTCATCCTCTAAGTGATAAGGAATGAATCACTATATAAAAAAACAATTTTTTTATTTGTTTAAGGTTTTAAAGAATCAAAATTCACCCTCCCAACTCTTGTGTCTCCATCATAGTCATTCCAACATAACATTTGTAAGGGTTATTCATCTCAAATTCTCCTTCTTTAGGACATACGTTAATGTTATGAACCTGTACTATTTCATGAGGTGTATATACTAACCAATTGATATGTTATACAATGAATCCCATTATATTAATGATTTTTATGGATTTCGCAGAAGTTATTCTTTAATGGGGATTTTAAATCAAAATTTATCAAAGTTCTAACAGGTTTATGTTTCACATGCATTCTATTCAAGATTGTAAATACTTGAGTTTCCTTGGAAGAAATTTTATTATATTTATTTTATAAACCCATTTTAGGTTTCTTCTCCTTTGTTTATTTCTATAATTTTGGTATATTAGTACCATTTTCCTCTCTTTGGTAATCAAAATTAATCGAAAAATGTTTTCTAGAAAAGCTGGACCTATTTCTATTTTTCGGTCAGAAAACCATTTTCTTTCATTTTTATGATTTTCTAAATGTTTTCAAGAAATTTTGTGAAAATCCATTAATTATTCTTTAAATTTAATATTTACCCATGTTTTAAATTTTACAAAAAGGTTTAAAAGGAATATTCCTATCATTTTTAAATAGGGTACTTTTTACAAAAGGTATAAACAAAATCATTATTTTAATGATTATGGAATGAATGGAATTTCTCACTATTATGACTACTCAATTATGTTATGATTATTTCATATGTTCTATTCATTATTTTTAAATAAAAATTTACTTTAATATTATATACATTTTTCAAATTTGAATTTCAAATTAAAAAGGGTATTTTCTTAATAATATTTTTAATGATATTTTAATGGTATTTCTTTTGATCAACAACATCAACCCTTGATGTTATGTATTCTACACTAGGGATAAGTGGTAATGATACCATCTTTGTTATTTATCATTATTGATTATTATTGTTTAAAATAGGTTTTCATGGAACCCATTTCATTTAAAATGGTTAATCAAGTTATAAAAGGAATGATAGTTGTTTCTATGAGTTTTATAATTCAATGAAAGCTCTATGTACATTATCGATGTAATGATTTCTGGACATTGTATATGATGAAGGTTCATTCCATTATAAAATAAATATTGTTTCTTTCATTATAAACCAAGTGTGGGTAGTTATGTTATAAACCAAGGGTGGGTGGCTCTGTTATAGTCGTCCAATGAATTTTGTAATGATCGTGTTCACCAAACAATTATGTTGTAAGTCTACCATATGGGTTATTCCAATTACAATAGTGATTTTAATAGTGATATAAATATGATGTTTCAAGATAAAAACGTGTTTTCTTGATTATTTATATGAATTTTAATGATTCGTTTGATCAATATTGATATCACATGGATCATGATTATTGATTCATATAACTCTTATCTTATGTAAAATATTTATGCCATGTTTCCTGATTGATGGTCAAGGTATTCATGGGTATGAATTCCATTAATTTATGATCATGATATTTGATTATCTAATCATATCCTTATTCTCATATTATCCTCACTGATAATATTTAATTTTTAATGCATATGTTTACCCTTACTAATAATTTTTTCTCACACTTATTATGTTTCCTTTTCCCCAGGTTGTGAAGAAATTTTTTAATTATACTATGCCTAAAAAGGTTACTAGACATTAATAACTTAGATATAGATGTTGTGGTTTTTTATGAACCTACTGATTACGCTTATAAGTTCTTATGTAAGATTTTTTACTAATTCTCTACAACTCTAAACCCAAAAGGTTGTTGGTTAAGTAAGGGTTACAATATTTTATTTTGATGTTGTAATTTTTGGATAGTTGAAATCAGGTCATGTTCATGGGTATAAAATCAATAAATATAAATATTATGTTTTTATATTAGGAACCGGGAGTGAAGATTTAGGGATTTTAATGTTTGTATCAGATACATAAATGTAAATATGATGTTTTAGCACTGGATTGGAAAGTGCGAGTCTGGGGCTGTTACACTTCCTATGAGATTTGGTATATGAAAAAGTTGACAGTGATATAACTCAATGTTTTTTTGAGTCCTTTCCTTCTAAAGATACAAAATATTGATCTTGGAAATATTTATTAAAAGGATGAAGAAGGAATTTTCAAGAGATATTCAACTAATGGAAGAAGTTACAAGTGTTAAAATAAACATATAAAAACTCAATTGACTACTATAATGTGAAATTTGTTGAAAATTAGAATTCATCAACAAAATTTTTTAATGTCCATAAAGAAAATTTTATGAAAGATAGATTGATGAATTCAAATGAATATAATAAAAGGGTAAGATAAATGTAACCCAAAATGTGTACAATAGGATTAAGATAAATCTTATGATGAAAAAATTGATATTGTAAGAGAATATCATAAATTTCATATATTACAAAAATAGGTTGAATCTAAAAACATAAATGAAAATTAGAAAGATCTACCTAAGAATAGAACAAAACTGAGATTAGAGAATCAAACATCACTTATCTCATAGGTGGAACCATATTAAATTTTAAAGGAAGCTGAACATAAAAAGTATTTAAAACATATTATTGAAGAGTTAGATCAAATTGATAAAAACTTCACATAGAAACTTATTACAAGACTAGAAATAAATAAAGTTATTTGAAAAAATTGGGTGCCCAAAAAAATCTTAGTGAAAATTAAGAAATTTCAAGAAACAAATATCAACTTTTTTTCAAAGGTTACTCATAGGTGGATGGGGTTGACTTTGAAGAAACTTTTTTACATGTGATGATACTTGATATTATAAAAATGTTCATGGAAGTTGATACACACAATTATGAAAAAGTTTATTATATGGATGTCAAGTCATATTTATTAAATTGAGAAATTTAAGAAGAATTTTATATTGAGAAACCTAGTGGTTTATTAATTTATAAAGATGAAACTATCATGTGTAAGTATAAAAAAGTTTTGTATGGGTTGAAATAGGATCCTCATGAAAGGTACTCTAAAAATAAAAGTTTTCTAAAGTAGTTTACCTTTTCTAAATAAAAAGTTAATAACAGTCAGTATTTAAAGGATATGATAAATAGTACCCAAATTTTCATTATTTAAATTGATGATATAATTTTTTCAGTTGAAAGGGATAAAACTTGTAAATAATTTTAAGAGAAAATGCTTAAAAAATTGAGATTTATATTCTTGGATAGTTAACTTTTATTCTAGGATTAAAAGTTCAAAAAAATTATTGATACATGTTTTTATTTCATGAAAAGTATACCAAGGTGTTATTAGAAAAAATTGACATAGCAAATTACAAGTAGGTTTCTACAGTTATCTTTGTTGGTATGAAGTTGAATAAAGATGAAGCTAGAAAACATGTGAATTAGAATGAATTCTTCATATAGATAAGAATATTTCTTTATCTTATTTCTTTAAGACCAAACATTTCATATACTATTAAATTATTTAAAAAATATCAGAGTGGTCCAAATGAATCACACATGTTGGAATCTAAAATAATTCTCAATTATGTTAAAATAACATCAAACAATAGGCCGATGTATAAAATAAGTAATGAGATGAGCATTCTTTGGTTCATTGTTGCTGATTGGGCTGCAGATTGCAATGATATAAAATCAAAATCAGTAGGAATGTTATTTTTGGGATAATATCATGAGTGTTGTCAAAGTAAGAAAAAAAGTTCTATTAAATTGATCATAGTGGAAGAACAATATGTTTCTTTCACCCAAGCTTTTACACAAATATTGTAAGTGAAAGTTAAGTTGGAATATTTGAGAGTGAATATTTTTAAACCTTTTAACATTATATACTATAATTAAAGTGACATTTATATTTCCAAAAACCCTATAAAAATTTTATATCAAATCACATTGATAATAAGTATCATTTTATCTAAGATAATGTTAATAGAGGTGATTTTATACTTGAGTATATTTCAAAAATTATAAAATTGCTTATGTTTTCACAAAAGTTATTCCAAGAGAAGGATTTTATAAATTTAGGCCATAACTATTTTTTTAGCCTCCATCAATGACTTTATAAAGTTTTTAAGGGAATGTACCCACACATTTATTTTGGATTAATTTTTCAAAGGGGGGAGAAATTATAACTTTTTGAAAAGATATAAAACCCTTTCTTTTATAAATTTAATGTTTTTATTATCTTAAAAAATGGGAGAGAAAATATTGAGGGGGATTTTATCCAACCACAGATATAATATTTCTTATCACTAAGGGATAGAATTCCCTCAAAAACATTAATTTATATAGCAATGTGGTGTCAATAAATTATTTATGAGAAAGTTTGTGGTTTAATAAAAATTTTATAAAATGGTTGTTGAAAAATGTTAATTTTTTTTATAAAAAATAAAAATGTGAATATTAAAAATCCTTTGTGATTTTTTTAATGTGTTTTTTGTTTATTTTCAACGTATTTTTGGTGAATATTTTTTTAATGCTAGTCCAAATAAGAATGAAAAAGGAAAGATCCTTATTCCAGAATGTTGGTGTATCTATAAGGAGAGAAACAAATCTCACCACAAGTGTTCTCCATATAGTATAACTCTATTATTAATAGGGCCAAAAATCTACAGATTTATCTCATTCGTTTCATCAAGATGTGGGATGAAGAGCCTTATATAAGACCCCTTCATACTACCTCCCCCGCTTATCACCTGATTTACAACCCCCGAGGAAGACGGATATATTAGTACTCCCAACCTCATGGCCTCATGATCAGCATGGACATATCATGCATTATGGCATACATGATGGGAGGGGGATTTGTTTGGGATTCCAGAGTCTCTTACATCCTTACCTTCTTATCCTTATATAGTAGTATTAATTCTCTCTAGGATGAAGTAAAATCAATTCTTATATGTCTTTTGTTTTTTATCCATAAAAATATCTAACTTGTGGTCATTTAAATAGACTCCATAATTCTCCATAAGTCCCTCCATGGGTGTACTCCAACCCCATGGACTAAATCTTACATCATCAGAAGGTGAAGGGGCCTCATCAACAACCACATGGATGTTCATAATAGATAGATATAAAAGGGAAAAGTGGATGATTTCCTCACCTTATAAACCAACCACGGAGTTCATTTCACCAACTTCTCCGACTTTAGTTCCTTTCTTTAGAAATGTGTTCTCTAAGTGATAGAATATGCTCTCAGTTTACATCACTTTATACCTCCCTTGAGCCCCATATTTTTTTGGTCCCTTTGTTTTCCTTGTACCTCATTCTTTCATTTCCCAATAAAACAAAAAAAAATTGGTGTGTTAATAAATGTGTTTTAGTAGGATAAGAAAAATTCAATAACTATGTTTGAAAACTTTCCTTATGATAGATGATGTTGTTCTGATCTTCAAGATCCTAACAACATGAAGATTATCATGATCCAAGCCTAAGTCCAAAGGGGTGATCAAGGTTTACAAAAAAAATTAACAGATCATTCCTACTAGACATATATTACTAGATTGATTTGATTTGACAAAAAATAAAATTTATAAAGTCTTCATTATAAAGTTTTATGAAAGAGTTATATGAATTCCATGATATAGCATGAATAATATTTCTGAACTAAATAGTGGTGATGTTACTATATGGAGGTTTTAAAGTAGTTTGTGTTTCTGATTTTGTATACATTTATATAATGTAAAAGAAGTATAAATGGGGGTAGTAAAAAGTGATAGAATTCAAAGTTTGAGTGGTAGTAGAAAGTTTAATCTGAATTTTCGAATGGATATGGTGAAAAATGTTAAAGGTGAAATTGTTATGAAGTTGAAGTTATTTGCTACACAATGTTTGAAGTCATGAAATTATGGAGGATGTTGTATAATGAAGGTTATCTAATATATTTAATCAGATGAAGTTCCATTGGACCATGTTTTGTTTGAGTAAGGTTTTCTTACTTAATGTGAAAAAGATTTTATATATATATTTATGAATACCATCATAAAGACCGAAAATAAGCTTCATTTTACTATCATGTATAAAGGCCAAGGTCATTATTTCTACTAAATATAAATAGATGAAGTGTGAGGTGATTATTTTTTGTTACAATCTACACTTATTTTAATATCATATAGTCATGAAGGGTATTTTGGTATGTTTGTTATCCAATCGAATCCATAATTCATAGTTTCATCAGTGGAACAAGTTGATCTATCAGACGTTTTATGATGTATCATCAAATGGATGGGCATGGAACAATCAAATATGATGTCATTGGATGATTGATTCCAAAAATTTGAACCAGACTAAGTTTTAAAAATCAATCACTACATGAAGTTTGAGATGAGGTAGTTTTCACCAAAAGGAAACATTCCAACACATTGAATAGACCATGTCAAGAAAAAATTTGTCAATTCGTTAGATACAACAGTCTTTTGAGATCATCGTTTGAATATTTACAATTCTCATTGGACCGAATTAACTTGTCAAAGAAAATTTTTGAGTCCAACATACAGATATATATTAAGGAACTTGATGGAGAATCCCTATGGGGAGGCACTAGGTAAACTTGTGTTGGAAAAAGTTTTTATAAGTGTTAAAAATCATTAAAAATTATCTTATCATGAGGATTATATATTTTTCATTCATAATTTCATATATTTCAATGGTTAATATAAGTTTTAAGATGTTCCTTAATGATAAAATTAAAGAAGTTTGAAGTGATGAAGCTAGTTCCAATTTTATAAGAAGAATCATGAATTTTCTATAATATTGTAGAGGTATATGGAAAAGTTGTGTTGAGAATTTGATTCAAAATTTGAGTTTTAGTTGAGTAGGAAAACTCATTTGAGTTCTTTCCCTTTTACCCTGGGTGTGCACCTATATAAATTGGTGTGAATATAACTCGTATATACATTATTAATGTGTGAAAAATTAGAAGTGGTGTATAATTCTAAGCTGGATAAGTTTCCAACTAAGGAAACACCTAGTTAAATTATAATCACATCGAATAGGGATGTAGTGAGAAGTGGTATCGGAAAGAGGTTTTGATCAGAGACACCTATTAGAGGCATCTATTAGAGATACTAGAAAAAGGTTTTAAAGTATATAGATTCTGAAGAGTTTTTGTGGTGAAGTTTTTTTCTTTATAAAACAGAGTAGATATCAACAGAATAGTCTTGTGAGGCCCTCCAGATAAATTATACCAAATACAAGAAGAATGTTCATTGGATGGATATACCATATAGAGATATCAGATGGAAAATTTATAGAAAAAAATTCAGTGATTTAATAAGAAAAGTTTATTTAATTAGATTGATTTGACAAGAAAAAAAAATTAACAGAGAGGAGTCAGTATAATTTCCTATCATAAGATAGAATGAGTCCAATGGGTGTTGTATCACGTTTTATTAACATTATTTTATATTATATTTCCATGGACTAATGGGATTGACCCTAGAAAAAATTTAGTAACCCACTCTAGAAGAAAAATTTATAAATCGTGTGTTCTATGCTTGGCTTTCCTAACATATCATACAAACTGTGGTTAAGTTCTATATATTTGAGAGGGAAAGAAAACTTGAACAAGTTGCATGTTTTAATTTAAAAGAGGGAATAAATTGTAAAATAATACCACTGATTCAACCCCTTCCCCCCTCCCCTTCTAAGTTATTCTTAAAATCTTAAGGAAATTCAACTCTCATAAAATCTCACACCATTTCATGCCGTGATTTATGAATATTCCCTCATGCTTCCTTTATGATTTTAAATGTATTACTCCTTTAATCATTCAACTTCTCACATGATCATGTTTTTAATTTGATTATTAAATATTTACTCATTGTATTTTTTTTAACCTTCCTGAGGTTTTGAACTCACCCCTTTATTAAGTTTCCCTATTTCCCTTGGAATTTATATGAAGGGATATGTATACAGTAGATGCATGTGTGGATAATTTTTTAGAATTAAATTTATATTTCATTGATAGTTAAAGAAGTAAATATAGATAGTTTCTAAAGACATAAAACATTTGATCTTGGGTTTTTATTATAATTAATGTGATATGTACAAAAGTATGTATGTTTAGCAACAGATCTATAAGTGTGGGTTTGGAGCCTCTTATTTTGTATTAGATAAAATTTTGGTTATTTTTGGGAATTAGGATTGTGGAAATTTTTAAATAGATACCTATAATACTAGGAAACATATAACTATTATGACCATATAGGATTAATATTTACAATGTATTTATAATTTTGCCTCAATATAAACAATGTTTAAGTAAATATTTGGGTTTAATAACTTGGTTCATGAATACATAGGCAATAATAAGTGTTTTTCAATGAGAAAAATTTTGAGAACTCAATTACTTTAAGGAGGTAGAATGTAACATCCTAGATTTGGAGTGAATATTTTTATAAAATTTATTTATTAAATTGTACATGAAAATGTTAAATGCATTTCTTATTTTTATTTTTGATAAAAACCAAACATTGTACACATATGATTCACCAAAGAAGTTTAGTTTATTGAATATATGACTTGATAAAAATGTTAATTCAATTTTAGGAATAACAAGTATTTATTAAAATGATCTTATGAAATCTATTTTATTATATTCACAATTATTTTTTTCTAAAATAATATTTCATGTGTAATTTTAGTTTATATAATAATGAAATTAATTTGTAAATGACTATTTTCATATTTTGATTTTATAGAAATTTACGTTTACTATAGTAACAGAAAGTTGTAGGATCTGAGTGGTCCTAATCCTATAGAATTATAATAAAATACATAAAGTGGTGTTATAAAAGGGGATTACAGAGACATGTATGAATATCACATTTTTCATCCACAAAAAAAAGAATGGGAAAAAATTAAGGGTTACAAAGGGAGACATTAAGCTCACCTCCATGATTTCCCCTTTTTAAAAGGGCATCCACAACAGGGTTGGCCTCCCTATAAGCATGTGTGACATTCATAAGTACTTGAACTGATTCTTAAAGGAATTCAATCAGGGGTATAATAAGTATCTAAGGAACATTTCAAGAGTAGGAATTCAACACATCCACAATAAGAGTTGAGTTTCACTCAACCCAGAGAGTCCTCCATCTATGAAGAACAACAAATCTAATTTCCTGAAATAACATAGCGGTGCACCTATAACGTAAAATTATTATTTAAAAATCATAAATATTTAATTAAATGATAAATTTCATTTAACTAGAATATAAATTTAAAAAAAATTATATTATGTTTTAAATGAATATGTATTTAAATTTAAAAGTAATAATTATTAGGGAATAGATATAAATATAAATTTAATCACATATTACAAAATAAATAGTTTTTATGCTAAATACATGGTTTTTAATTTTAATTAAAATTTAAATACATAATATTTATAATTTTAATTTGACAAAATAGACTCTGTTTTTTAACTCAACGTGTTGAAATTAAGATTGAGTGAAATTTTGAGAATTTTTTAGAATATTTTATTTTTTAGTGAATAATAACAATATAATTCTAGGTTTTCATTATATTTTATGAAATAATAATTATAAAATATTTATTTTAAAATATATATTATGTCTTTAAATACCTAAACATGTTTAATTAATTATTTTTTAATTTTAAAAGTATAATAAATCATTTTTAAAGGATATAAATAAATTCCAAAGTCCTAAAATATCTTTTGACCTCTAACAATAATTTCTAATTAATAAATGATTATTTTTTACTCAAATTAATATATAGAATAGGAATTTATATTTCAAATTTTAATATGTCAAAAAAATGTTCTTAATGTCATAATCCATGATCCAAAACCATGGGTCGCCCATGGTAAATGAATTTTCCAAAATCCATAATTCAAAAACTATATTTGAAAAATAATAAACAATTCTCATTGATTTTCTATAAATATCGACCTCTACATCTTATTAATTTCACTTCCAAGATCATTATAACATCCCTCTATCTTTTATTCTCCCATTAATACCTTTGGATAATCCCCCAATCTCTCATGGAGTCACCATTCGAAACTTAGGAAGTAGTACATAAGGTATGGGTCCAAAATCCTCCAATTTCCTTTTCAATTAAAATCATTTAATTATGATATCATTTAAATTCATTTTAAAATGATAAAATTATTTTAATTCCATGGTCTTCTCATCATTTTTAGATATTTTTAATTGTATATTACTTATATCCTCTCATTATAGCCTTTTCCTAAGTCATTATTATGCTGAAGTATGGGATTATCTTGTTCACTCCTTTTATTCAAGTACTTCCCTTTCCAACAAGGGGTGGACCCGCACTCAACAGGATCGCCTTACTCAAATTGAACTTTTCTTATTCTTCAATTTTACTAGGGTTTATATTTTTTTACCTCCCCCTGTAGATGAATCTCCCCTACCTCTCGCATCCTTCATCTTTTCCACTCCCTCCTTCCATAAACGCATTGTCAGTAGCTCTGGATGGAGACGATCCCAATTTTCTCTCCTCAGGAGGATCTACCTAATCTTGGTGTTCTTGGTTATATATGAGTTTATTTTTTCATATCTACTTGTAATTTTTATTCAATCCATCATTGGGTGGATGGATCGGCAGTGGCGGTGTCGTAATGTCGGTTGTTGTGTGTCAGGGTGAATGAGGTGGCTCTGTCTTGTCAGTTTGGTCAAACATCAGGTGGGGTGATTATTCTCATGGCCTCTTTTAGTGTCAGTGTTTGAAGAGATTCAGAAATTAGGTTATATAATTTCTATGTTTAGGGTGATATTTTTTTGTGTTTATAGTGAAAACATCATGCACAATGGATGGTGGGTTGGAGTTAGCCTTGTATCAGCATCATTAGAGTTTCTTCTGTGGATAAGGGAGATATGTTTCATAGTGGATGCCTATGGGATGGGAAACATCATTGTATTCTACTACAGATGGAAAAACTTTTATGTTTTCTAGATGAAGTCTTTTGGAAATGGTTATTTAATGGGGTCACAGATTTATCTTAGGCTTTGGATCTTATTTCATCGCATTTCGATTGAGGTTTAGCTTCTTGCAGGTGCTGCAAGGTGGGTAGCCTCGAAAGAGGGTTGGGTTTGCTGACACCCATCATCCCATTATCTTTCCTCCTTGTTGGATGGATTGCTTCCTTGATTCCATTTTCACACTGATTTTGGTCTTGATCTGTGTTGCATCGGGTTGACCTATTGTGAGTTACCCACATGCTTTATCAAGTGGGTGGCTCAAAATATTAATTGGTGTTCTAGAAACTATCATATGATCCTCCCTCCACATAACAAAATCTGTGGGAGGGTTACCCTATATTTTTGTCCTTGAAAATGGTGAAACTTTTTAGTAGAGGGGGTGACACATTTTATTTGACTAATTTCACTTCGGCATTGTCTATCGGGTGGTGGTGATAAACATTTTCCCTTAATTTTATTGGCATTTTCCTCTTATTGGGAACTTTGGACAATTTTATTACCTTTGGTTATAACTTCCTTGTGTCTTTTTTTCCAATATGCCGTAATGGGTTTCCTCTTTTACCATTCTTTAAAAGAGGTTCTCATGTTTTTTCTATTTAATGAAGAGTTATTTTCCCTCAACCTATTTAAAAAAAAGTACTTCCATTGTAACAAAACATTTTAATTTTCCTCGATTTTGACTTCATATTTTCATAATAATTATTTGACTATCTAATTGATTTCATATTGATAAGAGGCTACCTTTATCTATCCTTAATCCCATCCCATAAACTATTATGTTGTGAATACTCGACCCTACTTTAATTCAATAGTATTCATGAAAATATAACTATACCTCGTTTATTGGATACATCCATATATAAAACCCAAATTCCCTAGTCATTGGTAAAAATGATGAAAAACATTATTTTAATATATGACCTATATGTAACACATAAATTTAAAAATGTAATGGGTGTTCCCCAATATAGCTACAATGTATTGGGTGACATTTTATATCTCATGAGATGTTATTTATGGGATTGGGGAGTAAAATCAATCCACTATGAGGATTTTTTTACTATGTTATGAATTCTTGGAAATGATCCTTGACTTATCCTTATGATGTCATGTTTTATGTTGTTTTCAAATTTCTATGATGTTCATGATTACAATACACCTATGAAATCTTGTATCTTATAAAATTTTTCTATGAATAATTCCATGTTATGATTATTGAGTCTCACATCATCTCACTCCATTTCATTCCAAGAATTATGAATATGTTTGCATGATTTTTTTTATCATTTCTCTTGTCTTACTCATTTAATCAAGTCATTTCTCACATGATCATTTTTACCAATTGACTATAAAATGTTGCCTTATTGTAATTTTTTAAGCATTAATGAGAATTTGAACTCACCCTATTCTTATTCTTCTCTATATCCCCACAAATTTTAATGAAGGGATTTTTATAGGATAGATACATGTGCGTAGAATTTTTTATAAGGAAATGTACCATGTTTTGAGAGTTAAAGAAGAAAATATAACTAATTCCCAAAGACAATGAACTTTTGATCTTGAGTTTTGGTTATATTTTTTATGATATGTGTGAAAGTGTATATGTGTATCACCAAACCTATAATTTTAGGTCTGGGGAATCTCATTTTGTATCAATGTAGAGTTTGGTTATTTTGAGGAATTAGGATTTTATAAATTTTGGTATAGATCAATAGATATATAACTATTATCCCAAGAATACTAGGTTGTGTATAAATAGTATGGCCATATAGTATTAACATTTCCCATGTATTTAAGATATTTCATCATTATAGAAAAAATTTAATAGAATATATTGGTTTAGAAATTTGGTTCATGAATATTTCATAATCATTAATATGTGTTAAGCAATGAGTAAAATTACAAGGATGAAATTTCTTTAATGGTGTAGAATATAACATCCCAGATTTACAATTTATATTTTAAAAAAATATTTCTTAAATTATATATGGAAGTTTTGAATGCATCTACTCCTTTTATTTTTTATAAAAACAAAACATTTATACACATATTTTTTTCCAAATTATTTTTATTTATTTAATATATGTTTTTGATTAAAAAAAATTAAATTATATTATATGAATAATAATTAATTATTCAAATGGTTATATAATTCTCTTCTATTATATTCACAATTATTTTTTCACTAAAATAAAATTTTATCTGTAATTTATAGATTATATAATTGTAGACACTATGAAATGTGTTCCATGAACTTTTTCATATATTGAAGGTATGATTCTCACATAAACAACAAATTTCAAGTATGAGTAAATATTTTTTCACCATGAAGGAAGAAGATGCAAGCTTTATTTCTATGTGCCAAAATACTACTCCATATTGATGGATAAGTTGAATGATTCTCCAAACCATAAGTAGGTAGTTTATTTCCAAGATCAATTATGAAAAGGTGTAAACACATTAAATTCAATATCCAAGTTTCTTCTGAGAAGACATGGTTTATTTAACATCTCAAGAATTGTAGATCTCTTCTGGACCTTCTATTTGACTGGTCACGGAGCCAAAAAGGACATACAGAAAATGGTTATGGCACTCGTAATATGGAAAAATGTTATCCTGAAGAGCAACACGAAGGACCTATACAGAGGACCTATGCGGTAGTATAATTTTTTCACACCTATGCAGAGGGCCTACAGGGTGGACCTACGCAGAGTAACTCCTCCACCCAGGGTCCCCTCCTTGCCTATAAATCGGACCCTTGAGCTCCCCATTTAAAAAGATGAAAAAAGTTAGAAGAAGACCCAAATCTCCCATTGCATAGCTCTCCTGTCAAGATCCTCCAAATTTTCTCAGGTAGGTCTCTAAAACATGAGAGAAGGCAAAATTAAATGGGGAAACATGTTTCAAAGTCCTATCACAGTCTAGAACACATGGAGATGCGTGGAGAACCTGTGCGGAGAACCTACATGGAGCACCTGCGAGGAGAACCTATGCGGAGCACCTGTGCGGAGCACCAGTGCGGAGCCCCTGCATGGAGCACCTGCACAGAGCACCTGCACAGAGCACCTGTGCGGAGCACCTATGCGGAGAACTTGCATAGAGCACCTACACGATGCAACTACGTGGGGGAGCTACGTGGATAACCTATGCGAGGCACCTTGTAAAAGAACCTGTGCGACCTCACCGGTCCATACCATAGGGGTTGTTCCCCTGCACCCCCGCTCGGCATCAGTTCCAGGCTTCGGTCGCTTATGTCACTGACCCCCATGAAAAACGGAGAGTCGCACCATGAACTTGTCGGATATGGTCAACAACATTTTCTATTGCGCCCTTTATGTCTCATAACTTCCAAACATGGAATACCATCATTTGAGACACTTCATCACACTCAATGAAGTGACTTGAGTGGACTTACTCTTCTTGGTTCCTTTCACATGTTTCGAGTTTGGACTCTCTTTATGGATTCCTCTAGTAACTTCCGTTGATACACTCCTCATGAAACTCCCTAAACCTCATCACCTGACTACTATGCCAAGTTAAATCTTAAATGGGCAACCTCCTTAAGAGTAATCCCCAACCAATTAACAAATGGGAATCCCCCTTATGAGTAAGCCTCAACCAAACCTCAGATGGAAATCCTCCTTAGGAGTAAGTCCCAACCAATTTCCAAATGGGCATTCTCGTTAAGAATAATCCCCAACCAATCCTCTAATGGGAATCCTTCTTAAGTATAATCCTCATCCAAAGCCCAATGGGAATCCTCCTTAGGAGTAATCCCCAAACAAACCTCAAAAGGGAATCCATCTTGGTGTTAGTCTCATGGCCTTTATCCCTCCTTACTTACATTAGACCCTTTTCCAATGTAAAGTGAATAGAGGGAAGGCTCGTAGGTCTCCCTCTTCCCAGGTCTCCTCGACCTCTTCCATGGTCATCATTGTAGGTTCTCCCTCTTCCACCAGTGGAGAAGAAAAAGTGTAGGTTCCTTTGTTGAATCCTTGACATCCTCTTGTTTCTCACACTGAGCATGACTCGCATGGGCATAGAGATTTGTCATGGTCACAAAATTTGCACAATTGAATGAACTACGAGAACTCTTATTCCCATAATAATTGGGATAATTAGGAAGCCTTCTTAGGGATACAGCTCACTGGATATCCGCTTCAGGAATCCAACCTTAATTCCCTTAATCTAGGTATCCTCCTTAAGAATAATCCCAAAATTAAATCCCAAAATCATTAAGGCATCCTTTTTTAGGAAGTAAGCCCAAAATCATTTCTCTCAAAGAACTATATTCTCCTATGAGACTTATTAAACTATGTGGGCTTTGATTATCATCCACATGGGATACGTAGAAAGCCTCATTCAGTTTTAAACCCAACATTTCAAATTAACCCTGTTCTCCTTGGTCCATATTCCCAAAAGGGTCTAATCTAACTTGGAAACCCATATCCTTTCCAATTTCATTAGGCTGTTTTGGCATAAGTCTCACATAAAACTTTGACTAAGTACATTTCTCTTAGATTTCCTTACCACATGAAATTAAACTGTACGGTTAGGTCCCAATCACATGACCTTAAAAGGTATGATGTGTCCCATTAAGAGGAACTGAACTAAGAGGGTTATGATTCCTTTCACAATGATACATAGGTAAACCATTTCATGGGTATGATCCCAATATCAAAACAAGCCTTCATCTCCCTAGATGACAATAAATTCTAGAGTTCCCCACTAAGTGTCTTAAAAAAACTAGTATCATCAGAAAGATGATTAAAAGAATTTTTAAATAGTATATGAGAGGATAAAATTGATGGAGAATCTCAAGTAAATATAGATATCTCCATTAACGAAGAACCTTGAATACATTCTAATGATTCTAAACATTACACATGTTAATAAATGATTGAAAGTTACAAGGAAAACTTATGTTATGCTTGGTGAATTAATAAGGATTCATGAAAATATCTTAAATTTACAAAGAGAGTCCCATAGTAGACAATAATTTTCCCCAAAAGGGTGTGATGATTCCGACCTCCTGTCCTCTCATCCAATGTATGTTCCTAAGTATCATAAAGTTTAAACTTAATGAATGCTTGCCTTTGGAAAGAGGTTCACCTTTGGATAAAGAACTGTTGAAAGTTTCTGGTTCCATGAATAAATCTAATGAAAACCACCTAGAAATAGTTATTCTTAAAACTAGAACACGTGTTTCAAGGACCTACGAAACAATAATAATTCAAATAATGTTTAAATGATTATTTTCATATTTTTATAATGTAGAAATTTACTTTTAATATAATAAGTAACATGTTTTTCATTGAGATAAGGTTATGAATTTTTTATTATAATTATTTTGAAAATTAAATCCTAATTTATAGTGTTTCAATAAAAAGATATAAAAAACCTTCTTATGGAACCCTCAAGATAGGGAAAAAATGGTCTGACAATAACTGGGAAGTCTATCCTTTTATATGTGATGAAGACTTTGTTGTTTAGTTAGTTGGTTACAGCTTCACCACCATTTGTTTTTTCAGAAAGAGAGGTTTTTTTCATTGTTATAAAAGTAAACTCCCAAGTGTTCACACATTCATAACTGGGTACAAGCCTTTTATCCAAAGGAAGTTGTTCATTTGGGTTTTTAAACCCAACGACACTTAAGAACTCACATTGTTCGATTTGATGGGTTTCCAGGATCATCACACCCTTTTGAGGGGAAATTTTCCTACACTAGGACTCTATTATAGATATAAGATATGTTTGTGAATATCTTCCAAATATTGATATGTGAACAGTTTACCTAATAGAATGACCATAGGTTAACACTCTTCCACAATCCTGATACAGAATCAGATTCTCTCACAAAATAACCATAGGTTGAATCAATTTTATACATGAATGGGAATATTTTAGGGAATCCATATATATATATATAAGAGGACCTTCATCTATTTCCCCTTATGGGTGGCTTCTTATTTGTTGGATCCATGTTTCCTAGCACTTCATAATGTTTTTCCACACAGGGAGGTGTTTGATATTTCGAGGATGG
This sequence comes from Viscum album, assembly GCA_963277665.1. Taxonomy (NCBI): domain Eukaryota; kingdom Viridiplantae; phylum Streptophyta; class Magnoliopsida; order Santalales; family Viscaceae; genus Viscum; species Viscum album. The sequence continues at coordinate 2,024,586,939 of OY728131.1, forward strand.
ATTGAGAATCTATGGGGAGTCCTATGTATCCTTTTTATAGGAAGAGTCAAATCCCATGTATTTATTTGAACACATGTAGTATAACATTATTAATAAAGGACATATGTGAAGGCACTTAGGCACTAGGTATTTGATCTCAAGTCTAAAGAAGACATCTTAAGAATCCTAGTTATGGAAAGAATCAGATTTATCATTTTTTGATCACACCTTTAAGACTGGACTCAAGGAATATGTCCTTGTATGGAGGGATTCATATCATTCCACTCATTGATGCATACAAACTATGGTTACCCTAGCTGGTGGAGATTCATGATGTGAATGATATGACCATTACAATTCCCTAATCCCATGTGATCCATGCTCAGTGTAAGAAGAAAAAAAGATAGAAAATAATCATTATCACTACATATGGATGTGATAATTATGTACTGGGACAACCCTTCGGATGTTTAATATGAAGCCCGGGCCTTATGAAGGTGTCTTGCATATCATGGTTATTGTAGGAATTAGATTCATCCTCTTTTAGTTCACTTCTAATTTCATTGATGGATGAGGTAGAATGATCAACCCATGGTAATCATTGGGTATCTATGGTTGAAACTTTGGATACATGGTAGGACTTACACAAAATTATATTCCCATTTGATCTTGTCCCTTAGGAAGGCATCCTACATATCCTTGTTATTGGAGGAATTGAATTCATCATAGTACATTTTTCTTCTCATTCTTCTAATGAATGAAGTGTAATTATTAGGCCATGAGAATGATTAGATCCTAATGATTGAAATATCAGAGACATGGTAGGACTTACACTAAAGTGGATTCCCATTTGAGCTCGGGCCTTAGTAAGGTGTCCGACATATCTTGGTTATTGGAGGAATTAGATTCATTATATTTAATTTTACCTCTTAGTCCGCTGATGGATGGGGTATAATGATCTTCCCATTGTAATGATTGGGTCTGGATGGTTGAAATGTCAGATACATGGTGGGACTTACACTATAATGGATGCCCATTTTATATCAGGTCCTAGGAAGGTGTCTTATGAATACTGGTTATTATAGGAATTAGAGTCATCGTATTTTACAAGATCAGGGTTTAAAAACATAGGTTTCCCTTACTATGGAGGCTTTATAAGGTTATAAATTCCTATTATGTCTTCTTGACCTAGCATGCATGTCTTCCTGACATGCTTTGATTGTCTTCCTAACATATCTTTTTTTAGTTTGACTTGTTGAAGGATATCTACCAGAAAATTCCAAATACAATCACATGATCCAGTTTACTTGTCTAAGGGTTGATGAATAACTGTATGGAAAGTTTGAAGACCATCGAAAGACCAGGATTGTCTTATTTAGAGGACATCACAAGATATAGTTGGCTGATCCTAGAGTCCATCACATGATCTCGGCTGACTCGTCTGGAGGACATCATGAGATCTTGACTAACATGCTTGTATGGTGTTGCATGATCTAGACTACATTCCCTGGTGTCATCATGAAATTTGGATGAAAATCTTGGAGGGTCTCATGAGAGTTAGTGTGACATGTATGGAGGGTGATACATGATCCAAAATGACATGCTCAGAGGGTGTCGTGAAAGCCAACTGACATGTCTATAAGACATCATAAGATCTGTATTGCTTGTCTAGAGGACGTCATGAGAGTGAGATGACATGACTTGGTACCATAGAGAGGCTCAAATGACATGTGTTGTTGATGTTATATGATTTGGGTGACACATATGAAGGATATTTCATGGTTTGGGTAGCGATCATGGAAGGTTTCACAAGACTCAGGTGGCATGTCTGAGGTGCCATGTGACTTACTCTAATAAGTCCAGGGGACTTTTCATGATTCAAATATTATACCCAAGGAGCATCGTGTGATCTGGGAAACAAGTACCGATGTTTTATCATGACCATATTGGTTCATTTGAAGCTCATTTGGATTAAATTATATATTCTTTTCTTAAGTATCCAGTCTCTTTAGTCTTTATTCCAACCTTTTGTCGCATATTCCTTATATTTGTTCAGTGTTATCTTGTTTAAGTCTTGTGTTGTTAAATAGATATGTAGGATATTCGTTGTATAACCTATCATAAGTCCTTCACGTGATCTATGAGTGATCATGTGAAGTGTCTATGCATATCGCATGATCACTTAGGTTGTTCCCCATACTTTACCTGATGGAAAACCTTTATGACTGCGAGACCATCTACTCAAAAAAATATTCTATTCTTATTGGGTGTTCTGATGCAAGGATTTAAGGATTTTTTAAATTTTTTATCATGTTGGGGTGTGGAATTTATATACCTTTCCGCCTCGATTATTGGATGATTTTCATGGCATGTATTTCACAAATCTAGGCTTGATTCAGTGGAGTGGTTTGATGTTATATGTTTCACAAGATCCTGTTGTAGGTCATTATGGGGGTGTCGCATGATTTTTAGTGACTATAAGATCACCCATCAACACCCTTTTTATGGGATTATAGTTAATTAATTGGGTCTTTCCTCATCATGTGGGAATGTCATGGGGCTTTCATATTGTTACGCCGATATGTCCCAGGGCCTTTGTGAGATCAGGATGCCTGTTGAAATAATTTTTACATAAATTGGGGGGACATGTTGGAGATATTTAATGACACAAATATGGATTTACAGGGGGACATTGCAATATCAGACATCCATGATTAAGGTATTTTTTTGAGGTCTTTTAGATATCATGGGTTCATCTCAGGAATTTTACCACCACAATAGTCTCTCACCTTTTCTCTTTTTGTTTCCTCTTTAATTTTACAAGGGCTTGGGGTCTTGTGAGTTTGATCGAGTGTTGTTGAATACAAACACTGTGTCCATAATTGATGCATCATAAGACCAACAAATTTTTCTATGGATATGCATGATAATCATTATGTACAAACCCTCATACTTGTATTTGAAGCCAAAGGGGGAATGCAGGACTTAATGGACTTGTATGAAGCCCTTCACGTGAGGAGGGTGGTAGGTTTTTGGTATCTCACATGGAGAGGCTGATATATATTTGGGTTCTTTCAGTGTCGTGAAAACTACATGGGTGTGTTGCATAATATTTATAGCCATAAGAGGCTCTCTCATTTTGGATTTTTCTTCCCTATTTTCCAAGTATTTTTGTATGGGTTATCAGGATTCCACCAATTGAAAAATCACGTGAATTAGGGGAGCCCATTTTTCTTCTATCACGTGATCATTCAATGTTTGGGATTCCTTCTCAATAATATAAGGTTTTTTAAAATGGGCTTCAGGAGATCTTTTTCATGTTATGTTCTATGCATGGATCATTCACATGACCTTTTGAAGGTCTCGTGACCGTGTGTCTCTTGGAGTCTTATTTGATCTGTAAGTTCTATCCACATTTTCTTCCATTGTTTTCCATGGAAAATAATAGACATATTCAGTTATTTATCCCATTGTGTATTTTTTTATTCTCATTTAGAGGGCTTAAAAAAATGCCCCCCCCCTCAGGCACGACATCTGCATTGACAAGGGCTTGCTTCTACAGAAATTAAATATCCACCTAAGGATTTGAAATTGTCACCAATCGATGTCTTGGGTGATGATTAGTCTGCTTGGAAACATTTGGTATTCCACAAAATTCCCTATAAATTGGGGAGAAAATGGAGGCTCATTCACCATCTACCGAAACTTCAGAGCTTTTATTCCCTACCTTCATCGTGTGTCTCTTTCACAAGACCCTTCCACATGAACTCATCACAAGCCTCCACCACAAGACCGTTCCGTGAGAAATGCTTCACAAGACCAATTTTTTATAGTTGTTTGTTTGAATCAACTATGAACTTATCTTTGGTAATTAGTTGAACCTTGGCCAAAGGGATTCACATTTTCCTTGTAGTTTTCACAGGATCCTCCGACTTAGTCGCATGATCCTTTAACTATTATACATATCACGTGACCATGTCAAGGCCACACAATTGTGAGTCTAATGAGGGTTCATGTGTCTATACAATATTTAGTGGGTCTATAAGGCCCATGAGATATTTAAAAGCCATGAAATTCATGAATTCTACATACAACCATAAATCCCCTAATGATTGATGTGATGCACATGAGGATGATAGGGTCTATGCCATTATTTTGACAGGATTTCACTAATGTGACATATGCATCATGCTTTTGTGTAGGTGGATTCTAGCCCTCATCATAGTTTTTCAACGGTAGCTAATCAGAGGGCTATGATTTTCAGAAATCATAATTTAGACCCTCAATACCTCATCCATTCTAATAATGAGATGATGAAGATGCTCCACCCATCCAAACTCCAAGACTATCCTTTATCGTACAGGCTCCCCTTGTATGGGTTTTTCTTATTGGATGATGTCATCATCCCTTCTACAGACTACAATCTTCCATCCGACTGGGTGTAAACTTATATTGAATACATTCATAAGAATGTTTCTGAGGATGGATGATTTATTATATCATGTTCACAAGGGTTATATTATATTCTGGAAAATTATACCTTGGGTCCTAACGGTTGTTGTTTCTCTCACCTTCCCATAGCTTATATATATTCAAGAAAATCCATCTCTTATATGAGAAACCCATGCATAGGATGGAGTTCAAATTGGGATATTTTACCTAGTTTAAACTTTTCTAACAAATTGTTGTGTTAATTCTAGGTTAGGTAGAGTTTATTAGAGTTTTTCTATCAAGTATACATGGTCCATCTCTACGAATCATTATGGGTTTCTCAATTAATTATTTATTGCATGTCTAATCTTTTTAGAGAATTGGTTAGTCATTTGTGCCCTAGAACCAATTTATTTCATCTTTTTAATGGTGAGGTTGGAATTAGGTTATAGGATATCAATCAACTAGGTGGGATTCCCCCTCTTAGAGAGAGATATGACGAGTTCCTTCCTATCACAAATTTCTATGATGACCCTTTACAAGCTTCAGTCTTAGTGAGGGATATGTTCAACATTGTGGAGGAAAAGATAATAAATGAGATGACTATTTGCACTCCCATCTCTTTCAATGATTGGATAAACATTTTCTTTTATCAAAATAGAGCTAGATCGACTGTTATTTTCCCTCATTGGTGCCCTTATAGGATGGTTTGTGACTGTGCCAATAAATACTAAACCATCTTGGAAGTAGGAGATCATAACACATGGGGTTATCGAGTGAGGCTGGAAGTATCCTGGGACTCAGGTTGGTAGGATTTATGGACATGTTCTAGAATTTATTGATTTTCCTGGTGGGGATACACATTCGACAATCCAGGTCAGTACAATAGTGATAGAATCTTGGCTATTAGAGGGGAGGCCTACCAATTTGGTGGTTCTGGCTCTTGAATACCTCTATCATCTCTTGGGCCACATCCAGAATGGAAACAACCCATATAGGATCATTGGTTCTTTCAATATTATATTTGGTTGGATAGGGGATAATTTTAACTACTATAAATACTATAACACCACCATGATCTATTGTGCCTTATGTCATCCTAGGTTTCTAAACATATCTAGGGTTGGGTACATGTCATTAGGCCCTAAAGAGGTTATTTATGTGTTGGTTTGACCCAATCACTTCAATTGCAGGCCTTATCATGCACTGACTAAGCCTATTATTCATAATGGTGGTGGATAATTCTATGAAATAACATACAATATTTCCCTTCAGGATGGGATTCCTACAGCTAGGATATATGAAATGATAATTTCTAGTCGTATACCCCCTATCGGTTTTCTTTTCATTTTGGTTGCACTCAAAGGTTTTTCCCTCTTCCCTTGGCCAGTGTGTGAGGAGAGAGATATCCTAGAATCATCCATTAGTTTTGGATGACATTGACGCATGAAGACACTAATATTGAGATCATTCTTCCACCTTTTAGTACCCCCATATATTTATAATATGACTATGACTAGGTGTGGGTATCATCCTATATGGGTGGAGTACTGAATCATTTGGTCTATCTTGTTGAAAAAACATATGCCTCATTGAATCCCATATCCATGGTAATGATCGAATTTATTGATGACTTGGGAGAGTCTTCTAGTAAGAGCTCTCATCCTAGAAATGATTATTCCATTATTGCGGTAGAATCTACTAAGGAGGCTATCCTTTTAGCATAAGAAATGAGTCATACAACTATTGAGAGAATAAATGAGGCTTCCTATCCTACTTTCATATCATCTCAATCCATTATTCCTCTTTTCAATGTACCCACTCCATCAACTATAGAAGCTCAGGCACAATGCAAGCTAATCTAGTAGGAGATTCTTTCCCTAATTACTAAGACTCCTCTAGGATCATTATGTGACTAGGAAGAACATCTTCTCCATCTATTTCATGATTTTGGGGTAGTTGTATTTGACTGTCAATAATTATATGAAATCAAGAAGAAAATTATCCTAACATCGCAAGATATGGAAACCAGTGAGAGGAACTTGTGTGAATTTGATGATAGGGCTTCATCGGCCAAATTTATGAAGGAATCTTTGGAGGTGTTAGAGTAGAGCTGCTAGTTTATATCTAACTGCAATCCCAAATGGACATCTTGACCATGAAAATATGGTCGACTGAGGGAATTATGGCCCACTCAAATTCTCATCTTTCAACATCATCATCCTTAATATAAACCACTTAGAAAAGGGTTTAGGAGATATCAACATTTATTGATTCACTTTGTCTTGGGGTGGAAGAAGAATAAGTTGGGAGAGTGGATCTTGTGTGTTCAATTGACACTTCTCTCCAGACTCTTGTTGACCTGGCTAAATCAATTAAACAAATATTATTATAGATTGATCGTTGATATGTATTTTTTTATAAAATTATTGGATAAACATTTAAATGTGGAGATTCCTCCATTTGAACACTATCCATAAATAGATCTTCTGAACTTTTAGTGTTGTTATCGAGTTCTCTTTTATTCATGATGTGCATGACATTTTTCTGCTCTAATGTTCCATTAATAATTAATGATGACCATACTTTTCAAAATATTGAATAAACCTGAATGTATGGATTTGAATATTTAAATCATAATAGATTCTTATTGATAAATTCTCTTGAATTCCTACCAACATGAGATTCCTTATTGACATATATCTTTTAGATATCTTGATATTACCTAATTCAAAAAAAGATAAATTTGTTAAAATATATATCCTAGAGAGATGGTGATCTGTCTTTTTACAAGGTTTTTGGACCTAACGAGCATAGCTTGATTTTTTCTAGGGCCATATAGTGGGCCTTACAAGATCTCTTTTTTTCTTTTCAGACTAATATCATTGGTGTGATGTATTTTAGGGTCTTCTAGCTCAAGCATTATATTGTTGTAGTTTAAGGTATTTTAGGCCAGACCTTCTATTGTTGTATTTTAGGGTCTTTTAGCTTAGACCTTCTATTATTGTATTTTAGGGTATTTTAGAATATACCTTCTATTGTTGTAGTTTAGGGTATTTTGACTCAAACCTTATATCATTGTTGTTTAGGTTATTTTATATCAGACCTCTTGATATTGTATAGTTAAATTCTTGTAATCAAGACATTATTGATGAATATGGAATATGGGGTAGAAATTATAGGGATGACCCAAGATACCCTACCTTTATGAGTTCTTTCATGGAATTTCCATGGATCACATGAATTGGAGTTACTTTCTTGCAAGGAGTACATGCTTATGGTTAGTAGGTCTAATCCCTTTATGCATCAATATCATTTTCAAATAGAGGTGTCCCCACTCATTTCCAATGGCTATGAAAGATTTATGGGGGTAACATTGGTTGAGGGAAAATACTAGGGAATCTAGGTCCATATGGACAGTTGGATTATGTGTTGTTTAAATCATGTGTTTAGGATCTTGAATCAAAGGATGATGAAATAGGGTATACAAAACAAGGATGAACCAAGATAACCTAAAGTTTTGAGTACTTACATGGTGTCACTTGGGATCATGAGGAATGAATATCATTTAATATTAGCAGGCGGAACCACTAGTTGGTAGTTTTAATCACTTCATGCATCGATATAATGGTAAAACAGAGGTGTCCCTGCTCTTTTCCAAAGGCCATAGAAGATTTGAGAAGACTCAAGTGTCTTGAAAATGAAGTTGGGTATGATGGAAAATCTATCCAAGAAGGGTTCTTAAACAATAGGGTAATTTAGATCTTAAATTTTGAATCTCAATCCCTACACCCTGTGGTTTTCAATCATGGGATTTATGCCTCAAAAGGTTCGAGAATGGAGTGTCGTGTACCAGTTTTGTGAAAGGGTACAAAACATGGTGATGTAATGTTGAACATTTCGAATCTTCTTGATTTTTTTGGTTTTAAAAATTATAAATCACAGTCTTGAAATATATAAGCTAACTGGAAATGAAAACCAGTGGGTATAGGTCAACCATAGGTGATGGTATGAGCCTTTATTATTCCATGAAGTTGGGAAGATAAATCCTAGATTTATGGGGGGCCTTACTAGGATATGATGGTCTGTTCGGAAGACAAATTCCCAGTTACCAGTCTACTACGGGGTGGTTGCACCAGCTTAAGACTTCAAAGACATGAAGGTGGTTTATGAAATGTGTAATATTTAAGAAAGTTTTGAGCACCCTAAAAGTTTTTTTACTACCTAATGAATATTTTATCATATTAAGGATATGAGAAAAACCATTAATTTAACTTTTTCTTAGACAAGGCGGTCCAGTGAGAATAACATAGATTTTACTAGGGATATAAATTAAACCCAATGATCTTTATGACTCATTTATTTACACCGTAATTTTTTCATAAACTCTAGAGATGAATATTTTAGTGAGTGAAGATGTGAATTTTTATTATTCCACCATTTTTAGGTTTTCAACCTGACAAGTTTTTTGTCTCTTTCTATAATAGTTTAAAGTCTTGTTATTCATACCATCAAAGGATAGAGTTTAAGGTCATATATATTTGACCAAAGTGAAGGTAGTTTAAGTTTGTGATGTACATGGATCTAATATGAGGGGAATGTTACAAAAGATCCCACTTAGCATACTTATGGTCAATAATAATCCAACATCCTTATGAGAAGGATATGGGAATATTATAAATCATGGCTCAGAAATCTCAGGTTGTGGGTGATGATATGGGACAGTCAATCCAGAGATGACCCAAAATACACTAAGGTCATGAGTTCTTAAATGGTGACGTCGGGTTCACAAGGATTAGATATCCATTCTATAGAGCCAATATGTCTTTGGTTGGTAGGTATGAGCCCTTATGCACCGATTGAATGGTAAAAAAGAGAGATATTTTTTCCTTTACAAGGGCCATGAAAGGTTTTAGGATATCCAAGTAGCTCAATATGTGAAGTGTGATTTATGGATTTAGGGGATTAAAATATTATAGAATCACCACTTACTCTGGTTGGTGATGGTCAGGGTCTCAAGGTCCTTTGATAAGTGATTAAAATGGGTGATGGTATGAATAGTTTAACATCATATGATAGGGACATATTATCTATTAATTTTTAATGTATTTAAACTAAGAAATTTTCCTTACAACTTAATTTCATTCGATATGGAAGTATTTGTTTCCTTTCAGTTTAATGTCCTCAGGTAAGGACATGGGAACTGATGTAAAACATTGTGCAAGATATATTGTATGAACAAATAGGCCATATGCATATCTAACTCGTATAAAGGAAAAACGAGCTTGTATGCCTCAAACCCAATACAGTTGGGAGAATTTTATTACATAGGTCTGAACCGTACACAGATATGGGTGGGATATTTTGTTTTATCATGGATAAACCTAAGAATCAGATATCTGGATGTCAGTATATATCTTGTGAGGATAGGTTTCAAGACATGCGTATTTCTTAAATGGAAAACACTCTATGATGGCCTGACCCAAATGAATAGAGGTTATTTTTTCCTTTTTTTGTATCTAGGTCTCATATTGGAGATCTAGGCATCACTATTTATCTTGAGATCACAAGAATCAAGCCACACAAAGTTTTTGATAAAACTGACTTCACAATCCTGACCCATACAAAGAGAGGGGGGATTTTTATGTTTATTGTTTTAGATGGGATTGATATTGTAAATATAATAATCACTATGTGTCCTATGATGATAGTAATCAAGCCACATGTAGTTCTAGAAACTAGTGTAGTTTAGTGCCATACAGTAAGGACATCAACCATGCAGTTTAATGTCATATGATGAGAACTCATGGTGTTCTTTTTGTGGCCATGAATTCAGGACCATGATTACCCTATCATGAGCTGATTTTCCTCAACCATGTTGGGAGATCCATTACCAAAACTCATATTCTCACATGGGATATTTTTGGTCTGAGAAACAGGGAATGGAAAAGGTTCCTCATGATGTGGAGAAATTTTAGGATAGATAGGGTCATTTGGTATCATGAAGTGGCAGGACTAGGATATAGGATCCAATAATTTCTTAAGTATCTCATTAGAATAATAATAAATCCATAAGTAGTTTTGAAATCCTGTTTAGTTTAATATAGTACGATAAAGACACCATCTGTTTAGTTTAATGTCTTGCTGTAAGGAAGTGGTTAAATCAATTTGAAAGAAGAGGAATGTTATGGTTGAGATCAAGAATTTGGGAGTCACTACATATCCTATAATGATAGAAATCAATCCATAAGTAGTTCTTGGAAACCATATAGTTTAGTTTCATTCGTAAAGGACATCAGTTTTGTAGTTTATTATCTTGTGTTAAGGTTGTGGGTCGCACGATGTGAATGAAAAGGAATATTGTGTCTAGGCCTAGGAATGGAGGTCTATGCATCACTATGTATCCTATTATGGAAAGAATAAAGCCTCACATAGTTCTTGGATAAAGAGATTCTTTATGTGGATCTGACTCTCACACAGGGCTAAGGTAATTTTAATTTTATTCCACATAGATCTAGATTTTATATGGTGAATCATTGGCAGGATGATACTTTCTCTGGAGTTTAACTTAATAAAGTGAGGACTTCAGCCTTTCTGTTTATCATCTTGTAGTAAGGATGAATGGAGATATGCATTTTTTTCATCTTACTACCAAGATGGGGTCTATATAGTTTAACATCATGGGATCATAATGAGATCCACACAGTTTAACATCATGTGGTCAGGAAGATAGACATTGTACAGTTTAACATATTTCTACTAGGATGAGTTTATATAGTTTAACATTGTTAACATAGTATTATAGATTATGGATGATATCTACGAAAAGTATTTCTTGAGAAATATTGTATTAGTGGGGGGTGAGACATGTTCCCCATCCATCATGGCCAGAGAAAAGGCTATATTTTGATAGACCTTATATATAATATAAGGCCCTTCCCATTTAGGTTCCAAATTTTGAGGAAAATTTCCTAGTATTGTTGGGGTCCTAAGATCCAATTCTAGTTCTCCTAGTTGGAATGAATAGATGTGGACCTTTTTATTTTAGTCTTGTGTGATTTGATTCCAATGGACTTCCAGGTTTTGCAATGTACACAACCCATTCTCATCTAGCATCTCTAATTCAACTAGTAGAGTTTTTTATTTCTCATCATTTGAGATTTTTCCTCAAATAGATATTCATAGTGAAGTTAGACAGACTTATATAGGCAAAACTACCTTGGTCTCATACAGTAATAAATATGGTGTTGCTTGTGTAGCAATACGTGTGGTTGTATGGTAGGCCCATAAATCAAGGAGTAGTTTATCCAGCCAAGACATATTATCCTTATTAACCATCTTCTAGAGTATATTTTATAGAACTTTATTAAAGGCCTCTATCTATCCATTTTACCCTGCATGATAGTGGTATGAGTGATTGGACTTGATTTTATACTCCTAGTACAGTTTCTTTAACTCTCTAGAATAAAAGTTATTTTCGTCTTCTGTTAGTATTATGTAAGGAACTCTGAACCTAGTAATGATATGGGACTTTATGAAGTTGATGATTTTCTTTTTATGGAATTATTTTTGGTGTATTGCCTCACCCAATATGGAAAAGAAGTCAGTATTAGTAAGGATGTATTTTAACAGCTTAGTTCTGGCTAGGGGATATGTCCCTACGACATCCAATCCTCATATGGTGAACGACCAAGAATACTTAGTTGTATGTAGATGGATGAAATTTTAATGGATCTAGAATGTATGACATTTCTTGGTAAATTCCAAAAAGTCTTGTATCATGGTTTTCTAAAAGAAATCCAACCTCCTGATTTGGTGGGAGATCCCGGTCCCAAACTAATGAGAGCTGCAAGAGCCTGCATGAACTTATTACATGGTGGTGGGCCCTCTCTTTTTACTATGAATATGAGGTGGATCTCCTAGAAACCTCACTTTTACAGGGATTTTTTCTCATTTGGAGCATCCCATAGGGTAAAGTTCACTACTCGTTGTTAAAGATATTTCCATATGACTTGGTGTATTGGGATAGTCCCATTTTTTGAGATAACCAATTACAGACTCTATCCATCCAGGAATGGATGCTAGTTCATCATGCTCTAGGGAAGTACTGACTATATTAATTTCTTCCATATCATAGATGATGATTGATGAGATCATTCTTCAGTGTGTGACATAGAATATTTCTTCCTAGTGATCAGGGTAGGCCAGAACTATGGCTTCATTATCCAATGCATCTACATTATCATTCTGTGATTATGGAACCTGATGTAATGTGGTTCAAAATGGAACTACCCCATTAGTCCCCTAACATAACCAGTGAGAGGGTACATCTCTACATTTTTTACGGAATATTCACCATCGATCTTCTTTATCACTAGCTCCTAATACACTTCTATGTCCATGTAGGTTATCTGTTGTTGTAAGGATAATTCCAAGATAGCTATGAGTTCTTGGTATTCTACCTCATCATTTGAGTTTTAGGTTCTCCATTCTCTTTCTGATAGCACTCCAGGAGGCACCCTCAAAATAAATGTCTCATGTTTGGGTAGCATCATTGGAATAGAACACCCCTTCATTTAGAAGTTTGGTGTCCACTAGTATGCTTTCTAGAGTAGGATGTTCCATAAGGAAATCAGCCAGGGCATTTCCTTTTACTAAATTCTATGACACATACTAAATGTCATATTATTGTAGAATGACTTCCCATCATGCCAAACACCCAGTCATCATGGGACAAAAAAGGATGTACTTGAGCGAGTCAAAATGAGAGACCAAGTGGATTTTATAGTGCTGCAAGAAATTCCTCAATATATGAATTGAAAAGATGAGTGTGAAGCGGTTCTTTTCTACATCAAAGTATCGGGTCTCAATACCTATAATTTTCCAAATGGGGTAGTAGAGACAATTATCACTCCCAAAATCATTCTTTTGTGCGAGGAGGGTGCCTAGTGAGCATTCCATGGTGAAAACATATAATATTAGTGACCTTCCTTCCACTGGCAGTATCAGGACTGGTGGGTGTTGCATGTACTTCTTGACACTATCGAAGGCTTCTTGGAAGTCCCCTTCCCTTTGATAGGTGATTACCTTCTTCATTATCTGGGAGAAGGGGAGGTATTTTCAATCCAAGTTGGCTATGAAATACCATATTTAGGTGAGGTTCCCTTGGACACCCCTTAGTTATATGAGATTTATATAGGTTACATTGCTAGAATAGCACCAGTCTTTTCAGGGCCAACCTCAATACCATGGTGGCATACCAAAAAGATAAAGAATTTCCCCGATGTTACCCCAAAAGTGAAATTCAGCATATTCATCTTCATATTCTATTGTTGCAACTTGTCAATGATTGTTTGAAGATATGTGAAGTGATCACATAACTGTCAGGATTTGACCACCAGGTTATAAAAGTAAAATTTGGCCATCCGTCCCAAGAAAGGCTTAAATATATTATGCATGGAACATTGATATGTATAAACAACATTCTTTAGTCCAAAGGGAATGACCTGATAGAAAAGGATCCCCTTTGTTTTACTGAAGGAAGCGGTTTCCACATATTTAGGGGTCATCTTTATCTGGTTGTACCAAGTACCCAACCATAAGGTAAAGGGATTTTAAGATAGTAGTTTCATCGATCAAGAGTTCTATGATCAAAAATGGGAATTCGTACTTTGGGAAATGTTGATTAAGGTCTCTAAAATAAATGAAAATCCTAATATTCCCATTCTTCTTTTTTACAGGGATGATATTAGCAATCCATCTTGAGTATTACACTTCTCAGACAAAGTTCACTTTGATAAATTTGTCAACTTATGCCTCTATATTGGTACAATTATAGGAGTGAATCCTCTTTGCTACCTTCTTGAAGCCTTGATGGTCATCAGGTAAGCTGAGATAGTGTGTTTCCACATATGGATTAAGTCTGGGAATTTCTATATAATTCCAAGTAAACACATATCAGTGTTTATTTAAAAATTATATGTACATATATAATTCATAAAGAGGAATGGTGAAACTAATTAGTGTAGGTCTCAGGTCTTATTATGTTCCCAAATTTACCTACCTGAGATCATAAATGGTGGTGGAGATTCCTTCCTTGAATTCAAGAGGGGAATTCTTGAGGTCATTCCCCTCTTCTTCCACCATGGAGTCTATGGAGGAATTTTCAAAAGAAGCTAGTAATTTGGGGGAACCTATGTCACTGTCGAGGTGACAGAGGCCATGTGAAGAGACATTATCATCACCTACTACCTGAGTTATTATAGATAGATTTTGGAGATGATTTTATTTTACAATGTCACTATGGACAAAAGGGTCTTGGACATCTAGGATCATGTCTATTACCACAACTAGATTTATTGGGAGCATATAGTCACTATCGATTGTACTCTAGGAATTTTTAGGGGAATCCCATAATTTATTGGGGGTTGTAACCTGTATATCATCATCCACAATTAGTTATTTTCCTTACCTTTCATAGAAGCCTAGTTCCGCATATGTGGATTAACAAGTATCGAAGGGGGCACTATCACCATGTAGTATACCAACCTTTCCATCGATGGGGTATTTCAAATACTGAGGAAATGATGAGGGTACCACCACATGATTGTGGAGATATGGACTTATGATAAAGACATTGTATATATTTTATTACTAGATAACCATAAAATCAACTTTATATTTGAGAACCCCAAACTGAGTTTTAATTTTGATCTTTCGAATAGGTATTTCTCGTTCTAATCAGAACCTTGAACGGTTGCCTTTGTCAGAGAAAAATCCCCTTCCTTATACCCCAAACATCATAGGTTTAGAATAGGGATAAGGTTGATCCCATAATAATTTTCAATTAGATCCCTTTGGATGATGACATTATCAAGTCTACCTGAAACATATAGGGGTCTGATGTGTCCCTGGATGACCACTTCTTGATTCTGATCTATGAATGAGATAGAAACATGTAATTATGAAGGCGTGGTCTCCAATCGACAAAACTCGACTGGAGTGAATTTTTTCTTGAACTAATGGGGTCTCTAAACGGATTCAATGAGTACCTCTCTAAGTTATTCTGAAAGATATATCACATCCAAGATTCATACTCTTATGTTATAGTTTGGTTCTTCCCAATGTGGGGTTTATACTTGTTAATCATCTCTAGAGATGAGAAATCTATAATATATGGGGTCAGTGCTTGTGTAGAGATTAAGGGATAATATTTTTTCTAGTGGTGCAAGTCATTTTGGCCTTCCCCATTTTCTAGGTTGATCAGATAATCACACCTCCGTGGGGTAGTCATATAAGAAAACAGGGTATGGAAAACTGTTGGAGGGTTTTGGGAAACCTCCATGTATCTGTTGGGAATATTGGAGTGATTTCTTATGATTCGTATCAGCATATATGTCTTTCATGGGGATGCGACCAAAATATTGGGTCTGACTATGCATGTGTTGTCCCCTGTATCCTCAGTTTCTACTCCTGTGGCCTCCTATCCCCCAGTTTGGTGTGGGAAACTCATACTCAGATGCATATTCATCATAAGAGAATGGATCTTCCAAGTGTATCACATTGATAGAACCAAATATGATATCTTCATTTGATGAGGGTTCTGTTTGGTCAAGTGGTTCTCATGCTTTGGATGTTTCAGGGATGAAATATGCAAGAGTTGGAGCTTACTTCAGAGTAGAAACTGACTCATTCTCTTTTGTTTCTTCTAATGTTTGATGGTCATGTCCACCTTCAAGGTACATATTTAATGTCACATACCTAGTTTGTATAATTGTTGTAGGTTTTCAAAGATGTTCTCTTAGGGTGGCATGATCTCAATCAATAGTTTTTTGAGTCATATAGTGGTTGAACTTATATCCATGTCTAGCTAGAAATTTCTACTAATCACCTTCTTCTTATGACTGGGTGATAGTTATACAGGTCACCTACTACGGGGAGTTATCCAACATCACCTATCTAGAATCAACTGTGACTTAGAGAATGTCCTTAAATATGAATAAATCTTGGATGTTATAACCCATCCTCCAATGAAAAGGGTTGTAGTTGGGATGGCTGATGAGGTTGACCTATTTCAGATTCCTAGGTTGTAGTATCTTGAGAGGGTTATTTTCCATGGATTAAAAGAAATAACTAGGGATTTGTTCATTTCAAAAGGACGAAGCTTTATTCATATGTTCCTCAAATATTGGGTGACACTAATTTATTTATGCTTCTGACTAAGGATTATTTTGGGTTATTGATACTCAACAGGAGGCACTAGGTGGTTCAAGAACAACCTGAGTGCTTGAATGGGAACTGCTACTGGTTTAAGGGTAACAGTTTCAATTTATTCCTTACAAATATTTTTTCCCTATGATGAAGTCATGAGTTGAGACATGGATCGGGTTCACTAAATAGAGTCTTCAAGATATTTTTTGTTTATATGAACTCACAGAACTCACCAAGATACTTCATTAGAATCAAATGTGTCTGCAACTCTTACCATATATTTTCATGATAGAGTTCCATCAATTACCCTTATTTGAGAGATGCTCAATGAATAAGTTAAACCATCACATCTAACTATGAAGTCAAACACCCTCTCATTTTCACATTTCTTGCATATCATCAGGTCGATGATTGTCATCTTCCTCAATTTTGAGATGAGCTGATAAAGGAATTAATGATGAAGGTATTCCCATCCTAGAATAGATCTTTTTGGAATGATTTTATACCAAATGGTGGATATCCCTACTAGATTCTATAAAAAATATCTCATCTTTGTTTCCTCTTGTTGGTCTTGCAGGCCCATTATTAGGATACGAAGTGTGTGAGATTCTATTCAAGGTCTCTCGCGCCGTCAAAGGTGGATAAAGTAGGATTTCAAAATTTGGTGGAGGAAAATTTTCATCCACACATTCGATATATCTATTCTTCTCAGGCTACATAGGTGTGTGTCACCCCTCCATGGCTTCTATTCTAGCAACCAGGGGCTTGGTGGCATTGATCAATTATGGAGGTATTGATGTTCGAGCTTCCACATACTACAGGGAATGTGTGGGGTCGAATGAGGTGGCCCTATTTTTTTATCTTGTTAATTCCACATTCATGAGAAGATAGAATAGTTCACTTAGATAAGGAGAGACCACCATAGTAATGGATGGAAGTTATGATCATTTTTAACTTACTCATTTATGTAGATTGGATACCTAGATCCAAATCCATTCTGATTCTCTAATGTCAGTCTTGCAGGCAGGTCGATCCTCGGAGGAATAATATTAAACTCTTCCTGAAAATGATACCTAGTGGTAATATCTTCCCGGAGTATATCTTCATTGAGTTTTATGAGAGTTCATATCTCATTCTTATATTGTAAAAATTGTCCCTCTGTTGAAGGAACCTTGGTTCTCCTAGGTGGTGATTAGGATGTTTCCATGCATTTCCATTTATCTTTGGAAATTTTTTTCTATAGAGTTGGTAACTCAATATTCAGAGGTGTTAGGTTTTAGAGCCTCTTCTAGTTCTAGGTGCATTCAACCTTGGTCATTTCATAGAGATCCAACTCTCATCGTAATTTTTATATATTATGAACCTCTATATTTGCGTCTTGATCCAAGTTATCTAATGTGTTTATAGTTATGATATTTATATAGGTATATCAAGAAATAGTGGTTTTCCCATTACTTTCAACACAAAAGGATGATTATTCACTACCTGCATTATGGGAATTCCTCATAACCTTATCCATATTACCTATTTTTGGCTTGTGACCCTGGTAGTGTTTGACACACTACACCATATGCTCCCCCCATCTCATCTTGTGGCTAATGACCTTGAGGGAGTTTCCAGTCATGATTTTTGAAAAGCCCCCAAATGTCATAGGTTTTTCTTGAATTGGGAGGAATGAATGGAATGTAGACCATTTATATTTACCTCACAACATTGAGAATATTAATTCCCTCTATAGTTGTGATGATGATGATAAAAATTCCCCCATCCCAGTGGTATGGGGATTATTTGAGGCCACAATTAGCATCAATTGGTCCTGTTATTGATGAATCAATGATTCCAATCATGTATTTGAGGACTCACGGGATAGACATTTAGATAAAAATGTTCCAAGACTAGTGGGTTGGGGTTGATCTCGAATCGCCAATGATTTACAAAAGACCTTCTTGGAAGATAATGAATTTGGTGAGGCAATTGAGATATAAATGTCCCCAAATTAGTGGGTTGGGTTCTGTTTGTATCTTTTAGTAATATATCTTGAATCCTCTTAGAAAATGAAGATCTGAGAGTAGAGGTGGTGATAGATATCCCTCTGGATCAATGGGTTGGATTCTCTCATTTATGGTTATTACAGCTGCTAGTATTACATGTTTGATTTGACACAGCTGTGCTCATGTAGGAGTTGGGGGAAATGAAACCCCATGGAGGGAGTCATTTTCTAGGTAAATTTATTGGGTTGATTTTAACTTTGTATTTTGTGTCTAAAATTTATTCTCATTGCTTCAAGGGGCCCAGTTCAAAGATTGGTGGGATGTCCTTTTCCTCTGTTCATGATTTCTTGTCATCATCGAAGAGGGGGAATTCTATTATAGTGACCAACAGGCTCATGTGTTAACTAGTCCTCTAATTTTCCATGAGACTATGACATTACAAGATGTTGTATCTAAAGGATTCTATTATACGCGGGATATAGTGAAGTCCAATGCTCTATGTTTCACCCATCATTAGAAATGTATGTATGGTGATGATTTGGAAATAAACCAATTGAGATTTTTCAAAATGCGAAGACAAACACTACATAGGCATTTTTCATGCTCCTCCATTACCGAGTTCTATGCTATGAAAAAGGTGGTAGTCGTTTTTTTCGAAGGGTTATCTTTGGATTTACAAATTATTTAACCCTAATGAGTATAGTACCAGTAAGAGGTCGATCCAAAGGGATAAGAAGTTATTTTTGTCTTTCTTATCTAGTTTGTATGTGATTTAGTTAAGTGTACTAAATTTAGAGTCGATTCCATTAATGTTTTTATGAAAAGGTGATTGGATTTTAATTTCTTAGAAAATTACTTAAAGGATAAATAAAAACACAAGAATTTGGTTTTGATGAAAATTTTGAGGGAAATACATCGGGGTTGTGGATTTTAATAGTTTTTTATTAAATAAATTTGCTTATGAGGTTGTGTTTTTCATGACAATTCACATATCTAGGATTAGTTATGTAACAAAACCCCCTTGGTCTGGTAAGTTTTGTTTAAATCAATGGAAGTCAATTTCGTTGGTCTGGAAATTGATTTCTATTAATTTATATTAATTGCATCCCTTTTGAGATGATTAAAACATCCAATGGCCATGGATATTTTTAACTTTAATTCCTTAAGGATCCCTAGAAATCCTGTTCTTGGTCCAATATGAGATTTCTAGTGATATTTGAAAAGATTTAATAAGGAATTATGAGGAAGAAAAGATGAACAATACAATTACAACATCACAATTGATAAATTACAACATTTATTTACCCACAAACCCAACACATAGAGAATTTAGCTACTCATGGAGTAGCTATTAATTAAATAACTCGTAGTACCTGGACATATCCTCTTGAAATATTTGAAGCAAAGGTCATTGGAAAGGTAGTATGGAAACACCTTCTTTTTTCTCTTCTCTCCTCTTATTTCCTTCTCTTCTTCTCTTATAGGCTATAACCGGAGTGCCCTCTCTTCAAATTGAATGAAATCAGAATGAATCAATGACTAGCTCCTGAACATGGAGGCCCTTCCACCTATTTATAGGTTTTAGGAGTACACAGCGTGTGTAGGAAATTACACGGTGTGTACTCTTGTAAACGTGATTTGCCATAGTTTTTCTCTATCGGTGGGTGACCTAACATGCCTTATTTGATTTGGAACATGGGGAAGCCTAGTAGGTCAAGGTACAGGGTGTGTAGAGACTCTATACAGGGCATTTAATCTCATTCATCAGCCACCAACCGCTTCTAGAAGAGAATATATAGTGTGTAGACTGATTTTCAGGGCGTGTAAAGGTTAGCATGCAACATCAATGTATAGACTTATTCTCACCCACCAACCACTTCTAGAAGAGGATACGTGGCATGTATATTATGTACATGGTGTGTACATGCTTCTGGTAACTTGGGAACGTACTTGTATTTCCCAATCTATGTTGGGGTTCTAGTACACGACGTGCAGCTAAAATTAAATGGCGTGTAGCTTGGAAGTTTTGATCAACTTTCCCCTGATTTGTGTCTTTGTCATGGAAATACCGGAAAAGAATTATTATCCTCTAATTATAGAATTTTATCTCTAAAAGAACTTGTAACCATGAAAACATGTTTTAAAAACTTTGGTAAAATTTACAAAAAATTATACACAAATCAAGTACATCAAACTCCCCCACACATAGTCATTTGCTTCTCCTCAAGAAAAATCTCAACATCTAATAGATAGTATCCATATTCCCAAAAGGAAAGTATTAAACTTTAATTATTTTTATAAATACTCTAGGCATATTAATGGATTTTATAAAGACACAAAAACATATTTTAATTTTTAAATTATACTCTAATCATGCCTCGTTTATAGTTTTAATTATGAAACTTTCATTATATTTTATGCACATCATTAAACATTTCACATTTACACATGCCACTTGATGATTTAACTCCCCAAAAAATAATACTCACATCACTCAAGATGATTTTATTAGATTTGTGCTCAATATTAAGTATATGCACTCTATCCATAGTCTTGGAAGTGTTCTCATTCTTGAATTTAGAAATTTAAATCACAAAAATCAAGATGGATTTCAACAAGGTTCAAATGTTTCTAAGGCTATGGGTTGGTAGGTAATAATGTGAAAAATAATATTAGTGGCTTGAAAAATAAGGCTAAATTTTTAAAAAACAATGCGTGATATTCAAATATTATAGTTCAATGAGAATCCATCCCCAATCAAGATCTCTTAAAAAGGATATCATCACCATGACAGTCTTTTGCCAAAATGGGTCCATAAACCATCATTAAAGTGTAATAAATGAACATGGTCCCTATTTATCACTTTTTTATTAACATCAAAGGGACCACCAAGAATATAATGGATATTAGGCTATGGAACCCTTTTTCCCAAATGAATAAGTGAAAAAATCCCCCACACTTAAGTTCATGGTTGCTCAAATTTTACCATGAAAAACCAAAAATCCCTCTCTAAAGCTCAAATGAATAATCATACAAAATTATAAAATAATTTGGGTAGGTAGGTAAAATAGGCTTGTAATGTACTTTTTATCAAGGCAGTTCATGGTTTCTAAGGTTTTACGAAGATCAGATGTAGGGTAGGTCTCAAGGTCAAAGGGGTTGAAAAACAATCATATGCCTCAATTATTTTAATGCGATTCAAAAAACTGAATGTTTTTAAGAGAAAAACTTAAAAATTATGGGAGTTATTCATATCCCAAGAATTTCTAAAGAAAGATGGTATAATAAAGAATATGTCAAAAAAGGTTCCGAATAACTCTCGGGAATGAGGAAAAAGATAAACAGTCAATCAGGTCATAGCATGAATAAAAATGAATATTCTAATAAATGTAGATAACAAAGAATTTAAGCCAAAAAATAAACCATATCATCAATATTTTTAAATAATTTATTATAATTTTAAAATAAGCAAGTATCTTCTAAAATTATCAACTATAAAATTATTATTTACAATTATAATTAAACAAAAATTTTCCACAGTTTTAAAATATTTCATCTATTAATGATGTCTCTTAGAATAGTTCAAGGAAAAATATCAGTGTAGGTAGAGAGTCTCCCCCACACTGAATAGGGCACAAGGTCCCCTAAGTGCCACAAAAAGGCGGAGAAGGGAATGTGGGGACACAACAGTAGACCAGGACGAGGGGAAGTAACGAAAGAAGTAAAATAAGAAATAAAAATAAAACAACTGTATCCTGAAAAACAATACTCTCCTTGCATCTAAGTGAAGAACTATGGGAAGTGGTGGAGAAGTACATCCCAAAGCGTTCCAGAGTACTTATGGCGGTCGTGGAGAGAGAAAACTACAAGCATACACAATAGAACATAAGCACAAGATATCACAAATATATATATATATATATATATATATTATAGAATAAAGGTGCCAAAGAACCAGTCAGGGGGTCACCTCAGAAGAGGAAACATCCTATACAGAAGCAGCCGACAAAGAAGGATCAGCAGTCTTAGAATCTGGAGGGTCGGAAGCTGCATGTAGAATAGAAGCTATAGTATCTAGAGTTGCAAGAGCAGGACTCGAAATAGAATTCATGATAGTGATCTCCGTACCAGTAGTAGTAGTGGTAGTAGCTGGGCCAATATTGGAGTGGAGAACAGAATCTGTTTCCAGTGCTGTAAATGGTGGTGAAGCTATGTAAAAAGGTCTGGGGGCCGAAGGAGAAGCAGGAGCTGGGGGTAGTGGAATACCATGATGTTGAAGAAGAATCCCCAACATTTTATCAAGCCGTTTAAGGAAATGATCCAGACAAACCTGATGATGATTCACCATGGCGAGGCAGATGGGAAATGATAGATTGACCAAGGGTGTGGAGGGAGATGGGGAAGAAGAAGAAGGAATGGGGGAAGAAGGAAGAATGCCAGAATAAGGGGGTGGGGTGGAGAAGGAGGTGCAGGAAAAGCCTCAGGGGAAAGGGGGTCGAAAGGGTGTGGTGGTGGGGAATGGGCAAGGACGTAAGTGCCCCCTACTTCCGGACCAATACCATACGAATAAGCATGATAATGTACATATTCTGGGGGGAACCTAAGTGGTCGTGAGGAAGGCAAGGCTAGAAAACGCCGAGGTGGTGGGGAAGGTGGGTGGCGTAGAACCCACCATTCAGGTTTCTCTAATGGCTAATGAACATGGCATGGAAGTAGGAGGTAGCAATGTAGGGGAGGTCCGGGTAGTCCTTCCAGATGACACAGGTGAGGAGCTCCATGTCACGGCTGGTCACAACTCCCATATTCTCAGGGTAGGGAAACAAGATGGCACTAAAGCACCAGTGGGTGAAATAGAGGATAGGGTCAATGATGAGGGTACTGTTAGGGGAATTGGGGGTGTAGCGGTGGTCAGGTCTAGCAATATCCCACCACATGATGACGAGCTCAGAAGGATATGTTCGGGTCAGGGTGGAGACAAGTGGTGGGGTGATGGTATGGGGATAGAAATTACACCCTCATCCAAAATCGATCATGGTAAGGGAGAAAGGCTGACCACCCAGCCAAAATAAGATCACCAGGACAGTGTCGCTAGGTGCCTCCCGGTACTTAGGCCCATCAAACTCGAAGGAAGCAGCAAACTGCAAAAATAAATCTCTGAAAATAGAATTGCTGACCTGAAAGATCGTGAGTAACAGTGTATACCGAAGGATCTCCTCCAACTCCCCCCAAATACCCAGTTGTTGAGGTACGTTGTTGTCAAGATAATGATAGCTCAACGGGATCGGGCTGCGAGAGAATCGCCAGACTCTATTGTGTGCAAGGTCTGTAATCGAGAACACCATGCAAGGATAGGGGTACCCGTAGGGGCCAAACTAGGTGGTGTAGCAGCAGGGGCTGGCTCTGGTTGTAGAGCAACCGCAGTAGACGAAGGTCTGCGGGACGTGGCAGCTGATGAGGGATCAGTTGTGTCTGAGGAGGGATTAAAAGGTTTGGAAGCAGGTGGTGAAGAAATAATGGTGCTTGGAGGCTCTGTACTATGTGGTGGAGGTGCAGTACTGGGACCACCATCCTCCAGGGCTGTGATTGGTGGTAAGATATCTAGAGGAAGAGGATAGTACACCGGAAAGTTTGGGGCTAGTATCGTCACGGGTCAAAGTCGTATCCAGTGAAAAGTGGGCCTCTCTCCCTCAGTAGTGGTGGTGGGACGCTTCCCACGTGCAGGGTCTCCATCTTCTATATTCTAAAAAATAAAGGAAGAAAAGAAAATAAAAAAATAATAAAATAATAAAATTTGATAAAAAAATAGAATAACGCGATGTGTATATCAAATGTACACGGCATTTAGTGTAAGAGGGTTAGCATCTCATGTTCGCTGGATAGACACGCTGAGTGGGAATGTCACTGGCCGAGAAAGGATACATGGAATGTACCATAAATATACGTTGTGTATGTGCAAATTGGTTCCTAGTCGTGTGTTTCAAAGACATGCTACTCTCTGAGTAGATCCAAAAATGAAGTACTTGTCATGTGAAGGTACAGCACAACGTGTGTAAGAACATAGCCAACCTGGCCGTGTGGAATGATAAACACGTGCTAGCCCAGAGAAAATAGGATACATGGTGTGTATCGAACATACATGTCGTGCATGTAAAAAGGGTGTGTGTGGCCATGTGAATGTGGTACAAAGGCATGATTTTGGCTGGTACACAGTTTGTACTGAGCATACACACCGTGTAATTTCAAATTTTGAATTTTCCAATATGTGGTCATGTACAAATTTACACACCGTGTGTTCTTCCTATCATGACCATGTATTGCTGGAGCCAAACCGGTAGTCGATTAAAAAAACACCCTAAATGCTATGAAATCTAGGAAATAATAAGTGTCGAATGGCATCCCTGAAGTGAGGATCATAATGAAAAATAAATTGGACCGAAAAATGGATGAAAATGGTGGATTTGATGAGGGGAGGTCATTCATCTTCCATGAGAAGAAAACGGTGAGGGGATTCATGTGACACAGGTTGTGGATGCATAGGGTTTTCATCTTTTATAGCCAGAGTACCCAGCATGTAATCTAGCAGACACGTCGTGTAGTATTTGTTTTAGGAAGAAATGTATATAACATAATTATCATAGTAAACTATATAATAATTACTATTAATATATTAAAATAAAACAAATATTCCCATAGTTAAATAATTTACTAAAAAAATCTATACACATAATGTATCTGAAAAATACATGTCGTGTGTTCTAAGATTGGAAAAATATAAGTACAACCTTTGGTCTGGTTCTTGGGGCGAGGTTCAAACCGATGATTGGTCATTCTGAACAGAATCCCTCAACAATTGGAGTAAAGGTTGTACCACTGCTAATGTTTATGAATTTATATATTTTATAATGTACTGGACCAAAACTACATGGGATAGAGTAAAGGCATGGCATGCGTTTTTTAATTAGAAAAAAAAGGATGAAGTAGGAAGATTAGCCGAGTTCGAACCCAGGTTTTTTGGATCTAGGGCTGAGACTCTGCCAATCTGCAAAATTTACCTGCATGTATTATTTTGTTTTGAAAATATTTTTAGTTATTAATGAAAACATGGTGCACATGACATATATCTAAATACAAGATGTGTGGTTTTATTAAAAGGAAAACCAATGTCATCTCGGATAAACTCTAGGAACCCCGTGCTGAAGGTAGGTATGGAGGGATTCAAACTGATGTCAGCTCGGATAAACTATAGTGACTTTACCATCGGCACCAGCATCATCCCTATACATTATATATTTAACCTATATGTTAATAATATTACAAGTAAATATGAAAAATAATTAGTACACGTTGTGTGTATAGGGGGTACATAGCGTGTAACCTATAGGTTGCCTCCCAGGAAGCGCCTTTTTTTTAGGTTGTTGACTCGACCGACTTACCTATGATTACCTAATATGCATGGTGGAGAGCATTCCCACCATGTATTCCATGTGATGGTAATTATTTAGTTGTTTTATGTTCACTTTAAATGGTTTACCATCCTCTGCAGAAATTTCTACCACTCCATGGTGGAATACTTGTATAACTCATAATGGTCCCGACCATCTGGACTTTAGATTTCTAGTAATAATCAAAGACAGGAGTTAAAAAGGAGCACCAGATCACCGGGTTGGAAATATTTTCATGAAATCATCTGGACATGCATTGCTCTCATCTTCTCCTTGTAAAGCTGGGTCTTCTCATATACCTCTAATCAGATTTCTTCCAGTTCTGATAGTTGGAACTTACGCTTCCCTTCAACTGCCTTCAGATAAAAATTTAGGGCATTGACAACCTAGTAAGCATTGTGCTCCAACTCTACTGGATGATTTCATGGCTTTCCATATATGAGGCAGAACGGGGACATCCCTAGTGGAATCTTGAAAGCAGTATGATATGCCCACAAAGAATCATCTAGTTTCTTGGAGCAGTCATTATTTTAAGTGTTTACCATTTTCTCAAGAATCTTCTTGAGCTCACGGTTGGAGAACTCCACTATTCCACTGGACTGGAGATGATATGGAATCCCTATATGATGCTTCACTCCATACTTTTACAATACTCATTTCTTCAATGTGTTGTCGAAGTGGGTCCTTCTGTCACTAATCAGTACACAGGGAATGTCGAACCTGCTAAAAATGTGTTTCTCTAAAAAGGCCACGACCACCTTGGTCGTGTCGTGTGTTGTAGTAGTGGCTTCTACCCACTTGGAGACGTAGTCGATGTAGACCAAGATGTAAGTGTTTTTGAAAGATGGGGGAATGGCCCAATGAATTATATGCCCCAGACGTCAAAGATCTCAACCTCCAAGATGGGGTGCTGGGGCATCTCAACTCTACGCCCCACATTACCAGTTCTTTGGCACCGATCGCAATGGGAAAAAAAGGCTTGGGAATCTCTATGCATGGTGGTCTAGAAAAACCCAAACTTTAAGATCTTTACTATAGTACGGTCTAGCCTATGATATCCCCCAACTGGCGAGGTGTGACAGAATTCCAGGACTCCATGAACTTCAGTTTATGGGATCCAACGTTGGATCGCCACATCCCCACGGGATCAGAATAACATAGGATCTTCCCAGAAGTGCCTCTTGACATCAAAGAGAAACCTCTTCCTCTGCTGGAAGGAGAGGTTGGGGTGTATGGCACCGGTGACGAAAAAATTATTTATATAATCATACCTGGGTCTAGGTGATTCTTTTGATGAAAAGGGCTTCTCATCATAGAAATCCTCCACGATCTCTCGATCTTCCTCCATCTCTAAATGCGCCATCTCCAGACGGGAGAGATAATCAGAAATAAATTTCTCTCTCCCATTCTTTTCTCAGATATCCATATTAAATTCTTGTAGGAGAATTACCCAATGGATCAGTTGTGGCTTTGCATATTTCTTGTTTAGTAGGTACTTTAGTGTTGCATGGTCAGTATAAACAATAACTTTAGATATCACTAAGTAAGAAGGGAACCTGTCAAACGCAAACACCACTGCCAACATACCCTTTTCTGTGGTAGGGTAGTTCATATGTGACTCTTTGAGCATTCCGTTGGCATAATAGAAGGGTCAAAAAATTTGGTCAAGTCACTGGCCCAGGACTGCTCCCATCGCGTAGTCGCTGGCATCGCACATCACTTCAAATAGCTCCTCCCAGTTGGGAGCAATCATCACTGGATCTTCCACCATGTGCTGCTTTAGGTTCTCAAAATATTTTTTTCATGCCTCATCAAACTCAAAAATGTAATACTTGGTCAAAAGGTTGGTGAGGGGATGATCTATCTTTAAGAAGTCGCTGACAAACCACCTGTAGAAACCTGCATGCCCTAGGAAGCTGTGGATGGATCTAACGAAAGTCAAAATAGGAAGTCGTGAAATGACTTCTATCTTTGCTGGGTCCACATATATCCCCTTCACCAATATTTTTTAGCCAAGGATCATGCCACTTTATACCATGAAATGACACTTTTCCCAGTTCAAAACTAGGTTAGTGTTCTCACATCTTTCCAGAACCAGCTCTAGGTGTTGTAAGCAAGTGGCAAATGATTTTCTGTAAATGGAAAAAACATCCATTAATACCTATAGGATCTTTTCTTCCATTTCAAGAAAGATAGCCAGCATTCATCGTTGGAAGGTGGTGGGAGTGTTTCACATTCCAAAGGACATCCTTTGATAAGCAAACGTATCATAAGGGAAAGTAAATGTGCTCTTCTCTTGATCCTTTGGATCAATGGAAATCTGATTGGAGCCAGAATAGCCGCTGAGGAAACAGTAAAACTTGTGCTCTGCTAGTCTCTCTAGCATCTGATCCATGAAGTTTAGGGGGGAAATTGTCATTCCTCATGGAATTATTCAGCTTTCTGTAGTCCACAAAAACTCTCGAGCCCATGACAATTCATGTGGGGATGATCTCATTCTTGTCATTTGAAATCACAGTGATACCTCCTTTTGGAGGACCACTTGAAGGGGACTCACCCATGGACTATATGAGATGGTATGTATGATTCTTGTATCCATCAACTTTATTACCTATTTATTCACAACTTCCTTCATGGGGTGGTTCAGGTGTTGCGGTGTTTGACGAGATTGTTTCAGTACTTTGTCGAGTAGCACCTTGTGGGTGAAAATTGTAGGGCTGATACCCTTCAAGTCTACAACTGTCCACCCAATACCTAGTTTTCGCTGCTTCAAAACCTACAGAAGTGCATCCTCCTTCTCTTGTAACAGTGTTGCACTAAGTATAATGGGTAATGTCTAATGGTGTCCCAAATAACCGTACTTTGGAGAAGGCGGGAGAGACTTCAGTTCTAGTGCAGGTGACTTTAGAATTGAAGGTACAAGTGGTTGTACCTTTTCCTTCTCCATTATGTCAGGAATAATAGAACATTCACAGTAGTGGATGCTCTGGACTTCTTGGAATTACAGGTCCTCTAGTGCTTCATTGACTGAAATGTCTAGAAAAACCAAGTCATCTGAGTTGGAAGAACATACCAGATCGTCTCCTTTTCTAATAAAGTGCTCATCAATGGTGGTCACTGCATAGTATCCTTCATGCTCTAATAATGATTCTTTATTTACAGATTTGAGGAAATTTTAGGAGACTCTTTCATCTCCTACTCTGAAAATTATCTCCCCCTAGTGTACATTGATCAACACCTTCCGAGTGGCCAAGAAAGGCCTCACCATGAGGATATTCTCCTCTCGGTCTTCTTCCAATTAGAGGATGATGAAATTTACAAGGAGGATTATCCTTACCACATTTACCAGCACGTCATTTAGTATCCCCATTGGATATCTGATGGATCGGTCATCAAGCTGAAGGGATACTCGGTTAGGCTTCAGATCATTGAGCCCTAGCTTCTTAAAAACTCTAAGTGGGGTGAGGTTCACATTGGACCCTAAGTCGCAGAGGGCCTTCCCAATATCACATGGTCCAATAGTGCATGAGATAGTGAACCTACCTGGATCCTGTATCTTGAGAGGAATCGAAGTCTATATGATTTCTTGTCACTCCTTGGTCAGTGAAATGGGGCCTAGATCCTCCATCTTCATTTTGTTCGAGAGGATATCCTTCATGAATTTTTCATATGTGGGAATCTTTTTTAGTGCCTCTGCAAGTGGAAAGTTGATGTGAAGCTTCCTGAACACTTCCATGAATTTTCTGAACTGGTGGTCCAGATTTCTCTGCATCATCCTCTCTGGGAAGGGTAAGGTGGGCTAGAAGGGTTTGAAAACCTCCTTTCCTTTACCCTGTAAAGCCGATTTTAGTGGGACTTTGGATAATGAGGGGTCTATAACTATACCTTCTTCATAAACATGGGGTTTAGGTGCAACTGTTTTTGTCAATTCCTTCTATTTTAGCTTCTTTCCACTCCGTAGGGTGACAGCATGGGCCTCGTCCCTCGGGTTCTTCTCAGTGTTACCCGGTAGTGTACCAGGATTCCTCCCCAAGAGTTGGTTTTCCAGCTGGCCAATTTGGTTCTCTATACCTTGAATAGAATCCTCCTGATTCTAGAATTTGGTCTCAACATTAGATATAAACATTTTCATGAGATCCTCTAACCTTGAGGTGTTCTCTTGCTGAGGTGGTTGTGCAGCTGGTGGAGGCAGTGGCTGTCGTGGTTTCTGTGGGTGAGAGTTTTGATATCCTGGTTTCTAGTTAGACCCCTATTAAGGTTGTTGTTAACTCAGGTATTAGCTCTGATACAGGGGCTAATCGTAGTCAGGCGGTCGTTGGGGAAGAAGATTCTGCTGCAGTTAGCCCCATCCTGGGTTCTGGTGATTACGCCATGCCGGGTTTCAGTACTGCTGGTACTAGTTCGGCCATTGGTTTTGAGCAACATATCTCACCTCGCTAATCGAAGGGCTGACTATAGGTCTTGAGCATTCTCTCATGATGTGTTTATCACCACATTCACTGCATTCCAGATGGTTCTCCGAATGTACTTGGGATGTGCCCTTCAAATTTAGCATGTCGATCTTTTGGGACACAACGTCCAACTGGGTAGCAAGCATAGTAATGGCATCGATATTTTTCATACCTTGTTTTTCTGTTTCCCACTCGGAATTCCACTGGAACCTATTGGAATACATGTCTTCCAGTAGTTCAAAAATATATTCGGGGTACTTCCTCATTACAGTACCCCCAGTAGCAGCATCCACCACAGACTTCGTGCTCCTTTTCAGTCCTTCGTATAAGGTCTCGACCTGCATCTAGAGTGGGAGTCTGTGGTGTGCACATTTTTATAGAATCTCCTTGAAATTCTCCCATGACTCATACAATAAAATTGAGTCGTGTTGTTGGAAGTTGTGTATTTCATTCCACAAGGTCGCCTTCTTCAAGGGTGGGAAATATTTTGACATGAACGCCTAGAATAGCTCCTCCCAGGTGAAAATATATCGCTACAGAAAACCTTTTATACAGTCTTTCACCTTATCCCTTAGAGAGAATTGGAAAAGGTAAAAACAAAGGGCATCCATGGAAACTCCATGGTAACGGAACATGTCGCAGACCTCCAAGAAATTGGAGAGATGGGAATTGGGGTCTTCGCTGGGTAGGCCACCAAACTAAATAGTGTTTTGGATCAACTCCATGATAGCATGCTTGATCTCGAAGTGTTTGGCCTGCACCTGTGTATGGATGATGCTTACGTGATATCCGTGAATAGATGGTAGGCTATTCTCCATGAGAGTATGGCGTGGAGGTGGCTGTTGAGAGAGTGGAGGCGGCAGATATTGCAGCTCCAGGGGGTGAAGTACGGCCCCTAACCTGGATGTAGGTATGGAATTCACTCTGGTTGGAACTGTTGGAGCTATTGTGGGCCATATCCTAGAGCAAGTGGATCTTGCTGGTTCTAGTTGTCCTCTAGGACAAATGGTTGTCTAGCTTTTTTGATAGCAGATGAATCTCCCATTTCGTTATGTGCCATGGGATTTTTTTGGTTATGCTCATCCATAAGGGTACGTCATTGCCATAAAAGCGTCAGTTCAATCTCTATGTCAATTAGGAGAAGCTCCGATGACTCATTGATTTTAGAACGAGTAAGGTGGCCACTCATATACCTATGAACCTGCATAACACTAAACATACCAAGCGTAAATGAGAAAGAAGAAAGATAAACAGAAATAGGGTTAGAAAAGATATTTTTGGGAATTTTTAATTTTTAATTTTACTAAATTTGATATAAACATGATTTAATCAAAAATAATTTTAACTATCATCTCCTCGGCAAAGGTTCCAAAATTTGGTATTCATTTCTACCAAAGTGTTATCTTCCGCTTTCCAAATTATTTAACCCTAATGAGAATAGTACCAGTAAGGGGTCGATCCATGGGGAGAATGGGTTATTTTTTATCTTGATTATCTAGTTTGTATTTGATTTAGTAAAGTTTACTGAAATTAGAGTCAATTTCTTTAATGTTTTGATGAAAAGGTGATTGGATTTTAATTTCATAGCAACTTACTTAAAGGATAAAGAAAAACATGGGAATTTGGTTTTGATGAAAATTTAGAGGGAAATGCATCGGGGCTGTGGATTTTAATAGGTTGTTATTAAATCAATTTGCATATGAGGTTGTGTTGTTCATGATAATTCACATCTCTAGAACTAATTATGTAACAAAACCCCCTTGGTCTGATAAGTTTTGTTTAAATCAGTGGAAGTCAATTTCGTTGGTCCAGAAATTGATTTCTATTAATTTATATTAATTGAATCCCTTTTGAGATGATTAAAACACCCAGTGGTCATGGATATTTTTAACTGTAATTCCTTAAGGATCCCTAGAAATCTTGTTCTTCATTCAACATGATAATTTTAGTGATATTTGAAAAGGGTTAATAAGGAATTATGAGGAAGAAAAGATGAACAATACGATTACAAAATCACAATTGATAAATTACAACATTCATTTATCCACAGCCCCAACACATAGGGAATTTAGCTACTCATGGAGTATCTATTAATTAAAGAACTTGTAGTACCTGGACACATCCTCTTAAAATATTTGAGACAAAGGTCATCAGGAAGGTAGCACGGAAACACCTTACTTTCTCTCTTCTCTCTTCTTCTTTCTCTCTCTTCTTCTCTTCTAGGCCTTGACTAGATTTCTCTCCATTAAAATTGAATGAAATATAAATGAATCAATGAATAACTCCTGAACTTGGAGGGCCTTCCACCTATTTATAGGTTTTAGGAGTACACAACATGTACCGGAAAGTACACGGTGTGTACTCTTTTCAATGTGCTTTTCTATCTTTTTTCCCCACCGGTGGGTGACCTAACAGGCCGTATTTGACATGGAACATGGCGCTGCCTAGTAGGTAGAGGTACAGGGCATGTAGAAACTCCATACATGTTGTTTACTCTCATTCATCGGCCACCAACCGCTTCTAGAAGGGAATACATGGTGTGTAGACTGATTTACACGGCATGTAAAGGTCAGCCGGCAACGTGGGCGTATGGACTTATTCTCTGCCACCAACCACTTCTAAAAGAGAATACACGGCATGTATATTATGTACATGGTGTGTACGTGCTTCTGGTAACTTGGTCATGTACTTGTCTTGGCCAATCTCTGTTGGGGTTCTAGTACACGGTGTGCATTTGAAAGTACACGACGTGTAGTTTGGAATTTTTGATAAACTTTCCCCAAATTTGTGTCTTTATTATGGAAATACCTAAAAGCATTATGATCACCAAATTACATCATTTTATCTCTAAAAGAAATTGTAACTAGTGAAAAAATGTTTTAAAAAATCAGTAAAATGTACGAAAATGTATACACAAATCAGGCACATCAAAGGGAAATAATATCCAACGGAAAACATATTGTTTTTATGATTTAAACTTTATACTCATATCCTAGATAATGTATATTTATATCCTTTAGTTTCTAATGATCATCCCACATATTTTGGAATAGATTAGGAATACAATCCTGTTCTAGCTCATCTGGGACCTCAACCTCATAAGTGGTGAGGGTCCAGAACATGGTGTGGTTATTTTTTCTAGATAACTCTCTCCATATGTCAATGTTGGGCTCTACTTAATTAGACTTACATTACTATATCCAATATGACCACTGAAGATACTTCTTGGGGTCACCTACTGACTGAAGTGGAGTGTTTTTGGGATTTGATGGGGAACAATATACAGTCAACCATGATGTTTTGATGACCTATATATACAAAGAAGTCTGAGTTTTAAACACCTCTCTTTATGGAGGTGTCTAGTAAAGGGGAGGATTTCCATTTCCATGGTAGATATCACTACTTAGAGGTTGACCATGGAAGATGTTAGGAGTAGAGTTCTTGTGATCCATCTCAACACTACCATGAGGATGAATATCATGGTAATGATCACCTTATGCTTCAGTTGAAGAGTCTTCAAGCCCTTGGGGTGTTGGGAATGTGTCTCAAACAACCCTAAGGACACTAAAATTTATCAGATTAGGGATATGATCCTCATTCTAAATCATGGATGGAATATACTAACCTACATTTTTGGATTTTATAGGGATATGAACTTGATTTATGATAGCTACTAGAACTTATTTCTAAGTGTATGATGTTGTGGGGATATGATACCATTACTGAGAATTTGTGGGAGTATGACAATAAGATTCTTCATTATTTATAGGAATATGAGTATGTCCTGAGGCATGTTCCCCTCTCACTTAGTGAGCCTCAAGCATAACAGGGATATGAACCTATTCCTAATCCTTTGGAATATGTCAATGGTCTTTCTTGACAGGGATATTAGTCTATCTCAAGGTATTTGTTGCTCTCACTTTGTGAGCCTCAGTTGGAGTAGAAATATCATCCCAGTATGAATATACATTCCCCATCATAATATGTGAATGAACCTCCATAATGGAAGAAGGTATATGATCCTCCTCCTATATATCCTTAGAAGTATGTTGGTGTGGTAATTAATAGGTGGAAGTATGGATATGTTCATGGCTTCTGTGATCTACTATAATATGGAAAGAATATTCACTAATAGAAATATGATCCAATCCTGAGGCATGTGTCATTCTCACTTGGTGATCCCCTACCAAAATGGTGGTATGAGCCCAATCCTAGGCCTTTGGAGTATTCATTTGTTATTCTTCGATAGGAATATGAGTTTTTTCTGAGGCATGTGCCCATCTCACATGGTGATCTCTAGCCATAATGGGAATATAAACCAAATCTCGAGCCTTTGGAATATTCTGCATGACTTTCTTGATAAGCATATTCCCCTATCCTGATGCATGTTACACTCTTACTTAGTGATCCCTAGTTGGAATGGGAATATGAGCCCAGTATGACACCTCCAACTTTATCAAAATATTTTGATAATACTTATAGACGATAGAAAGAATGTGATATTTCTCTAGGGTGACCACTTGTTCATAATGATCACAGTGTTTTGTTTCGCTAGCTGGAAGGATAGGAATATGCACATGTCCCTATATCTATACCAGTTTCAGAATACGCTAACAATGTTCCTCAACTATTGCTAAGATTTAATGACACTTCAGAAAAGTGTGCATATGAATGTATTCCTACACATTTTCTATCTCCACTATATATTGGAATATATCTTTTACTAAATTGGGAATATGATCTCACTTCTATCAACCTTATTCCATAAAAATTTGCTAATGGGATTCACGAATCAGAGTTAGAATATGTGCCTCCCCCATTCCTTCTATAGAATATGCCTGTATACTTGTTCATACTTAGTAGGTATATAATCCTTCACATTGGTTACTACCTAAATATGCAAGTAAAAATCATCAGTGGGAGTAGGGATATGATCCCACTCATGATTATCTAGATAGTTCCTTTCCTGATTTTTCTTCCTTGATTTCCAAACACGAGTAGTATAGGTGGTAGTGTGTCAGGTGGTTCCCTCAGCAAGAGATTGAAGGGTATCATTGGGATGGTGATGTTGAGAGAGGTTGATAGGATCCCTCCTTAGTAGCTCCTGAATTGGAAGGGAGCTATAGTTGACCCATTGGTACACCTTCATCAGATATAGAAGGTGTTGTTTGTTGTATTATGGGGATACGATCTTGAAGTGATTGGTTGTGGAGATGAGTGAAACTATATTTACTATAGATTTCCTTGGATGAGGTGGAATTGTCGATTTTAGTGCTTGAAGACCCTCATGTGCAGCCTCAATGGTTGGGATAGTGCCATGTTGATGGTACTCCCAGATCATTTCATTTTCTAACCTACATTGTAGATGTCGAGTGGGTGAAGTCATTCTAAATCCTGTAAGGGTTGCAGTTGCAACTGATTTTCCAGAATGGTCACTGGATGAAGAAATTTCGGATTAGGGTATTTTTTGTAAGAACATGGTCTATAGTAATGAAGACAAACAAAAATAAGTACTCCAATAATTGCATCATCGTAGGCATGATATGTGATCAATCAGATATGCATGGGTAACACAGTTTTCTTTTTATTCATGATCTGAATATTATGGTCATGTGGACTTTTCAAAGTGAGGATAGACTTATTTCATTAGAAATCTGGCTACAAAGGATCAATCATAAGATTCATGATAGGTTTTCTATTTTTTGTGCATGATATGAAAACAACAGGGCATGATGAATGGTCAACTTATCATTCTGTTATTTGATATATTCTTGTTAGGTTAACCATTTTTGTTTACATAGATGTTACAAACAAAATGGTATGATTCTTGTTCAACCAATCATTCTACTATTTGAGAGATTCATGTCAGGTTTTCCATTTTTTTCATAGATAATGAAAAAAAATGGTATGATTCATTGCAAACCGATCATTTTGTTATTTTAGATATTCACATTGGGTTCACCATTTCTGATTGTGTATATGATGAAAAAAATCCTGATGCATGCTCAATTGAACTTTTTTTTAGAGATTCACTTTAGGTTCACCATTTTTTATTTGCATAGATGATGAAAAAAGTGGCCTAATGAATATTCAACTGATCCTTCAGTTATTTGAGATATTCATGTCAGTTTCACCATTTCTTCAATGGAAAATATGATGACTACCTTCTTAGAGAACCCTCATGATAGAGACAAGATGGTCTAATGATAACTGGGTAGTCTATACTTTTATATGTAAAGGATATGTTGTGGTTTAATGAGTTGGTTCTAGGTTCACCACATTTTTTTGTTAGAAATAGGGGTTCATTCATCATCGTTCTTAACAGAAACTCTCAGTGGTTCCCATATCCATCACTGGGTACATACCAAATTTCCAAAGGCAAGTAGTCAGTGGGGGTTTTAGACCAAACAACACTTAAGAACTAGCATTGGTAAAGAGGATGGGAGGTCGGCCTCATCACACCCTTTTGGGGGGAATTTTTTCCTACTTTAGGAATCTCTTACAGATTTACGATATTTTCATAAATCCCTTCCTAATCCTGGTATGGGACTAGTTACCCTAATAGAATGAACATAGGTTAACACTCTTCCACAATCCTGATATGGAATTAGTTTCTCTCACAAAATGACAATATTTTGAATATCTTTTATGCATGAAAGGGAATATTTTAGTGAATCCATCAGTGTGCATATGAGTTTCTTCATCTGTTTTCCCTAGTGGGTGGATTCTTATATATTAGAGTCGTGTATCCTAGCACTTAGAAATATTTTTCCACATGGAGAGGCATTTAATATGTCAAATATGGGATTGAGATGCTATAGGGAATCATATTTATCTTATTCATAGTAGGAATCAAAGACCACATAGTTTGGTGAACCCATTTAGTTTAACATCATGAAGAAAGGAAAAATTTGTGGGCACTTAGGAATTGCGTATTTGAGTTTGAGTCTTGAGGAGATGTCCTATGTATCCTGGTTATGGAAATAATCAGAGTTATCATAGTTTGATCCTGCCCTTAGGAATGTCCCCAAGGTATATATCCCTTTATGGAGGGAGTCATATCATGACACTCATAGAGGATTATAAACTGAGGTCTCCCTGGATGGTGGATATTCTTGATGCAAATGATATGACAACTAAAACTCCCAAAACCCATGTGAGCGATGCTTGATGTAAGAAACAAGGGATATAAAGTAGTCAGTCTCACAATATATGGATGTGGAAATAATGCACTGGGATATCCCTTTGGAGTTTTAATATGAAGCTCAGGAATTAGGAAAGAATCCTATTTATCCTAGTTATTACAAGAATCAGATTCATTATAGATCAATTCACTTCTCATTTTGTTGATAGATGAGGTATAATGATCAGCTCAAGGTAATGATTTGGTCTCAATGGTTGAAATGTCAGATACATGGGGGTACTTACACTGAAGTGTATTCCAATTTGTGATTGGGTATTAGGAAGGTGTTCTAAATATCCTAGTTATTGCAGGAGTCAGAGTCATTATAGTTTAATTCACTTCTCAGTCTACTTATGTATTTGGTAGAATGATCAGCCCATCGGAATGATTAGGTCCTTATGGTTGAAATGTCAGAGACATAGCAGGGCTTACACTGAAGTGTATGACCATTTCATATTGAGCCTTAAAAAGTCGTCCTATGTATCCTGGTTACTGATGGAATTAGTGTAATTGTAGTTTAGTAATCTTCTCTTCCTATTGATGGTTGAGGTAGAATGATCATCCCTTGGTAATGATTAGGTCCTAATTGTTGAAATGTTGGAGACATGGTTGTACTTACACTAAAGTGGATTCATATTTGAGATAAAGCCTTAGTAATACATCCTATGTAATCTAGTTATTGAAGGAATTAGATCCATCGTAGCTCAGTAGATCAGGACTTACACACTAAGGATTACCTTGCTATGGAGGCTAGACAAGATTATCAAGTCCTGGGACACCAGCTTGAACTGGACTACTTTTCTACCTAACATGCATAGATTTTCAAACTAACATGCCTTTATTTTCATCTTGACATGTCAGTGGATATATTCCTGACATGTCCAAATACATTCACATGATCTAGTTTACTATTCCAAGGGATGTTGCATAACCTATATGGAATGTCTCATAGACATCACATGACCAAGGATGACTTGTCTGGAGGATGTTTCAAGACCTGGATGGATGATCCTGGAGGCCATCACAGGATCTCAACTCACTTTTCTGAATGACATCATGATATCCTAGACGACATGCTTGGTGGGTGTTGGTTGATCGAGTTAAGTTTCCATGGTTTCATTGCAAAAGCTGGATGACACACTTGGAGGGTGTCACTAGAGTTAGTGTGAAATTTTTAGAGGGTGATGCATGATCTAGGCAGACATATTTGGAGGGCATCTTGAATGTCTCTTGATGTGACCAGAGGACTTCATAAGATATGGATGTATTTTCAAGAGGACGTTGTGAGAGCCAGCTGACATGCCTTGGTGCCATCACAAGACTCATCTGATACGTATTAGTTCCACCATATGACTTGGGTGACAAGTTTGAATGAAATTTCAAGGTTTGGGTGGAAATCTTGGAGGGTTTCATAAGACTCGAGTGGTATGCTCGGGGAGCGCCATTGCCATGCTCTGACATATCTAGGGGACTTCGCATAATCGAAATAGTATACCAAAGGAGCATCGTATGATCTCAGTGACATGTACAAGTGCAGTTTCATGACCTGCGTGGTTCATGTGAAGATCATTAGGATCAGTGTATATGTTCTTTTCATAAGTCTCTTGCCTCTTTAGTCTTTCTTCCAACATTTTATCATATATTCCATAGATTTTTTCAATGTTAGATTTTTTAAGTATCATGTGATTTAGTATATATGTGGTATATTCTTCACATAACCTATGAAAATTCCTTCTTCTGATCTATGAGTGATCACATAAAGTGCCTATGCATGTGTCATGATATCTTTGGTTGTTCCTCGGACATTACCTAATGGAAAACCTTTCTGATCGCAAGATCCACTTCTCTGAGAAATCCTCTCTACTACTTGGGTGTGTCGGTGTGAGGATCCAAGGATTATAGGCATGTATTTTTCATGTTGGGTAAGGGAATTTGTAGGCCTCACCACCCTAATTATTCAATTCTTTTCATGGAACATATTACACAAATCTAGGATGGAGCTGGTGGAGGTATTTGTTGTCATATGTTTCTTGAGATCTCATTGTAGGTCATTCCATGGGTGTCTCATGATTTTCAGCGACTGCGATATCATCTCTTCAACACCCTTTTTATTAGATTATAGAAAATTAATGGGTTCGTGACTCATCATGGGGTCATGTATGGTGGATTTCATATTGTCAGGATGATATGTCCAAGGGCCTTCCTGAGATTAGGATGCCTGTTGAAAGACTTTCACATGACCTGGGATGACTTGTTAGGGATCATTCAACAAACAACGATGGCTAGACAGGGGGCCTTCACATGATCAGGTTTCCATGCTTAAGGGATTTTGTGAGTTATTGTAGAGCATGTGGGCACATCACATAAATATTATGACTATAAGAGGCTCATGCATTTTACCTTTATATTTACTCATTTATTTTACAAGGTCCTGGGGTCTCGTGAGTTTGTATAAGTGTTGTCGAAGACTAACACTCTCCTCATCAGTGATGCATCACGTGACCAACAAAGGGTCTAATGGTGATGCTTGATCATTATCATATATGAACCCTCCAGCTTCTCTTTGGATTCAAAGGGGGAGAAAAAGACTATATGGACATGTATGAATCCCTTTGTGTGACGAGGGTGACATCTCTACAGGCTCTCGCATAGTGATGCTGACGTATCTTTTGGGGCTTATAGTGTCTTTCGAACCACCTGGGTGTGTCTCATGTTATTTAGGATTGTAGGAGGCTTCACACTTTTGGATTTTTCCTCACTATTTTCCAAGAATTTTTTGATGGGTTGTTAGGTGTCTACCAATTGGAAAATCACATGACTTGGGGGAGACTATCTGGATGTCGTCATGTGATCAGCAAGTGTTTGGGACACCTTCGAAAGAATATAAGGTTTTTTAAATGGGGATCAGTGAGATCTTCCATAGGTTATGCACTATGCATGGATCCTTCATGTGACCTTATGAAGGCCTCACAATCAAGTGTCTCTTAGAGGTTTATGTGATCCTCAAGTTCTAGCTACCTTTTCTTCCTTTGCTTTATAGGGAAAATAATACCTATATTTATGTATTTCTCCCTTTATGGATTTTTCAATGCTATTTTGGCAGGCATCAACATATAGTTTCTTAATACAAATTTCTCTTAATTAGAAGTTGAATTTTATAAAAAGGAAATCTATTTTAAAATTTATAAATAATTAATTATCAAAGAAATAAATGTTATAAAATAAATACAAATATAAATGTAATCACACATAACAAAAAAATAGTTTTTATTATAAATAATTTTTTTCAATGACTTCAAAAGAAAAATATCTAATATTTAAAATATTAATTTGAAAATAAAACTCAATTTTTGAAATAAATAGTTTGATATTAAGCTAAGGTGAAATTTTGAGAATTTTCTAAAATAATTTATTTTTCATCAAATAATAAGAATTCGATTTTGGGTCTCCAATATATTTTGTGAATTCATAATTATTTTACAATTATTTAGTAATATTTATCATGCCTTTCACTATATAAATATTTTTAATTAATTGTTTTATTATTCTATAAGTATTAGAAATCATTTTTATAATGCTACAAAGAAATTCCAAAATCTAAAAAGTACATTTTACTTTTTACCAAAAAATTTTAATGAATAAAGGATTATTTTTCTAGTCAAATTAATATAGAGAATAGAAATTATGTACTAAAATTTTAATATTTCAAAAAATATGTTCTTATTGACATAAACCATGAGGAAAAACCATGGGTAAAAGACGATAATTATATTCTCTAAAACTATAATTCCAAAGGATATATTTGAAAAATAATAAACAATTCTCCTCATTTTTCTATAAATATCCACCTATACACCCCATTAATTTCACTCCAAATATCATTATAATGACCCTACCTCTATTACTCTCCACTTAAGACCTTTTTATAATCCCACAATCTCTCAAGAAGTCACCCTTCTAATCATTGGAAGCAATCATTTAAGGTAAGGGTCCCTTGTCCTCCTCTTTCTTTTTCAACTGAAACCCTATTATTATGATATCAATTAAATTATTTTTCATGTAATTTATTTATTATAATTAAATGGTATTATCATAATTTTGATATATTTTTAATTAGATATTACTTATCTCCTCCCATTGTAGCATTTTCCTAATCTGTTATTATTCTGAAGTAAGGAGATTATCTTCCACTATCCTTTTATTTAAATACTTATATTATAATAACTATTTTTAATTTCAATTGATTATGTCTTCATGTTTTAAAAATAATTCCTTTACAATATAATTAATTCCATATTAATTATATAAAACCTTTCCCTCTCAATAATTCCGTTCTATAAACCATTATGTATACTCATTATGATGCCAAAATCATCCATTGGTTTTCCATTCCATACTATTATACTATGAATACCCAACCCAAATTTCATTCAAGTACATTCATATAAATATAAAAATACTTCATTGATTTTGGAATTAAATGTATGAAACCCAAATTCGCTACACATGGGAAAAAATGAAAAAAATATATTATTATTGTATATGATTTATGTGGCACACATAAAGTCAGACATATAATAGGTAGGCCTTGATAGTTCTCTAATGTAGTATATAATGTTTTATATCTGAAGATATGTTATGTATGGGATTGGGGATTAAACAAAATACATTATGTGAATTGTTCCACTGTGTTATGTTTTCTTGGAAGTGAGCCTTGACTTATGCTCATGATCTCATGTCTTATGTTACTACCACATTCCTATAACCGTCATTATTACCATGATCCTATAATATATCATATATTATGTTACGTTTCTATGATTTATTCCAGGTTATGATTTTTCACTCTCATGAAATATCACCCATTTTTAATCTATAAATTATAAATATTATCTCATGATACTTTTATCATTTTGTATTTCTTACCCCTTTAATCATGCCATTTCTCACATGATCATGTCTATAATTTTATTATGAAATATTTTCTCACTGTAATTATTTTACCCTTATTGAGAATTTGAGATAACCCCTTTCTTATATTTTCTCATTTCCATAATAATTTATTTCAAGGGATATGTATAGGATAGATACATGTGTGTATAATTTTTTTAAAGAAACATACCTTTTATTGAGTGTTAAAGATATAAATGTACTTATTTTATAGACACTGAAATTTTATCTTGGGTATTGGCTGTATTTCTTTTGATATGTGTAAAATTATGTTTGTTTATCACTAGATCTAGAAGTTCAGATCTAAGGAATATCATTTTTTATTGGAGTAGAGTCTGGTTATTTTTGGGAATTAGGAATCTTAAAATTCGGGTATATATCCCTAAATAAATAACAATTATCCATAGAATAACAGGTTGTGTAAAACTAGTATAACCATATAGGATTAATATTTCATATATATTTATGATGTGTTCTCATAATAAAAAACATTTCAGTTAATATTTTGGTTTAGTAATGTGGTTCTTGAATATAGTCATAGGAATTAATAAGTTTTTATAAACGAGTAAAATAATGTGGATGCAATTTCTTTAAGGGGGTGAAATGTAACATTCCAGATATAGAATTAATATTTTTATGAATTTTCCATTTAAAATAATATATAAAAATGTTAAATTAATTTATTATATTTATTTTTTGACAAAAACCAAACATTTATACACATATTTTTTCACCAAAGTAATTTTCTTTATTTTAAGAACAAGTTGAAGCACGAAGGACCATTTATTGAAAATATAAAGGTACATGAGGGGGAGTGGGTAAAGTACAAAGAAAAGGTGTAATTTCCTATTTTTTCACTTGACCTATCATGACCTGACATAGCGGGGCTTGATCCATAACTACCCCTAGCCCACCTCTATAAGCCAAGGGCAGGAAACTAGCACCAAAGGCATAACTAACAAGAGGAATCCTTTCACTATGTACTTGCACACACACACACATAGATATATCAATGAAAAAGTATAGAGGTATAAAAGTAAAAGTTGTAAAATACTAGGTGAATAGAAATTAAAATAAAACCTATTGATAGTACAAGAGTACAATAGTGTAATACTGAGAGTAAAAAGGGGGTGAAATACACACCAAACCAAAAAGATGTCCCAACCTGAAAAAACTGTAAAGTAAAGTAAAAGTGTTGAGAAATCCCACCTCTAGATCTCTAAACTATGACCACTATACATGGTCAAAGGCACCAAGTATCCCTAATATCCTATGTAATCACCATCGACCTGTCCATCATCTATATAAGACATGGAATATGTGGGAAAATCTCACATAGGGGTGAGTATATACATACCCATTATGATTCTTTGAAAGTTTACGGGGGGGTTTAAGAGACGCAAAAGGAATAGATAGTAAAAGGGAAACAGTGAATAGAAAGTAGCTCACCCCCAACCAAGAGAGTAAGTTAACTCATCCAAGAATAAGGGGCTTAACATGGTGTGTATATAGACTACACATTGATTATTTCCCACACATATCATAATACTAACCTCATCTAACAATAACAATCTATACGTAGAAAGCACATGGAAAACCCTATGTTTCTTCGTAGCCTATGGTATGAGAGTTACCAAATCCAAAGGTACGAATATAGATGTGTGTATATATATATATATATCTCAGTAAAAGAATCTAAAATGATAGATAAAGGTGATCTCCATCTCATATCTCAGTCTAGGAAAATTGTGGAAAACAGTTCCAAAAGTGCAACAACGATGCCTAGTATCTCGCGTGTCTGCCCCGTAGAAAACATC
Organism: Viscum album; assembly: GCA_963277665.1. Taxonomy (NCBI): domain Eukaryota; kingdom Viridiplantae; phylum Streptophyta; class Magnoliopsida; order Santalales; family Viscaceae; genus Viscum; species Viscum album. Next base: position 2,024,631,393 of record OY728131.1, read on the forward strand.
CAAGTCAAACCATGCCTTGTAACTAAAATGTATAGTAGATGGGACATAATCTCTATGTGTAGGTCCCATGCCTGGGTAAAGTGTGAGGGCTCCACTTAATGGATAGATAGAGGACTCATTCTCTATTTTAATAGGATGGTTCCACTTTAATTTTCAATAGAGGACCTATACCCTGGTATAAAAAAAGGGTTTCACTTAAAATGTAGAGGACCCATACCTTGACTCCATGAGAGGGTTCCAATTTTTGATGGTAGAGGACCCATAACCTGACTCCATAAGAGGTTTCCACTGTAGTAGTAGAGGACATGTACCCTAACTCTATAGGAGGGTTCCACTCTATAGTGGTAGAGGACTCATACCCAGATTAGCTGGAGGGTTCCACTCTATGATAGTCAATAGAGGACCCATGCCCTGGATGGTTACACTCTAATGGTCTAGGACCCATAACCAACCCATCTGGAGGGTTCTACTCTCTGATAGTCAATAGAGGACTCATGCCCTGTGCCAATAGAATGGTTTCACCCTAATGGTCGAGGACCCATACCCAGCCCAGCTGGAGGGTTCCACTCTATGGTGCTAGAGAATCCATTCCCTAAATCCTCCAGAGGTTCCACTCTATGAGTATATAGAGGAATCATGATCATCTCAGTTGGAGGGTTTCACTCTAATCATCGAGAACCCATGCCCATCCCAGCAGGAGGGTTCCACTTGGGAAGCCTTTGGTGATCCAGCGTGATCATTATTATCATCAAGCATCACCTAAAAAGATACATGGTAGGAAATCTCAAATCGTACATCAAAAGACACAATAGATGTAACCATCATGTTCTACATAGAAAAACACACCAAATAGGTGACTCACAATCCCAATTTTGATTCCAAATGAATAATATATGAGATATGGGATTATCTTGTGAATTACATGTTGTGTAAGGGGTCCATATAACTTGCGGCCTCACACATATCCCTCATCATGTCCTCACAAACACATAAAATTATGATGATTTAATATTATATAGTGTGTAAGGGTACTACACAACATGTCTCATCTGAAATCCGGATGAACACATGAGGCTCGTCATTAATCCAAAGTATAAAAACGTAATTCCACTAATTTTTCTCTGAAAACAGCCCAAGATGACCAAATGAATTATGCTATTGTGATCCTCAAAGAAAAATTTTTTGTATAATCTATTCACTTTCCAAATAAAACACCTGGTAATAATTTATATTTCACTACATTTTTCTTGAATGGGATTTCATGGGCCTAAGCCATGAGCCTGAATTAAACACCCGATATTGGTCTTGAAAAATATGGCTCAATATCAAGAACGCAAAGCCTCATATGGTTCATCATTAGGATATTGTATGGAAAAGATATGTCAGATACTAGATTCAATGATTATATTATTATTATTATTATTATTATTATTATTATTATTATTATTATTATTATTATTATTATTATTGAGTTCTCTGAGGACCTAATCCATTAGTCCAAATTAAATATCCAACATTGGTCTTAAATTGACTGTCTCAAAGTCTGGGTCATGTTTCTGATAATGGTTCACCAATCTAACATTGTATGAAGAATTTACAACCGGGTTAATATTTATGACCAAAATGAAAATAATAATAATTTATATTATTATTATTATATATATATTTAAAACAAAACTTTTTCAAAGGATAAGACATGCCCAAGTCCTCCCCCTTTCATATTGGAGATCGGGTGGCCCAATTAGATTATCCTTTATTTATTTATGTTTACTTATATTATTATTTCTATTTTATATAATAATAATAATAGTTTAAAATAAAGATGTATTCCCTTTATTATTCCCCATGTGAAGCATACAGGGGAGTCCCCCCCCCATCTTCACCATTTTTTATTTATTTAAATGCCACCATTATTATCATTACTTAATATAATAAAAATAATAAATCATTATTTAATTTTTATCAACTCGTCACCATTAGTATTATTATTATTATTATTATTATTAACATCCACCACATTGACCGCATTCAACCACTTCATCGGAGATTCGAGTCCGACCACTGTCATGTCCAATCTGATCAACCTCCACCATGATACCTCACACACAAAATCCATTTGGAACCAATCTCGTTACATTCCACGTCATCACTACGTGTTAACCGGGAAAATGGGGATAATCGACCTGATCACGAACAACCTATAATCACATGTCATTCTCATCGAACCCATATCACATCCTTAATTACAAACATGAACCCACAATTATGATCCAATAATTTTACACTACTAAAAAATAGGACAATAACAGGACTAAAAATGGCCTTTATCAACTCTAGATAATTGATGAATACTAGATCGAGGTTAAAAGACCTAGTCTTTTATCAGTGCTTTCTCAAGCGCTGATAAAGGGGCATACTATAGTGAGTTGTAATAGTACACTAGAACACCAAAAACACCACAAAATCAAAAAAATAAATTATGAATATATGATTTAAATAAAGATAAAACAATCTAGGGTCATTTTCTAAGTTTTAGAGATATGATGTACATTTTAAACTAAAATGATACTTATATAATGAAAAAATGCACTATGAGTCATATCGGACACATCGTGCATTGGATTAAGGTGAAAATAATTCTTACACGTCTCAAATGACTTATGGATCATTTTTCTAAACTATCAAAATAATTTCAACGTGTTTGCATGGTTTTGAGTACGTCGTTTGTCTTTTTTACTAAAATGTCATTTTAAACTGGAAACAGGAAATTTGATTCATACCAGTCATATCATATGTCGGTTTGACATGATACAGATTCCTACATGTTAAAAATTACTTATAAATCACTTTACTAAATTATAAAGATAATTCGAGTGTTTTTTCTCTGTTTTGATTGAGTGATACTTTTTGAACTAAAATGTTGGTTTTAAACTCATAACTGACGCATTATGTCATATGGGACACATCGTGTATCATATTTAGGTGAGTTTAATTCCTACATGTCACAAATTACTTGGGGATAATTTCCCCAAACTATCAAAACAATCTGAATATTTTTTCTCGGTTTTTAGTAGGTGAGTTATCCTTTTTACTAAAATTGATGTCAATTTTAAACAAAAAGATGTACTTTGAGTCATAGAGGTCAGACATTGCATAGGATTGAGGTAAAAATAATTATTACACATCTCAAATTCCTTATGGACATATTTTCTAAAGTATCAAAACAATTATAATGTGTTTTCCTAGTTTTCAGTATGTCAATTTTCTTTCTTACTAAAATGTCATTTTAAATTGGAAACATGCACCTTGACTCGTATCAGTCATATAATGTGCTGGTTTGACATTATACCAATTCCTACACATAAATATTTACTTATGAATCATTTTCCTAAATTATAAATATAGTTTTAGTATGTTTTCTCAGTTTTGGGTGATTGACACTTTTTGAACTAAAATGTTGAGTTTAATCGGATAACAGACATATTGAGTCATACCGGACACATCGTATATCATATTTAGGTAAAGATGGTTCATACACATTAAAAAATAATTTATGGATCATTTTCCTAAACTATCAAAACAATACGAATGCTTTTTCTCAGTTTTGAGTAGGTGAGTTTTTCCTTTTACTAAAATTGATGTCAATTTTAAATAAAAAGACGCATGTTGAGCCATATCGATCACATCATGCATCAGATTGAAGTTTGGTTTATTCATACACATATCAAATGGATTATGGATCATTTTACTAAAGTGTCAAAACAATACAAATGTGTGTTCTCAGTTTTGAGTAGGTCACTTCTTTTTTTACTAAAATGTCATTCTAAACTAGAAACACTCACTTTGACCTATATAGATCACATAATGCATCAGTTTGATGTGAGACTGATTCCTACATGTAATGAAAGATTTCTGAATTGATTTCCTAAATTATAAATAAAATCCAAGTGTGTTTTATTTGTTTCTAGTGAGTGACATTTTTTGAACTAAACTATCAATTTTAAACTGATAACGGACACATTGAGTCATACTAGGCCCATCGTGCATCGGATTGAGGTGTGAATGATTCATACATGTTAAAAATGAATTATGGATCATTTAACTAAATTATAATAACAATATAAATGCATTTGATCGGTTTTTAGTAGTTCAGCTGTCCTTTTTATTAAAATTGATGTCATTTTTAAATAAAAATATGCTCTTGGAGTCACACTGGTCACACCATGCGTCGGATTGAGGTACAGTTAATTCCTACATATCTCAAATGACATGTGGATCATTTTACTAAAGTATCAAAACAATATGAATTTTTTTTATCATTTTTGAGTATGTCACTTGTTTTTTAACTAAAATATCATTCTAAATTGGAAACACGCTATTCAACCTATACTGATCACATCGTGTATCGGTTTGATGTGAGACTAATTCCTACACATCATGAAGGACTTATAAATTTATATCTTAAATTATCAATACAATACAAGCGTGTTTTCATTTTTTTATCAAGTGACATTTTTATAACTAAACTGTCGATTTTAGACAAATAACGGCACATTGAGCCATAGCATTCACACCCTGCATCGAATTGAGGTGCGGCTGATTCCTACACGTCTCAAATGACATATAGATCGTTTCCATAAGTGTGAAAGAAGTATCCACCTCCATCAAACTCTTTTTCTAATCATATAAAACCCTATAATTTTTTAATAAAATAAAACCTATTAAAAAATCAAGTTTTATTGAAAAAACATTTAAAAATCCTCAACCAGTTATTTTATTAATGTTTTATTCGGATCCTGGTGGATAATTTCAAGGATAAAAATGAAATTAATTCATAATTAACTCTTTCTATACATAAAATCAAATAAATAAATTTCAGTAAAAACACTCGTCAGCTAAAATTATACTGTAGAAACCCAAGAACCTTGGGGAGCACAGCACAACGGTTCTGTATTCTAATTAGTCTACCTCCACCCACTGAATTTCTTTCCTTCCATTCACTCTATCATTTATCTCGCTGTGTAGAGATTTTATCTAGAAAGAGTTTGTGGCAATAGAGTTATCGAATTAATAACTTGTTTAAATGGTGTAATTATCACAAATGGGAGACATTTCCCCTTTTAGAGAACACAATGATGTATAAGTTTCATCCTCGTCAACTCATCTCCGAGACAGTTATCATTTCAATTTTTTGTTTGACACACATTCTTCATATCTTGTGTAAATGGACATATTTTGCTTAAAATATTCTAATCAGTAGTCATCCATGGGATAACTAATGCTCAGATTAGTACAAGCAACATAAAAAAGATTGGGGATGAGTATCAAGGAAAAAAAATCAATAACAATTGTTCAAGAGATGAAACTGATGAGGATGACAATTATACTTTATTGTGTCCTCTAAAAGGGGAAATACCTATTATTTGTGAGAATTAACACATTGACACTAGTTATTAACTCGATACTTTCATTTCCACCAACTCGTTCTAAAGTAAAGTTGTACACAATTATAGAAATAATAGAGTGAAGGGTGAGAAAGAAATTGAGAGGGTGGAGATGGAAGAATCAGAATATGCAACTATAGTGCTGCGCAGCCGGGGGTCTTGGGTTGTTACAGTGAAATTTTAGCTAACAAGTGTATGTTACCGAAATTAATTTATTTGATTTGACATGGACTCTGAGTTAATAATGAATTAATTCCATTTTTATCCTCAAACTTATATACAAGGATCCGAATAAAACTTTAATAAAATAAATTTTTGAGGATTTTTTTTATATTTTTTTCAAAAAAACAAGGTTTTTTAATGGTTTTTATTTTATTAAAAAAATGATAGGGTTTTATATTATTGTAAAAATCAGTTGATGGAGGTGTTTACTTCATTCACACTTACCTCGATAGGAAATAAACCTGAACATGGTTCACACCTTCCATTGTCAAAAACAATAAAATAGAGGTCACTCCTCATTAGATAGATAGATAAATAAAGTGAATCTACCTATATATTTTATATATGTGTGTGTGTGTTGTATTATTAACTTTATTTGAATATAATTTTATATATGTATATATCTGTATATTATTTATCATATTTAAATTTATTTAAATATAAAATATATTATTTGATATATATATATATATAAATATTTTTTTCTAATGTAACTAAAAAATATTAATAATAATAAATTTTAAATAATATTAATTATAAATAATTATTATTCTGGATAATTCTATATAAAATATAATTATATAAATTTTGGAAACTTTAATTATTTCAAAAAAATGTATATATAGTAACCTGATTTTATTATTTTGAAAGTAACATGAGTATAGAATATTTTATTGGTTATTTAAGTATAAATTATATTGATGTTAATTAAATGTATATATAGACCTGAAAAGTATATATAGACCTAAAATGACGAATACCTAAAAATAATTTCTGATATATAGAATTTGATAACTTTCAGTCAATTTTTTGGAACAAATTATGTAGCAACCTAAGGATTCTATGGAGATCATCTAATATGAATTGAACCCTCCTTGAGATTCTAGGGAGGTCCATAAAGAAGTTGGCATAAAGAAATAACACACATCAATGAGATATATCACAAACAAAGGATAAAAACACACCAACCCTTGCAATGTCTATCCCATACACATCGAAATCAATTTTATCATTCATTTAAGGTTTTTATATCCAAAACCTCCTCTATTTATAAAATGGAATAAATATTAATTTAATTGGTTTATCTACAGAACAGAGGTGATCCATTAAGATTTCAAAATAGTGACAAAATTAAGCTTAATAAGAAAGCACGGTATAGATGTAGACAGCGAAGAAAATTGATTCAAAATAATAATTTAAAAAGACCAAAACATGATATCCAAAATAGTAGTCAACCAAACAGTGGATCATAAACAAAATCAAAAATATAAACAACAAGAGAACAAATACAAAAATAAAATAAGAACCTATAAAGAAAAATATGAAACCCTAAGATCTAGATATCAAAACAACAAATATAGAAAGATAACCAGAACCTACAAAGGAAAACACAGGGCAACCTCACTAGGTTGAATAAAATATGAGACCCTCATATCTAAATCTTGATTTTTTTTTCTTCAAAAACCCTAAATACAACCATATGTCAGATTCCAGATGATGTTTGAGCAACTGGAGGTAGTGGGCTTGTGTGATTCGAGTAGTTTTGAGTGATTCGATCTTCGATTCACCAAGAAGATGCACCCCCCTAAGACATGCATTGAATATCCTTTGCATTGCATGGGTCAATAGAAATTTCCAACTAACTCTGCCCCATCGGGCCTTCACTAACACAACGCTTGAATCCCTTGTCATTATCTCTAGAAACTGAAACCTTCTATTGTTCACAGTTCATGGTCCTTCACCTACAGGTTGGTATAGAATGACTCAATTTCTTAGAGGAACCATACAAATTGACCCACGATTCAAACCACACAACCCGATTGCTTTAAATTTCTTCACCCATAGTAATCCAAATAGAATCCATAGGCACTCTCAAGACATCAACTTCCATGAAACTGCAAGGAGAAATAGGGTGACAAACTGACCGGTTCTACAATTAGAACAAAAATATCTTCCAACGGGACTACCTAGCATTCTTATAATAACTGGATTTCAAAAATGTAAAGGTAGCTTGGGGAAACTAATCAAAATCACTATTGTTGGACTGTCGTGCTTCATATGAAAGTCATAAAACCACCAAAATAGATAGAACTGGAAGTCAATGTAGCTATGGGGGCACTAGACCAAGCCCTGACCAAATCTTCCTCCAAAGAAAACTGAATCATGATATTCCTTTTGTCGGGCATACCTACCATTGCTTGATCTTGAAACCCCCAACACTCAAAGATTAACCTATCGAATGTGTCCATCGAAGGGTGAAGCTACCTAAAACACACAATCAAGGTGAGATTAAGAATATTTGATGTCGCGTTGTTCTCTGAGGTCAAGATCGAAAGATTTAGAACACCATTGAACAGATTTGGGACCTTAGGGTGAAGCGATTGAGGGAAAGGTGGGAGAAAATCAAGGTTCGAGAAATGGGAGTATAAATGAGAATCATCCATAAAGGGTTTTCAATAGGTTTGTTTTCTGATATCATGATGGGTTCACAAAAGGTTAGGTTTTCTTAATTAGATAGGGACACATTTATCAGTGCTTTTTATTTAAGTGATGATAAAAAGCATATTTCTCAGCACTTTTTTAGCACTGATATAGGTAGGACTTCATCAGTGCTAAAAAAGCACTGATAAAATCCATATTTATCAGTGGTAAAGTTTTACTGCTAATAAATATTACTTTTATCTCCATTTTTTTAGCATTGATCAGGACTCATCTTTATCAATGCTTATTACCTAAGTGTTGATAAAGGATTTATAACTATAATTATAAATAAAAAAAACTTGTAAATATATATATACTTAATCAATATATATAAAAATAAATATTATAAATATATTCCTTATATAAATATATTTATTATAATTTTATAATTATTTATTTATAATTATATAAATATTTTTAAAAAAAGAATATTTATATCATTATATATATTTATATAATTATACATATATAAATAATATATATATATAGTAAATATATTCATTATTTTAGTAAATTTATTATAAATTTAATAATTGTTTAAATATATATAATCATTTATTTATAATTATTTAAATATATAAAAATATTTATTTATAATTATATAAATACCTTTTAAAAAATATTTATTTATTTATAATTATAAATATATAATTTTATAAATATAGTATGTACATTTTTAAATATATTTATTTATTAAAAAAATTATAAATATTATTTTTACATATATTTTTTTAACATTATAAATGAATATCTAATTTTAAGTGCATGCATGTTAAAAATGAGTTAAATTGAATAAATTAAAAATAAGTACACTTTAATAATATTTAAAAATGGATAAGTTTTGTGTGTGTGCATTGTATATAAAAATACAATAATTACGTATATGTCAAATCAATATAACAAACATTTGATCTATGTTAAATTGAAAAATGAAACAACTTTCAATTATATGTCCAATACTCTATACAATTAGTTAGTATTTTTAATTCATATTAATTTTAATTTATAAACCATTATTCACTAAACATAGCAAATAAATATTCTGTAATATATAAATCATATTTTTTTACAATAATATATATCTATATATTTAATATATAATTTTTATTAACAATATCAATAATCATCTAATTAATAAAATGTTTAATATTTTTCTCTATTAACTTATTTTTAATTTTAATTTGTTTAATTTTCATTTTTCATATCTATGTATTTAATACATAATTTTTATTATTATTTATAATTTATATATATTATAATTAATTTATCTATTTTTATAAATAATAATTTAATTACTAAAATTTGTAATGTTTTTTTAATACTCATTTATTTATTTATTTCATTATTTCATTATTTCATTCTATTTATTCAGACCTTTATCAGTGCTAAGAAACATTGATAAAGGACTCCTTTATGAGCATTAAAAATATAGCACTGATAAAGGGTACCCATTATCAGTGATAAAGAAAAGCACTGATAAATGGAACTTTTATCAACGCTAAAAAACACTGATAGAGTGTTAAATTTATCAATGCTTTATTTTTCGATGATAAAGATGCCAAATATTAGCACTTTTTTCTACCACTGATAAATACCAACCCTAATAAATGCCAATTTTTTAGTAGGGTCACAAAACACCACCCACCTCATTTATCAATCCATTCCCAAATCATCGATCTGTGTGTTGTTGATTCTACCATAATGAATCTGGGGGGTCGATCACACTTGAACCCACCCTGAAAATGTCGAATCATGACATCATGGTCCAATTTTGGATAACATGATGAACAGTGGGGGGAAATCACTAATAAAAATTGTTGTCCAAGTGTTCTTCAACAACAATTTCACAGAGTGGAACCAGGGTGATAGAAATGGAATAGAAAAGAAATAAATTAAAAGAATAATTTATTTCAATACACTGGCTCATGAAAAGGTTTATTTAAATGTAGATCAAAGAAAACATATCTGGTCAAGCTCAATCTTTTAATCATAAGGGTGTGGACCACAAATGATGAGTTCTTCCTTGATTATGGATCAATTATTGGTGAAGAACGCATTCACTAGTGATGAAGGTGATCTGCTGCATCCACTACTTTTTGATCCACCTCAATTCAATCACCAATCATCATCTAGTCTTGATCCACCAATGAAGGATTCTCTCCTCCTTCTATTAGATCCAGCAAGTGTAAAGTTACTAACTGTTGTAAAACTATCATAAGAGGGTATTTATGGAGGATTAAATTAGTTCATTTGATAAAAACAAATAAATAAATTATTTAATTATTTTAATTAAATGTATTCGCCAATGGCTGCCACAACCAAATGTCCTACACTGACCAACTTTAGGTTATGCATAGGGTAAACCCCATGATATAGATTTAGATATGGTCTCATATTTTCTATTCGGAAAATTGTTTATGAGATAATCCACTTTTTCAGGAAAACCATGCTCGTGCAATAAAAAAATATTTAATATTTTTATAAAATTAATTTCAATCTAATCATACCTAATAATCATGTGCCCCCATAGTCCCTGAATCCAAATATATTTCTAGGAATATCTAAAAGCCTTATATGTAAAAAACCAAAGTCTCAACATTATTCCCTTCTTCAAAACTTTTTATCCCTAAAAACTGAAAAGTAGGGGAAATGGTGGGGATACTGAGCCTACATTTGTCTCTATCGTACGTCTTCCCTATACTAGGATGTAGAACCAAAGAAGAAGTGTGAAAGTCCATCATCACCTCCTCTAGAAACATGACCAGAACCACCTTACATCTCTAGAAAAGTATGGCATGATTTTCAAATTTATAAAATCCATCTGGTGAATGTTATGAGAATATCTAGTCATGAAAGATCTCCAAGTTGATATCCCCAAGTTGTTCCTCCCTAACTCAGTGAGGAATCAAAGGAGTAACAATAATTAACTGGAGGTATGTTGCACCATCCTCACCCACAAGATTCAACAACAAAGTGGTCAACTATAATATCACCACACTAGACAATAACGGACAGAAAAACTATTTGTGAGCATCTACTAACATGGTCATGCCCATGTCTAATAAGACATATATTTAGAAGTGTAAATTTTAATCTAGAACTGACTCTAGGAGATATGTCATACTACTAGCAATCCCAAAGCATATCTAGAATCATCATTTTGTGTTTCACATGCTCCAACTCTAACATCGAGGATGTGAGGGTACCATCACAAAAGACTACCATGAACTGACCCAAGAAAGGTTAAGGATTTCTCTCATAATTCTTTCAAATTCTTTTATGTAATTAAAAATGACAAGGTCTATCACTAAGAGATCAATAAACCATAGTGTCTTTTTGGAAGCCACACTCAGTACATCCACCTCTTGAACCTTGAGCAGGTAACAACCCATCTAGAGGTAAAACTTTATGATCCACTTTTCCTCTATCCACTAGGTGAAGAGGTCATTAATTCTAATCTGTGGTTACTCCTCCCAGATAGTCACCTAGATTGGGTGATTCCAATCCACATCTAACCAAAAGATCTTATCTTCCTCTTAGGAAAACAACACAAGGGGGGAAAGTGAACACAAATGGTCTTACAAAGCCCTACCTCTATAGACCCTCCAAAAACACCAATATCTCTCACAGTCTCATGGGTTCATCTGATGTTCTACCACAAATATCAAATCATCCCTAGTGCAAGTCTATATAGAGGTCCATCTCATAGTGGGGAGTTAAACCTAGTACATCATCATACCCCTCCATCGTTGGAGGGAGGTGAGAGCTCATAATATCCACTACTTCAATGGTAATACTTTATAACTATTGAATCGTTTGAAACCTCTTGCAATTGAGCTCATCCTACTCCATCTGAGGGTCACTCCTCATTAAGGAGAAAAACATTATCCCATAACTTGGAATCACTGCTACACTCATAAGTAGTAATCATCTAATACTGGATGTAAAATGGCTAGTCCATGGTGAGGAAACAATAATAGGGTCTCACTAACACTACATAAAGATTTCATGTGAGGATCTCTCTAATTGTAGAGTTATGCCACCCCATTAGTAGAAATGTGTGATCATTGATCCTATCTTCTGGCACCTCCAGCACAATGGTCAAGCAAAAATCCCTCCACTAGTATCTCTAGATCTTGAAAAGGAACCACATCCATAAATATGGGATTTATGAATCTATTTTATAACTACAACTCGATTAGTAGAGACATATGTCATACCCCAAACCACACTCGATCCTCCCATCCATAAACCCCTTCTAAAGTAAGCTTATCCTTTCCCTTGCTTTCCTTATCTCCTCATCCGGGGACTCCTCTAACACCTCACCATGCCAGAAGTACTACAAACATACAAGTCAAAGGAACTTATCCACCACACCTCGATATTATCTACATTGGGATGGCACTAAATCGCCTGTATGGTTTTAGATAGTGTTACAAGAATTTGTATCGGTGGGGTAAGTTTTCCTCTTTCTTACATTTATGAAGTCACATCAAAAATCACCAACACAGGGCTCTACTAACACCCCACATCACCATATAGAAGTATCGCCGTGAGGATCACCATAGAAATAGGTCCCATATAAGTGGGATATCAAAAACAATAGGATTGGGTCTGACCTCATCCACCAGAGAAGATATTCTGGCTCAACACAAAACACATGGCAATCACTTTCTCTGGAACCCGCAATGTGCACTCAGTATGGGTGTGTCATCTGATGATACCACCAGAACCAACTACTATACTATGAAGAGAAATGGTTGCGATTGAAACCATTTGATCTTTTGGGATCCACACAAGCTTTAAAACTCAGATCACTGACTCCAGACAATTCTTCATTGCCTGAGGATCTGGCTCGTCATGAAACCTTAGCGGACTCTAAGCTGGAACTCAAGGAGTGCACTAAGATTTCACACATCCTTAGATTTCTCTGCTGATACTATCTAATGTTCTACAAGTGGGGGTGTTTCTACCTTCCCACCTAGAGGAAGGACCTCACATGATGGACCCTGAACTGATGCCTCATTACTCATCGGATCATCGTCACGGTCCGAAATTAGTAACTTGGCTGGCAGTATTTGCGGAGACATCTTGAAATTGATCAAGATATTCCATAATCAAATAATATATATGTGTTTGTGTGTGTGTGTTTGTGTGTGGATATAAATTAAGAAGGATATTCAAAGACTCAATCCTATATTATATATGTACCAAAGTTCCCTACAATTGATGTCTCCATATACCGAGTTGAAAAGTAGGTGGTCAAAGCCCTAGTGAATGGATATGGTGGCTGCCTACACCAATACTAGGTTCCCTAGCCTGAGAGGTTCACTCGAGACACTTTGAAACTATTTCCCTATATCCCAACCAAATCCCCATAATGGGCTACTCTAATCTATCATAACATGAGCCAGTGGGGCTCAAGATACAACTACTCCAAGCTTGACTTCATAAACTAGGGGATGGAGACAAGCACTGAAGGAATAACTAACATTGAGAGGCCTTTTCAAAATTACATGTACCCACACATTTCTGTCTCGATGAAAAATTATAGAGGAATAAAAGTAAAATATGAAAAATAAAATGGTAAAAACAATGCATGTAAAATCTCTAGATAGAACAAGAGTACGGTAGTGTAATGCTGAGAGTAAAAAAGGATAAAGATACATTCCCAAGAAAAAATATGTCTCAACCTAACAAAACTAGAATGTAAAGTAAAAGTGATGAGAGATCCCATCTCAAAATCTCAAATCTATAACCACCATAAAGGCTCTAAGGTACCAAGTATCTCTAAGATTCTCTTTAATCACCACTAACCTATCTGTTGTCTTCATAAGACATGACATGTGTAGGAAAATCCCACGCAATGGATACATACCAAGTATGATACCCCGAAAGATAGTGGTAAGTGACACAAAAGGAATAGATAGTAAAAGGTAAATAGTGAAAAAAAATATCTTAACCCAAAACAAGAGAACAAGTAACCTCATTTGAGAATAAGGGGATCGACATGGTGTGTAGATTGACTACATGATGAGTATTTTCCACCCCTAGTAAGAGAGTATCCTCATCCAACCATGAGAAGTGAAAAACAGAAAGCACATGTCATACCCTATATGTCTTTGCAACCCATGGTAGGAGGGTAACCATTGTCCCTGAGGATACTCAAGAGGGGGGTGAATTGAGTACCTATTAAGAATTTATGATTAAAATTATTTCTATTAAAATCCCCCAATTTAATAAAAATTTAAACTGTAGTGTATTTACAAATATTGTAAGTGTTCAATTAGTTTCTAAAAGATTGACTATTTCTCATTTAACTCAATCTGAAGATTAAGTTAGCTTTTAAAACTAACTTACTGGGTAACAAAAATTACAAACACTTGCTAGTTCAACTATCAGAGTTAATTTAAAACAGATTTTTATTTAAAAGTAATTAGCAGTGGAAAAGTGAAAATAGTTTAAACTGAAATAAGATGCACATAGGTTTTAACCAAGAGGTTCAATCTCAAACAGATACTTATCCCTCTCAAACATTTTATATAAAACATTGATCCAAACCCTGGATCAGGGTAAAAAACAGTACTGAGACTGTCGAGGTACCAAGACCTCTACCATAGTTCTACGTGGGAAAAACTATAACAATAGCACACAGGCTGTCCAGGTCCCACTTGACCTCTACCACAATTCATAGTGGGATACATGAAGGTTTAGAAAGTTTTAGTGAGGATTTTAGATATCCTTCAGTTATTCATAGGATACAGTGTGTGTTTAAGATAAAAAGAAGCACACAAAGTACTCAAAATGTAAATAAACAAATCACAATAGAGCTAATAATATTGAGATGAGTTTAGAAAGATCTATGTGATGGAAATGCAACTATTGACTCCTTTTGGATTGAGCAGATGTTGTTTTGAGTCCTTCCCTAGAATTTTCTTGGAAAACAGAGTATCATGGTTCTATTTATTGACTTCCACATATTGGTTTTTTTCTTGAGATTGTAGTATTCTTTGTAGCACAGCAATGTCCTTTAACTCTCAGTAAAGTTCTTCTTTTAATCTCTCATATATCTATTCCTTTTTTATACCACAAACATCTCTTCGTGCATCTATATCTCTTTTATAGCTCATGCGGTCTGACATAAGTCATGATTACTTCTACAGGTATGAGGTACGCTTCCTTAGCATCCAACAAACATCATTAATTAATAACAGTTGCATTAAAATCACCAAATATGATTGTTGCTAATAAACAAACAAAAATAGAGTTTAGATAAATAGTGACTGGTTTTCATCAGTAGTTTTTTGTATCAGTGAACTTGTAATGGTGGACTTTTATTAGTAGGTATTATATCGGTAGCTTTCACTCTCTGTAATGGTAGATTTATGTATTAGTGACTCTGTGTAGCAGTATCTCCTTTTATTGGTAGCTCGCTTGTATCGGTATCTCCTTTTAACAGTAGCTCCCCATACTGGTAACTTCTTATATTGGTACCACTCCTTCTATTAGTAGCTGCTTGTGTAGAGGTAAATTCTTTTGTATAACATAAGGCTTGGTCTATCAGGGACCTTTGTTTATCGGTAGCTCTGTCTGTATCAGTGACTCAAAAAAAGAAAACTTGAATTCTTATTTAGTATCTTTTCTATGCATATCATTTCCAGATTGAGTTAGTATCAAGATTAATCATTGTTAAACATTTATAAACATAAATAAACATTGAGTAACATATTCCAATGATATGATCAATTGGGTATTCATATCAACTTAATAGCCTGATGTCATAATTTGAGAGTATAATTAATATATTGATAGACATTATTTGGGATTATCAAAGAATATCAAAACATAATTGAGATTATCAAAATAGGTGATTCCAAAAATCTCGCCCTTTTTTACAATCACAAATTATGGAATTATAATCCATAATAATCATTAATGTATCAGTATAAAATACATTTGTTCTCATTTCTCAGTGTGTTCAATGACATTTTCAAATGATGTCAAAATATCATATCTTGTAACCATAAATGAAATATTTCAAATGTATCAAAGAATATAGTATTAAATGAAAATTTATCAGAGGTAGAATTATAAAACAAAAATGTATTTACTAGACTAATTATGTATCTGAGACTCATTATCCCTATCCTTAGCCATATTATTCTCCCCCGCACTTCTCCATATCATTATTTCTCCCCCTTAGTTATTAGAAAAAAGGAGCAGAAATAAGAGAAAGTAAAAGAGAATGAGATCCTATAGATATGACTTCAGAAAAATGTACGTAGACATATAGAAATGATACAATGAAGAATACAAGTGATCCCTATCAAATTTCCTAGACATTAATCAATCCACCTCCCCAATATGTAATTTGGATTTTCTATTGGGATCAGAAGTGGATTCAGTCTCGGTAGGAGTAGGTGAAGGCTTGGGAACACTAGTGATGACTAGAGGTGGTTGATCTACTGAAATAATTTCGGGCCTGTAATGGGTAATACTTTGTGTGATCATAGGAGTATGAATTCTGATAGCCTGAACTGGAGTCAACTAAGGTGTGTAAGCAAACTGACCAGAGGTAGGCAGGGCTGGAGGTACAATAATAGGGGTATTATCCGCATGTAGCAAGGGCAGTAACAGGTTCCTAAAATCCATGATGATTCCTCCTCCTCTCTCCATAGAAGAGATAAAATCGTCCTTGTTCTCCATAAACTTGTACAGAGAAGGAGTCAACTCCCTGAGCTTACTGACTTGATCTATGAAGTCTTGAGTGATTTGGAGCAGTTTCAGATTTTCTAACAGAAGCTTGAAATGATTTTTTAGCTGATGCTTGGTATACACCCTCTAAAAATAAAGATCAATCTTGTCTTTGATTTCCTTCTGGGCAGTAGTAGCGTCTCTCATTTAATCATGAATGATATTTTTGATATCCCTTGTGGTAGATATCACCTTAGAATTAGATGATCTACTGGCACTAACTTGACCAAGTTCTTCTTTTAGCACGGATCTAAACTGTTTAACACAAACTGAAACATTGTAGGTACGAAGAGGTTTTACAGTAAAAGCTACAGTTTCTTTGAAAGATTGGATCAAATTACTTATCAGTTTCTTCACAACCAAATCTTGAGTACGAACATGCTCTTTTATGGTCTTCTTAAAACTCTCAAAAATATCCACAAACTGTTTCATTACACTTTTTATGTAATTGATGTTAGCATCAACTTGATATTAGGAACTAAAAAAGATATCAAATGAAGAAACAAATTGTTTCAAAGAATCAACAGACTCTTTCAAACTCTTAATATTATTTTGACACACTTTTACTTTATTCATCACATATGTCACAGCACTTGACACAGAACTTTCAAGAGATAATTCCAAAGATATTTCCATTTTTCATAGCTCTTCAATAAATAAACTTTTCAATTCTGAAATAGATGCAGTAAAAGTCTCTTTTAACTCAGCCTTTAAAAAATCAAGATCAGCCTTAGTTACAAGATTTTCAGGCAAAAATACTAAGGCTCTTTCAGGCAAAACATCAACTGAAGCTACAAATTTTCTTTTGGGTTGGTCTTCATAAGATCATAAATAATCAATTACAATCACCAAAAATCCTAGATCCTCTTAACAATACTCTACCTCATTCAAAACTGAGACGGACCCATATTTAGCAAATAGCTCTCCCTCAAGTGGAACTTCCTCTTCTTCAGCACCAAATGCATCCATCTCCTCTTCAGAGGAGTCATCTACAACCATATTTATATCCAAACCAGGTGGCACAAACTGGGGTATTTGAGGAATAGGTACCGGTATTTCCACTTCAAAAACCTCCTCAACAGGTATAATAGAGCACTCAATTAGAGGACTAAGACTCAAACAGGTACTTCCATCAGAGCTAACTGAAACATGTTCTCCATTTTCAGATACTTTTTCCTCTTCATCATCACTATTACTGGAATCTGTAGTAGTCTCCTCATGATCTGATCTACGCAGGTCTTCCTCATCCACAAAAGTTTCTTCATCACTCTCTCCCAAAAATGCTTCCCTTCTAGGTAGGGTCAAAGGTGGACTTGCCTTTCCATATGATACATTTTCAGCAGTTGGTATTGGAGGAAAATCAGGATCCCCTCAATCTTCTATAGAGGTATCCTCCCCAGCATCATCATCATTGTATTGAGGTTCCTCCTCACCAGGTCCTAGACCAAGATCTCTCCAATATCTTGGCCGATTGGGATTCTCAACAGGGTTAAATTTATCATAAACTTTCTCATCATCATTTACCCATTCCCTTTTCTGTGGGTTCCATCCAATCTTCATGTACTTACAATCTATTTTTTTAATAAAAAAGTGGTCTCTCACAACCACTGTCTCATCCTGAGACTCAGCCACACCTTTTACCTTGATCATCTAAAAAATCAGCTTTGCAAAGAATAGAGCAGTTGATTTTGACTTTGGTCTGGTCATATCTTCGATTTGAATCATCAGAAGCCTACACAAATTCACTTTGAAATTATACATAAGCAGATACAACAAGAAAATATCTTGGAATATAAGGTTTGTAAAATCCTCTCTTCTTGGAATTAAAACATGTTGGATAAATTTGAATAGCAACCGGTATTCTCCATCCATTTATGTAGCAACTACTTTTCTGGGTGTTCCATTTTCAATGAGCTCTTCCAAAGAAATTTCATACTGAAAAAATGTCACTAGAAGGAGGTAATGACTTTGAGGAATATCCAAACACACCCTCATTCGGAACTTTCAAGCACTCATCCTAGTCAATAGAATAAAAAGATATTATCTTGGTAGTCACTACTGATACCATTCTATTCTCACCTTCAGATTTCTCAAAATGAACAAACTCATAGAATTCCTTCACCGGTTTCAGACAATAAGGACAATTATTATTTGAAAAAACATTCTAGCCACCATTGTTCCTCCAATATCCTTAGAATCAAAGATTTTATAGGTAGGAGCCATTATGTACAGAGTTCTTTCTCGATTACGATATTTCTTTTCAGTAAGTGCCAGTTCACTACACTATTCTCATGACTAATTCCACTGCCACTGCCTTTAGATCCTACTTTCTGCCTCTTTTCACTCGGGATATCACCTTCATCTCTGACTACCAGCCTTTTTACTCTTTCCATTTCTGAATCGAAGAATTTAGGGTTCGCAAGAAAAGCGGGGGTTCGAGAATTAAGGTTTGAAGTGAAGAGAATTCATGGCGGATTGAAACGTGACTTAGACTTAATTTTTATCATTTAGGAATCAAGATATAATAAAAATAAGTATATTAAAAACAATAAAAGTTTAAGCTGAAAATATTAAATCTAGACAGAGCAAGACATTTCGGTGACAACTACCGATGAGAATCCAAACAGTGAGGTTTCTCTAATGGTGAGGTTTCTCTAAAGGTGAGGTCTCTCTAATGGTGAGGTATCTCCAATGGTATGGTCTCTTTAACAGTGAGGTATCTCTAATGTTGAGGTCTCTCTAACGGTGAGGTCTCTCTAACGGTGAGGTCTCTCTAACGGTGAGGTCTCTCTAACGGTGAGGTCTCTCTAACGGCGAGGCCTCTAAGGGTGAGGTTTCACTAACGGTGAGGTTCCTAATGGTGCGGATTATGGAAAGTTTATCATTACTAACTCATGTCTAATGTAATTTAAACTTTCTGAACTTAAATTCTTGGTGAATATGTTAGATAATTGATGTTCAGTGCCTATAAATTCAATATTAATATCACACTTTTGATAATGATCCTTAAAAAAGTGATGCCCTACATCAATGTGTTTAGTCCTAGAGTGAGATATAGGATTATTATAGATATTGATCGCACTAGTGTTATCACAGTTTATAGATACTTTCCTAAATTGATATCCATAGTCCAATAAAGTATGTTCCATCCACAAAATTTGTGCACAACAACTACCAGCAGAAATATATTATGCTTCAGCTGTAGACAATGCAACAAAATTCTGCTTTTTACTACACCAAGATACAAAGGACTTACCTAGAATATGACATGTTCCAGAAGTACTCTTCCTATCTAACTTGCAACCAGCAAAGTCAGCATTTGAATAACTTATTAAATTGAATGATTTTCCTTTTGGATAAAATATCCTAAATTAGTAGTATGTTTAAGATATTTGAAAATCCTTTTAACAGCAAGCAAGTGTGACTCTTTTGGATTAGCTTGAAATCTTACACACAAACACACACTAAACATAATATTTGGTCGACTAGCAGTAAGATAAATTAAACTCCCAATCATACCTCTATAATTGGTTTGATCCACTGGTTTCCCAATTTCATCTACATACAATTTACAAGTGGTACTCATAGGTTTATAACTTTCCTTATTACAATCCAAACCAAAACATTTTAAAATATCATTTTTATATTCAATTTGATTTAAAATAATACCATTTTCATTTGTAAGAACTTGAAATCCAAGAAAATATTTGAGTTCTCCCATTAAACTCATTTCAAATTCATTTTGTATACTCTTTGAAAAATCAATACACAGATCATTTTTAGAAGATCCGAAAATAATATCATCAACATAGATTTGTACTATCAAAACATCTTTGGAAATCCTTTTGATAAAAAGATTTGGATTAGAAATCACTTTAGTAAAATATTTTAAAATAAGAAAATTACCAAATCTATCATAACAAGCTCGTGGAGCTTGTTTTAAACCATATAAATATTTAGAAAGCTTAAAAACTCAATTTGGAAAATGAGGATTAGTAAATCCTGGTGGTTGTTCAACAAAAACATCTTCAATTATAAAACCATTAAGAAAATAAATTTTAACAACCATTTAATATAACTTGAAATTCAGATGAGCCGCATAATCAAGTAGATTCCTAATAGATTCTAATCTAGCTACAGGTGAAAAGGTTTCCTCATAGTCTATTCCTTCTTCTTGACTATATCCTTGTGCAACTAGTCTTGCTTTATTTTAAATGATATTTCCATATTCATCAACTTTATTTCTAAAAACCCATTTAGTGCATATGGTCATGGTGTCCTTAGGTCTTTCAGTTAATTCCCATACTTTGTTTCTTTTAAATTTATTTCATTCTTCTTGCATAGCTATTACCCAAAATTCATCACTGATAGCATCATTGATATTTTTAGGTTCGAATAGTGAAAGAGAGGCTTGATATTCAACCTTATTTCTTAGAGAATATTTAGTTTGTGTTCCTCTATCTAAATCTCATAAATCAGTATCTAAAGGATGGTTCTTTAGAATCCTAGTTGGTCTGGTCATGGTAGGACTAGAAAATCTTGGTTCTTCTGTAGGTTCAGTTCCAAGAGAATCGGGTTCTGGAAAATTTTCATAATTACTTATTTTTACAGCAGGTTCACTACTTTTATCATTAAGGTCTAGAATAGACATGTCTTCTTCAATATTTTCGAGAGAAGACTTAGGTTCATGCGGATCATTTTCATCAAATTTGACATGTACTGATTCTTCCACACATTTTCTTCTTTTGTTAAAGACTTTATACAATTTTCTAGTTATAGAGTAACCTAGAAATATTCCCTCATCACTTTTAGAAACATATTTCTCAATATTATCTTTAGTATTGAGAATAAAGGCATTGAAACCAAAAACTCTAAAGTAACTAACATTAAGATTTCTATTGTTCCACAGTTCATAAGGGTTCTTTTTAAGAACAGGTCTAATCAAGACTCTATTTATAGTATAAAAAGTTGTATTTATAGCTTCTTCCCAAAATAAAACTGGTAATTCATACTCATTAAGAATAGTTCTTGCAATTTCTTGAAGAGTTCTATTCCTTCATAAAACTACACCATTCTGTTGAGGTGTCCATGGGGCATAGAAATTGTTATTGTATCCATTATGTGAGCAATAGGTTTCAAAATCATGATTTTCAAACTCACAGCCATGATCACTTCTCAGGGTCTTAATCTTAAGTCCACTAAGGTTCTCTACAAACTTGTAGTATTTAATGAAATAGGAACTAGCTTCACTTTTGTGAAAAAGAAAGTATACTCAGGTATATCTAGAAAAGTCATCTACTAGAATATCGACATAGTGCTTTCCATTCAAAATAGAAATTCTAGATGGTCCAAACAAATCCATGTGAACCAACTCGAGAGGTTGAGAAGTTGAAACTTATTTCTTTAATTTGAACGAAACTTTTTGTTGCTTTCCCTTTTGACGGGGATTACAAACTTTTTCTGATGGGAATTTTAGTTCAGGTAGGTCTCTAACTAAATTTTCCTTAGTTAGTTTCCTAAGTGAATAAACATTGCAGTGTCTTGATCTTCTATTCCATTGCCAAGATTCTTTTTGAAAAACATTTAAACAAGTAACCTTTTGTTTGGATAAATAATTTGAATCTACAGCATATACATTTTCATTTCTTAAGGTAGTAAATACCAAAATAATTTCATAATCAAATACATTGCATGCATCATTTTCAAATTTAACATTGAAACCATCATCACACAATTGAGAAATGCTTAACATTTTGTATTTTAGTCCATCAACAAATAATACTTTAGAAATTAAAATTGAATCATTGTTATTAATCTAGCATAAGACGATGGTTTTTACTTTTTAATTATCACCAAAGGTGACATGCCCGCCATCAACCTTGATTAAACTCTTAAAAAATGAGTAGTATCCAATCATATGTATTTAACATCCAATGTCCAAGTACCATATCTTCTTACAGAAACACTCCAAGTAGGTCCCCTACAAAATATTTTTAAACAGAAAATGATTTTGGTACCCAAATTTTCTTGGGTTCAAACAGGTTATCAAGTAAAACCTTAGGCACCCATATTTTTCTAACATGTTTCCTATAATTAACAGGTTAAAAAGATTTTGAATAATGTATTCTGTTTGGTCTAGCAGCAAACTGTCCAGTTTTTGGAATAAATTTATTCTTAACAAACTGTCTCTGTTCATGTTGGTATCTTAAACCAGTAGTATATTTTGGTTCAACTTATTTTATAAGAATTTCAGTTAGAGTATTCTTTCCATTTGTGAACTTCTCTAAGTCTTTTCTAAGTTTCTCATTGGAAAATTTAAGTTTAGTATTCTCCTTTAATAGTTGAGAATTCTTTTCCTTTTCTATACTAAGATCAAATTTAACAGTCCTAGTCAAGGCATTCTATTTTTTTAATGATTTTTACTTATCTTTCAACTCATTACAAGTATCTTCTAACATATTACATTATGCAAATAATTTAGCTTTAGACATATTATCATAATTATTTGAATCACTTTCATTCCAATAATTGTAATCATTCAGTATATGGGAGATAGTTACCTCAGATATTTTAGTCATGAAACACATGTTGGCGTGATTATTTTCAGAATCAGAAGCCTCAGACTCACTTTTGTTGTCTTCCGAAGCACTCCATTTTTCCTTCATAGCTTTCTTATATTTATTTTCATTATAATCATATTTCTTCTAATACTTAAATTTTGGACATTCATCCTTAACATGTCTTTCCTTTTACATTCATAACAGACTATCTCATCATCTTTATCAACTTTCTTCCAATATTTCTTCCAATTATCTCATTGGTCATACATAACCATATAATTTGATTTTCTAAAAAATTTATTCTTTCTATAGAATTTCCTGAATCTCCTGGCTATCTGAGCCATCTCTTCATCATTATCAGAATTTAAACCTTCACTAGTTGAGCTTTAGACAGGTATGTGAACTTTCTCCCTGTCCTTGATCTTTGAGGCAGTAGTCTTAAATGCCACTGAATTCTTCTTAGGTTCATCATCTTCCTCTTTGTTTACCTTTAGCTCTTCTTCATACATCATCAACTTACCAATTAGCTCCTTAACAGGTAGTGAACTTATATCACATGATTCTCTTATTGAAACTGATGTGCCTCTCCATATTTCTGGAAGACATCTGAGTATTCTCATGATTTTCTCCTTTGTTGAAACAACTTTTCCCAGCGAGATCATAGTGTTAACAATTTCATTGAACCTGAGATACATGTCAGAAATAGGTTCATTAGGCATTATTTTAAAATTATCATATTCAATAGTGTAATTGTTTAATCTTATTTCTTTCACATTGGTTGTTCCTTTATGATAAATAGCCAAAGTATCCCAGCTTTCATGTGTTGTTTTACAAGAATAAATTTTTTAAAACACTTCATATTATAGAGAGAAGTAAAGATCATTCATTTATTTACAATTATTATTGTAATCATATATTGTAGGATCATCCCAAGTGGTTATAGTAGTATTTGGAATCTCATACTTAGACTCTATAGTAGTCCAAATGTCAAATCCCATACTTTCTAAATGAATTTTCATTTTGATTTTCCATTGGGAATAATTAACACAATTAAAGAAAGGTGGCATATTGGTAGAAGTACCTTCCAATCTATTATCCATAATTATATTTTAGCAAATATATTTAAAGAGATGAAAATTTAGAAATAACATAAATTTAAGATCTTTAAGATACAAAAAGAATCACAATTGAAAAATATAGTGTTTTGAAAACTTTTATCAACAAATCCATGATACCAAATGTTGTCCCAGAGGATACTCAAGAGGGGGTGAATTGAGTATAAGGACCCGAGCTTAAACCTTACATAATATTTAATTAAATGAATAATTCACATTGAGGCTCTTTTTAGGTTTAGAGTTTTAGAGAATTAGGATATAACTATTACATCTCAAAAGATTACAAAGTAGACACTTCTTCACAGTTTCTAATTTTTTTTACAAAATAATAACTCTTGAAAAATAAGAGCCATGTCTAGTTCCAAGTTTAATATAGCATGACTTTTCTGTGATCTCATCCTTTAGACTATTCCACATTATGTCCTGTGAAAAACATTTCAAAAACAGGGGATGAGCATAAAAAGCTCATTAAGGGATACACAAAGAAGAAAAACTGTTAGTTTTTCAAAACAATAAGTAAACCATGAATACTTTAACATAAGTAATAATTTTCACCTTTATGATGTAGTAAATAATCTTCACTGAAAAAAAATATCATTACTTACCCTTTTGTAACCAAAATATTACCATAAAACCCATATAAAGAACACAAAACATATAAAGGTAACTTGGGACATAAACATACATAAATGGAATAACCATACGGTCGACTTCCACACATATCACTAAAAGGAATATCCATACGGCCGAATTCCATACCCAATGCACTGGATGTTATAACGTAACCACCTGTCCTGGTATTCATAGCACCACCTGTCATTTGGTTTATCATGTAACCACCCCTCAAATGTCCAAGTACCAATATAAAATCATAACACATACAACAAATATAAAGGAAATAAAACATTTCGACATTTCAATCACAATATATCACTTAAATATATTGACATAAAAATCCATTTTAAAAACCATTTTCTCAATACAAAAAATATGTAAAATAGTATAAGGTATCTATTTTCTTTTAAAAACATTATGGTTTGTTGAGGAAGACAAAGATAAAATAATACTCACGGTGGCGGAAAGTTCGTTGTCACCGCTTATATAAAAAAACATTACTTTTTTCTTTTAGTAAAATGTTTCGTAGAAAAATATTCCCTTTGAAAAGTCAAGGGTGTTTATATAGAGTATAAAAGAAATTCGTGTATTAAAACAAAATATGCCTCAATGAAAGGAGATTGATATGAAGTCCCTTTTATACCACTTATTACCATGTTATAAACATTATGTAATCGTTTAAGTTAATAATCTTCGTTTTGTCGATATTTGGTACTTGAGTCAAAAATGAACACCTTATTTTACAAGTTGTTCGTGTGGTCAATAGTCCATTATATCCATAATGATATTAATTATTTAGATATCATATATATTATATATATCTAGTAAATATATGTATTTATAATAGTACATAACATTTAGAGGTAAGAAATGAAATGCTCTGTTCATGGAGACGGTAAGCCGTACGTATGCATGAACGCTACTTTCATTTATATTTCTTATTTTAATGGAAATAAAACATAATTATACATAAGTATATTATAATTACAGTATAATATAATATATAATATCATTAACTCCATCCTTTATACAACCCACATAAGGCATTAATGAATCACATCACTTTGAGGGGGCGGTAGTCTGCACTTCCTCAAATGAGATTATCGTATTTACCCACTATGGAAACCATAAAGGCTTGATATAATTGATAATTACAGAAGAATAATGAAATAATAAACATAATATATATCATACATAAATACAGTTACATCATAATGGCCACCATGAGTGGCGGTAGAAGAAAATCGAACAATCATCCTTTTGTGAGGTGTCAGTTTGCCATCCACATAAACATTATGTTCATCATCCATTATATGATGGTGTGTGTAATTGTAATTCGAATCCTTCTCATAAAAACATCCTAGTATATTGAGGATACTATTTTTGTAACAAAAGAAATGAATAAAAAGATTTTAGTGGTTGGAGAAGTAAAATAAAAGAAAACAATTTAAGAGAAATTGTTACCTTTAATTTGGGTAACTTTCTTTGGATTGAACCAAAAGGACTTCTTGAAGAGCCTTCTGACTAAGGTAAGGCTTATAGGGGGAGGAGAGGGATTTAGGGAGATTAATTGGGCAGATTTTGGATGATCAAAATGGCTTGAGTGGTGTGAGGAATTGGTTATAAGTGGTCTCCTTTTATAAGGGAGAGGAGGGGCTCTTTAGGAAAATGTGAAAATATTATTTTATTGTGAACTTATCTTCATTTTCAAAAGGTCCAAAAATCATTAAATATTTTTTATAAGATGACTCATGGTCTAAATAAAATAATCCAATCATAACTGTACATTTTTTGGATAATATTTTAATCATTATAATCTTATTTATTTAAATCATTTATTAATGAGGTAAATACTGCATCATTATTGTGTCATAAATAATTTAATTTATTTGATGTCTAAAAATTATAAAAAAAATATCAACATGTAGGAAATATTTTTAGATTTATAATGAATATTTATAGTCGAAAATATAACATATATAACACTATATAAAAATTAATTACTTAAAAATTTTAGTTAATGTCAATTTTGTCTTTACATTAAATTAATAAATCCAAATTGTCATTATCACTCCCAAGTGGCTCCATGGGGTCCCAAAATCGACCCAAGGATTCCCATGGTCGGCCACTACTCATACAATAAGGTTATGACAAGTGTTAAGGTAATTTTGAATTATTATAATGTTCTTTTAACCATGAATTACCCTATTTACCTTTAACTGCGGTAAATAAAAGTCAAAAGTTACTATTCACTAAAAATTATTTTAATCTTAATGAACAACATTTTACTTCTTTATAATAACCATGTATGTCAGATTTTTTAAATTCAATTCACAGAAGTGGTAAAATTTTATTTAAATTAAAAAGTTAGTTTTTTTAACTACCACTAAGTGGTTTCACTACTCATCAAAAATTGATGTTTTTC
Source organism: Viscum album (assembly GCA_963277665.1). Lineage (NCBI taxonomy): Eukaryota > Viridiplantae > Streptophyta > Magnoliopsida > Santalales > Viscaceae > Viscum > Viscum album. Next base: position 2,024,659,009 of record OY728131.1, read on the forward strand.
AGAAAAATACCAAAAATTCAACCTAAGCTATATTTGATATTCCCAATTCAAAAATGATGCCTATTTTTACAAATTCAACACATAGAAGTGGCATTAATTAATTTTAAAATTAATTCTCATTATCAAAACAAATAGCATGTTTTTAAGAAACAATAACTATCAAAAGATTGATACTTGTTTATGTCCAATTTCAAAGTGAAATTATTTCCTATAACCAACATTGGATTAAATGGTAAAAATATATTTTAATTTCACTTTAAAACCAATTAAAAATATAATATAACCATATAAATAAATTATATTAAAAGGCACTTTTGAATTAAAATACAATATTGTTCACTATTCATTAAAAATGAACATTATCGGAAAAATATCAAAAAAATACTCAAAGTAAAATTTGATGTCCCAAATCTAAAGAGGAATTTTATTTGGTCAAATAGAACATATAAATATTAAAAAACTAAATTTAAAAAGGGTTCTCCATTAAAATGCAGTAAATCGGCCTTTTAATGTAAATTATGCTTAAAATTAGATTCATTCACATTTTAAGCCTCTAACTTTTATTGGATAAATGTAAATACATTTAATAAAAATATATAATCAAAAACATGGGATGAGCATAAAAAGCTCAGTAAGGGATACACAAAGAAGGAAAACTTTTAGTTTTTCAAAACAACAAGTAAACCATAAATACTTTAACATAAGTAATACTTTTCACCTTTATGAAGTAGTAAATACTCTTCACTGAATAAAATATCATTACTTACCCTTTTGTAACCAAAATATTACCATAAAACCCATATAAATAACACATAACATATAAAGGTAACTTGGGACATAAACATACATAAATGGAATAACCATACGGTCGACTTCCACACATATTACTAAATGGAATAGCCATACGGCGGACTTCCATACCCAATGCATTGGAGGTTATAACGTAACCACCCATCCTGGTATTCACGGCACCACTCGTCATTTGGTTTATCACGTAACCACCCATAAAATGTCCAAGTACCAATATAAAATAATAACACAAACAAAAAATATAAAGGAAAGAAAAAATTTCCATATTTCAATCACAATATATCACTTAAATATATTGACATGACAATCCATTTTCAAAACCATTTTTTCTATACCAAAAATACGTAAAAGAGTATAAGGTATTTATTTTCTTTTAAAAACACTACGGCTTGTTGAGGAAGCCAAATATCAAATAATACTCGTGGCGGAGGAAAGGTCATTGTCACCACTTATGTAAAAAACATTCATTTTTGACGTTTGTTAAAATGTTTCATAGAAAAATATTCCATTTGTAAAGTCAAGGGTGTTTATACAATGTATAAAATAAAGTCGTGTATTAAAACAAAATATGCCTCAATGAAAGGACATTGAGACGAAGTCCCTTACAAAGATAATTTGGTAAATAAAATAGTTCAATTATGTGTATTTACTATAAGTACACATACATAATGTATAAATACAATATAGGATATCAAAAATCATTTCACACATAGTCATATCATGACATAATCAATAAGTATAAAATTAACCCAAATAAAGGAAATTGGGTTAAGATGTTCTCTTACCTCGTGTCCGACTTGACTTGATCGTTCTTTAATATCCTGAAAAATAAACTAAAGTTAATTTATACTTTCTTAAGAACCTTTTTCAAGTTTATTATTCCTTTTATATCACTTATTACCATGTTATAAACATCATGTAATCATTTAAGTTAATAATATTCGTTTTGTCGATATTTGGTACTTGAGTCAAAAATGAACACCTTATATTACAAGTTGTCCATGTGGTCAATAGTCCATTATATCAAGAATGAAATTAATTATTTAGATATAATATATATCATATATATCTAGTATATACATGTATTTATAATAGTACATAACATTTAGAGGTAAGAAATGAAATGTGTCGTTCATGGAGACGGTAAGCCGTACGTACGCATGAACACTACTTTCATTTATATTTCTTATTTTAATGGAAATAAACAATAATTATACATAGTAACATTATAATTCTAGTATAATATCATATATAATATCATTAACTCTATCCTTTATACATCTCACATAAGGCATTAACGAATCACATCACTTTGAGGGGGCGGTAGTCCCCACTTCCTCAAATGACATTATCAAATTTACCAACAATGGAAACCATAAAGTCTTGATATAATTGGGAATTACAGAAGAATAATGAAATCATAAACATAATATATATCATACATAAATATAGTTCCATCATAATGGCCACCATGAGAGGCGGTAGGAGAAAATCGAACAATCATCGTTTCGTGAGGCGTTAGTTTTCCCTCCACAGAAACATTATGTTCTTCATCCATTAGATGGAGGTGTGCGTAAGTGTAGTTTGGATACTTCTCATAACAACATCCTATTATATTGATTACACTACTTTTTTTATGAAAGAAATTAACAAAAAGAGTTTAGGGGTTTGAGAAGTAAAATAAAAGAAAACAATTTAAGAGAAATTGTTACCTTTAATTTGGGTAACCTATTTCAGTTTGAACCAAAAGGACTTCTTGAAGAGCCTTCTGCCTAAGGTAAGGCTTCTAGAAGTAGTGTAGGGATGTATGGAGATTAATTAGGAAGAGTTTGGATGAGCCAAATGGTTGAGAGGTGTGATGAATTGGTTATAAGTGGTCTCCTTTTATAAGGGAGAGGAGGGGCTCTTTAGAAAAGTGTGAAAATATTATTTTATTATAAACTTATCTTCGATTTCAAAAGATCAAAAAGTCATTAAAGATGAAGATAAGATGACTCATGGTCGAAATAAAATCATCCAATCAGAATTGTACAGGTTTTGGATAATATTTTAATCATTATAATCTTATTTGTTTAAATTATTTATTAATGAAGTAAATACTACATCATTATTGGGTCATAAATAATTTAATTTATTTGATGTCTAAAAATTATAAAAAATACCATCATGTAGGAAATATTTTTATATTTCCAATTAATATTTATAGTCAAAAATATGACTTATATAACACCATATAAAAATTAATTACTAAAATATTTTTGATAATGTCAATTTTGTCTTTACATTAAATTAATTAATCCAAATTGTCATTATCACTCCCAAGTGGCTCAATGGGGTCCCAAAATCAACCCAAGGATTCCCATGGTTGGACACTACTCATCCAATAAGGTTAGGACAAGCGTTAAGTTAATTTTAAATTATTATAATATTCTTTTAACCTTGAATTACCATATTTATCTTTAACCGCGGAAAATAAAAGTCAAAAGTGACTATTCACAAAAAATTATTTTCATCTTTATGAACCACATTTTACTTCTTGATAACAACCATGTGTGTCAGATTTTTGAAATTCAATTCACATAAGTGGTAAAATTTCATTTAAATGAAAAAGTCGGTTTTTTAACTACCACTAAGTGGTTTCACTATTCATCAAAAATTGATGTTTTTCAGAAAAATATCAAAAATTCAGCCGAAGAAATATTTGATATTCCGATTTCAAATATGATGCCTATTTTTCCAAATTCAAACCATATAAATGGAATTAATTAATTTTAAAGTTAATTCCCGTTATCAAAACAAATAGCGTGTTTTTAAGAAATAATAACTATCAAAAGATTGATACTTGTTTATGTCCAATTTCAAAGTAAAATTATTTCCAATGACCAAGATTGGATTAAATGGTAAAAATATAATTAAATTTCACTTTAAAACCAATTAAAAATATAATATAACCATATAAATAAATTAGATTAAAAGGTACTGTTGAATTAAAATACAATATTTTTCACTATTCATTAAAAAATGAACATTATCAGAAAAATACCAAAAAAATACCCAAAGTAAAATTTGATGTCCCAAATCTAAAGAATAATTTTTTTTGGTCAAATAGAACATATAAAGATGACTAAAACTAAATTTAAAGAGGCTTCTCCATTAAAAGGCGGTAAATCGCCCTTTTAATGTAAATTATGCTTAAAATTAGATTCATTCACATTTTAAGCCTCTAAATTTTATTAGATAAATGTAAATACATTTAACAAACATGTATAATCATATTGTAGTTATTTTTTTTAATTCCCGCAAGTACAATGGCTAGGTGTTAACTACCACTTAAAATAATAATATTATATTATTAGTGTCCAATGTAAGATTTCAAAGAAACTTGTCGTTGCGTATCGGGTATGCTATCGAATAGAGCAACCCTTATAAAGTAAAATTAATATTTAATTCACAAATATTAATAAATATGAAATATGTATTATTATTTATTTACCTGGGATGTTACATACTTCCCCCCTTTTGGACATTTCTTCCTCGCAATTTTTATTCCCTTATCAAAATAAGTGGGGGTATTTATCACTCATAGCATTTTCAGATTCCCACGTTGCCTCTTCAACCATATAGTTTTTCCACAAAACCTTTACCTGGTGAATTACCTTATTCCGCAACACTTTCTCTCTATGGTCAAGAATCTGGACTAGTTGTTCTTCATAAGAGAGATTCTCATCCAACTGAACTACCTCTGGGCTCAAAACATGATATGGATCTAGCATATACTTTCTCAACATCGAAACATGAAAAACATTATGTAACTGGGATAAACTTGGAGGTAAAGCCACTTTGTATGCAAATGATCCAACTTTCTCCAGAATTTCATAAGGTCCAATAAACCTCAGACTCAACTTTCCCTTCTTACCAAAACGCATCACACTTTTCCATGGATAAACTTTGAGAAAGACTTGATCACCTACCTCAAAAGAAAGTTCCTTCCTCTGATTATTAGCATAACGTTTCTGTCTGCTCTGAGCTATTCTCATGTTTTTCAGAATCGACTGAACTTTATCTTCCATCTCTGCTGCCAATTCCGGTTCCATCAGCTTCCTTTCACCTACTTCATCCCAAAAAGCTGGAGTTCGACAACGATTTCCATATAATGCCTCAAATGGAGTCATTTTTATACTGGAATAAAAACCGTTATTAGAAGAAAATTCAACCAAAGATAGATGCTGGTCCCAACATCACTGATAATCCATCGAGAAAGCACGTAACATATCCTCCCTTGTCTGAATTGTTTGTTCTGACTGCCCATCTGATTAAGGATGAAAAGTTTTAATAAAATTTAATTCAATACCCAATGACTTCTGAAGGACTTTCCAAAAGTTAGAAGTAAACCTGGGATCATGATAACTTACAATAGAGAGGGGAACTCCATGAAACCAGACTATCTATTTAACATACAACCGAGATAGTTGATCTAGAGATAAACTATCCCATATAGGAATGAAATTAGTAGATTTAGTCAATCAATCAACAATAACCCAGATTGCATTATTACCAAGAGATGTCTTCGGTAATCCCACAACAAAGTCCATTGATTTATTTTCCCATTTCAACTCTGGAACTGGTAGAGAATGAAGCATTCCTTTTGGTAATTATCACTCTGCTTTAACCTGCTGACAAGTCAAACACTTCACAGTAAAATCAGCAATATCTCTTTTCATTCCATCCCACCTGTAATACTCCTGAAGATCTCTGTACATATTAGTACTACCAGGATGAACTGAAAATGGGGAACTATGAGCTTCACATAACAACTCATTCTTCAACTGTGAATCACAAGGAACACATAATCTCTTTCCAAACCTCAAAACACAATCATTATCAATGTTAAATTCAGGAAACTTACCCTTTTGAACCAACTCTACCTTTTTATGTAACTCACTGTATTCTTTCTGCGCTTGCTTTATTTTGTTTGGTAGAGATGATCTCACTGACACCTGATACAAAATAGAAGAATTTCCTGCACCAAAAACTTCTATGACAAAGTTTATCAAATCAAAAACCAAAGGATCTTGTTCTAAACATAACATTGTTAATGAAGCACTACTTTTTCGACTCAAGGCATCAGTCACTTTATTTTCTTTTCCCCGAAGGTAATGGATCGTGCAATCATAATCCTTGATTAATTGCAACCATCTCCTTTGTATCATGTTTAATTCTTTCTGATTGAATATATACCTCAAACTTTTGTGATCAGTATATATTTCACACTTCACTCCATATAAATATTGCCTCAAAATTTTTAAAGCAAAAACAATAGAATCTAATTCCAAATCATGTGTAGGGTAATTTTACTCATTAGGTTTCAACTAATGTGAAGCATAACCAATTACCAGATCATTCTACATAATGAAACATACAAGTACTTTCATTGATGCATCACTTTAGATAACAAACTCACCATTTCGGGATGGTAGTTCCAAAACTGGAGCATTTACCAATCTTCTTTTTAATTCCTGAAAACAATCATCACATTCTTTTTTCCAGATGAACTTAACACCTTTTCGAGTTAACTTAGTCATTGAACTAGATAACAGGGAATTTTTTTTAACAAACATCCGGTAATAACCTTCCAAACCAAGAAAAATACGAATCTCGGTTATATTTGTGGGTCTTGGCCATTCTTCAATAACTTTCATTTTAGCGGGATCAACGGTTATTCCCTTTTTTGAAACAATGTGACCATGGAAAGAAATTTGTTGTAACCAAAACTCACACTTGCTGAATTTCCCATAAAGTTTATTTTCTTTTAAGGTTTTCAAGACAACCCTTAAATGAATTTCATGTTCCTATTTAATTTTGTAATAAAACAAAATATCATCAATGAACACAACCACCATTTATCACCTGAATCAATTGATCCCACACTGTAGTAAACTGTTCAGTTCTGATTCTGACCATCTCTGGATGCTGATTTGGAAGGTCATTTACCTCTGTATGACTTCCCAGCATAGATGCCCTGTTCCTCTTTGAAAAACCATTCTTAACATAGAAATATCTTAGGCGAAGCAACATGGTAATCTGTAAATGATATATTATTTCAATTTTATCATAAATTACTTTATCGACATTAATTTAACAATACCCTAACTCCTAATGTTATCTAAACCAAAATATGATTCCAACTATAAGTACCCAACCTTAAACCTTACATAATATTGAATTAAATGAATAATTCACATTGAGGATATTTTTAGGTTTAGAGTTTTAGAGAATTGGGACACAACTATTACATCTCAAAAGATTACAAAGTAGACACTTCTACACAGTTTCCATTTTTTCACAAAATAATAACTCTTGAAAAAAAAGAGTCATGTCTAGTTCTATGTTTAAGATAGTATAACTTTTCCTTGACCCCATCCTTGACCATATTCCACATTATTTCCTATGAAAAACATTTCAAAAACATGGGATGAGCATAAAAAGCTCCGTAAGGGATACACAAAGAAGGAAAACTATTAGTTTTTCAAAACAAAAAGTAAACCATGAATACTTTAACATAAGTAATACTTTTCACCTTTATGAAGTAGTAAATACTCTTCACTGAATAAAAGACCATTACTTACCCTTTTGTAACCAAAATATTACCAAAAAAACCCATATAAAGAACACATAACATATAAAGGTAACTTGGTACATAAACATACATCAATTGAATAATCATACGGTCGACTTCCACACATATCACTAAATGGAATATCCATACGGCCCACTTCCATACCCAATACATTGGAGGTTATAACATAACCACCCGTCCTGGTATTCATGACACCACCCGTCATTTGGTTTATCACGTAACCACCCTTCAAATGTCCAAGTACCAATATAAAATCATAACACATACAACAAATAAAAAGGAAAGAAAACATTTCAACATTTGAATCACAATATATCACTTAAATATATTGACATAACAATCCATTTTCAAAACCATTTCTTCAATACCAAAAATACTTAAAATATTATAAGGTATTTATTTTCTTTTAAAAATATTACGGCTTTTTGAGGAAGCCAGAGATCAAATAATACTCGCGGCGGTGGAAATTTCATTGTAACCTCTTACAAAAAAACATTCCTTTTTTCATTGAGTAAAACGTTTTGTAGAAAAATATTCCCTTTGAAAAGTCAGGGGTGTTTATACAGCGTATAAAAGAAAGTCGTGTATTAAAACAAAATATGCCTCAATGAAAGGAGATTGAGACGAAGTCCCTTAAAAAGATAATTTTTGTAAATAAAATAGTTAAATTATGTGTATTTACTATAATTACACATACATAATGTAAAAAAAAATATAGGATATCAAAAATCATTTCACACATAGTCATTTCATGAAATAATCAATAAGTAGAAAATTAACCCAAAGAACGGAAATTGGGTAAAGAAGTTCCCTTACCTCGTGTCCGACTTGACTCGATCGTTCTCTAATATCCTGAATAATAAACTAAAGTTAATTTCTAAATTCTTAAGAGACTTTTTCAATTTTATTCTTCCTTTTATATCACTTATTACCATGTTATAAACATTATCTAATCATTTAAGTTAATAATGTTTGTTTTGTTGATATTTGGTACTTGAGTCAAAAATGAACACCTTATATTACAAGTTGTTCGTGTGGTCAATAGTCCATTATATCCAGAATTAAATTCATTATTTATATATCATATATATCATATATACCTAGTATATAAATGTATTTATAATAGTACATAACATTTAGAGGTAACAAATGAAATACACCGATCATGGAGACGGTAAGCCATACGTACGCATGAACGCTACTTTCATTTCTATTTATTATTTTAATGGAAATAAAACATAATTATACATAGGTATATTATAATTCCAGTATAATATCACATACAATATCATTAACTCCATCCTTTATACATCCCACATAAGGCATTAATGAATCACATCACTTTGAGGGGGTGGTAGTCCGCACTTCCTCAAATGAGATTACCATATTTACCCACAATGGAAACCACAAAGGCTTGATATAATTGGGAATTACATATGCATAATGAAATAATAAACATAATATATATCATAAATAAATATAGTTCCATCATAATGTCCACCATGAGAGGCGGTAGGAGAAAATCGAACAATCATCGTTTCGTGAGGCGTTAGTTTTCCATCCACAGAAACATTATGTTCTTCATCCATTAGATGGAGGTGTGTGTTAGTGTAGTTCAAATCCTTCTCATAAAAACATCCAAGTATATTTAGGACACTGGTTTTGTTACAAAAGAAATGAATAAAAAGAGTTTAGGTGTTGGATAAGTAAAATAAAAGAAAACAAATTAAGAGAAATTGTTACCTTTAATTTGGGTAACTTCCTTTGGTTTGAACCAAAGGGACTTCTTGAAGAGCCTTTTGTTTAATTTAAGGCTTATATAAGGAGGATAGGGATGTAGGGAGATTAATTTGGGAGATTTTGGATGATCCAAATGTCTTGAGAGGTGTGATGAATTGGTTATAAGTGGTCTCCTTTTATAAGGAAGAGGAGGGGCTCTTTATGAAAGTGTGAACATATTATTTTATTATAAACTTATCTTCGGTTTCAAAAGGTCCAAAAATCATTAAAGATGAATATAAGATGAATCATGGTCTAAATAAAAGTATCCAATCAAAATTGGACATTTTTTGGATAATATTGTAATCATTATAATCTTATTTATTTATATCATTTATTAATGAGGTAAATACTGCATCATTATTGTGTCATAAATAATTTAATTTATTTGATGTCTAAAAATTATAAAATAAATACCATCATTTAGGAAATATTTTTATCTTTACAATAAATATTTACAGTTGAATATATGACTTATATAACACAATATAAAAATTAATTACTAAAAGATGTTTGTTTGTGTCAATTTTGTCTTTACATTAAATTAATTAATCCAAATTGTCATTATCGCTCTCAAGTGGCTCAATGGGGTCCCAAAATCGACCCAAGGATTCCCATGGTCGGACACTACTAATCCAATAAGGTTAGGATAAGTGTTAAGGTAATTTTGAATTATTATAATATTCTTTTAACCTTGAATTACCATGTTAACCTTTAACCGTAGTAAATAAAAGTCAAAAGTTACAATTCACCAAAAATTGTTTTCATCTTAATGAACCACATTTTACTTCTTGATAAAAACCATGTAAGACGGATTTTTGAAATTCAATTCATAGAAGTGGTAAAATTTCATTAAAATGAAAAAATCAGTTTTTTTAACTACCACTAAGGTTTCACTGTTCATCAAAAATTGAAGTTTTATAGAAAAATACGAAAAATTAAGCCTAAGATATATTTTATATTCCGATTTCAAAAATTATTCCTATTTTTTCAAATTCAAAACATAGAAGTGGCATTAATTAATTTTAAAATTAATTCCCGTTATCAAAACAAATAGCGTGTTTTTAAGAAACAATAACTATCAAAAGATTGATACTTGTTTATGTCCAATTTCAAAGTGAAATTATTTCCAATGACTAACATTGGATTAAATGGTAAAAATATATTTTAATTTCAATTTAAAACCAATTAAAAAGATAATATAACTATTTGAATAAATTAGATTAAAAGGCACTTTTGAATTAAAATACAATATTTTTCACTATTCATTAAAAAATGAACATTATCGGAAAAATACCAAAAAATTACCCAAAGTAAGATTTTATGTCCCAAATCTAAAGAAGAATTTTATTTGGTCAAATATAATATATAAAGATGACCAAAACTAAATTTAAATATGGTTCTCCATTAAAAGGCGGTAAATCGGCCTTTTAATGTAAATTATGCTTAAAATTAGATTCATTCACATTTTAAGCCACTAAATTTTATTGGATAAATGTAAATACATTTAACAAACATGTATAATAATATTGTAGTTAGTTTTTACAACGGCTAGGAGTTAACTACCACTTAAAATAATAATATTATATTATTAGTGTGCAACGTAAGATTCCAAAGAAACCCGTTATTGTGTATCGGGTACGCTATCGAACATAGAAGCCCTTTTAAAGTAAAATTAATATTTAATTCACAAATATTAATAAATATGAAATATTTCTTATTCTTTATTTCCCTGGGATGTTACATCGAGTACCTATTATAAATTTCTGATTAAAATGATTTCTATTAAAATCCCCCAATTTAATAAAAAGATAAACTATAGTGAATTTAAAAGTTTTTAAGTGTTAAATTAGTTTCTCAAAGATTGATTATTTCTCAGTTAACTCAATCTGTAGATTAAGTTATCTTTGGGACTAACTTACTGACTAACAAAAATTTAAAACACTTGCTAGTTCAACTATTAGAGTTAATTTAAAACAGAATTGTATTTCAAAGTAATTAGCAGCAGAAAAGTGAAAATAGTTTAAACTGAAATAATATGCACAGTGGTTTTAACCAAGAGATTTAGTCTCAAGCTGATATTTAGTCCTCTCAAACAATTTATATAAAACTTTGATCCACACCCTGGATCAGGGTAAACAACAGTACTGAGACTATCCAGGTATTAATACCTCTACCACAGTTCTACGTGGGAAAACTATAACAATAGCACACAGGCTATCCAGGTCCCACTTGACCTCTACCACAATTCATAGTGGGATACATGAAGGTTTAGAATGTTTGAGTGAGGATTTTAGATATCCTCCACTTATGCTTAGGAGACAATGTGTGTTTAAGATAAATAGAAGCACACACAAGAGTCGAAATGTAAATAAATAAATCAAAATAGATATAATAATATTGATATGAGTTTAGAAATCTCCATGTGATGGAAATGTAGCTCCGGACTCCTTTTGGATTGATCAGATGTTGTTTCGAGTCCTTCTCTGGAATTTTTCTAGAAAACAGAGTATCGAGGTTCTATTTCTTGACTTCCACGTATTGGAGTTTTTCTTGAGATTTCAGTAGTCTATGTAGCACATCAATGTCCTTAAACTCTTATTAAAATTCTTATTTTAAGCCCTCGTGTATCTATTCCTTTTTTATACCACATATGTCTCTTCGTGCATCTATATCTCTTTTATAGCTCATGCGGTTCAACATAAGTCATGATTGCTTCTGCAGGTAAGAGGTATGGTTCCCTGACATCCAACAAACATCATTAATTAATAATAGTTGCATTAAAAGTACCAAATATGACCATTTCTAATAAACAAATAGAAATAGAGTTTAGAGAAATAGTGACTAGTTTCTATCGGTATCTCTTTGTATCAGTGAACTTCTAATGGTGGACTTGTATCAGTAGGTTTTGTATCGGTAGCTTCCACTCTCTGTCACGGTAGCTTTATATATCAGTGACTCTATATAGCAGTAGCTCCTTTTATTGGTAGCTCGCTTGTATTAGTAGCTCCTTCTATCGGTAGCTACGCGTTCTAGTAACTTCTTCTTTTGGTACCGCTCATTCTATGAGTAGCTGCTTGTGTAGTGGTAACTCCTTTTGTATAACAGAAGGCTTGGTCTATGAGTGACCTTTGTTTATCAGTAGCTTTGTCTGTATCAGTGACTCAAAAAAAGAAAACTCGAATGCTTATTTAGTATCTGTTCTATGCATATCATTTCCAGATTTAGTTGGTATCAAGATTAATCATTGTTAAACATTTATAAACATAAATAAACATTGAGTAACATATTAATGATATGATCATTTGGATATTCATATCAACTAAATATCATAATGTCATAATTTGGAAGTATAATTAATATATAGATAGACATTATTTGGGATTATCAAAGCATATCTAAATATAATTGAGATTATCAAAACAGGTGATTCCACCAGTAACTAAATCCAAAATTTGGATATATATGTATATATATATATATTCTCAGTAAAAGAATCCTAAATGAGAGAGAAATGGGATTTCCATCTCATATCCAATCCTAGTAAAAGAGTCAAAAGTAGTTCCAAAATTCTAACAATGATGCCCAGTATCTCGTTTGTTTTCCCAGTTGAAAACATCTAAGTTAAACCATGTCTTCTCACTATACTGCACAGTTGAGGGGCCACAATATCTCAATAGAGGACCTATTCCCTGGTAAAACGGGAGGGTTCTACTCAGTGGATAGATAGAGGACCCATACCATGTTCCAATAGGAGGGTTCTACTCTAATAGTCACTAGAGGACCCATTCCCTATTACAAAAGGAGGGTTCCACTCTAATAGTAGAAGACCCATTCTCTAACTCGATAGGAGGGTTCCACTATCTGGTGGTATAGATCCCATATCCTAACTTCGTAGGAGGGTTCCATGATAGACGTAGTAGACTCATACCCAAACTCCATAGGAGGTTTCCACTCTCTAGAGGTAGAAGACTCATACCCATCCCAGATGGAGGGTTTCACTCTCTAATAGTCAATAGAAGACTCATGCCATGTGACAACAAGAGGGTTCTACTTTTATGGTCAAGGACCCATACCTAGCCCAGCTGGAGGGTTCCCCTCTCTAGTAGTCAATAGAGGACTTGTGCCCTCTTTCAAGAAAAGGGTTTCACTATGATGGTCGAGGACCCAAACCCAGCCTAGCTGGAGTGTTACACTCTCTGATGGTAGATTATCCATGCCCTGACTTCATAGGAGGATTCCTCTCTAGTATTTTGCAGAGACCCATGCCCGTCCCAACTGGAGGGTTCTACTCAAGATGACTCTTGGGATCCTATGTGATCACTGTCATTATCAATCATCGTTTAAGTAATATCCATGACTTTAAATCTAAAATCATACCTCAAAATACACAATGAAGGTAACCATCACATTCTATTAGAAAAAACACTCAGTATAGGCTACTCGCAGGCCAAAACCTGAGTTCAAATGAAGAAGATATGAGAGATTGAGTTTCTTAGAGAAGTACATAGTGTGTAAGGGGTCCATAAAATGTGTGGCCCCACACCTCTACCAAGATGTGTCCTCACCAAAACATGGATTTCTCACAATGTAGTACTACACAGTGTGTAAGTGTACTACACGACATATCTCAGCCAAAATCCAGACGATCACACGAGGCTCGACATCGATATGAAGGGTAAAAACAAAATTCCAATGATATGACTCCAAAAACAACCCTAGATGGACAAAAAGATTTCACCATTGTGATCCTCATTGAAAAACTCTTGGGATAGTCCATTCACTTTCTCAAATCATACACCCAAGGAAAAAAGTTGTATTTCACCTCATTCTGCTTGAATGGTGTTTCATGGGCCTGAGCCACGAGCCCAAATTAAACACTCGATATGGGTCTTAAAATGTATGCCCCAATATCAAGATCACAAATCCATATATGGTTCATCATTCTAACACTAAATAGAAAATATATGTCAGATACTAGATTTCATAATAATAATAATATTATTATTATTATTATTACTATTATTATTATTCGGTGCTCCATGGACCTGTGCCACGAGTTCAAATTAAATATCAAAAAATGGTCTTAAATTGATCGTCTCAAACTTAGGGTCACATTGCCACTCACAGTTCTCCAATCTGACATTGTAAGAAGAAGTTACAACCATATTAATATTTGACAACCAAAATGATAATAATTTATCTTTATATTATTATTATTATATATATTAAAAAAACATATTCAAAGTAGAGGACATGCCCAAATCCTCCCCCATTCAAACTAGATATCAGGAAGCCCAGATGGATTATCCTTTATTTATTTTATTTTTTTATATTATTATTATTAATTTACATAATAATAAAAATAGTTTAGAATAAAGACTGATTCCCTTTCTTATTCTCCAAGAGAAGCATATAGGGGATTTGATCCCCCCCCCCATCTTCTTTACTATCATTATTATTATTATTATTCACACTCATCATGTGAACCACGTCCAACCACCACATTGGAGATCCAAGTCTGGCCACTATCAAATCCATGTCGATCAGCCTCCACCATGAGACCCCATGCACAGACTCAACCTAAAATTGATCTCATTACACTACACGTCATCACCACACATCAATCAAGAAAATAGGTATTGTTGACCTGATCTCGAACCACCTTCGATCACACATCATTCTCATCTCCCTCTGATCGTATCCTCGATCATAAACCCACACTTATAGTTCTGACCAGCCCATTTACTAAACACCACCCCTATTTTTTATTAATTCATCCCCAAATCATCGATCCATGTCTCGTTCATGCTACCACAACAAATCTAAGGGGTTTATCACACTCAAAATTTCCCCATAAATGTTGAATCATGAACCCGTGGGGAAAAAATGAATAACACGATGAATAGTGATGAGAAAATAACCAATAAAAATGTGATAAACATTGTTGTCCAAGTGTTCTTGACCAACAATTTCAGAGTGGGGAACTAGGGTGAGAAATATTGGATTGGTGTAGCAGTGTGGACTTTGGAATGACTAATATAGTAGGGCTGACCGGTGATACCGACTGGGTACTGTAGCTCTGGAATTCTAGCAATTAGCCACTATAGTATATTAGAATTCGGTGGTCGTGATGTTGTAGCGATGCGGACTTCCAACCACCTTTTTATGTAACACAACGGACTATTTGTGTAGTTTCTGGAATAGTCCTTCATCCTCCTTATTATCCCATTTAGGTCTTAGGTTTTATGTGTGATTGAGATTCCTGAAACTCCTTGTAATTTTGTGATACCAACTATAGTGATTTATTCTACCTCAATGTGGATGTAGGGATGATTTCTTGAACCACATAAATCTTCGTGTCCTCAGTGTTTCTTTATTCTATTTATTTTTTTCTTCATCCACAAGTATATTTTTTTATGAATCCTAACGTTTCCATATTAAGAAACATGACATAGATAAGAAATAAATTTAAAGAATAATTTATTTTGATACACATGTCAATATGAAGGTTTATTTAAATGAACATAAAATATAAAAGATTTGATCAAGCTCAATCTTTTAATCATAAGGGTTGGAACCACAAATGATGAGTCCTGCCTTAATTATGGATCGATCATCAGTGAATGATGCATTCTCTATTGATGAAGATCATCTACTACATCCACCGCTTGTCAATCCACCTTGATGCGATCACCAGTAGGTGTTCGGTCTCAATCTTCTAACAAAGGACCTCCTATAAGATCTAGTAAGTGTTATGAGACTAACCCTTAAAAACCATCATAATAGAGTATTTATAGAAGATTTAATTAGTTCATTTATTAAAATCGAAAAATAAATTATTTATTTTCTTTAATTAAAAATACCCACCATAAACTCCCTCATCCAAACATTTAATGCTGGCCAGTTTTAGGCCATGCTTAGGGTAAAACCCATACTATAGATTCAACCATAGTCACATATTTATGTTTTGAGACTCTTTTTATGATATATTATAATTTCTCATGAATACTATGTGAGTAAAATAAAAATATATTTAATATTTTTGTAAAATTAATTCCAAGCTCACTGGATCTCAGAATCACATGTCTTCACAGCAACTAAATCAAAAAATATTCCTAGGAATATTTAAAGTTCTTCCAAAAAAAACCAGAGTCTCTAAAAACCCCCTATATTCTTGGGTTTTCCTCTTCTATGTGGGTATGATACTCTTCTTCATTCTTTAATAATATATCACGGTTCAAGATAGTCATCATATGTTGCATCTAAATCATTCATAGAAAAGTATCAAACACCATTCTTCTAGAAAAAATCATGAATATCCATCTTCAGGTTGGATTGGATTTTTTCATCAATGTTATAGGAAATAAATTTCAAGGCTAAAAGGTAGAATTTATAAAAAAAAGGAATCGAAATCAATTTTTATTTAAATTTATTCAACCTGTTACTCAAACCAATCTATTTATTCATCACTAAGACCCTGAGGAAACATCTCATACTCAAGATCTTCCAGTGGATTGAGGTTGTTATTTTTACCCCTTTTCCTCATCACATTCCTCATTTTAAAATTACCAAATATTTCAAAGATATTTTTCATTATGTTATAAAAATGGGAAGGGAGAGACCAACCCTCATTTGTAGTAACCAACCCAGTCTGTATAACCTACTCTATCTGGCCAGCCATCCCAAAATACGTAAAGTCCAATGCATAAATTTTTTTATTAGAAATAATTTCAAAATAATTAGAAAATTAGAAAAATATTTGTTTATTTAAAGTACCTCTACATATAAAAGAACCATTATTAATTCTATATTTCATACACTGGTTAGCTACCAACTTTCTCTTTCCTTTGAGTTCATTTTAAGAAATCAAAAGTTCCTCCAATATTAGTTTCATGTTAGCTTGGGCCTGAGCAATAAGTTTTTTTACAAATTACATATGATTAGAGAAATCCAAAGTAGTATCCACCACTTCAATGTCTCGTAATAACATTTGACTTGAATTCATTGAGGTTCTGTCATACTTTGGGCTAGAGACCTTCAAACCTTGATTTTGCATAAGATGGTATAGGAAAGATCCTTCTCATCCCCTGCAACTTTATCACCCAGAGAAAATCCTTGGTGAAATTTAATAGGAGATACATCATCCTACACAATAGATAAGATCAAACTAGTAATTACATTTGGTTTCTTCTTGTGATAAAGGATACCAGCAGCACCTGAAGTAGTTTCCTCGACATGATTTTTCAAACCATACTCAAAAGAAACCTTCATTAACACATAAGAAAAATATTAATTATTAGAAGTGGGTTCCCATATCATATAATTTCTTAGAACATCAATGTTGTGAGGACCATAATTAAAGGGAACTAAGATTCCTTCTTTGTCATTATCTTTAGATGATTCCATCCCTCAATTCTCAACCATTATCCATCACGGACCCCCTGTATTCTTGTAATTAATAGGAATTTTAGAATTCATATTCGAAGCTATGATTCAACAGGAAATATCATTTCCTAAAAGATTGTAGAACCTATAAAAATCAGGTAATTATTCAAATTAAAACTCAACATTGATTTTATCCCTATTTATAATTAGAGTGACACTATCAAGCGTGGGATTTAAGAAATCCACATCAATCAAGAACCTATAATAAAATATAAAATTTCCTTGAATGGTATTATCATCCATCTTATGAGGTGAAACAATATGGGAATCCATATATTTAATTATCTATGGATTCAATAAAATCTATCTAAGGCTTTGGAACCTAACCCAAACGTGATAATTATTGTGCTTTTGATGGAGGGCATTAAATCTAAAGTGCCTTTCCAAAATCCTATGAATTCCTAGATTCAAGTTATAGAAACAATTATCACAAGCTTTGGATTTCTAAATTTCTTATTGTAAAATTAACTAAAAGTATCCAATTCCTATGGGAATGATCTTATAACATTAAAAACTTCATATTTGATTTAATGTCAGTTTTAAATATTCCATGGTTGGGGGTTTATCACCCTTCATAAGGAACAAACTTCAAACCATGGAGAACTAATAAGATTCCATTCAGGGCTTAAAATACTTTTCATTAACATAAATAAAGATCTTACCATCCTTAGGTTTCAATATAGGTGGATAATTTGAGTCCAGAGCATACAGATCACCCTTCTTAACTATATTTTTGTTTAACACATCCGAGAAGGTGATAAATTCCTCGGAATTCTTCACGCACTTTTCATGTGCCTCCATAGTCACCAAGATTAAATTATCTGAATCTAAAACAAATCCATGTAAATAATAAATGGAATGATTTAAAATCCTTAAGGAATAATCATTACAATTCTCTCTGAGATCCACCATCAATCTATCAAGTAATTTTCTTTATTGAATATATTATTCTAATCAAAATGTTAATTCAATTTTATAAATAACAATTATTTACTAAAATGGTTTTATAAAATATATTTTCTTATATTCACAATTATTTTTACACTAAAATAGTATTTCATGTGTAATATATAGTTAATATAATAATTCATTTAATGATTAAATGATAGCTTTCATGTCTGCATATTGTAGAAATTTTCTCTTAATATATTAAATAACTTGTTTTACATTGAAATAATATAATCAATTATTTATTATATTTTTTTGAAATTAAAATTACTAATTTATTTAGTTTCTTATTATAACATTATATCTCGATTAAGTAGTAGATATAAAGTTAATATTTTCATTTACATAACATTGAACTATATGGTTAAATTTTTATTTAAACAAATATATTTTCATATCTATTTAATTAAATTATAAAATTAACTTAATTTTATAAATAACTTTATAAAAAATACATTAATTATTAACTATATAAATAATTAATTATAAAATGATTAATTATTATATAATAAGTAAATATATAAATGTAATCACACATAAGAAAATAGATTTTATTCAAAATAAATTTTTTCATTGATTTTAATTAAAAGATAAATATCTAATATTTATAATTTTAATTTCAAGAAATGAAATATATTTTTGAAATTAAAACATCAAAATTAGTTTAGGGAGATATTTTTAGAATTTTCTAAAATACTCAGTTTTTCATTTAATATTAAAAATATAGTTTTGGGTTTTCAGTATAATTTATGACTTCATAATTTTGAAATAATGAATTAAAGATATATATTATGACATTTATGACCTAAATATATTTGAATAATTATTTTATTATTTCATAAGTGTTAAAAATATTTTTTAAAATATTGTAAATAAATTCCAAAGTCAAAAAATAACTTTTAACTTTTAAAAATCATTTTTAATGAATAAAGGATTTTTTTATAGTTAAATTAATATATATAATAGGAATTGACTTTTGAAATTTTAATAAGTTAAAAAAATATTCAGGTCATAAACCATGATCCAAAACCATGGGTAGCTGATGGTAAATGTATTTTCCCAAAACCTAGAATTCTAAAGGCTGTATTTTAAAGATAATAAAAAAAATCTTTATTTAACTATAAATAACCAACCCTTCTTCCCATTAATTTCACTACCAATATCATTATCAAATCCATACCTATCTTAATTTTCCATTAATACCTTTTTAGAATCCATAAATGAGGTGACATGAGCATTGCATACATAAATATTACATCATTTTAGATAGATATTCAATAGATCTTATAATAATACCCACCCTGGAACAATAAAGGCTTGGTTTCTTTATAGAATAGATAAAAAATCATATTTTTTCATGAAATATCTTCAAAATATCTGAGAAAATTTTTCTCACATAGTGCACTTATAAGAAATATCCTACTTACAACTTTTCTTCATAACCTAGGGAAAGTAAACTTAAGAAAGGGTGGTCTCAGATGCTCAATAAGGGTTTATATAGGATATATCAATAAATGATCATAAGTGATCATAATATAACCATATTGGTATGGTAACATGATCAAAACCTATGAGAGTCATACCCAATCAGTAAAATATATTTAATCATGAATCCTAGCATATGGTTTCTTCATAACAAAATACATAATTTATAAGTGTTTGGAATCATCAATAATCAATCATGATCCATGATAACATTTTATAATAATAAGACATAGGTTTATGGAATACACATAAGTATATAAAATAATTTTATTATTCAACGATCACAACTATGAATATCATAGTGGATTATTTTCACACCCCATTATATCATTTTCTTAGTCAAGGTTCACTCCCAAGACTATCATAATGGAAGGAGTCCCTTAATACGTTGGGTTCATCCCCATTCTATTCTATATTTTCTCATGAGATATCAATATTTAACCAATGCATTGGATATCTGTATAATTTTAGTCTCACTCATCAAATAATGAAAACAATACATATATGTTCTATAATATCATAAAAACATTCATAATTTCATCATAGCATAACACATGGAAATGAAATGGGTTTTATAAACATTTTATCATTTTATCATAGCACAACCTATGGAAAAGAAATGGGTTTCATAATGATTTCATCATAACTAAATTAAACTTTGGGAAATAAATGGGTTTTATAGAATCATACTTAAATAATCATCATTATAAAACATATATTGAAATAATGTGGATGATATATTAATATTATATCCATGGTAAAGCATAAAAATCCTTAAATTATGTTGACATAAATGAAAAATACCTTTAAAATATCATTTGAAATTTTATTTGAAAAATGTGAAAATATCATTTTCTTTCAAAATATTCTAAAGAACAAAATTACAAAGATATTAAAAAAACTTTTATTTGAAAATAACCATGGAAATTTTTAAGGTAATATTAAAATCAAAGAATGGTCATGATGTTGGAAAAAATTGTTTATTCTATATACATTAAAAGAGAACATTCTTTTCATATTTTTTTAAAAAGTAAAAAGTAATTCATACAAAAAAACATTTAAAAAAATCATTTTAACGATTTTTAAATAAATTAAAAATTATTAAAAATAATATTTCCCAAAATTTTATTTATATATAAAAACATTCATTGAATATTTTTAAGAACATGGACATTGAATAAAGAGTTTGTCAGCCAGAGAGTAAATAAGGTCAGATTTTATTTAAAACATTTTCACCATAATTTTAACTATCATAGAGAGTAAAATTATAATAATACTTGTAAATTTTGGAAGTAACCAAATTAGAATAAAATGTATGGTTTTTAAAGTATAATAACCATATAATGTCCCTTAATTGAAATTTAGCATAGATAACCCTGAAAAGAAATGAGATTTTAATATAAATCTTTACCTCAAGTCATTTATTTATTCATACATATTCAAACCTATTATATAATAAATAAACTTATATTATAAATCTATTCCAAAAACATATTCAATAGTAACTTAAAATGTGTCATTCTTTTATAATTTTCAATTATCCTTTTATTAACAAGTCTTCATTAAAATAAACATTCAGGAGAAAACTGGCCTCTATTCTACGCATGTTTCAGTTTGATGTTTCTGGTCCCTTCACCAAGGTCATTAATTCATCATATATATAATCTTAATATTTTTATAACTATCATATTTAATCATTTTATATAATTTTATAACCATTCATATAAAGCAGTGATGAAAAATGGATTACATCACTGTGTTGAGATGGTAGTCCGTAATTATGCATGGGTTATGTTTCTAATTTTAGATGTATGGAATGAAATAAAGGTAAATAATAATTCAAATTTTAAGAATAATAATTATTTCATAAATATAATATATATTCATTATATCTATCCTTATGACCATCCAAGTAAATAGGAAATGAAAAAAATCACATCGCTGTGTGGAGGTGATAGTCCACACGTAGGCACGAGGGACATTATCATTTTTCAACAGATAGAAATGAGATATAAAATGGTTATACCATTAACATAACAACATATAATTGTATTAAATATAAATATTACATCATATTAAGATGTTTATTGAACATTTTGAGGAATATTAATAAGAAAGAAAGAATAAAAATATCGGTAAAAACATATACCTCTTCTTCAAGTATCCTCCTTTCAAAGAACCTTCAATATTATTAGATTGGTATTTCAGGAAGAAAAACCCATAAATTTCATAGGTAAGGATTTTGGGAGAGTATTTTGGAAGATATTTTTTGAGATAAATGGATCACATGGTGTGGAGAATAGAGGATAGGAGGTTCCCCATAATAAGTGAGGGGGTGGCACTCTTGTAAATACAAAAACCATTAAAATATAATAAACTCATATTCAAGTAAAATTGGAACCAAAGAAATAAAAATTTGAAAATAAGATAATTTTGGGTCTAAATAAACTTAAACAATGATATTTATATAATTTTTTATATTATTTTAAGCCTTATTTCTTTAGTTTAACTCATTGTTAAACTTTTTAATCTTTACCGCAATAATAAATATATACCACGGTTACTATTCATAATGACCAAAATTGAAATTCACCTAATTTTAAAAAATTTACCTGATTATTTTAACTATTAAAACCATTTAATAATATTAAAATTATATAATTGTAATAAATTCATTTTAAAATAAGTGCACAAAACGTAATAAAAATCCTTTTGGACAAATGATTTTTTAAGCATAAAACTAAATTTATTTTTTTCCTTGGATTTTAAAATCCCAAAGATGATTGTTAAAATATTTTACTTAATATATTATCTAAAATATTTCATTAAAATAATTCATAAATAGTGATTAATTTAATTTATTAAAATAAACACACATTTTGTTCATAAAACTTTTTAAAGAAAAACATGCATTTTCACATTCAAATGATTTTATTTTCATTTATAACCAATTTATAACCAATGAATTCATTTTATACATGTAACATCCTATTTTTTTAAAAATAAATAGTGTGTTCTATGGAATATAAGATACACAAAAACAATCTTAAACGAACAACTAAATAATGTTATTATGAAACCATTATTACCTTGTTGTTAAATTGGTGGGAATGAAAAATATTAAATAGATCATGAATTAAAAAATGTTTCTACTCATTAATAATTTATTAATTAATTCTTATAAAATTAATCATTTAATTTTAGTAATGTCATTTTACTCTTCAAATACGCTTTCTTTAAGAATGATTTTTATTACTTTTGTGAGAAAATAAATATAATTAATTTTTGGAAATTTTACAAATTTTATAAAATGAAATAAATATCAATTTTAAAATCATCATATAAAAATCATCTTATAGTAAAATTTTGTTAATTTTCTGAAAATTTATATTTTTCAATAAATAATGAAAAAATTCAGATTTTTATTGAAAATTTTTTTTATTTTCAAGTATTTAAATTCAAATTATATTTTGGTTTTAATATTTTATTTGTTACTTTGTATTTCAAATAATCAAATTCTGGCTTTTGAAATGTATTTTACACTTCAATTTAGTATAAAACATTTAATGTCTAAAAAGGGAATTTTTCTAAAAAACTTTTTTTTGTTACATTTTGGAAATTTAATTTTAAATTAAATGATAAAACTTCTATGTTTTGAAATTTGAAAAATATATTCCGTATTTTTTATCATTATTTCCAAATTTTGTAAACAGTTCACTTTTATTTTTGGACAACATGAATAGTAATCTTGGTAAATGTTGTTACCACGGTAAAGGGTAATTAAGGGTAATTAAGGGTAAAAATAATATGATGTACTAATTATTTAATTAATGGAAAAATTAAATAAATGATATTAAAAATATTAAAATAAATATAATATTTCATAATTAATGTAATTAAAAAAATTTATAGATCAATTTTATAATTTATAGATGTTTTAAAAAAATCTGAATTTATCTTGTTATATTGATATTTTTAAATGTCAAAGTAAAGAATAGTGTCAAACTTAAAATTAATGATATTTTAAAATAAATAATATTTAATTAAATGATATAAAATTACTAAAATATTAAATTATTCAAAAATAATAGTATAAGGATTAAAATATAACACATGATCCAATTCTGGGTCGTTTGGTATTTCATAGTAACAATATTAAGCCTCAAATAGTAAAAATCAATATTGTCGTGGTAACAGTTTAAAGGGTTAAATAATGGTTAAAACTAAATGATATAGGTAATAAAGTGTTCTAAAATTATCTAAAAATTCTTGGATGAGATTATATCAGGCTATATTCATATTATCTTCTAAATAACTCAAATTTTATCTATTTTGAATTAAAAATTAATTTGTATTAATTTAATATTTTGACCATGATGGTTATTCCAAGTGTAATTATGATGGTTACATCCAATTATAACTGTGAGGGTTATTTTATATTAACCATGAGGGTTACATAGTATGGTATCTATGAGGGTTACATCAAAAGTAAGTATTATAAGAAAATTATTCCCCAAGTTACCTATATGTTTTATTATGCATGTTATGTTATTTTATAGAAATATCATGTTTTTACAAGGTAGGTTATTGAGTTTAAGTTCAAAGGAAAGTATATGTTACTTAGCTTTTTGAAGAAAAATTATGATTTTCTCCTATTTTCAAAGAAACATATATGGATTTTATTTTTCCTTTAATATTTCTTGTTAAATGATTTATGGAAAATTTTGTGCATTAATGGAGATTTCTTGTGTAAGAAACTATAATGGCGTTAAATGTTATAAATAAAATTCCCCTTATGATTTATTATCTTATTGTGTAATATGGTTATATAAAACACATGAAATTATTTGGTTTTATCCTATTGAATTTAAAATACTGTTACGTATCATTATTTTTTATAATATATATGTTGAACATTGATCGTATGATTAGTATAAATATAGGATTTTAATAAATACAATTGAACTAGACAAAGGAAGTGATGGCCACAACTAGAAGGATCATACCCTATGAAGCTCATTTATCAGAACTTCTGAAGGATATAGAATCACTAGGATTTTCCCTTGACCAATCCCAAGATTAGATACAACAACATAAGTATGAGATAAACCATTTACAGGACAAGTTCAAGATCATCGAGATCACGGCCCAAACCATGTCCACCAAACCACCCCATGAAAGTCTCTCTATCGTCCAACTTACACTTAGAGATTTTGATGGTGTATTAAAGGGATATGTATCAAGACCATAATAATATTAGTATTTACATTAATTTATATAGGATAATGAATATATTTTATTCTTATTATTTTTACTTTATAAATGATTTTTATTTTTATTCAATTAAACAAAAATTGTATTTTTCAAGTAATATTCAAATTAAATTAAGGAATTTATTTTGATGAATTAATTGTTTTTTGAAATAAATAATATTTTAATAAAATATTATTATTTAGTAATTTTTATCATATATAAATTATAATATAATTTTTATGAAGTCAAATGTCATTTTTATACGGATTTGAAAATTGTAATTGTCAAAAAAACCCAAAATTTCTCAATAAATATAGATTCTTATTTTAAAATTTAAAATTTAAATATTTATAAAATTATTTTGATAAAATTAATATTATTTTTTCAATCACAACATCCAAATTATCAAATGGTAAATTTTTAATAATTTTTTGAGATAGTCAAATTTTATGGTAAAAATTAAATACCGTATAAATATATTTTAAGGTTTTAAAATCATTTCTTTAAGAGTATAACCCACATCCACATAATAATGGGTGTTATTTTTTTGTCTTATAACTTTTTTTAGAAACCATGTGCAAAAACCATTAGAAGTTTTTTGGTTTGTGTTATTTTATTATATAGAGTCGAAAACCTAAGTTTGAGAAATATTAAAGAAATATACACTCATTTCCCATATAAACACACTGAAGCTCTGATTTCTCTTCACTAAAAATCCTTAGAGCATGTCCTTACTATTAAATTACCTCTCTATAATTCTCCCTAGGCACCCCCAAGCTCTCAAAAATCTCTTTCCAAGCACTTAGAGTCAAACACTCAAGTAAGGGATCTTCACCTTATCTTCTTTATTCAAGTTTCCTTTTTACCTTATCAATTCTATTTCCAATTACTTATATAGATATATGTATTTCCAAATCCCCATTAATGCCTATTTTATGTCCAAATTATTATAGATCCATTTATCTCTCATCAACCTATTTTATAAACTTTTATGTGACGTCGTTGTGCTGTTGAAATTTCAACGTGATTTTTCATTCCCAAAACAATTGTGTAGTGAATACCATACCAATTTCCTATCAAGGGAGTTCACCTTTATACACTTATACTTATTTGAATTTGGACTTACATGTATTTATTAAACACTTCTTGATCATGTAATAAAACATGATGATGAATGAATTCATGTTGTATGATCTATGTGGCACACTAAAGAATGAGAATTAAATGAAAGTGACGGGTGTGCTAGAAATTATATAACACTCTGATGCATTGGGTAATGTTTAGTTTCATGAAACATCATTTTGGGAAAAGTAGTGAACCTGATTCCTTTATGGGACTTTTTTTATCATGACTTATTGGCAGTTATCCTTGACCTATGTTTATAATAAAGTGTTTTATATTATTTCCACATTTCCCATGTTGCCTTTATGATTGTCATGCTATATCATGCCTTATTATTCATGTTTATGATTCTAACTCCTTTTATTCCCCATTTATATACCTATATTCTATTATTTATCTTCTTATTCCGTGTTTATTCTCTTACTGAGCTCTATATCTTACACATTTCTTATGTAGGTCCCCAGGTTATCCCGTGTATTTTTAAAAGCCATGAAAATTTAGAAGCATGTTAAGGAAGTTTTCAATAATGTTGTTGTATCCCATGTTCAATATGTTATGATATGTTCCAAATTCCCAAATAAATTAAACTTCTTGATATTTTGGGTTGTATTAATTGTTTTCTTATGTAATAAATTATCTATTAATGTTAAATAAAGTGTAAGGCTATTATAGTTGGTATCAAAGTAAAAGTTTAGTAATTTTTGGAATTAGGATTAGAAAACTCTAGAAAAATAATTTGGGATAAGACTAAGTATAAGAAAACATCCCTAAATTCTGGTAAGTATATAGTAAGCAGATTATCAAGAAAATACATCTCTATCTAGATACTATAAGTGGATATGAATCTTGAACTGATTCACCTAGGGGTAACAACTCTGACAAGGTGCATCAGGCCTGACTCGGTGTAACCTGGTACACAACAATGGGCCTTAATGTGCACCTAGTTTGACACTCTCAGGATATATGATTTGGTAAAATCACAGGATCATTATGAACCATTATTAAGGGAATAAAAAATCCCATAAGAATATATATTAGGGAATATATCATGGATAAAATAGATTAAATCTTAGAAATTAATAAGTTAAGGAAATGAATGTAAGTTATAATCAATCCCTTTTAATTTCATTGAATTGCCATTTATGTGTTTAATAGTTTAAAAATACTCATCCCTAATTTTCCTTTTATTCTATCCAATGGATGGAAATAGGATGAATTGGGTAAAAAATGATGTGAAGGGAAATGCGATTATTGTACCCAACGAGATGCCCAACACGATGAGAGAGGGAATTGCGAACTTTATGATGATACTCTCTCAAATGATTCAGGTTCTGAATAGAGACCCATATCAAGAGGATATTCTAAATACACCTAAGAAATAATAATCTATAATTGAGTCTTTTATGAGACAAAGTTCTCTAACTTTCAATGAATCATCTGATCCCTTAATCATGGAACAATGGATAAACTCTATCAATATGATCTTCTACACCCTTCAATTTTATGAACAAGGGATGGTTTTACTGGATATTTTTCATATGGAGGGAGAAGATGATCAGTGGAGGACATTGATCAAGAATATGAAGCCTAAGGATGAGATCTAAGTGACTGGGTGGAAGAAATTCTAGAAAATGTTTTTTCATAAATATTTTCCATGCACTATCTGACTTAAAATGGAAAGGGATTTACATTCCTTCAAGAAAAAGGATGAAGAATCTATTAGAGAGTACAAGGAAATTTTCACAAGGCTTTCACGATATGACACTAAAAAAATAGGGTGATTATAAGGGCTTATTTTTTCATTTAGAAGGGGTTTTAACCCCCTCTAAATACTTTAGTGGTGGTTACCCAAAATCACCGCTCAAGGGGATACCTACTCTAATAAGAGGCGGTTTTGGAGAAGTGGTGGTAAAGTAGGCGTGTGTTTAGCAGCGGTTAAATTAGAAGAGGTTTTAACCACTTATAATTATAGTCTGAATTTCCTGAAATATTATGGATTAGAGGTGGATTTAACCCCCTCTAATCCTTAGAGCATATATTAGGGTTAGTTAGAACTCGTCCCTAATTTAGGTTCAATCCTTAAGTTTATAGGTGGTCCGATAATCGCCCCTAAACTTCCCTTTTTTATTAATTTATTTTCCCCCAATGACACCCATGACATCACACATCCCAAGACACCCCCCCCCACTCAGACACCTGGTGTCCAGTGGCCACCCCCTTGACACCCCACACACACATCTGGACAACCCCCCATGACACCACAAGTGGCCGCGAGGACACCCCCTTGGCACCCCACTCAGACACTCCGATGTCCAGTGGCCACCCCCTTGACACCCCACACAAACACCCTGACAACCCCCTTAACACCCACCAGGCCGCCTGGACAACCCCAGACCTGCCTGACAAAGCCTGGACACCCCACCCCTTGACACCCTAGTGGGCAGCACCTTGACACCCCCATGCACCCCGCAAGTAGTCAGGGCCTGCCACCCTTGTCTGCCTGAGAGCTCACGCGCACACCCGCGCCAGTGCACCACACCCATGGTAAAATCTAATGGACAGGGATTGGAACACCGGATCAGCACAAAGCAGTACACACAACCGAACCACTATGCTGACCACATTTTCATTTATATTATATAATGTAGTATATTTATTTACATTCCGAAATATTATATTATATTATATTATATTATATATATTTGTGTTTAGAAATATAAATAATATAATATATTTGTATATATAATATATTTCTCTATAATATAATATAAATTTCAGTATAATATTTATATATAATATATATTTATGTATAATTATAATATATTTATCTATAATATATATATATATATATTGTGTATATTTAATATATATAAATAGATATTTATACAGATATTTATAAATATATTTATATTTATGTGTGTGTGTATTTTTGTATTTATAGATATAATATAATTATAATATATATTATAGATATATTATATTAAATACATTTATATTGTATATTAGTGTATGTAATTATAACCATTTATATTATATCATCTACACACATATATATACACACAAAATTAAATTCATTCATATAATTGGAAATAAATAATATAATTAAATGAAATATATATATATATATATATATATATCTACTAAATTAATTTATAATTAATATACTATACTACAATATACAAAAAATTATTATATAATATATATAAATTTATTTATAAAAAAAATATTTAGAATATAATATATATATATATATATATTATAAATAAATAATATATTTATATTTATATTTATATTTATATTTAATTTTGTCTAAATTATGTATATTAGTATACATAATCTAATATAAATGTATTTATACAGAAATATATAATAAAAATGTATTTATGTACGTGTGTGTGAAACAATGTTATTATTAATTATTATTATTATTATTACAACTATTTTTTAAACTATAAAAATTATATATTTGTTTTATAATTTATATATTTTATGATCTATAGTATACATATATTATATGAAATACATTTATATTATATATTTAAGTATGTGATTATATACATTTATATTATATCATACATATATATACACACACAAAAATAAATTCATTCATATAATTAGAAATATATAATATAATCATATGTTTTATATATACTAAATTAATTTATAATTAATATGGTATACCAAAATATATATAAAATAATTATATAATATATATAAATTTGTATATAAATAAATATTTATAATTTAATATATATATATATATATATAATTATATAAAATATATATGAATATTTATATTTATATTTAATTTTGTCTATATTATATATTTTTGTATACATAATATAGTATAATGGTATTTATATAAAAATATACAATAAAAATGTAATTAATATAATATATGTATAATATAAATCATAATATAAACGTATAGTATTTATAAAACCATATATAAATTTCATAAATTTGAATAAATATATTTATAATTACATTTATATTATGTATATCAATATTTATATATATATACATTTTTGTTTATCTGTATAAGTATTTATTTACAATATATATATATATATAATGTACTTATATATATGTGTGTTTATAATGTATTTAAATACATTTATATAATGTGTTTATGTAATATATATACACACACACATGCACACACACACACACACACACATATTATAAAATTTGAATTTATATGATATTTGTTTTAAAAAATAAATAAAAATTTAGAGGGGGTTTAAAACCACCTCTAATTAGAGGGATCTATAGTGGTTCATAACCCTTATCAAAATTCTTGAATTAGAGTCGGTTGTGAACCCCCTCTAATGTCATCAATTAGAGGGGGTTCAAAACCCCCAATAATTTCTTAAATTATACGAGGTTCAAAACCCCTCTAATTTCTTAAATTAGAAAGGGTTCAAAAACCTCTCTAATGTAATGAATTATAGGGGGTTCAAAACCCCCTCTAATGTCAACAATTAGAGTTGGTTCAAATCCCCATTTAATGTCATCAATTAGAAGGGGTTCAAAACTCCCCCAAATTTCATAAATTATAAGGGGTTCAAAACCCCCTCTAATCTAAGTGATTAGCATCTTTTCGTAAACCCCCTCTAATATCTTAAATTAGATGGAGTTGTGAACCCCCACTATTTACTTTTAAAAAAATAAATTATATACATATATATATCCAAATGAATGTTATATATATATATAGCTCCTCTGAAATCCAACAGAATATATAGCACCACTAATTATTAAATTAGTGGTGGTTTTGATATAACCAGCTCTAAAATCAGACCAAATATTAAGAAAACAATGCTAAAAAATTTAGAAGGGGTTGTGGATAAACCCCTCTAAAAAACCATCGTTAATCTGCTGTTTTTTTTTTGTGTGCCACTGGATTTTTTATTACCCCCTGAATGTAAGGTTGACTATTTCTTTGGTGGGATAAAACTTTGTCTAGGAAGATCCATCAAGTTCTGTGAATTTGATAATAATGAGGAAATTTTCTGATATGCTCTCAAAGTTAAAATGGAGATCGACTAATCTCAAGGGTATCATGGGGATAAGAAGTGGAAACTGGAGTTTAATTCTGGTGGTCTGATGGAGAAATATAGTGGTGCCAAGAAATTTCAACATCCCCCTTGTCAAAGGAGTGGAAAAGAACGTTAGAAATTTCCTATGGGGGACTAGGGAATGCTTTAGGTGTGGGAAGGAAGGAAACCTAGATAATGATTTCTGATAGGAGAAACCCACTAATGTGATGGAGTAGAGGAATGCTCTAGTCAACCTATAGTGCATTGTTAACTACTTCTACTATAACGAACCAAGGTACTTTGCAAATCAATACACTAAGCCAAGGGATTTCGGATACAACCAACAACCTCCAGGGCAGCAAGGGCGATATTTTTCCATCACAACCACTGATGTTGATATCAAAAATGAATTGGTGATATGTATGAAAGTTATTAATTAAATATTAGAAAATTTACTTTTTGATTCTGGTTCTACACATATCATGAAAGTTCAGAATAACTATTCAAACACCACCATAAATCATGGAAGTGGAGTTATTAGGGAAAACAGAAAATCGGGAAATTATTTTATCCTAAGTATATAAGTCCCCCTTGTCAAAATTTGTGGGTTGAACTTCCCATAAAACCTTTTAATACTCCCTTTAGTGGAATTTGATACAATTTTGGTCATTTATTGGCTTTACTTATATAGTTCCAACAAAAAATTTTGCAAGAAGGAAATCTCTCTTTGTATTACAAATTGACCTCACTTTTTATACAAGTTCAAGGAAGATGATGAATATTATTTAGCACCATCATCTCAAGAATGGATATTATTTCCCTATAAGCAAGTGTATCTTGCTAAAATGATTGAGTCTAAGGAAATAATCATCCTTTAATACATGCTCATTTTGATGGAATAGGCTGATGTGTTTTCTGAGGAATTGTCTGGTCTTCCTCCAACTTGAGAGGTTGAATTTTCAATAGAGATTATACCTAAGGTGTTTCTATTATCCAAGATTCCATATTGAATAGTAGTTGTGGAACATGAGGTGATGAAGAAAAAACTATAGAAAAATCTAGGTAAATGGTTCATACACCCAAGTGCTTCACCATGGGGTTCACCAGTCATCTTCATCAAGAAGAATGGGTGAATACGCCATTTCATCGATTATTGTGAGCTCAAAAAGAT
Source organism: Viscum album (assembly GCA_963277665.1). Classification (NCBI taxonomy): domain Eukaryota; kingdom Viridiplantae; phylum Streptophyta; class Magnoliopsida; order Santalales; family Viscaceae; genus Viscum; species Viscum album. The sequence continues at coordinate 2,024,691,704 of OY728131.1, forward strand.
CACTGTAAAGAACAATTATCCTATTCCACGTATTGATTACTTTTTCAATCATCTATATAGAGCACAATACTTCTACATTGTGGATATTCAATTGATATATTATCAAGCACGGGTGAAGAAGGATGATATCTCCAAGACCACTTTTCATAAAAGGTAAGGGAACTATGTGTTTATAATAATGCCATTAAAAAACACAAATTCTCCATAAATGTTCATGGACAAGATGAATAGAGTTTTTAGATATTATCTCAACAAATTTTTGGTAGTCTTTATAGATGATATTATAATATAATCTAAAAGCAGGGATGGGAATGAGGAGTGTCTGAGAAATATGCTAGACTCTATAAAAGGAGAAGATTTATGCCAAGTATAGAAAATGTGTGTTCTGGTTGAAGGAATTATGTTTGTTGGGGAATATCATAACAAGAAATGGGATATCTATGGAAAATTAAAATATGAAAGCAATTAAAGGATGGTCAAGGACAAAATTTGTGACATATATTAATAGTTTCCTTGGGTTAGCTCGGTATTATCATCGATTTTTGAGAAATTTCTCAGGATTATCAAAACCCTCTTACCTAGTTAAATTGGAAGGGATTTAAGTTTTATTAGAATTATTAATGTGAAGAGAGATTAAAGGAGTTTAAAAGGAATCTTATCACTTCACTTGTGCTTAAACTACCCACAAGTGGAGAAATTTTCATAGTATTCAACGATGATTTGAAGAAGGGATTGGGTTGTATATTAATAGAGAATGACAAAGTCATAAGCAGTGCTTTAAGGAAGTTGAAAGTTCATGAACAGAACTACCCAACGCATGACTTGGAGTTGGCTGCAGCGATATTCACTTTGAAAATATGGAATCATTATCTCTTTGGGGATAAGTGTGAAATATATAAAGATAACCAAAGTCTCAAATATATATTCACATAGAAATAGCTAAATATGTACCAGTGAAGATAATTAAAGATGATCAAGGACTATGACTGCTTAATTCACTACTATTCGGGGAAAGTGAATAAAGTGGTGGATACTATAAGTAGAAAGGATCCAAAAATTCTATTATTGATGATAATTGAGAGGGATTTCATCTTCTTAGATGTGAAAAGGATATACATGGGAATCATAAAGGAAGGAACATCATAAATCCTTTCACAAATTATTGATCAACCTTCTGTTATGGAGAAGATAAAGGATTCTCAAAGAGATGATGTGAGAATTCAGAATAAAGTAGAAGCTATAAGGAAAGGGAAATCCTAGAAGTTCAATGTTATTGAAGAAGTAGTTGTGAGATTTGGGTCAAGACTATGTGTACTATCAAATCCTGAGTTAAAGAAGCGGTTGTTGGATGATGCACATAGATCAACCTTCTTCATTCACCTAAGAATCACAAATATGTATCGAGATATCTAATAAAACTATTGGTGGGACAATATTAAGAAGGAGATCCAAGAATATATATCAAGATGTATTATATGTCATCAAGTGAAAGCAAAAAGGCAAAAATTCAAGGGGATTATGAAACCACTGCCCATACCTACATGGAATTGGGAAAACATCACCATGAACTTTGTCACTATTTTTTTAAATACATCAATAGGGAATTATTCTATATGGTTTGTGTTGTATCATCTAACAATGATTAAACACTTCATTGTGATTATATAGAATTTTTCACTCAATCAACTTGCAAGGACATACATTAGAGAAGTTGTGTGGTTGCACGGAACACAACTATCGATTGTATCCAATCAAGATAAAATACTCTCCTCTAATTTTTGGAAGATCCTCTAACATGCTTTGAATACTGAGTAAAAATTCATCACATATTGTCTCCCTCAAACTAATGTCCAATTTGAGTATACTATCCATACACTTAAGGACATGTTGAGAGCTAGCTCAATTTACTTCAAAGAAATATGGGACCAATATCTTCCTCTGATTGAGTTCTCTTAAAAAAGAGTTTCCACTCGATCATTAAAATGGATCCCCATGAATCCCTTTATGGGAATAGGTGTATAACACCTATATGTTGGAATTAAGTTGGGGAATGAAAACTGTTAGGTCCTGAAATGGTCAAGAAAATGGTAGAAAACGTTAAGACCATTCAGCAGCACATTAAGGTGGCTCAGATTCGACCAAAGAGTTATGATAAAAATAATTGATGATAACTAGAGTTTGATGTGGGAGAAATGGTATTACTCCACATATCTCTATGGAATAAAGTGAAGATATTTGGGAAAAAGGAAAATCTTATTCCAAGATACATAAGCCCCTTTGAGATCATTGATCGCATTGGAGTGGTGGTCTACCAACTAGCACTCCCACCTAACCAATATCATGTACATGATGTATTCTATGTATCCCTAATGATAAAGTATATACCATACCCCCTCACACGTACTCAATACAGATTTGGTACCATTGGATAACGATCTCTCGTATAAGGAGAAGCTGATGAAAATCTTAGATCATAAAGACAAATTTCTAAAAAATAAGAAAATGCACCTTATCAAAGTGATGTGGAGAAACCACAAGTTTGAAGAAGAGGTGTGGGAACTAGAGGAAGTGATGAAAAAAATTACCCTCATCTATTTTAGTGTGGGTAAATAAAATTTTTAGGGTGAAATTTCTAAATGGGAGAAGATTTTGACGACCTGAAATGTTATAAATAATATTCCTCTTATGATTTAATGTCTTATTATGTAATATAGTTATAGAAAATAGATGAAATTATTTGGTTTTATCATATCTAATTTAAAAAACTATTAAGTATCATTACCATTGATAATATATTCCTTGATAAGTGATTGTATGATTAGTATAAACATAAACTTTTAATAAATCTAATTGACCCAGACAAAGGAAGTGATGGCCTCAACAAGTAGGATTGTACCCTATGAAGCTCATTTATCAGAGATTCTGAGGGATATAGAATCACTAGAATTTTACCTTTACTAATCCCAATATAATATCCAATAACTTAAGCATGAGTGAAACCATTTATGGGCGATGATCAAGATCATCGAGATCATGCCCAAAACCTTCTTCGCCAGACCACCCATGAAAGTCTCAGCCTCTCTCACCTTACCCTTAGTGATTTTTATAGTGTATTAAAGGGATATGTATAAATAACCTAACAGTATGAGTATGTACATTATTTTTTATAGGATAATGAATATATTTTATTCTTGTTATTGTTACTTTATAAATGATTTTTATTTTTATTCAATTAAACAAAAAAATTATTTTTCAGGTAATATTAGAATTCAATTAAGGAATTTATTTTGAAAAATTAATAGATTTTTGAAATAAATAATATTTTAATAAAATATTATTATTAAATAATTTTTATCAAATATAAATGACCATATAATTTTTATGAAGTCAAATGTAATTTGTATAAGTGTTCAAAAACTGTTATTGTCAAAACCCACATCATTTCTCAACAAATGTAGATTATTATTTTAAAAGTAAAAATAGAAATATTTATAAAATTATTTATACATAATGAATACTATTTTTTAATAAAAACTTAGTAATTATATAATGGTAAATTTTTCACAATTTTCTGATTCAAATATTTGGGTAAAAATTAAATACCTTATAAATATGCAGTGTGTATTATGACATCAAAATGAACAAAAAGTGATTTAATAAATACTATATAAGGTATAAAAGACCAAATATATGTTTTATATTTAAAATAATAAGATTTTATGTTTATTTTATTAATTATATAAATCCATTAAGAATCCTCCAAAACCATTAATATATTTTAATGTTTTAAAATCATTTCTTTGAGAGTATGACTCACCTCTATATAAGCAAGGTATTTTTTTATTATATTCCTCCCTTGGACTTATAAAATAATTAAAAATAATCCAAATTTTCAGAAACCATGGGAAAAAATTATGGGAAGGTTTTTTGTTTTGGTTACTTTATTATATAGAGTCCAAAACCTAAGTTTGATAAATATTAAAGAATTCCCCACTCATTTCCTATATAACCTAAACAAAGCTCCCATTTATCTTTACTAAAAATAATTTTATTGCATAATTAATCTTTCATACCCTATATAAAATCCTCCCAAGGTTCCACTAATCTCTCAAGAATCTTTTTTCAAGCATTTGGAGTCACGCACTCTGGTAAGGGATCCTCACTATCTCTTCTTTATTCAAGTTTCATTATTACCTTATGCCTTCTGTTTCCAATTCTTCATTTTGGGATATTTATATCCAAATAACAATTAATTAATATTTTATTTTAAAATTATGAGAGACCCATTTTTCTCCCATCAATCCATTTAATGAATTTTTATATGATGTTGTTTTGTAGCCGAAATTTCACTATGAATTTTCATTCCAAAACAATTGTGTAGTGAATACCATACCAATTACCTATCAAGGGTGTCAACCTTTATACACTTATGATTATTTGAATTGTTAATTACATTTATTTATTCCACACATATTTATCATGGAATAAAATATGATCTTGAATGAATCCATGTTGTATGATCTATGTGGCACACTTATGCATGAGAATGAAAATGGAGGGTGTGTCTGGATTTATATAGTGCACCAATGCATTTCGTAATGTTTAGTTTCGTGAAATTTCATGTTGGAATAGGGAGATGACCTTATTCCTTTATGTGAATTTTTACATCATGATGTCTTGAAATTTATCCTTGACCTTTTTTTATGCAGTTATTTAAGTTTTTGCAGTATTTCCCTTATTTCCTTTATTATTATCATGTTCTATCATGCCTTATTACTCATGTTTATGATTATAAATACTTTTATTACCTATTTATATTCCTATTTTATATAATTTATCACCTTATTCCAGGTTTATTCCCTTACTGGGCTTTATATATCACCTATTTCTTATGTATGTTATAAGGCCCCGGCCTTAAACCTTACTTAATATTGAATTAAATGAATAATTCACATTGAGGATCTTTTCAGGTTTAGAGTTTTATAGAATTAGGAAATAACTATTACATCTCAAAATATTACAAAGTAGACTAAGTTTCCATAAAATAAAAACTCTTAAAACATGTCTAGTTCCATGTTTTAGATAGCATGACTTTCCCTTGCTCCCATCCCTGACCCTATTCCACATTAAAACCTGTGAAAATCATTTCAAAAAACTTGGGGTGAGAATAAAAAAAATCAGTAAGGGATACACAAAGAATGAAAACTGTTAGTTTTTCAAACATCAAGTAAACCATGTATACATTATCAAAGTAATTCCTTCACCTTCATGAAGTAGTAAAAACTCTTCACTGAATAAAATATCATTACTTACCCTTTTGTAACCAAAGGATTACCATAAAACCCATATAAATAACACATAACATATAAAGGTAACTTGGGACAAAAACATACTTAAGTGGAATAACCATACGGTTGACTTCCACACATATCACTTAATGGAATAGCCATACGGCCAACTTCCATACATACTTAATAGAATCGCCATACGGCTGACTTCCATAACCAATGCATTGGAGGTTATAACGTAACCACCCGTCCTAGTATTCACGGCACCACCTATCATATGGTTTATCACGTAACCACCCTTAAAATGTCTAAGTACCAATATAAAATCATAAAACATAAAACAAATATAATGGAAGGAAATAATTTCCACACTTTGATAACAATATATCACATAAATATATTGACATAAAAAATCCATTATAAAAACCATTTTCAATACCAAAATACATAAAAGAGTATATGGTATTTATTTCATTTTAAAAACATTACGGCTTGTTGAGGAAGCCAAAGACCAAATAATACTCACGGCAGCGGAAAAGGTCGTTGTCACTGCATACGTTAAAAGAAACATTCCTTTTTATCGTTTAGTAAAACGCTTCGTAGAAAATGATTCCTTTTGTATAAAAGTAAAATCCAATGGGTTTTATACACCGTATAAAAGAAATTTTTGTATAAAACGAAATATGCCTCAATGAAAGGAGATTGAGACGAAGTCCCTTACCTCGGGTCCGACTTGACTCGATCGTTCTTTAACATCCTGAATAATAAACTTGAGTTAATTTATACTTTCTTAAGAACATTTTTCAAGTTTATTATTCCTTTTATATCACTTATTTCCATGTTATAAACATTATGTAATCATTAAGTTAATAATTTTTGTTTTGTCGATATTTGGTTCTTAAGTCAAAAGTGTACTTCTTACAATTACATGTTGTTCGTGTGTTCAAAGGTTCTTTATATCCAGAATGAAATTCCTAATTTGTATATCATATATATCATATATATCATATATATATATAGAATATACATTTATTTATAATATCACATAATCATTTAGAGGTAAGAAATGAAATGCACCGTTCATGGAGACGGTAAGCCGTACGTACGCATGAATGCTACTTTCATTTCTATGTCATATTAATGGAATTAAAACTAAATGAGAGGTATGTATATTTTAATTACAGAATTATATTAATCATTTAGATGTAGCATACATCATATATATCCATTATATATATGTACTTATAATAGTACATTACATTTGGGGATAAGAAATGAAATGCACCGTTCATGGAGACGGTAAGTCGTACGTACGCATGAACGCTACTTTCATTTCTATCTCATACTTTAAAGGAAAGAAAAAATAATAATTATATAGAGGTATATTATAATTTCCATATAACATCATATATAATAACTTTAAATCCAACCTTTATACGTCCCACATATGGCATTAACGAATCAAATCACTTTGAGGGGGCGGTAGTCTGCACTTCCTAAAATGAAATTATCGTGTTTACCCACAATGGAAACCATAAAGTTATACCACAAATGAAAAATAAATAAGCATAATGAAAACATAAACATAATATATATCATATATAAATATAGTGACATCTTAATGTCCACCATTAAAGGTGTTTAAAAGAAGATTGAACAATCATCGTTTCGTGAGGCAGAAATTTGCCAACCACAGAAACAGTATGTTCTTTAACCATTAGATGTAGATGTGTGTAAGTGTAGCATGAATTATTATTATAAAAAAATACTAGTATATTGAAGATATTGGAGTTGTTACAAAATAAATGAATAAAAAGAGTTTAGGGGGTTAGAGAAGCAAAATAAAACAAAAGAACACAAGTGAACACATTACCTTAAAATTGGGTAACTCTCTTAGATTTGAGCTCAAAGGCTTCTTTGGGAAGACTTATGCCCAAAGTGAGGCTTAAAGGAGTAAGAGAGGGGTGTGGAGAGATAAAATGGTCAGGGGTTGGCCGAACCAAAGGCTTTGGAAGTGTGGGTAAGGTGGTAGAGGTGGGGGCCTTTTATAAGAGGAGAGGAGGGGCACTCTTGGAAAGTAAGGAAATGTTACTTTATTATAGAATGAGTTTCGGATTTTAATGGTCCCACATTGATGTGTTTCGAGGATAAGGTGATAAGGGTACGAAATCCACCCATCCAATAGGTTTTGGACATGTGTAGGTCTTAGATTTTACATTATCTTTCCATTTTATTTAAATCGTTAAATAATGAGGTAATCACTGCATCATCATGGTGTCATAAATAATTTAATTTATTTAATGTCTAAAAATTATAAAAAAAATATCATGATGTAGGAAATATTTTTATATTTCCAATTAATTTTTATAGTCAAAAATCTGACTTGTATAACCCCATGTAAAAATTGTTTTAGTAAAACAACTCATGTTTGTGTCATTTTAATTTTAACATTAAATAAAAACATATTAATGTCATTTTCCAACCAAAGTGGCTCCATGGGGTCCCCAAGTTGACCCATGGATTTTCTTGGTCAGCCATGACACATCCAATAATGGTAGGACATGTGTCAAGTTCATTTCATATTATTAAAACATTATTTTTACCTTAAACTACACTAATTACCTCTAATCGCGATTAAAAACTTAAAAGTTACTATTCACCAAAAAATTATTTTAATCCCATTGAACCGCATTTTACTTCTTAATAACAACAATGTATGTCTTATTTTTGAAATTAAAAACACAGAAGTGGTAAAATTTCATTTAAACGAAAAAATCAGTTTTTATAAGTACCACATAGTGGTTTCACTATTCATCAAAAATTGAAGTTTTTCAGAAAAATACCAAAACTTCACCCTAATCTATACTTGATATTCCGGATTCAAAAATGAAGTCTATTTTAAAAAATTCAAAACATATAAGTTGCATTAATTAATTTAATAATTAATTCCCACTGTCACAGCAAATAGCGTGTTTTCATGAAACAATAAGTATCAAAAGATTAACACTAGTTTAAGTCCAATTTCAAAGTGAAATTAATTCCAATGACCACTATTGGATTTAATGGTAAAAATATATTCTAATTTCACTTTAAAACCAATTAAAATGATAATCTAATCATATAAATAAATTAGATTAAAAAGAGGTTTTGAATTAAAATACAACATTTTTCACTGTTCATTAAAAAAATGAACTTTATCGGAAAAATACAAAAAATTACACAAAGTAAATTTTGATGTCCCGATTCTAAAAAAGAGTTTTATTTGGTCCAATAGAATGTATAAAAGTGACCAAAACTATATTTGATGACGGTTCTCCATCAAAAGGCGATAAGTGAACCTTTAGTGAAAATTAGGGTATAAAACCCTAAAATTGAATTCTTTTCGTATTTTAAGCCTTTATCTTTTATTATATAAATGTAAAAACATTTAAAAACATATATAATCATATTTTAGTTATTTATATCCATTCCCTCCAATACAACGGCTATGTGTTAACTACCGTTAAAAATAATATTATTTTATTACTAGTGTGCCACGTAAGATTTAAACGAAACTCTTTGTTGCGTATCGGGTACGCTATCGAACATAGCAACCCCTTTAAAGTAAAATTAATATTTAATTAGTAAATATTAATAAATATGAAAATTATTTATTCTTTATTTACCTGGGATGTTACATCCTTCCCCCCTTTTGGGAATTGCGTCCTCGCAATTTTATTCACTTATCAAAATAAGTGGGGGTATTTATCCCTCATAGCATTTTCAGATTCACACGTTTCCTCTTCAACCATATGGTTTTTCCACAAAACATTTTCCTGGTGGATTACCTTATTTCGCAACACTTGCTCTCTTCGGTCAAGAATCTAGACTAGTTGTTCTTCATAAGAGAGATTCTCTTCCAACTGAACTACCTCTGAGCTCAAAACATGAGATGGATCTGGCATATACTTCCTCAACATCAAAACATGAAAAACATTGTGTACCTGAGATAAACTCGGAGGTAAATCCACTCTGTAAGAAAATGATCCAACTTTCTCCAATATTTCATATGGTCCAATGAACCTTGGACTCAGCTTTCCTTTCTTACCAAATCACATTACACTTTTCCATGGTGAAACTTTGAGAAAAACATGATCACTTATATCGAAAGATAGATCCTTCCTTCGGTTATCCGCATAACTCTTCTGCCTGCTCTGAGCTGTTTTCATGTGTTTCTGAATCAACTGAACTTTTTCTGCCAACTCTTCTATCAATTCTGGTCCCATCAACTTCCTTTCACCCACTTCATCCCAAAAAGCTGGAGTTCGACACTGCTTCCCATATAATGCCTCAAACGGTGCCATCTGTATACTAGAATGAAAATTGCTATTATATGAAAACTCAACCAAAGAAAGATGTTGGTCCCAACTTCCCTGATAATCCATCGAACAAGCTTGTAGAATATCCTCCAAGGTCTGAATTTTTCGTTCTTATTGCCCATCGGATTGCGGATGAAAAGCTATACTAAAATTTAATTCAGTACCCAACGACTTATGAAGGTCTTTCCAAAAGTTAGAAGTAAACCTGGGATCACGATCAGACACAATGGAGAGAGGAAATCCATGTAACCTGACTATCTCTTTAAGATACAAATGGGAAAGTTGATCTAGTGAAAAATTATCTCGTATAGCAAGGAAATGAGCAGATTTAGTCAAGCAATCAACAATAACCCAGATTGCATTATTACCTTGAGGTGTCCTCGGTAATCCCACAACAAAGTCCATGGATATGTTTTCTCGTTTCCACTCTGGCTCTGGTAAAGGCTGAAGCATCCCTTTCAGTAACTGCCGCTCTGCATTAACATGCTGACAAGTCAAACACTTCATAGTAAAATCAGCAATATCCCTTTTCATTTCATCCCACCAGTAATGCTCCCGCATATCTCTGTATATCATAGTACTGCCATGATGAACAGAAAACGGGGAACTATGAGCCTCACATAACAGCTCATTCTTCAACTATGAATCGCAAGGCACACATAATCTCTTCCCAAACTTTAAAACACAATCATTATCAATGTTGAATTCAGGCAACTTACCCTTCTGAACTAGCTCTACCTTTTTCTGCGACTCACTGTCTTCCCTCTGTTCTTGCTTAATTCTATCTGATAGGGATGATCTCACTGATACCTGAAACAAAACAAAATAACTTCCTGTACCAACAACTTCCATGCCAAATCTCATCAAATCCTTAACCAAAGGATCACATTCCAAACGCAAAATTGTTAATGAAGCATTACTTTTTCGACTCAAAGAATCAGCCACTTTATTTTCTTTTCCCGGATGGTAATTAATTGTACAATCATAATCCTTAATTAATTCCAGCCATCTCCTCTGTCTCATGTTCAATTATTTCTGAGTGAATATATACTTTAAACTTTTGTGATCAGTATATATTTCACACTTTACTCCATACAAATGATGCCTCCAAATTTTTAAATCAAAAACAACAGCAGCTAATTCCAAATCATGTGTAGGGTAATTTAACTCAAGAGTTTTCAACTAACGTGAAGCATAAGCAATTACCTGATCATTCTGCATAAGGACACAGCCAAGTCCCTTCAATAAAGCATCATTGTATATAACAAACTCACCATTCCTGGAAGGAAGTTCCAAAACTGGAGCATTCTCCAATCTTCTTTTCAACTCCTGAAAACAATCATCACATTCTTTTGTCCAGATATACTTAACACCCTTCCGAGTTAGCTTAGTCATTGGACTAGATAACTGTGAAAAATTTTCAAAAAACCTTCAGTAGTAACCTTCCAAACCAAGAAAACTACGGATCTCAGTTACATTAGTGGGTCTTGGCAATTCTTCAACAACTTTTTTTTAGCAGTATCAACAGTTATGCCATCTTTTGAAACAATGTGACTCAGGAAAGAAATTTGTTGTAACCAAAACTCACACTTGCTGAATTTTCCATATATTTTCTTTTCTTTTAAGGTTTGCAAGATAACCCTTAAATTTCTTTCATGCGCCTCTTTACTTTTAGAAAACACCACAATATCATCAATAAAAATAACCAACATTTTTCACCTGATTCAGTTGAGCCATCACTACAGCAAACTGTTTAGTTCTGATTCTGACCATCTCAGGATACTGATTCGAAAGGTCATTTCCCTCTGTATGCCTTCCCAGAAAATCTATTCTGATTCCTCTATGAAAAACCATTCTTAACACAAAAATATCTTAGGATAATCAACATAGTAATCTTTAAATGATATATCATTTCAGTCATACCATAAATTAATTTATAATTTAACAATTTTCTAACTCCTAAAGTTTTCTAAACTGACCTCTGATACCAACTATAAGGCCCCGGCCTTAAACCTTACTTAATATTGAATTAAATGAATAATTCACATAGAGGATCTTTTCAGGTTTAGAGTTTTATAGAATTAGGAAATAACTATTACATCTCAGAAGATTACAAAGTAGACTAAGTTTCCATAAAATAAAAACTCTTAAAAAGAAACATGTCTAGTTCCATGTTTTAGATATCATGACTTTACCTTGCTCCCATCCCTGACCCTATTCCATATTAAGTTCTATGAAAAACATCTCAAAAAACTTGGGGTAAGCATAAAAAATCTCAGTAAGGGATACACAAAGAAAGGAAACTGTTAGTTTTTCAAACATCAAGTAAACCATGTATACTTTATCAAAGTAATACCTTCACCTTCATGAAGTAGTAAAAACTCTTCACTGAATAAAATATCATTACTTACCCTTTTGTAACCAAATGATTACCATAAAACCCATATAAAGAACACATAACATATAAAGGTAACTTGGGACATAAACATACTTAAGTGGAATAACCATAAGGTCGACTTCCACACATATCACTTAATGGAATAGCCATACGGCCAACTTCCATACATACATGATGGAATAGCCATACGGCCGACTTCCATACCCATTGAATTGGAGGTTATAACGTAACCACCCGTCCTGGTATTCACGGCACCACCCGTCATATGGTTTATCATGTAACCACCCGTAAAATGTCCAAGTACCAATATAAAATCATAAAACATAAAACAAATATAATGGAAGGAAAACATTTCCACAATTTGATCACAATATATCACATAAATATATTTAAATAAAAAATCCATTATAAAAACCATTTTCAATACCAAAATACATAAAAGTGTATATGGTATTTATTTCATTTTAAAAACATTACGGCTTGTTGAGGAAGCCAAAGACCAAATAATACTCGCGGCGGCGGAAAAGGTCGTTGTCACCACGTACGTTAAAAGAAACATTCCTTTTTGTCATTTAGTAAAATGCTTCGTAGAAAAAGATTCCATTTTTATAAAAGTAAAAGTCAAAGGGGTTTATACACCGTATAAAAGAAATTTGTGTATAAAATGAAATATGCCTCAATGAAAGGAGATTGAGACGAAGTCCGTTACCTTGGGTCCGACTTGACTCGATCGTTCTTTAATGTCCTGAATAATAAACTTGAGTTAATTTATACTTTCTTAAGAACATTTTTCAAGCTTATTATTCCTTTTATATCACTTATTTACATGTTATAAACATTCTGTAATCATTAAGTTAATAATGTTTGTTTTGTCGATATTTGGTTCTTAAGTCGAAAGTGGACTTCTTACAATTACATGTTGTGCATGTGTTCAAAGGTTCTTTATATCCAGAATGACATTCCTGATTTGGATATCATATATATCATATATATCTAGCATATTCATGTATTTATAATATCACATAATCATTTAGAGGTAATAAATTAAATGTACTGTTCATGGAGACGGTAAGCCGTACGTACACATGAACGCTACTTTCATTTCTATGTCATATTAATGGAATTAAAACTAAATGAGAGGTATATATATATTAATTCCAGAATTATATTAATCATATAGATGTAACATACATCATATATATCCATTATATATATGTACTTATAATAGTACATTACATTTGGGGATAAGAAATTAAATGCACCATTCATGGAGATGGTAAGTCGTACGTACGCATGAACGCTACTTTCATTTCTATCTCATACTTTAATGGAAAGAAAAAAAATAATGATATAGAGGTATATTATAATTTCAGTATAACATAATATATAATAACTTTAAATCCAACCTTTATACATCCCACATATGGCATTAATGAATCAAATCACTTTGAGGGGGCGATAGTCCGCACTTCCTAAAATGAAATTATCATGTTTACCCACAATGGAAACCATAAAGGTATACCACTAATGAAAAATAAATAAGCATAAGGAAAACATAAAAATAATATATATCATATATAAATAGATTTAAATCTTAATGTCCACCATTATAGGTGTTTAAAAGAAGATTGAACAATCATCGTTTCGTTAGGCAGAAATTCGCCAACCACAGAAACAGTATGTTCTTTAACCATTAGATGTATATGTGTGTAAGTGTAGCTATAATTATTATTATAAAAACATCCTAGTATATTTAATATACTGGAGTTGTTACAAAAGAAATTAATAAAAATAGTTTAGGGGGTTGGAGAAGCAGAATAAAACAAAAGAACACAAGTGCACACATTACCTTAAAATCGGGTAACTCTCTTAGATTTGAGCTCAAAGGCTTCCTTGGGAAGACTTCTGCCCAAAGTGAGGCTTCCAGCAGTAAGAGAGGGATTTGTAGAGACAAAATGGGTAGGGTTTGGCCGAGCCAAAGGATTTGGAAGTGTGGGTAAGGTGGTAGAGGTGGGGGCCTTTTATAAGAGGAGAGGAGGGGCACTCTTGGAATGTAAGGAAATGTTACTTTATTATAGAATGCATTTCGGATTTTAATGGTCCCACATTGATGTGTTTCGAGGATAAGGTGATAAGGGTTCGAAATCCACCCATAAAATAGGTTTTGGACATGTTTAGGTCTTAGATTATACATTATCTTTCCATTTTATTTAAAACGTTAAATAATGAGGTAATCACTACATCATCATGGTGTCATAAATAATTTAATTTATTTAATGTCTAAAAATTATAAAAAAAATATCATGATTTAGGAAATCTTTTTATATTTCCAATGAATATTTATAGTCAAAACTCTGACTTGTATAACCCCATGTAAAAATTGTTTTAGTAAAATAACTCATGTTTAGGTCATTTTAATTTTAACATTAAATAAAAAGATATTAATGTCATTTTCCAACTAAAGTGGCTCCATGGGGTCCCCAAGTTGACCCATGGATTGTCTTGGTCTGCCATGACACATCCAATAAGGGTATCACATGGGTCAAGTTCATTTCATATTATTAAAAACATTATTTTTACCTTAAACTACACTAATTACCTCTAATTGCGATTAAAAACTTAAAAGTTACTATTCACCAAAAATTTATTTTAATCCCATTGAACCGCATTTTAATTCTTAATAACAACCATGTATGTTGGATTTTTGAAATTCAAAACACAGAAGTGGTAAAATTTCATTTAAACAAAAAAATCAGTTTTTATAAGTACCACTTAGTGGTTTCACTATTCATCAAAAATTGAAGTTTTTCAGAAAAATACCAAAAATTTACCCTAAGCTATATTTGATATTCCAAATTCAAAAATGAAGTATATTTTACAAAATTAAAAACATATAAGTTTCATTAATTAATTTAATAATTAATTCCCGCTGTCAGAGCAAATAGCGTGTTTTCATGAAACAATAAGTTTCAAAAGATTGACACTAGTTTAAGTCCGATTTAAAAGTGAAATTAATTCCAACGACCACTATTGGATTTAATGGTAAAAATATATTCTAATTTCACTTTAAAACCAATTCAAATTATAATCTAATCATATAAATAAATTATATTAAAAAGTGGTTTTGAATTAAAATACAACATTTTTCACTATTCATTAAAAAAATGAACTTTATCGGAAAAATACCAAAAATTTACACAAAGTAAATTTTGATGTCCCGATTCTAAAAAAGAGTTTTATTTGGTCCAATAGAATGTATAAAAGTGACCAAAACTATATTTAATGACGGTTCGCCATCAAAAGATGATAAGTGAACCTTTAGTGAAAATTAGGGTATAAAAGCCTAAAATTGAATTCTTTTCGTATTTTAAGCCTTTATCTTTTATTGGATAAATGTAAAAACATTTAAAAACATATATAATCATATTTTAGTTATTTATATCCATTCCCGCCAATACAACGGCTATGTGTTAACTACCATTTAAAATAATATTATTTTATTACTAGTGTGCCACGTAAGATTTCAATGAAACTCTTTGTTGCGTATCAGGTATGCTATCGAACATAGCAACCCCTTTAAAGTAAAATTAATATTTAATTAGTAAATATTAATAAATATGAAAATTCTTTATTCTTTATTTACCTGGGATGTTACATATGTCCCGAGTTTATCCTATGTAGTTTTAAAATCCATGGATTTTTTAAAGCATGTTAAGGAAGGTTTAAATAATGTTGTTGTATCCTATGTTCAAGATGTTATTTTATGTAAATAATTCCCAAATACACTAGACTTATCAATCTTTCGGGTTGTATTAAGTGTAATATTATGTAATAAATAATGTATTAAAGTGGAATAAATTGCAAGGTTGTTATAGAAACTATTTATTTTGATCGCAATGTTTATTTTTGAAAATGGAAAATTTTTATAATTATTTACAGACTAATGGTTTCTTTATTTCTATTTTTATCCATTACTAGGATTTTTTTTTACTCATCCTATGTTTTTAAAATGATTTTATCATGATTTTAAGGAAGATTGGGGATAATTATGAAGTCAAGATAAAATTTTTAAAGATATGTCCTGAAAATAAAACATGTTTTATTTTAAAAGGGTTTCCTTTTGTGAAAAAATGGATACTAAATATAATTTCCCACTTAACATGTATGGGATTACTATGTTAAAGTTCCCTTAATTCTATAAAAACTCTAAAACTAAAATATATCTGGGAAAAGAAATTGATTTCAAGTTTTAAAATAACTACAATAAGTATTGTTTAAGGTTGGGTCCTTATAGTTGGTATCAGAGCAAGGTTTAGATAACTTTGGAGATTAGGATATTTTCAGGTGAGGTTATATTAAGAGTTATGTATACAATAATGGGTTTATAATTTTAAGGTTGATCATAAGATCATTGCCTTAGAAATCCATTTTAAGACATTAAGTTGTGAAATTTTAAGGTGACTAGTGATATTTTTTGAGACAATTATTTTTTGAGGTAATTATGGGTTATTTATTTTTGGGATGAAAAATGAAAAGTATAAGATAACCTTTTTGGTTAAAAAATTTCTTTAAATTTGAATATATTAAGTTTATTTTGATGATTTTATAATATTTTTTGGAATATTATAAGGATTATATTAATATAATTTTAGAAAAAAGGGTAACATGTAGGTCATATGACAACCCACTACATGTGGTAAGGTCATGAGGTTCTAACCCACAATCAAAGGGAGACAATGGTGTGTGACCTAATAATAGCCTATATGAAGTCCTAGTTAGTATGAATTCTTGTTTTTTGTTAAATAATTTAATGGATAAAGATTAATTTTTGGGAATATGTGTATTATCATATAGAATATAGTAAGATTGAAATTTTATTTGGTGATTAAGTGATAAATTTTATTTTAGAAGAAGATCACTATAATTTTTGGAATCCTTATAGGAATAAGGTAAATATAATACTATGAGATTTTATTTGAGTAATAAAGGTTGAAATTTTCTTTTTTTAATTTATGATGTATGGAAATGATTAACATATCTTATAGATTATATGATTTGGGTATATAATTTTTGGTATGAGAGTAATTCATGTTATTTAGAGATAAATATTAAAATTATGTTGGAATACTATGAGGTCAAATACTTATGAATTTTGAGTTTCAACCTTAGTTTGGATTTTTTTTGAGTAATTTTAAAAAAAATATTTATCAAGTGATCTATATTGAACTTTGGGTATTACTGTTTAATTTTACATATTAAAGTAGTTTTTCATCATATAATAGTTTATTCTTCTTATGGAATTATATTATCTTATCCTAACTATTTTGGTCTTTATTAATACCAAAATCTAGGAGGAAAATATTTTCATCTTTTTGTGGATTTAGTGATTTATATAATTTGATTCTAATGCTTCAGGTATGAAAATTTTATCTTAAATACTCATCGTTTAGAGAAAATGATGAGATTGTGGTGGAAATTGATTAAAGGATGAAACACTACTTTTCAAGTGATTATATTTACTAATTTTCTTGGGAAGTAAAGTAACTTAATTTCTCAACTCTATGAAAATGATATTAAAACAAAAATGTTATCCATTTACTTTTCTTATCGGGAAATCAATTACCTTTAAACCAATCATGGATTTATGGTTTTATGATTGTTCACTTTCTCATGACCATTTTTTCAATCAATCCTTATCAGTACTTAGGTGTTATATTTTATCTTCCATGTTCATTTTTTTACACATGGAAACCTAGTTATGTGTTATTCTAGATGACCTTTGTAATTTCCTTCCTTTTAAAATGGATTTTTTATTAATCCTTTTTCTGATGTGGTATTTCAATAAAGTTATTTTGAAAAGTAAAATCTTAGTTACTTATCCCAAATTCAAAATTGAGAGGATAAAATTTCCAAAATGGTGTAATAATATAACATCTCATGTTTTAAAAAATGAAAGACTATGTTTGATAGAATACAAGATACGCAACACTGATATTAAACGAACAACTAAATGTTTTTATTATGAAACCGTTATAACCTAGCCATTAAAATAGAAGGAATGAATATTATTAACTAAATTTTTAAAAATTAAATTTTCCTACTCATTTTTAATTTATTAATTAATTCTTATAAAATTAAGCACATAATTTTAATAAATTCATTTTATCGCTCAAATAAACTTCCTTCAAGAATGATTTGTATTTCTTTTTTGATTGAAAAATATAATTACTTTATAGAAATGTTATAAATTTATATAATTAAATAAATATAAATTTTTAAATCATCATATCAAAATAATCTTTTGGTTAAATTTCAAGACTTTTCTCAAAAGTTTGATTTTTCAATTAATAGTGAAAATGCTGATTTTTTAAAAAAAATTGTATTTTTTTTCAAGTATTTAAATTAAAATTATATTTTGGTTTGAAAATTTAATTTGTTAATTTTTATTTAAAATAGTCAAATTATTTTTTTTAAATGGATTTAATACTTTAATTTATTATAAAACATTTTATGTTTAAAAAAGGGCATTTTTCTGAAAAACTGTTTTTTGTTGCGTTTTGCTGATTTAATTTTAAATTAAAGGATGAAAATCCCGTGTTTTAAATTTGGAAAAATTTATTCCATATTTGGAATCAGGAGGTACAAATTTATTAAACAATTCACTTTTATTTTTGCATGATATGAATAGTAACCCTGGTAAATTTTGTTACCATAATAAATTGTAAATCTGGTAATCAAGGGAAACAATAATATGATAAGGACTATAAAATAACCCTAACCCTTGAACCAATTATATTGGATTAGTTAATTACATCCATAATAATTTAATTTTAGAATATATGTAATTTTTCCATTTATAAGTGATTATGACATTTATAATATTTTATTTAAAGAAAAGACAAATATGTCACACTCATGTTTTTAATAACAATTAAATTTTTAATACAGGGTTATCCAAAGGATATGTTGGATGATAAATAGTATTTTTAAATATAATAGATTTATATTCAACATGGTAATTTATTTTTAATTATTATTTAAGAAATAATTACCTTAAATGTTTTCACAACACTAATGGAGTAATTATTTAATTAATGGAAAAATAAAATAAATGATATCAAAAATATTAAAATAAATATAATATGATATAATTAATGTAATAAAAATATTTTATAGAATACTTTTAAATTTTATTTATGTCCTTTTTTTTAATTTATCTTGTTGTATTGATATTTTTAAAAGTCAAAGTAATGAATAGTGACAAAAATGACATTAATGATATTTTAAAATAAATAATATTTTATTAAATGATATAAAAAAACTAAAAATAATAAATTTGGAAAAAAAATATTATTATAAGGATAAAAATATCAACCATGATCTAATTATGGGTCTTTTTTAATTTTATAATAATAATATTGACCCTCACCGATTAAAAAACAATGGTGTTATTGTAAGAGTTAAAAGGGTTAAATAAGTGTTAAAACTAAATGATAAGGGTAATAAAGTGAACTAAACATATCCAAAAATTATTTTATGGGGTTATTTCAACCCATAATCATATTATATTCTAAATAACTCACTTTGGATCCATTTTTAATTAAAAATTAATTTATATTAGTTTAATGTTTTGAGAAATTCCAAGAGTGCCCCTCCACTCTAATATAAAAGGGAACTTCTTATTCTCATATTTTTCAAATGTAAAAAAACATTTTATACATAAAATATATTCCCAAATACCTTAATAGAATATCTAAACTCATTATAGAGGTCTTATGTTGGGAATAATACCTTTCTTTGTGGTTTTAAGGTGTTAATCAAAAGAGATTTTCCAAAGAAGTTGTATTGTTTATCCACTTGTTTTAGTTTTGTTTCTTCTTCCGACTCATTAAAATATTATTAAAATATGATAAAATAATGACTCAAATATATTGAATATACTTAGATGTTTTTATTTTATTTTTTTGACCTATATCCATCTCCACTTCCATCAGATGGGAAATGAAGTCGGCATTTGTGTGTACGACGGACTATCTCCTCACGAACCGATATGATTCATTTTCCATCTTTATATCTCACGATTGGTTATAATTATGGAATTAATGTTTATAAATGATTTTAATAAAATTATTATCATTATTAAAATATAATCTATCATTTAACTTATTACTATTCCATGTACTGAAAAATGATAATGTCATTCGTGTGTATGTGTGAATTATCACCTCCACGAAGCGATGTGATTCATTTTTCATCACCATGTCACATGGATAATATATATGAGTATATTTAAATAAATAATTTTATGTATATGATATTATTATAATTCTTTAAATATAAAATTACGCTTACCTTCTTTCCATAATGATCATTAAAAAATGAAAATGTTACTCATGTGTGTGTATGGCCTACCATCTTCATGATTGTAATGTAGTTCATTTTTCATATACATATTTAATGGTTTGATTTAAAAGTATAATTTATGTATAAAAATTATAATTATGACATGAATATTATTCTATACGTGATTAAATTATGACTACTTTTATAATAGTCAACTTACCAAATCCATTTTGGACATAGGTAGTGAATATCATCAAAACATCCAATGTGAACTTAAAATGATTAATTAATTATATATAACATAGAAATGAATGATTTAATAATAATAATAATAATTAAAAAAAATTATCAATCAATTATAAATTAACCTAAGTTCATTATTTTGGAAGATAAATAACGGGCGTGATAATTCAGACTCAAGGTAAGTGACTCTTTAACTAAAAACCTATTTTTAAAAGTTCTAAATATTTATCTCTCATGTACATGTTTTTAAAATAATTTTTATGAATTTATATGGGAATAAATGTCTTAAAATTTAAATTTTTTAATTTATCTCAAAAAAATTTCAAAAAAAAATCTTTTTAAGATTTTATGCAAGGGACTTTTAAAAATCCCCCTTTAATGTTTCCCTTTACAAAATTCAAAATAAATGTTTCTTAAAATTATATATAATGAACGTATTTTCTTTATTTCATGATTCCTTAATGTTTTAAAGCTTACTTTACTATATTATGTGTTTATTTTCAAATAAAGTGTTTTCCTTTGTATGTGCACAACATTCTCTTAAAATAAGTAATTTTCCTCAAGGAATGTTTTCATGATGCAAGCATTCATGCTTTATGATTATGTTATGGTTCTTAGGAATTTTTTATGATGATGGGTGGTTCTATTTTAAACTAAAGACAAGTGGTTCTATAATATCCCACCAATTTTTTGGGTATGTTGGAAGTTGAATGTGATGGTCATTCCATGTGTAACTACGCTGGTTACATCCAAGTATTACTATCAAGGTTATTTTATAGTAGTCATGAGGGTTATATTATAAGGTAGTTTTGAGGGTTATATAATAATTAAGTATGATAATAAAATCATGTCCCAAGTTACCTATATGTTTTATTATACTTGATATGTTATTTTATAGAAATCTCATGTTTTCACAAGGTAAGTTATTGAGTTTATGTTCAGAGGAAAGTATATGTTACTTAGCTTTATGAAAAGGTTTTCCAAAGTTTATCTTATTTTTAAATAAGTCTATATAGATTTTTTTTCTTTAATATTTATTATGAAATGTTTTATAGAAAATTATGGTTAGAAAAGGTGATTTCTTGGGTAAGAATTTTACATTTTGAGCCTAAAGTTTTTTTTTTTTTGAGAAAAGAAAATTTCTATAAATATTTATATAGTAATGGTTTATTTCTTTCCTTTTATATACCTTACTGAGATTTTTTTTCTCATCCCATATTTTAAAAAAAATACCTAGATTTTAAGGAATAATATGGATAAGGATGATTTCAAGATCAAATTTGTGAAGATATGTCATGAAAAGAATACATGTTTTATTTTAAAAGGGTTTCCTTTGGTGGAAAAATAGATACTTGGTAGAAGTGTCCAATTCTAATATATGGGTTTACAATATAATAGTTTTTCAAAATTCTCAAAAACTTCAATCCTAAAATATATTTTTGAAAATAAATTGATTTCAAGTTTTAAAATAACTAGAATATGTATTGTTTAAGGTCATGTCATTACACTATATGTGTAAACAATATATTATCATAATTTATTTGGTATTATTCATACCCTCAAAACTAATTTCTTGTTGATAACTATCACATTTAATAATAATATTTAAATAGTATATCATGCTTTATATAAAATCTATGTTTCATGTAAAGCAAGAAATCAAAGGTAAAAAATATTTAAAGAGAAATATATCTTAAATACATGAGTGTTAAATTATACTCCCATATAAGAATTTATCCCTTGAAATTATATCACTCTTATATAAAAAATTTAGGATACTACTACCTCATCATGTCCTCTGGTTCCCATATAACTTCCTTAAATTTATGGTTTTTCCACAAGAAATTGACCAAGTGAGTGGTTGTGTTTTGCCGCATTTTCTCTCTTAGATCTAGAAACTTCATTGGTTTTTCCTCGTAATAGAGATCATACTATACTTGTATTACCTCTAAGTTCAGAACATGCGAATGATTGGGTATCTACTTCCTCAGGAGATATATATGGAACACATCATGAACTTAAGAGAGATTATGTGGAACTGCCAATAGATAAGAAACCATCTATATATGATCAAGAATTTCAAAAGGATTGATATATCTAGAGATAAGCTTGGCCTTAAATCAAAATCTCATAATATTTTTCCAAGGAGATATTTATAGCAATACATTATAACCAACTTTAAATTATAGATCTCATCAATGATTGTCATCATAAATTTTCACTCAACTCTAAGCTATACCGATGTGTTGATGAATGGATTTAACCTTCTCTTTAATTTCCTTAGAGAGCTCGGGTCCTAATATCTTTTTTTCGACAACTTAATTCTTTCACATTGTAGTTACAAACTTACTACCATAGAGGTATTCATAAGGAGTAATCTGAATGATTGGGTGAAAGTTATTTTTGTAGGAAAACTCAACCAAAGAAAGATGTTTATCCTAACCACTTTTAAAATCCATAGGAAATGCTCTCAACATATCTTCTAGGTTTTTAATAATCCTTTAAAACTAACCATATGTCTATGGATGATATGAATTACAAAATTTCAACTCTGTATTCAATGCTTTTCGAAGACTTTTCTATAATTTCAAGGTAAACCACTGATCCCGATCAGCTATAATATCATGTAGTACTCCATGCAACCTTACCAATTACTTAATGTGTATCTTGGAGGGATTATTGATAGAGAAATTTTATCTAATTTTAATGATATGTGTTGACTTCATAAGGTGATCATTTATAACCCAAATATCATTATGGTCTTCAGAGGTTTTGGGAGTATGGTAATGAAATCCATGGTAATGTTTTCCCATTTCCATTCAATTATGGCTAATAGTTGTAAAATTAACTTGTACATTGGTCTCTTAAACTTAACTTTTTTACATACCAATAATAAAGATAAATACTTTGCAATAACCCTTTTCATTTTATCCCACTAGAAATAATCTTTCATATCTCTATATATATTCGTACATCCAGGATTAATAAATAATAGTAAATTATATGCTTTATCAAATAGATCCTTCAAATTAGGTATTTATAGGACACATACTCAATTCCTAAACCTTACCATTCCATCACAATCATAGTCAAACTCTATAATATTCCTCACTTCATTCTACAGTTACACACCTTTCTTATATGCCTCTTCAATACTAACATGGAGGGATGGTTGAACATTTATCTAAGAATGATATGATATACAACTTTTCCTTATGATTTCAAGACCTATATTCTAAAAATAAATAAGTATTATTTATCTTTAAATCCTCATTGTGGAAAAACTAGAATGGTTTTTTCAACTCTGGGCATCATCTAGCTTGTACTCCTTTTTATAGTGGTAATGTATTGAGAAAACATAATCCTTAATCAACTCCAACCATCGCCTTTGGAATATATTCAACTCTTTATATGTGAATATATACTAAAATATTTTATGATTAGCATATATATCACATCTTTCAACATAAAAATAATGCCTCCATATTTTTAATGAAAAAAATATAGCTTCCAACTCCAAATCAGAAATCGGGTAATTTTTCTTTGGGATTTTACCAACATGTACTTCTATATAAGGATGAATATCATCCCCTTATTTGATGAATAACTATAGATCACAAACTATTATCCATTTTAGGTAAATTTGAGTATAGTTTCATGACCAACCATTTTTTAACTCCATGAAATATTCCTCTCATTCGTTTTTCCAAAGTAACTTGGATCTTTTCCATGTCAACTTGGTTATGGGATTAGATAACCATGACAAATATCTAAAAAAGTTTAGATAGTATGCAGTTATCCTAAGAAAAATATGAATTTTAGTCACCATGTATGTTCAAGTCCATTACTCAATAACTTTCATATTTATAGGATCCACTAATATAACCTCTCTTGAGATTATATGACCTAAAAATGAAACTTTTTGTAGACTAAATTCATACTTTCTAAATTTGGAATACAACTTATCCTTTATTAGGGTATTTAACAAAATCCACAAATAATATTCATGATATTACTTTCCCTAATAATATATAATAGTTTCATCAATAATGACTGCCACAAGATTATCAATGTAATCTCTGAAGGCTATATTCATTAAATCCATGAAGATATTGAGGACATTGGTAAGTCCAAATGGCATCACTATAAATTCATAATGTTTATACCTCATATAGAAGGATTTATTAAGAATATCCTCCTTCTTAATCCTAATTTATGATATCTAGATCAAATTTAAATATTTAAAAAACATTGATCTCCTAAAAATTGATCAAACTAATCATAAATATAGGGTATATGATACTTGTTCTTAATAGTAATCTTGTTAAGTTTCTGATAATAAATTAAAAGCATTAAACCATCTTTTTTCCTGAAAAAATAAAAGGTTCACCCCATGGAGATGCACTCAGGCATATTAATCCCTTTTCTAGATTCTCTAGTATTAACTTATTTAATTTCTACAGCTGAATTGGTTCTATTCTATATAAGTCCTTTGAAATATATGTAGCACAAGGTATGAGTTCTATTGAAAACTCAACTTAATGATTTAAGGAAAACTAAGAAATTATTCAAGAAAAACATTAGAATATTCCAAAAAAATATTCATATCTTTATTATTGAGTTTCTCACTAGCCATTTGAGGTAAATATACCTCATTAATAGACCATAAGACCCATACAATGGAAGTAATATCCATTGGAAGTTCATATCTATCCACCCACCAAAATACGATCATAGGTTGGTTTGGAATATCAAATTTGACTTCCCTTCCTTGGAAATTGGTATGGGATCTAAATAAATAAATCTAATACATGCCCAAAATGATAAAAAATTCAACTAAAGTGACAATCATAAGATTTTCAGGAAGCACATTCCCAAAAAATTCTATTGAATAAGAGAAATTGACTTGAGATGTGATCGTCACACCATTAAGAGATTTTACTACTAAATCAATATCTAATCATTGAGGTAGTGTGATACCATAATAAAAAATTTTAGTTATAAAAGAATGGGTAGATATATAACTAAATAAAAAAATTAATATTTTATTGTAAATGGTAAGGGTACCTTTCATCACATCATTATTGTGACCTACATTAGCTGTTATGATCATAGGAGATTTCCCTTTTTCTCATGGATTAATATGTTACTGGAATTGGTTTTTATCATTAACCCTTAGATTCATTCATTTTTTAGTGTAATGTTTATACATATTTAAATTATATAATTGGCATTTGTGTGAAGCATTTATTTGAACTTTCTCTCTGTTGATCTCATTAACTAACCTATTCACATCACTTTGGATTTATTTTTCTCTGTGGCCTTCTTTACCAAATTTAAAATAGTTACAAGATCCCATTAGTAAATTTTATTTGTGATTCTTTTAACACTTATAAAATGAAGGGATGATAATTTTCATTCCTCCATGGGTTTTATTATTATAATTTCCTTAAAAATGCATCTTTCTCTTCTTATCCCCAAAACCAAAATAATAATGAGATCCTCAAATATTCACACCTATACAAAAAGATTTTATAACATTGATATTTTAATATTAGTTTTGAATAACTAACATTAAAAATATTTTTAACATTGTTTATTTAATAACTAATGTTAAAAAAATTATTTTGTCATCTTTAACATTGGATGTTTAAATAACCAACATTAAAAATATGTTATAAAAAATTTTTAACATCGCTTATTTCAATAATTGATGTTAAAAATCTAACCCATATATATAAATTCACTTTTTTCATATCACATAAATGTAATTTAACCTTCCCACCTCTGAATTCACCCTTTCACACAAAGAAATTTCAATTTTTTCCATCACACTAAAATTTTAATTCCCACCTACAAATATATCACTAGAGACAATCTTTCTTCCAATTTTTTCACTAACTTCTATTTCTCCCCCTGATACTTTTTTTTCAACCTCTCAAACATTTATTTCTCCCAGGATTATTGATTTATGTATTTTAAATCAATATTAAATATTCATTTTAGATATGGATACCATTGTTTTACTGAGATAAATTATGAAGAAATTTTTTTTAAAATAGTAATTTATCAAGGAACATTGTATAGAGGTAAAATCCGTAGAACAGTTTTATTTATTCTCATTTAATACATTTATGATATTTTAATTAATATTTTTTGATTTTTTTCACTATATCATTGAATTATATTTATTTTTTCTAGATCTATAATTTCAAACTAATTATTTGATCTTGAAAAACTATATTTTTTTATTCTATAAAACAACTCTGTGTAAGTTTTTACGATCTCAAATAATTTTTTTCCGAAACATGCTTTTCACATTTTTTTAAATAGATTAAAAAATGATATTTCACATCATTTTTTTGAAAACCAATGTAAAAAAATAGGTTTTTACATTGTTTTTAAAAAAATTATGTTAAAGATCATTTTTCATGTCAGTTTTTAAAAAATCGATGTGAAAATCAAAAAAAATGCATTTTTAATATATGTTTTAATAACTAAAATTAAAATATATATTTACAATTTCACTTTCAAAGATGTCACCTAAAAAATAACATTAAAAATATAAACACCCCATTTTTCTACTAGTGTAATTTCTATCTTGAGAGAATATTTAATGATTTCTTCATAGTTGTTGAAGTTTCTTAGAGCCAATGCCTTTTGGAGACTTGTCCTTAAACCAATAAATAATTGTTCAACTTTCTATTCTTAGTTGATAATAAAATCATAATCATACCTCAAAAGTATTAATAAATTAACTCCATAAGTTCTAATGGTTTTCCCATCCTTCTGCATTAGTTCTATAAATTCCCTCTATATTTTCATGCAAAGAGTTTGTGGAAAATACTTATTGAAAAAATATCTTTTAAAACTATTCCCATGTCATGGAATAAATTTATTTATATTTCCTCATATTCATCATAATATTCCACCATTATTCATCTTCATGTTCCAAATGATACATAGCTAAAACAACCTTCTCATGGTCCAAGGTTTAGAGAAAAGATAATATATTTTCAATAGAATTGATTCATTACTTATAAATAAATGTATTGGAGGAATCTCTCTAGAAAAGTAAAAATTTCCACATAAAAGAATAAATATTTATCTTCTCATTTCATTGGAATTTTAGAATATCAACATGACTCATGTTACCATTTATATCTTGAGTGATTTGGGTGAGCATAGCTATAATTGTTTTTAATCACATCTCCCATTTCATTCGGTTACTCGTGGGGATGGTAATTTCATTAGATGTCACATTTTTTGTTCAAATAATTTCTCTTGATTCTAGACATTGAATAAAACCAAAAAAATATATTGTGAGTATCAAACATTAACAATCATATTAAATAGTCATATGATTATTGAAATCATTATTATGATGTACTAAAATATGAAACATTCTTTCAACCCATGATACTTTATGTTCATCTGATATCCCTATGTACTATCATATGTTTTCATAGATTCTATCCTCTCATTCATCATAATGGTTTATAAATAGAATTTGAAATAAGTAAATCATGTCCCCTAGGTGTCTCTAGCTAGGTTTTCAATATTAGGACCACTCATCATACACTATGTAAAGATTAAGTTGATACTCAACCAATCTTTTTCAGGGTTATCAACCCTAGGTGAATCCATTCCACATATAAATCCACTTTCTAGTATCTAAATAGGGATTTCATTTATTTAAAAGCACAAAATATATTCTTTATCAAAACTTTAGGAATTTATCCAATACTTAGACTTATTCCCATGGTTTTCTCCAAAGTTCTCTAATCCTAGTCTCTAAAAATAACTAAAACTCTCTCTAATACCAAATGAGGTGACCTGAACTTTACATTCATAAATATTTAATCATTTTAGATTAATATTAAATATTTATCATAGTTAATATTCACTAGAACCATAATGTTTTATTTTCTTTGAAGACTAGATACATAATCATCTTATTTAATAAAATATCTCCAACATCTCCCACAAAGTTCTTCTCACATAGTAAACTTCTAAGAAATGACCTACATAAAACCTTTATTCGTAACTTGGGGAATATAAACATAAGAAAGGGTGAGATTAGATACTTAGTAATGTTAAACATAGGATATATCATTCATTTGTCATAAATGAGAATAAATTAATCATAAGGTTATGATAATATGATTATAACTTATGATATTCAGACCCAATCACTCAAATATATATAATAATGATTCATGGTTTAAGGTTTTTCATAAAAAAAGACATAATCCATAAGAGTTTAGAATCATCAATAATTAATCATGAGCCATGTGAACAGATCATTAGCATGAGACATATGTTTTTGGCAAGCGTATAAGCATAGAAAATAATTTCAATAGTCAAGTCTCACTTCAAAATACAATCATGGTGGATTTGGTTCACACCCCATACCATCATTTCCTTAGTCAAGGTTTACTCCCAAGACTATCACAATGGATAGAGTCCCTTAATGAACTAGTCACACTCCCATTCTAGTCCATAATATCTCATCAGATATCAATATTTACCAAATGTATTATAGGGTTCTATAATTATGGTCTCACCCATCGCAAAATGAAAACCGTATATATGTGTTCCAGAAGACCATTAAAATATTTATCATTTTATAATAGCATAAATATTTTAAATTAAATTATTTTCATAAAGAATTTATCATTTCGTAATAGCATAACCCATGTAAAAGGAATGGGGTTCATAAATATTTCAACATAACATAATTAACCCATGTGAAAGAAACAGATTTCATATAATCATCCTTAAATAATCATCACCATAATTCATCCAAAGAAATAAATTTCATTGTTTCATAAGATCATATCCTCAATGAATCATAGCAACCCTTAATATATATTTATATATATTAAAATACCTTTAAAAGAGAATTTTAAAATTTCTTTGAAAGCAGTGAAAATATACTTTTATTGTAGAATCTTTAAAAAATCATACTGACAAAAAAAATTGAGAAGAAATTTTTCTTTTAAAATAACCACAAAAACTTTTAAATGAATCTTTAAATCAAAGAACATTCATGTTGGTGTGAAAATCCATTCATTCTGAATATGTAAAAAATGGATATTCTTTTCACACTTTTATAAAAAGTAAAAAGTGATTAATACAAAAAATGTTTGAAAATATTATACTTAATTATTTTTAAATAAATTCAACGGTAGTAAAAATAATATTTAAAAAACATTTAATTATAGATAAAAACATTCAAAAAAACATTTCGAAGAATATGTACATGAGAGAAGAAGTTTGTCGGACAAAGAGGAAATAAGGTTGACTTTTGTTAAAATAATGTTCTCAATCATTTTAAGTAACATAGATAAAAAATGGTACTAATAATTTAAAATTATAGGAATTACTATATCAGAAGAAAATATATTTTTTTTAAATGATAATAACTATATAATTTACGTCAATGAAAACTTATCATAAATGGGCCTAAAAAGAAATGAGATTGTAACATAAAGCCTTAATTCAAGTCACATCTTACTTCGTACACATTCAAAAACATTATATAAAAATATATATTTAGTTTAAATAAATTATAGAGTGATATTTTTACATAATTAACTATGTACTATTACTTTATAAATTCTAATTATCCTTTTTCTAGCAATTCTTCATTAAAATAAATATTATAGTGAAAACTAGTTCATTTTCTATGAATGTTTCGATTCGATTATTCGGATACCTTCACCTTGGTCATGGTTTCATCATCCCCAAAATATTAATAATTTCATAATTATAATATTTATTCATTATATACACTCTTATAACCATTCATATAAAGTGTTGATGAAAAATTAATTACATAACTTCATGGAGATGGTAGTACATACATACGCACGAGTGATGTTACCACTTTCTGATGGATGGAATGAAAGAATTTTAAATAATACTTCAACTTTAAATAACCATAATTTTATAAAAAAAATATCATATATATTAATTAAATTTATCCTTATGGTCGTCCATGTAAAGAGGCAATGAAAAATGAATCACATTACTTCGAGGAGATGGAATTCTACACATATCCACAAGCAACGTTATCATTTTCCAATGGATGGGTAAAAGATATAAAATATCTATAACATTAACATAAAAAACATCTCAGTATAGTAAATATATTTATTTCATAATTTTAATATTTTTATAGAACATTTGAGTTAGGTTTAAGATTAAATGAACAAGAAAAAGATCAGTAAGAACACATACATCTTCTTTGGGTATCCTCTTTTGAAAATAACCTTAAGGATTCTTGGATGGGTCTTTTGGAAAGACCAAAACTAGAAATTTATGTATAAGGATGTAGGGAGATTATTTTTTTAGATTTTGGTAGATATAAATGGTTGAAGTCTCTTTTATAAGAGAGGATATAATATTCTCATTTATAAGTGAGGGGAGTGGCACTCTTGTAAATACTTAAAACATTAAAACATAATAAAGTCGTGTTCAATTTCAAGTGGCACAAAAGCAACCAAAATTAAAATATAAGTTAATTTTGGGTATAAATAAACTTATAAAATAATATTTATATGCATTTTTAGTTCATTTTAACACTTATCTCTTTAGTTTAACCACTCTTTAACCCTTTTGACCATTACCCCAGTAAATAATTTTTAAACGAGTTACTATTAATAATGACCAATAATGGAATTAAACTCATTAGAATATTTTTAAATTATGATTCCAAAAATGGAAACCATTTTATCATATTAAAAATCTATAATTGGTGGAAATTAATTTTAAAATAATTACACAAAATGTAATAAAAAATGTTTTTAGAAAAAATAATTTTTATGCATAAAACTAAATTTATTCTTATTACTTACCTAATAAATACCATTAGATTAATATTAAAATATTTTATTGAATATATTATCTAAAATTTTCATTAAAATATTTCATAAATAGTGATTAATTAAATTCATTAAAATAAAAACAAAATATGCATATAAAATAGTTTTCAAAAAAACATCACTTTTTTACTTTAAAATTACTGTATTTTAATTTATAAAAAATTTATAAACCATGAATTCATTTTATATGAAAGTGTAAACAATTACTTTTCATAATTTATTTTTTCCCATTAATACCCTCTAATCAAATTGTTTGGTGATAACTATCACATTTAATAATTATATTTCAATAGTATATCAAGGTTCGTTTAAACTCGATGTTGCATGTAATGAAATATATCAAAGAAATAAAATTATATATAAAGATAAATAAGTAATTCATTGGATTAAAAATAACACTAGGAGATTTTTTGTTTAGATAAATCAAAGAATTAATTAAGGATAGAGAACATAGAAGTGGAAGGAGAGGAGAATGGGAGAGTTCAAGTATGACTTGGTATTGGATGTGGTTAATATAGGAAGGTGAGGTGAGGGGATTATTTTAAACAAAATAACCAAATAAATTGAAAAAATATATATATAGGGATACTTGAATTCCATTTGGTCTTACCAAAATCTTGGGGATCCTGTCAGAGATTTGGTGGACTTTCTAGAGACATTTAGTGGAAGTGGTAGTATTACTTCCAAGATCCCACCATCCTTCCAATGAGGTCCCACCATACTTCTAGTGAGGAAAATAAACATTTCATGGGATTTATACACCCAATACCCAATACCTTGATTTGAGTCATTTTGAACCACATTTCTCATTTCCAAAAAAATCATTTTGACATGAGATACATGTCCAAATATCCTTCCTTACAAAAATCCAGCAACATTAACTAGATTGTATTTAAACCCAAACCTCTTCCAAATTGATTATTAATGACATCGGTCCTTATATTTTATCATGATATTTATAACAAATTATTCAAATATCACTTATAGATAAAATAAATGAAATTTCATGAACATGATATTTTTATAAAGGAGTTTTAATTTAACTCTAATTTTAATTATTCCTAAATTTAGAGTTTCTTATGAAGTGTATTGTAACACATATAGTTTTGGATTAGAATGTTTTTTGATACAAGGAGAAAATATTATGGAATATGGGTCTAGGAAATTATTACCCCTTGAATAAAACTATCCCATGTATGATTTAGAGTTAGCTACTATTTTTCATTCTTTAAGAGTTTAAGTAATTGACTCTATATTGGGAAATTTATTATATACATAAGTATTAATAATTTAATATATATTTTATCCTAGTGTGATCTCAATTAGGTAAAATTCAAGTAGGTGGAGTATATTTTAAATTTAAATTTTTAGATTATGAACATTCTAGGTAATTGTAGAAGAATTGGTTATTAGATGAGAGATATAAGAGGGTGAGGGATTCCATATACGGTGGGGTGACCATAGATGAAAGGACTATTGAACCAGATTCAGTGCATTATTATAATCGATGAAAGAGAGATGTTACTAAATTTTTATCTTGGTGTTTGAATTGTCAATGGAAAAGGTAGATCACTAATGAAAATCAGGGTTTTTTTAGCCTTTACCCTTTTGATAAGGAAATTTGAATATATTTCCTTGGATTTAATTATTGAGTTTCTGATAATGCCATAAAAATATTATGGTATTGGGGTGGTGGTGATTCAATTTATGAAATCAGCACATTACTTTCATATTCAAGAAAAATCCTTAGTTGATAACCTTGGTAATATTTATGTGAAGGAATTTATTAAACATCAGGGGGTTAAAAAGTTCATTATCATGGATAAGGATCCATGGTTTGTGTCTATGATTTGGATAGAAATACCAAATCATATGAGGATACAATTATGGATGATTACATCTTTCACTACAACATAAATCGCCTTTAGTGGTGGTATTTTAGCAGCGGTTTACAAAACCACCGCTAAACCATTCCATAAAATGGTTTAGTGAAGGTTTATTAAAAACCGTCGTGAAACCCATTTAATTTTTTACAGTGGCGACACTCCCCCCACCCCCCCCCCCCCACCCGAGCCGAACCTCTTCCCCGACACCAACGACGCTTCTCCCCTAACGTGCCCCAACCATTGCTATGCTCCCCTCCCGTGACGACGGTGACCATGCTGCTCATCATTGTTGACCCCCCTTCTCCCCCCGACACCCGCGACACCGCCTTCTCCCCCAACCCCATCGAGTTCCAACCCAAGGTCGGCTCCCCTCCCCTGTCGTTAGTGGTTTGCGTAGTCATAGGTATTGTTTTTCATTTTTTTTGAGCCTTCGGTGCATAGGGTTATAGAAATATGCAACCCTTTTGTATGTATAAACATGTCTTGTAAGAGGTTAGTGTTCATTCATGATTCATATATATTCACCATTATTGGTTTGGATTTGGATACCAATTCTATTTAGTTAGGAACATAGATTGTACCACCAAGTGATGACTTGGATCGAAAGGATGGATTTTTAATCATGATTTTGGGCTATTAATTTGGTCCTACTTAGATTTGGGATACACTAGGTTTGTTAAATAGCTCCTAGAGGGGAAGTTTTAGTGTATTTTATGGGTGTGTGATTTCATGATCTAGATGTATGCAATAGTGTGAGTTTTTTTCACTGGTTATATGTATCTTATTCACTGTTTTTTATCTTCACTTTTATTTTATATAAAATGTGAGATAACTCGTTTTTTTAATAGTATCATGTGTATTAAGTCTTTTTTTGACTATCTACTGGTTTTACATACTCACACCCTGCATATGCATCTTGGTGCATATGAAGTTTGACATGGTATAGGTAAAGGGAATACCTCTTAATTATATAGAGGAACACCTTGATTTTGTGGTTATTGGTGATAGAGGTAGAATATTAGAGATAGTAGTAGTTTGTAGCTTGGTGTGGTGCCATGTTTGGCTCCCTATTTTACATTTTTAAGTCTTTTGTCTTATAGACTTATTTGATGGTATTTTTTCTTATTGTGTCTCTGATTATTATTATTATTTTATATAATTATAGTTTGGTTTTCATTTCTCATGCATCATATTTATATTTTAGCATTAGAGTTATTCCACTAAAGGATATGTATTTTAAGGTTAAATCATCCCCCAGTAATATTCTTAACTATAGGTGTTTATTTTCAACCTTTAGTGTTTGTAGGATGGACCTAAGGTTAGTGGAATTTAAATATCATCTAAGGTGATCGGTTGGGGTTGTGATCTTAAAAATGATATTAGTTTGGTATGATCTATTAGTTAGGAAGTTAGGTATGGATATAGGATGTTTTAGGACTTGAAATATAGGGTATAAAAAGGTATATATCACCTATTTACACTAATATTCAAGTTACTTAGGTGGTCTGAGTATTAAAACTGTTTTAAAAAACTTCTAGGATTGTTTTCTCTTCATCATCATGGTTTTAGCCAATGAGAGTTGTGTATCAACATTATTAAAGATACTTACCACCATAAATTCATCATTCACATTATATTTCATGGGTTGTTACTTTGAAAATTTTCCATTTTGATCTTTCTTGTGTATTATTGCACACTGTAAAACCTATAACTAAAGTGTTGGGTGGTGACTAAGTAATGATTTTAATAACATCAACTATGGTTATAGAAAAAAAATACCACTGGTTAGAAGACCTATAAATTAGTAGGAGTGTGATACTAGGAATGTGGTTCCACATAAACCATAAGTAAATTAGTAACTATTAATAAGAATAGTGAAATATTTTTGGGTAGTGGAAAAGAAAAAATTGGAATGAGGAACCACATTATATGGATCAATCATTGGAATTTCAAAGTAAAATCCTGCCAATATTATAAGGTGACTTGGGACCTGAAGATTCAAATTTATGGCTAGGTTAGATAAATAGGATCTTATATTTTCTTAGAACTATATATGGGACTAAATTAAATATATTAGTGTTCATACTCAAAGGACTATCATGAAAATGGTGAGACTGAGTCATCTATGTTAAGGTTGATCAATACCTTACCTCGGATGAATTTAAGGATTTGTTTTAACAAAAATTTATACCTACATACCTTTCAAGTATTAAGAAAAATATATTTTTTATCTTAATCATAGATATGTCCCAGGTATGTAATATAGAGCCCAATTTACTTACCTCCCTCGCTTTGTACTATAAGTAGAATCTAATTAATCTCTTAAATCATGTGTGTTTGAGTTGGTTCTGTGACTTAAGAATCACTCTAAGGTTTTCATGTTTTTTATTGATAATTTCATAGAGATTGATAATAACTTGATGGTAGAAAAGTTGTACATTGTAGGGAATATTAGTGAAGGGAAAAAAATTTCACATGAGCATAGGTGGAAACTCCTGCAGTGGAAATAAGTATAGAACGAAAAATTATCCCTAGGGTAGAAAATCACTAGATAACCAATCCACAAGGTTGGTTTACTTTTATCCACTTCAAAATAATTAGTTGGGTTAATTCCAATATGTCTCTTTGGATCACTTAAAAAGGGAATGTATGATAGTCCTTTGAGAATTTCACAACTATGGTCGAATATGACATCTCAAATGTTTCTATACTTATCATCTGAATTCAAAATGAGGCAATGGTTTTAATATAACTCATTCCTATGGCTGAATATGATATATCAAATGTTTCTGGATTGGTTTATTTATATCTCATGGTCATGTAACTTTTCATCCATGATGGAAAGTGATTGATTATATTTATCTTGTTATATATGAGAGATATTGTCTTGTTATTTTAGTGTGAAATCACTCCCATGGTTATGTGTGTTGATACCCAGGTGCTTGTCGCTTTCTCATGGTGATCAGGAATACTCTTTGGGACCCATGTTGGTTCATTAAAAAATAGTATTATAGGAGGTTTTATTTCTATGCATGGTTGGTAATAAGAAATTATTTTATAACAATCTCTAGGAGTGTGTCCATCCATGTTTCACCACACTCATTGAACTAAGTTATCTTTATGTGGAATTGATTCTTTTACTTTTTGACAATAATTTTCTTATGCTTATTTTATTTTCCATATTTTCTTTATAACTTCCTTATATATAACTAACATGTCAGTTTTTTCATTGGTATAATGTTTGAACTTTCAACATGGATACTGCTAACTTCCCTCCTTTTTATTAGTTCTTTTAGATGATGAACCTTTCATAAAATTCTCAAATTTAGATTCCAAGGCCTCTTACCTTCCTTATGTGAAATATTCTAAGGAGGTTTTTTTCTTACAATATTAATTCACTTTTTCCTAAGGATGCTTTTTATTTATTCACTAACTTATGTGGCCTTATTTTCTTATTTGATTAATATATAGGTTGATATGAACATGGACCAATCCTATGAATACTACTTCTTCATACATCATACACATTTTCAAAATTTCCAATTATTCTTTATGTATACATGTTTCTCTTAACCTATGTATGTTTCTTCTTAATATTTGGATTTCTATCCCTTAGAATTGGATTTCTTTCTAATTTTTTATTTAACGGTCTATACCAATAATCTAATTCACAATAAATGAATTTTTCGCAACACCAACATTGATCCACAACCCATTATCATCTTATTTCATTTGAATAATTACATTAGGTCTTGTTTATAACTTGTTTAGGTTTTTAAGGAAACCAACTTCCTTAATGACATTAGGTCTTGTTTATAACTTGTTTAGTGGTCTAGTTCTACTAAATTCAGTGATTTATATCCCTTGTTATAAACCAGATTCAATATGACATCATTGATTCTCTTAGTTAAGTCTTGTAAACCCATTTTTATTCTATAATAATCCCATTTTTATGTAATTCTAGATTCAAAAATTTACTTTACTTCAGCATGAAACTTCTAGATCAAGTTTTGAAGAGAAAAAGTGGTTTCTTAACACCACTATTTGATTCATGATCAGCCATGACACGTTTTCATCATATTTTATATCAAATGAGACTCAAAATAATTATTACATCACTTATTTCATGCATTTTTTGGATTTAACCAGATCTTCCTTTAGCTGGATAACATGTACTTTATTAGAGCATCCACCCCATGGATCATATCTCCCTTTAAATATTGGGCCACGTCAAACAATGGTTAGAATTATTTAATTTAATGGCATATGGGAACCTCCAACTTTCTTAAGTTGAGTAATGTGGTTTCACTTTATTCACTCACCCTATTCTACTAATTTAATTCCAATCCTTTATGGTGGTACTACTTTAGATGACACCACTAGTGGATGATTTACCATATGTATTGATATAGGAAAACCTTATGTAACATATTTATATATTTTTTCAACTAGTATATATGAATCTCTTTCCCTATTTAGTAATAGTTATGTGTTTTAATTTTTTTTAATATTGTGTAGGAATATTGTGATATACATGGATAAAATCTGGATCACATTACCGAGGAACACACCTCAGGATATTAAGGGTTTGAATGAGTTTTTAGATTTTTCAAATTCCAATCGATCCGTTGAAGGGAGAATAAAATGTCCATGCCCTAAATGTAAATTTAGAAGATGGTTGAAGAGAGATTAAGTTTATGAACATTTAATATTTAAGTAATTCCCTGTTCAATATTTGTGTTGGATTTGGCACGGAGAATCGAACGTTACAGAAAGGTTGAGCACTAATGTCAATCCACAGAATGACCTTCCAACTTCGTCGAC
Organism: Viscum album; assembly: GCA_963277665.1. NCBI lineage: Eukaryota > Viridiplantae > Streptophyta > Magnoliopsida > Santalales > Viscaceae > Viscum > Viscum album. The sequence continues at coordinate 2,024,729,933 of OY728131.1, forward strand.
AATGGAAAATGAAATGAAAAACCTTATAAATGATGCATTAGGCACTCCAAGAGACCACCATCAACATCAAAACATATCAGAACAACCATATGAGGGTGCTACAAATATCAACGAGACAAGTGATGTTTTTGAGACTATAACACAACTAGATCAAGATTTTAACATATCATTAGATCCTCCTCTTGATTCTGTGGAGAAAAATGTAAGAGAAAAATTCACTAAGGAAAATGTGTTTCATGATTTAGTTGACGATGTAAATCAAGAGTTGTATAGTGGGTGTTTTAAATATTCAAAGATTTCTTTTTTATTGAAGTTGTACCATATCAAATGTCTATGTGGAATTACAAATAAGGAAATGTCCAGGATATTGGAATTGATTCTTGATGCATTTACTGAAGCAAAAATCCCCAAGTCATTTTATGATATGAAAAAAGTTGTTAACAGGCTTGGTATGAATTACACAAAAATACATGTGTGTCCCAATGATTGTATGCTTTATTGGGGAGAGGATTCAAGTAGATAGAATTAAACAAAATGTTCTTCTTCTAGATAGAAGTTAAAGGGTGATTTTCGAAGTCTGAATCGACATAATTTCAGGGAGAAGAAGAAAAGGAACACACCTACAAAGGTTTTGCGTTACTTTCCATTGAAGCCTCAATTGCAAATATTATTCATGTCATCGAAAACCGTTGAACACATGAAGTGGAATTCTGTAGATAATAACAATGATGGGTTAAGGATACATCCATGAGATTCAAAATCATGGAAGACATTTGATTCATTACATCTAGATTTCTTAGCTAATTCTAGGAATGTTCGATTGGGATTGGTTGTCGATGGATTCAACCCATTTGGGACTTTGTGTACCAGTTATAGCATTTGGCCAATTGTTTTGATCACTTACAATCTGTCTCCGTGGATGTGTATGCAACAAAAATATTTTATCATTTCGATGATTATTCCGGGGAAAAAATGCCTGGAAATGTTATTTATGGATACTTGTAGCCTTTGATTGATGAATTGCAGGATTTATGGAGCAACAGTGTTGAGACATTTGATGAAAAATGCATGTTGCTTTAATGTGGACTATTAGTGACTTCCCTGGGCTTGGGAATTTATCTGGTTGGAACACTTACACGGGTTTGGATTGTCCCATTTATAACTTTTATTTTAAGCCCAAATGGCTACCTCATAGTAGAAAATGGTGCTTCTTGTGCCATCGAAGATTTATTGATGCATCTCATAGATTTCGGCTGAACAGATCAAAATTTCATGATTTCATTGATCTTAGACCACCTCCAAAGTTGTTAACTGGTTATGAAATATTGAAACAAATTGAAAATGTTGAAATATAATTTTGGAAGGTTCATCATTTGAATAATAGTGTAAAACGGGTCTGAAGTGCATCATCAAGTGAAATCAGAACGCAATAATCGAAGAAAAAAAGTATATTATTCAAACTTCAGTATTGGGAATTAAATTTGTTGCAGCATAATCTTGATGTGATTCATATTGAGAAGAATGTTTGTGACAATTTGATTTTCACATTACTTAATGAGAATGAAAATTCAAAGGATAATCTCAATGCTCGCAAAGACTTAAAGTAATGAACATAAAATGTGATCTCTAGTTAGATGAGAATGAAAAGTATGCACTGACAATTTTTACAATGAATAATAGAGATAAAGATACATTCCTTCGAATTTTAAATAATGTGAAGGTATCTGATGGGTATTTTAGTAACATCTCGAGGTGTGTTGACTTGAAGAATCATAAGTTACATGGATTGAAAATTCACGATTCACATATTTTGTTACAATAGTTACTATCATTGGCATTTCATACATTATTACCTGAAAAAGTTACTACTGTTGTACTCCAATTCTGCACATTTTTTCTGGTAATTATGTGAGAAATATCTATATCCATTTCACCTTTATAAACTCTAGGAGAGATTTTTATTGACCCTTTGAGCAATAGGGATGATCTTTCCTCCATCGTTTTTTATTGTCATGATGCATTTAACTGTGCATTTGGTTGAGGAAGATAAATTAGGAGGCCCCGTTCATTATCGATGAATGTATCCAATTGATAGGTATTTTATTTATATGTTTTTCATTTAAGTAAACAATTTTTGGCATTAAAATAAATGAATAATTATTATTATTTTATTTCACAGATATACTGGGCATTTGAAATCATACGTGAGAAATAAATCTCAACCAGAAGGATCTATTACTGAAGGCTATTTGGCTGAGGAGTGTATTACTTTTTGTTCGAGATACTTGGATGATATTGATACAAGATTTAATCCAGTTGAACGTGTTTACAACACATCAACTCAATCTTAAATACATCAGAAATCAAAAATATTTCCTGTTATTGGATGATTAGTTGGGAGGACCTCAAATGTGACACTGACAGAATTGGAATTATTACAAGCATATAGATATGTGCTGCTGAATAGTGAAATTGAAAATCCATTTATTGAAGAGTTTAGGATACAAAAAAAGAGACGAATGAGAGCCTGAACACAAAATGAGAAATATACAATGAAATCTGTGAATAAAGAGCTTTTAGAATGGTTTGCACAGCGTGTAAGTTCATAAATATTGCAATAAATATGAATATTATTTTGACAAATACATTTTGTAAATCTAATAAATTATATTTCTTTTTTTATATCATTAATACCGATACTCAAGCAGATTTTTCATAAGATTTTAAGTTTCTTTATAGAGGTCCTATAAAACAAGTTAGAAATTTTGACGCTTACAATGTGAATGGCTTTAGATTTCGTATAGTCGATCGAGAAGTGGGTTTGAAAACATAGAATAGTTGTATATTTACAATTACTGAAGTGGGATACTATGTAAAGATTCTTGATATTATTGAATTAAACTACCATGGGCATTTTTCTGTTGTTTTATTCAAATGCAATTGGGTCAATATTTACAAAGGTGTTAAAAGAGATTCCTTGCAATTTACTTCAGTGAACTTCTCTCGCTTGATGGATATTGGTGATCGTGAACTGCATGATCCATATATCTTATCATATCAAGAAAAATGGTATATTATGTGAGTGATGTTGTGGATGAAGGGTGGAGTGAAGTTTCTCATGTAATACAAAGAGATTTGTATGATATGGGTGATGAAGTGGAATATTTGACCTCTGAAATTGAATCTCATCAACAACAAGAAGTATAATTATTTTTCCATCATGATATTGAAAATATTATTCTAGAAAGTATGAATGAAGTGGATGAAGTAATGGAGCAGGAAATCGACATGATTGAAGGGTAAAATGATTGTATGTACAGTTATTTATTCATTCAAAAACCACTTCTTTCATTTGTGCAGTCATTAATTATCATTGTTATATATATTTTGTTTGTTAGTACTGGGCATCTATTATCATTTTTAAATTTTTTTTATGCATATTTTTTTTGAAATATATATTCTGAACTTAATTTTATTTGATTAAATGACAGGAATTTCAAGGAGAAAGTGGTACACAATTTCATCTACTACTGTGACAGATGATGATCCATCTGTCTCCCTCTCCATGACATCTAAGCCACTAGTTGCCTACACCCCTCCACCATCTCTAACACACTATATGGGTGTCCCTTTAGAGGCTGAGTCACCGACTCTCCCTTTAGGAGCCTCGGTAGTGGGGCGGCAGCATGCCCCTTCCAGTTCATCACAGTCATACAGGAGGGTCACTCTCATAGGTACAAATTTTAATATAAATAAATTTATTGCATTTTGTATATACTAATTGTTTTCTCATTGAAGATGAAAAAAATTAAACCATGGAGAAAAACATAAAAAGTTCAGATGTTTGGAATATGAATGGCGAGAAGATAGTCATGCCATTTGATTAATTTGGGGTCCCTACGGATGAGGTCGCGGGGTTACTTGGCTAGATTCTAGGCCAACTTGCAATGGAGCCCATTTCCCTACCTATTTCTTATGATGATTGGAGAAATATGCCTCCAAGTTGTAAAAATGATGTTGTTTATTCCAAAATAAAGGTAATTTTAAAACATTATGGTTTAATTGAATGTCATGTTACTAATATGTTCAAAATGAATTTCTGTATACAGATGATCTTCCACTTTAGATTTTCTGATGTGATAGCATGAAAGTGGACGTTGAAAAATCTTGGGAAGAAATTAAAAGACTTCAAATGGAGATTATGGTGTGATGTTAATGATACTTTTTTGACCTTGCAACAAATGTATGAGAAGCTACCTATTTGGGTACCAAATGAATAGTGGAAAGTTTTTGTTGCAGACATCATGATGAGAAGCGGATGGTATTGAAATATATATTATTATATTATCATTGTTTTACATTTATACATGTATATGAAGAGGATATGACATTGAATACATTAATGTTAAATTTCATTTTATTTATTTCAGGATCTCTCAAGACAGAATGCATCAAACCGGGCTAAGCAATTCATCCCTCACACTATGGGGTGAAAAAGCTTTTCTAGAAGTCGAACTACTCTGGTAATATTTTCATTAGTTTAAATATTTATAAGACAATATTATTTATTTAATATATTAAATTTTTTATTTATCTTTGCTTAATGAAGTCATAGAGTTCTGGGCACAAAGCATCCCGAACTGAAGTGTGGTCGGATGTTCACAAAAAAATTAGATGGAAGTTTTGTTATTGAGCCTGCAAAAGAAGTTGGGGTATGAAGTCAATTTTTTATTATAATAACTTATTATAAGTTTTTAATATGTTAATATATATTGATATTTTATTTATAAGTAAAAATGAAATAACTATGGGATTCCAATATTGGGAAGTCCTACTCAGTCTCCCAGGACGACCCAGTTGTTAAAGTCCTTTGAAATGAGCATCTTGGTAGAGTGTGCGGGATGGGTTTCGGACCTGTACCATCTGAGTTCTTTGGTAGGCCACCAGGGATTCCAGCTGCATCTACTCCTGATTATAGCCAGTCCATACCCAAAGATGCTTATAGGGATATTACTTCTCTATGAACCACAATTCAAGACCAATGAGCTTAGATATCCGCTTTTCATAAAGCGATGACTGATATATATCAGCAGATGAGAAGATATGCCCCCAGTGGTAGTGCATCAACTGGTGGTCAGTAGGTAAATCACAAAAAAACAAAATCATTTAGTTTTCAAACTTTTATTGGTTTTAAGTTTAAATATAAATATGAAACAGTATTTAATTTTCAATATAATGTTCTTACAGGTGACAACAGAAAGTGGAGGTGGAGGTGGAGACGGTGTCAATACGTGTTCATCATCATAAAGTGAGTAGTTTTATTATTTATGTGTTGGAAAAATATGGGAACATTTGGTTTGTATATGTATCATGTGTGGCACATAGTTTCCTTTTATGGATTTTATTTATTTCTAATGTTTCCTTTCATGTCTTGATTTCTCGAGTGTGGTATGCACCATATATGTTGATTCTTTATTGTGATGATTCATTTTTTATGATTATTTTTTTATGATTATTTTTTCCATAGAATTTTAGGACTGAAAAGGCCAAAGATTTTATGCATTTAGAGTATGGTTCTATGTTTATTAGGGAGTGTTTGACTCACTTTACGAGCTTTTAGGTTTTGTGCATATTTTTCTTATATATGATCCATCTAGGGTGATATTATTTGAGTTTGGGCAAAATCATGTTGTCTGATCATAGGTGAATGTATTTTGGTTGTCCACCATATCAAAAATAAATCAGGTTCTTATTACATAACATAACTCGAGGTAAAATTTGGGTGCAAAGTAGGGTAGTTCAGTTTGTTGACCCAATGGAAAAGTGTTTGGTGGAAGGAAGTGAAACGTTGTGACCTATCATTAAGGGAATAATTTCTAGAGCATTGGTGTTGGTAATTATATTTTCTATCATTAGTGTATGAGCCAAGGATACATGGGGAGACTATGTGATAGTAATCAAGTTGAGTGTCGAGATTGCAGTAGGATGATCCATCTACATGATTTTTGTAGATCTTCTCCTATAGTGCATAGTGAACGAGTGTCTGCAATAATTCCACATTTAGGAGTGGGGAAATTATCTTCATGTTAGGAATGGAGATATTGTTTTTCCAATCGATCAGTCCAAAGTAGTGGTCATGGTCAAAGCATCCAGACACAAGACTTACATCACTAGCATATAGGACCTGTTCAAGGTATCTGGGCTATATATTAGGGCCACAGATCAGTATAATTGTATAATGTGAGACCAATATGTGAGGAACAGAGTGTTGGACCTTCTATAGTGAGAGGTACTATTTTGGTAGCTTCCACTTTAGTATCTAATTTTTTTGGTATAGTTGCTTCTAATTCCATCATATTTGTGCATGTTGTGGAGATCATTGGACTCAATAATCATGGGTTGGGTGTGATGATAGACTAAATTACTTGATTATATCTAGAGCATAATTAAGGCATTGGAAAAATTTACATGCCAACAAGGCTCATAGAATCTAAACCCGGTCATGGGAATCCCTATTGTAGAGTTACCAAACAATTAATTTCCTACGTTCTCATAATAGAGGTAGAGGCAAGATGATGTTGAATAATTAATGATGATACAATCACACAAAATTAACTTCATAACAAAAGTGCATACATGAGTTTATGTTTGTAGTTTCTCTTTGTGAATTTTTTATTTATATTACTAAAGGATGTTCTTTCTTCTTATACATGGAATCACTTTTTATTCTCTATATATATTAATAATTTTATTTTTTCCAACATACATATTCATATATGGGCTTATTTTCTAGTATACATTACTATTTTTCACTTATATAGAAAGTAATTGTGACATGACTAATGTATGCACTTTTTTTCCACTATGCATTATTAGTACTCACTTTTATAGAATATAAGTCCATTCTTGTATGCACTTATTTTCAAAGAATTCATTTTGGAAAAAATTCAAATTATTTTTATGTGAACGTGTAATTGAATGATTGTGTCATACTAATTCACAGGTTGGGTAGTAGTTATTTATTACCTACTGGTTAGGGAAATAAAAGAATGTGTCAAATTAGATGTTCATTAAGGGTAAACGCAAGAGATATCAATTGATAATAATATGAAAGCATAAGATAAGAATAATGATATGATAGAATGACCATAAATTATGAATATCATACACAATTCATCATATATTACAAGTGGGATGTATGTTGATATGAATTGTTATGTCAGGTTTGGAACTAGTATGGATGGAATAGGTTGAACCTAGGCTTGGCATTGCTTTCATGAAATATGACAGACATGCTTGTTTATAATTTTGTTTAAAGTTCTAATGGCCATGTGATATGTTTATCTGCATTCCTTTACTGAAAGATGCATTTGATTGTGCTTAGTTAAGCATATCTTTTCATATTGACTAGTATGTACTCTGTTAGACTATTCGTATTCCTGGAATCGTTTGTTTTTCAGGGCACTGGTGCAGGGGATGCAGAGATGCTGTTTTTTTTTTTCAGATCAGCTTTTAGTGGCGGTTTTAACCACCGCGAAATGAAACTGGTAAAATTTTAGTAGCAGTTTTAACTACCGAGGAATATAGATATATTTTCTCGTAGTGATGGTTAAAACCGCCGCTACAGTGTCCCACCATCCACTTGTATTCCGCGGCAGTTTTGATTATTTTAGTGGCACTTTTACGGTGAGGGGGTTTTTTTTATTCGTGTAGGTTATAACCACCGCAAATAAAAGAGATCCACCGGTCGTAAAACCGCCACTAAAAAAACCCGAAAAGCCGTTAAATGAGGAAACTATGATGATTAATTTGAAATGTCGCGAAATGGATATAACTGTCGCAAAAAGTTTCTCGACGTGCAATTTAGTCGCGGTTTCCAAAAACCGCCTCCAAAGCATATAGCGGCGCTTTAAACCGCCGCTAATAGGTTATTTTTCTATAGTGTTTCTACCCTCATACATATTGATAGATATTGTGAATTATTTGTATTCTTGAGGATATTTTATAAGTATGAGTTCTCAAATTAAGAAAATATATGGAGGATTATTTCTTATTATAGGAGTTTATTTATAATTATTTTTATCATACATGGATATGTATGGACCCTTTGAACTAGTAGATAGTTGATCATGTTGGTCACTTTTATGTGAAATTGATATTGGTTAAAGGACTTTTGTGAGACCTATTTTATCACAGGAGTTAATATATGAACATAATTAAATTCAAAATCAAATATTTCATCTCAAAGTCTACAGAAGTCTCACATCAATCATAAAAAAGTCTCTTGGAGTTTGATGTTGGGGATCACATGTTTTTAAGAGTTTCTTCTATATGGATTATCAATTGGTATTTCAATAGTGTTATATAACAATTCATAATGTTTTCTAAGTTTTCCAATTAAATAAGTGTCTATCTAATGATACACATTTATTGAATTGGGAAGCAATTGAGCTAATATATTATATGTATTATATGTAAAGATATATTCAAATTGAAGATTTGAGAGAAAGGGTTATTAGGAAATATATTACTTTAGTGAGATTGTTATAGAAACATGGATCAATTCAAGAGGTTACTTGGGAGAGAGAATCTCATATTCATCTAGAGTGTCCATAACTTTATAATGGGGAAGCTACCTAATGACTTATTAGGGATAAATATTCATATGGTGGGGATAATTGTAACACACATAATTTTTAGATTATTTAAAAATGAGAATAATGACATTGGTTTATTTATTAAAGTATGGTTGACATGGAAATGTGATTAAAATTTAATTATTTTAATTTTTAAGTGTTGTTTTGATGTTAATTATTTATTAGAGTTAGGTTGTTGTGTGACTTGGAAAATTAATTTTTGGGTGTTAATTAAATGTATTTTATGAGTTAATATGATTATTTGGTTATTATTGTGATATTTACATTATTATTTCACATGAATTAATTTAGGGAAATTATCATTGACATTTTATGTGGAGAATTTATGTATAAATGACATTGACAAGAGTTATTGGAATTTATAATGGTCAGGTTAGAAAAAATATATAATTTATGAGATTTGATCAGGTAAAATGTATTTTGTGTCATGATATTTTAATTGGAAACTTTGGACTTTATTATTGAAAAAATGGAGTTTTATCATGACCTACCCCAACTGGGAACCCCTCTTGGGCCAGAAGTGAAGATGATAGTAGCCCCAAAATCTCATCTCTAATAAACTATAGGGTGGCGGCTAACACCATGGATATAAATCAAAAAATGGGAGGCATTAACTTCTTAAGTCCTATGAGTATATAATGAAAACCAATCATCAAAACCATAATATAAAATAAACCAGTATCCAAAAAATTAATGTATTGTCATATGGATACAAGTCTTCAAATAAGTAAATTACCAAAACAACCTTAAGGCAGTAGTTCCTCAGCTTACCCCAGGATTTAGGCTAGTACTAAACGGTTGGGACATGAAAGACCTCTAGGAAACCTATAAAGTATATTTATATTTATAGGGTTGAGCATAACATGTATATTCAATAGAATCATACTCAGTACTTCTCATGAAAATTTGGAAGTAGAATATTAATTCTTTGGTGAATAAATAGTAGAACCAGCATGCACCAACACAAGGTCATCCATCACCCAATCTCACCAAGTCCCACTCAGAAAATATCACATCCAAGAATAATAAAAAAAATACCAAGAATATATCATAAGGGTACACCAAAACCACTTCCCTACTTGTTTGTAACTATCATGACCCAAAAAAACATGTATTTTTATTTTAACCCTTTTATATCACCACAACCATATCAATAAAATAAATATCAAGTAATAAATGATGTGGTTTTAATCATACCCCTACCAATCACAATTTCCCACAAGGTCCAGTATCATGTGCTAGAATCAGTCCTAATACTCACATCACTATCGATGTGGGTCGGACCACATCCCTAACAATCATAACCTCTCATGGGGTATATCCTCCCATTCTAGCATCAGTTCACAACCTAAAATATATTTGTAGTTTCATATATATATCCATAACCATCATAATAGGGCATCACAAACATGGAGTACATAAACCTTGTTCCCTCCTCCTCCAATGAATGACCTCCACCATATGTCAATACCATAATGCACTATGACTATAAGAGATAGTAGGGAAGAAGTTGTAGTCATCCATCCATTCCCTCACCAACCTAGATATTGGGGAAAACACTGGGAACCCAAAAAAATAGGCATCATAATGACTATAAAACTCTTGTGGGGTGTACAAAGAAATCACAAGAGAATACAAATATAGTTAGAGTCGCAAAAAATCCAAACCTATAAGGTTTTCACCAAAATAACCCTATCATAGCCAAGGAAAATCACAGGACTTCTAATACCATTTATGTAAAACTACTACCACCTATACCTTATCAATTATCCCACTTTAGAACACTAAATAAATAAAATAAGCATTCAAATTTTCCCATTTTATTCATAAAATAAATCAATTACAGATTTACCATTACCACTTGTATTAAATTTGTAACATCATTAAATTACATATTTAATGAAAAATAAATCAACCATCACCCACATATAACCCAACCATAACCCATTCATTTCAATATCCACATCATATTCTATTACTACCATGAAATTAAAAACAATCCTATAACCATCCACCAGCCCGGCAAAACTAGCCCAAAACACATCTCATACCAACCATAGAAACTAGCTATATGAACTTCCATACAAACATATGTCAAAAAACACCATTATAGCTCAAACTACACATATCAATGACCTTCCCAAATCATTCCATTCAATCACAGACCTATTTGTCAACTCATAAAAAATCTCATAACCACACTATCACACCAAAATTGAAAGCATGCTAATAACATTTAATAACCAATGTCAACTCTAATCACTCCACAATTCCCATTCTTTTCAAAAGAAACATAACTTTAATATCATATTCCAATCAACCATTTTATTTAATAAATTTAATTTATTAACCTTTGATTAAAGGTGGTTATAAAAATTTAATTTCAACTATTTATACTGATGTATTAAAGCAGAAATAAAAATATTCCAGTGATATGAACAAGTGGTTCAAGTAATAAAATGAATCGAGTAAAATGCATCTGAATCACCCATTTACTCTTCAATTTTATTAAGTATAGTTCATTATATTCTTTTTTTAACCATAATATTCACCCAATAGTAAAATCATGAAACTTCTAAAATTTACACATAATAAAGAGTTCTCAATTCCCCTACCATGATATGTAGCTTTTAGGAATCACCACATAGGAACTAATCAACTAGAAATCCATCAATTCCAACTAGATAGAAACAACCTCTAAAACCTATCAAAAGTGAAGCATCATCAAATAATTCTTGAATATAAACCCAAAACCAAAGAAACCACACCATGGAAAACCTTTAAAAATAAAGAGGGCAAGGAAATAGGGGAGAAGAAGAAGATATAGTACCATTATTCATGAGATTTTTATCCTAAAAAACCAAGAGTTTTAATCACTCAAGGGAAAATCATAAGGAGAACTAAGATTTTTTAAGTTTGGATAGGGTTTTAAGAGAGAAAATAAAAGTTGAATAAAGATGACTCGACCTCTTATTTATAGAGATAGACTGACAGGCCTCTGTAAAAGTGTGGTGACTTCAACCACAGTCATGGTGCCTCAGGTCAACACAAGATCTGGTATTTCAGCCATTTGAAATGGATATATCCCCCAAAAATTTCACTCTTTCCAAAACCACATTTAACAAAATTTTACCAGAACCAATACTTTCACCACAATATGGTAAACATTATTTCAACCATTATGTGACTACCACATCGCATTGAAAATCCTGTTACTATTTAATCCCACTACGTATAATATCATGTTGTATAGAGACCATGATCACTATTTTACTTCCTGATTTAATAGATAAACCACTACTAAACTCACCCCTAAACCCATCTACCTTGTTATTTTGGTTGTCCTTATTTCCTATAGGGAAACTCTCTAACTTCTATACCCATCAAAATAGATTACCCATAGGTATGGTGCTCCACACACAAAGATTATAAATGCCACAAAACTCCACATGACACCACAGCCTCCACCACAATCATGGGACATTCCCCATTTTACATAGAGGATTTACCCAGGAATTATGCCCTCTATCAAAGGAGTTTCAAACCCTATGGTGCACCAAGCACCAAAATGGTCGAGCTCAATGATCAAAACTCCACAATAGTATCACACTATGCTCACAACTCTAAATTAGAAATCACTATATCCACCACCATGCCTACCACCATGAAATGATAATCCTATAAAAGGTCAATAAACAGTTCTCCACCCCAAAAAACCCCCAAAATTCCGCTTAGCACCCTCGGATCCTGTAAAACACAAAGGAAGGGATTCAAAAAATCCAAGCCTTTATACTATATTTCTATAAAACAATTATTTTCCTCAAGAATTAATAAAAAACTAAGAATTAAATGGAATGGTGTCAAAATATTCACCCCATGAGATACCTCTCAAATATAATGATGTTATCACTAAAACAAAAAATGACACCAAAAGAATAAATCTCAAATAAAATAGACATAGATAATAATATCAATAAATTTAGAACCAAATCAAGCATATAAAACATTATAGTAGAAAATTTATCAAAATATCTTGGGATAATAAGTGTGCATTAGCCACATACATTCCCACATACTTTTCTCTAAGACACCATGCCTCCACAAAACACAAACTAAATGAATAACTCACCCACACATCAACTACTCTCGATGATCCTGATTCTTGACTAACTACTCCATGAATATTGTGTTATAATCTATATCTAGATCTCCCCAATCAATCACATGGGAATCATCATGAAGATATAAATGATTTTGTGACACATATAATACATCATGAATCTATTCTAGCTATAGATAAAGTGTTAACTGATACGCGACCTCACCGATATAGAATAATGCCTCATAGGGATTGGTAAACTAGGGGAAAATTTTTATCCCGTGTCCAAACCACTATTTTCCATGATAATGTGACACCCTCAAGAATACATGATCCCTAATCTTGAACTATAAAGGTCTCATCCTTGATCCGTCATAAGATTTCTAAAAATTTTGAGTTTCCTTCATCTTCTCATGAATTACCTACACCATCTATTTCATTATCTACAACACATCGAGCCAAAGGATTATTGATTCTCCAATCTTGGACCAAAATAATAGAGATCTAAAAGGTCACATGTAAAATTCCTAAAAGGGAGTCATTCCAATAGAAGATTGATAATTGTTGAAATACCCAAATGCAACCAAGGGTAGGTACTTTAACCCTGATCCATTGAAATCCAAAATGCATGCACATAGTGTATAAGCTAGTATCTAAATCATATGATCTATCTACCTGACTATCTATGGAATAAAGGTAGTACGAAGATATATCTAATAGATAAAATAATGTTAGAGATATCCCCATACTCATAAATTAAAACAAGGATCCTAATTAGAAATGATGGTCCTTAGTGCTCTATAAATCCACACTATGTCATCCACATACCTATTCACTAAAACATCTACACCACACAACTCCCTAATCACTTGTAAATAATCCAACTTCATCAATAAATCTATTACCATCCATATAAAATTACATCCTATATGGGTTTGAGGTAAACGAGTGACGAAATTAATCAAGATATCCTCCCATTTTCACTCATGGATATCCAATGGATACAAAAAAATCTCTATGGACACAATGTTTTTCCTTTTCCTACTGTAAGATAAAATAGTGTGACACAAACTCTGGAACTTAGCGCTTCATCTCAAGCCTCCAAAGCTAACCCCTCAAAAAATGATACATCTTTGATATATTAGGATGTACTGTTAAAGATGAGTTATGAAAGTCATAGATAACCTCCTCACACATCACCAACATAATGAATAATTTCCCCTAAAACATCATCTAATATCATTCATCCTCTAACTATATATATAGATAATCACCATGAATGACACGGTCCGCATCACCTTAACCTCCAAGTCTACCCACTGAGACTCCTCCACTCCCTACATCAAGAATGATTTTACTATTGTTGGAAATAGGTAAAATAATTTATCATCATCCTCAGTATCAAGATGCATCATTGAAAGATCCTCCATCACCCTTCAATCATCTCTCAACTTCTAAAAACATATCCCTGTGAATTTGGACTCAGTATATCAGTTGCACATTACCCATCTCTGAAGTGTAAAAGATCTTAAGTTCATAGTCCTCTAAGAACTCCATCCACTTAAACTACTAAAATTTTAAATTACACTAAGTTAAAATATACCTTGGGTTCCTGTGATCTATGAAGACTAAAAGGTTCTCATCAATAAGGTAATGTTTCCATGGATTTAAATAAAAACTTACTACTATCAACTCAAGATCATGTATAGAATAGTTACACTCATGGGGATGTAACTTCCCATACCATATAAGGTCAAAACCCTCTATTGTGTCATGACTCATACAAACATGAAAATAGATCAGTTATAAAAAACCATGAACATCACTCCCTAATCCATAAAATGAAGGATGGGAAAACCAATCAAATTTTCCTTCAAGAAGTTGAAAGATGCCAGACACTAATTAGTCTATAATAAATCATGGTATTTCCTTGACATGGTTGTCAATGGGGATGAAATTCGCAAGAAATTAGATATGAACCCCTGACAATATCCCATGAGATCAAGGAAATTGAGGACCTATTGAACATTCTTGGGTGCTTCTTTAGGAACAACCACCTCAATAATTGAAGTATTGATCACCAGTATTTTTTGGTACACTAAAAACCTAATAAAATAAACCTCACACATCCAAAACATAAACTTGGACAAATTTTCATAGAGATGGTGGTGTTGAAGGACTTTAAAAATAGCACCAACATGTTTGTAATGTTCTTCCTTTGACCTTTATTATATGAGTATATCATCAATTAACACTACCATGAACTAATCTAGGAACCCTGATAACCCAGAATTCATGATTCCCATGAAAATAGTTAGAGAATTCATGAAATTAAATAACATAACCACAAACTTGAAGTTACCATAATAGAAATTGAAGGAGTTCTTATAGATATGTTCATCTTCCACCCCTATTTGTTGATACCTAAACTACAAATCAATCTTTGAAAACTAGTTTTCTCCCTTAAAATAGTCAAAAAAACAAAATTCCTTGGAAGAGGGTAATGGTTCTTGATTGTCACCTAGTTTATCCTATGGTTTCGTATGCACAACCTCATACTGCTATCCACATACTTAGAAGATAACAACATAGCACCCCACAGTGACACACTAGGATAGATAAAATCCCTCTATATCATATACTAACCTTGTCCCCAAAATTTGCAGTGAAAAAGGTGTTATCTAATAGGAATCCATAGAAATTACATAATCACTGGGATGTAGTTCTATCTTGAACTCGATATCTGGTTAAGGAGTTAGGGTCACAACCTCATAGGGAAAACATATAGAAACTCTTCCACAAATCTAGGGAACTCTACCACATGTTCCTCTACCAAATAAAATGATAAAACTTCTATTTGAGTCTACAATGAATCTAAACATCAATGACTCATTCGATGTACCCTCTCACAAATTAAAACTACGCATTGGACCTCTTTGTCAAAGAGAATAAATCTCCTCCAAATGTAATCATTAATCATAAACACCAAATAAAAATATCTAATTCTAAGAATTACATTGTATCATTTCATCTAAAGTAGATATAAATCCCTTGATGAATGATGTTACCCTGTTATTAGCTCACAACCCTGACACACAATAATAAGACTCAGCTAACCTCCAATTAGCATATTCTACACCAGAGGTACTAGAAGCCTCTCTTCCTTAAGACCCAATGCTTGGACAAAGTTGGATGAAATAAAGGAGTGAAAAAATAAAAAAAATAAAACAATGTATATTCTGAGGTAGATGATAGACATATGGTACCTTATATGACCTTTAATCCCTCTAGTTTCGGCACCCACATAGTATGCATATCTCCATTCCCAGCTCCTCTTAATCACTACTATAGACTAACTCCAGGTACATGATTTACTCTAGGTCCCTATGGGAAGGAAACATCGTAGAGATGTCCTATAATATCTCTATCTAATTTAAGCGTAATGAAAGACAATTTTCTATACCGCTAATGTATACTCTGAGTCAACTATTATTTCTAGGAAAGATAATGATTCTTTCCTCTCATACATTACTAAGACTAAATAATAGTCAGTCTCTGATATAATAGATATCCATGACCTCCAAAAATAAAAAAAATATAGGAATATATATCAAAATGGATGCACGTTAACTGTTATACCTAGATAAATGAAAAGAATAAAATTGTCGAATTTGAATCCCATTTGGTCAGAATCTTGACTACCCAAACATCTATGATCCTCCACCAATATCCCTACTCCTTGGGACCTCTAATTCCTCCCCTACTAAGACGATCTCGGTTTTACATGAAGCATCTCAATTACCTCATACTTATTCTATAGCTCTAAATATATATAGGTATTGTAAATGGGATGACCACATATCTAGTGATTAGGTGTAGTACCTCCTCTAGATGACATGCTCTAGAATCCTCATCTAGAAAAAGATCAAGGGATAAGTGAACATGGTCCATAAAATAGATCCTGATATCCTACATACTCTAGCTCCCCTACAGAATGGAGAACAACTCCTACCTATTTATTACTCACATCATAAAATATAGGAAATATTCATGAAATTGTTTCTAAAAATCATCCCATGAAATATATTACTACTTCTTATCCTTGATATACAAGATCCACAAAATGAAATGCTACCCAATGCAACTGATTAGTCACCAATAAAATCTGATAATCTTCCTTAGCTCAGATAATTATAAAGGAAATATTGAGCTACTTTATCATGTGATTTTTCTCCAAATCAGATATTCTCTCCTCATACTTAGTCAGTCCCTGATATTGGAACTTTCCTAGGGTCTTCCTCCAAACCTCATACTTCTCAGCTAGTTAAGCCCTCTGGTGATCAGCTGAATCATCCTACTAAACCTCACTAATATAAGCTACACATGGATAAAAACCATAAGGTATATATGAAAACATAGGTGAAACGTTTTAATCCTAGTAATAAAGAATTAATTTAATGTTTATTTAGTTATATTCATTTTAATTTCCCAAAATCACTTTAATTCAAACACAATAACATACAATCGTGATGCATGTATATCCCCAAGGTCTCTACCTTATAAGTAGTGTTACTTCACTTAGTATGTTTTATAATCTTAAGGTTTTTATGATGGGTCATAGTTCAGGGGATAAAATCTTGTTTTCTATCAATATCCCTTTATTTCATCACAAACTATGTTCAAATTATGTTCTTTCCTTGCCAACCCATGAATCTCTTTCCAATGCCTAACTCTAGTCTTTTTTCTAACTCTCAACCAAAGCTTTGATACCAATTTTTCATGACCCATCCCCACTGGGAACCACTTATGAGGCTATTTTAAATATTAGAGTAACCCCCAAATACCACCTCAAATAGTTCATGGGGTGGAAACTAGAATCAAGTGTATAAATCCCACAAATGGAAGGCATTGTATTCTTAAATCCTAGGAGTATATAAAGGAAACAAACTATAAACACCATAATATACAACAAACCATCATACCTAAAATAAATGTAATTCTATATAGATACAAGTGTCAAAATAAAAAATTATCAAATTAGTCCTGAGGTAGAAACTCCTTATCCAATCCCAAGATTTGAGCTAGTATTGACTGGTTAAGTCACCAAAGCCATCATGAAAACCTATAGACTATATTTACATATGTAGGGGTGAGAATAACATGTATACTCAATATGATCATATAAAAGACCTATCAAAAAAATGTGAAACAATCATACTAATGCTTCAGTGAAAAAATATCATAACTAATATATGCCTACACAATGTCAACCACCCCTCGACATGTAATAAACAAGCCTGAATTGACTCAACACATCACCAGACCCAAATCAACACTAGGATCGAAGGGTGTTATTGATTCCCATATTTTAGAACCTTGTTCCTAGGTATCAATAATGAATCCTTGGGAATAATTTCACCCTCCAAAATCAAGTTAAACACTACATAGATTCCACCTAGAAATCTAACATGACCCATCCACAAACTGGATGTCCATGTTAATAAATAAATGATCCAACAAAAATAAAATGAAATGAATCACAGTAACTAATATCATAAATATTAATAAAAACTATACATCATAATAATAATAAATATCATGCTCAAAAACTTAAAGATATAATGTAAATAAAAAAACAAAATAAACATCTTATTGAATGGGCCAACACATAACCATCCTAAGAAGATAAAAAAACAGAACTCAAACTACTACCAACCAGATCCATGTGACCCATGGTCTCTCACCAAGTCCCAAACCATCCCTTCAAGTTCCAAACCACACATGAACCCCAAAGAAGATACCAACTCCAAAGAAGAACATAAACTGGGCACTAAAAAAACATAAGAGCTTCATACACCCAATAGTGTATGTTGGTTGTGAGCTAAACATACCCAGTAGGATTTTACTAAAGATTTAGTTCCATTTCCTTTCAAAATTTATTTATTTATTTCTATTTTTAAATATAAATAAGAAAAATACATTTTTCTTATCCTTTTGATATGAAACCAAATATCATTCCAAAAACACTTTTTGAAACACATTTCCCTTATTTTAAAAGATAATGGAAAATCCCAAAACCTCTTTACGAAACAATTCTAAAAAAAATGGAAAGAATATTTCCCATTAAATTCATGAAAAAAATTCAAAAACAATTCCCCCTTTCCAAAACATTTTCCAAATACCTTTTCATAACACACAAATCACTCCTCTGAATAGAATAAATTTTAAAAAATAAGAACCTAGTACATTCATAAGGTATAAAAAAATAAAAAACAAACAATGGTATCATACAATCAATAAAGGATAAGGAATATAATCAAGGCTTATAATGAATGTGATAAACAATCCCTTAATGGAATTATGGTATTATGGGTAACATTCTATAACTACTACAAAAACAGGCTTTATCAGCGCAAAAAACAAGCTTTAACAGCACTAAAAAAGCACTGATAAAGGGGGGTCCCCTTTATCAGTGATAAAAAATTGCTCATAAAGGTATCCTTTATCAGTGCTAAAAGAGAGATGATAAAGGGATCCTTTATTAGCTCTAAAAAATGCTGATAAAGGTATCCTTTATCAGTGCTAAAAGAGCACTAATAAAGGGATCCTTTATCAGTGCTAAAAAAGCACTGATAAAGGATACCTTTATCAGCACTAAAAAGCACTGATAAATGTCCTGCCTGCTGTAATATAAAATTCTGCAGCTTCTCACCCAAACAAGACCTACAAAAAAATCAGTATATCAACAAGTATACCCATAAAAAATTAACACATAATTCATAAGGTAATTACAGCAAGTATACCCATACAACAAGTATACCCATACACCATTAACACATAATTCATAAGTTAATTAAATACATAAATAATTCAATTCAGAATTCAAGGGATTGGGTGTTGTTCAGGGGTTTGGGGTGGCTGTCCAAGGGGGGTAGGTGTGTCCAGGGGGTGTGATGGTGTCCAGGAGGTGGTGGGGGCTGTCCATGGGGGTGGGGTTGTCCAGGGGTGGGGGTGTCGAGGTGGTGGGGTGGTGTCGAGGAGGGGTGGGGGCGTATAAGGGTTGGGGACAGTCTAGGGGGGTGGTGGGGTGTCCAGGGGGTGGGGGTTGTCTAGGGTGTGGGGGGTGTTATCCATGGGGGGTGGGGTGGTGTCCAGGGTGTTGGGAGGGCTTTCCGGGGTGGGGTGTCCAGGGGGTGGGATGGTGTCCAGGGGGGTGGGGGCGGTCCAGGGGGTTGGTGGGGCTGTCCAAGGGGGGTGGGGTGGTGTCTAGGGGGTGGGGGTGGCTATCCAAGGTGGTGGGGGTGTCTAGGGGTGGGGGTGTCTAGGTGGTGGGGTGGGGTCTAGGAGGGGTGGGGTGTCGTCCAGGGGGTTGGTGGGTGTCCAGGGGGTGGGGGTGTCTAGGGGGTGGGGGCTGTTCAGGGTGGGGGGCTATCCATGGGGGTGTCTAGGGGGGTGGGGTGGTGTCCAGGGGGTTGGGAGGCTTTCTAAGGGTGGGGGTTTCCATAGGGGTGGGTGTGTCTAGGGGGTGGGGTGGTGTCCAGGGGGTTGGGAGGCTTTCCAAGGGTGGGGGTGTCCATAGGGGTGGGTGTGTCTAGGGGGTGGGGTGGTGTCTAGGGGGTGGGGGCAGTCCAGAGGTTGGTGGGGTTGTCCAAGGGGGTGGGGTAGTGTCCAGGGGTGGGGGTGTCTGTCCAAGGGGGTGGGGTGTCTAGGGGGTGGGGGTGTCCAGGTGGTGGGTGGTGTTTATGAGGGGTGGGGGTGTCGTCCAGGGGGGTTGGTGGGTGTCCAGGGGGTGGGGATGTCCAGGGGGTGGGGGTTGTCCAGGGGGGTTGTCCATGGGGGTGTCTAGGGGGGTGGGGTGGTGTCCAGGGGGTTGGGGGGATTTCCAGGGGTGGGGTGTCCAGAGGGGTGGGGATGTCCAGGGGGTATGGTGGTGTCTAGGGGGTGGGGTTCCAGGGGGTTGGTGGGGCTGTCCAAGGGGGTGGGGTGGTGTTCAGGGGGGTAGGGGTGGTTGTAGAAGGGGGTGGGGTGTCTAGGTGGTTGTTTGGTGCCTAGAAGGGGTGGGGGTGCCGTCCAGGGGGTTGGTGGGTGTCCAGGGGTTGGGGTGTGTCCATGGGAGTTGGGTGGTGTCGAGGGGGTTGGGGGGCTTTACAGGGGTGGGGGTGTCCAGAGGGGTGGGGGTGTCCAGGGGGTGGGGTGGTGTCCAGGGGTGGTTCAAGGGGTTGGTGGGGCTATCCAAGGGGGTGGGGTGGTATCCAGGGGGTGGGGTGGCTGTCCATGGGGGTGGGGTGTCCAGGGGGTGTGGGTGTCCAGGTGTTGGGGTGGTGTCTAGGAGGGGTGGGGGTATCTAGGGGTGGGGGTGTCCGGGGAGTGGGGGTGTCCAGAGGGTGGGTTCTGTCTAGGGTGGTGGGTGGGGGGTGTCCATGGGGGTTTCTAGGGAGGTGGGGTGGTGTCCAGGGGGTTGTGGGGCTTTCCAGGGGTGGGGGTGTCTAGGGGGTGGTGGTGTCCAGAGGGGTGGGGGTCCAAGGGGTGGGGTGGTGTCCAGGGGGGTTGGGGGTGGTCCAGGGGGTTGGTGGGGTTGTCCAAGGGGGGTGGGGTGGTGTCCCGATGGTTGGTGGGGTTGTCTAAGGGGGGTGGGGTGGTGTCCAGGGGGTGGGGGTGGCTATCCATGGGGGTGGGGGTGTCCAGGGGGAGGGGTGTCCAGGTGGTGGGGTGGTGTCTAGGAGAGGTGGGGTGCCATATAGGGGGTTGGTGAGTTGACTCGTACACGTCACAAATGACCCATAGATTTTTATCCTAAAGTATCAACACAATATGAATGTGTTTAGTCAAATTCTCATACGTCAGTTGTTGTTTTCACTTAAAATTATGTCCATTTTAAACAAAAGAGAGACACTTTTAGTGAAACCAGCCACACCGTGCCTCAGATTGAGGCGAGGTTGACTCATACATGTCACAAATGACCCATGGATCATTTTCCTAAATTATCAACACAATCCGAATGTGTTCAGTTGGAGTTACGTATGTTAGTTGTTGTTTTCACTTAAAATTCTGCCCATTTTAAACAAAAGAGAGACACTTTGAGTGATACCGGCCACATTGTGCCTCGTATTGAGGATGTTTTGACTCTTACACATCAAAAATGACCCATGGATAATTCTCCTAAGGTATCAATGCAATATTAATGCGTTTGGTCAGATTTTCGTAAGTCAGTTGTTGTTTTCATTTAAAATTCTGTCCATTTTAAACAAAAGAGAGACTTTGAGTGATACTGAAAACATCATGCCTCATATTGAGGAAGAGTTGACTCGTACACATCAAAAATGACCCATGGATCTTTCCCATAAAGTATTAACACAATATGAATGCGTTTGGTTGGATTTTTTTATGTCATTTGTTGTTTTCACTTAAAATTTTTTCCATTTTAAATAAAAGAGAGACAATTTGAGTGATATCGACCATACCGTTCCTCGGATTAAGGCAGGGTTGACTCGTACATGTCAAAAATGACCCATGGATTGTTACTCTAAAGTTCCAACACAATCTGAATGCGTTTGGTCAGATTCTCATACGTTAGTTGTTGTTTTCACTTAAAATTCTGTCCATTTTAAACAAAAGAGAGACACTTTGAGTGATACTGGCTACACCATGCCTCGAATTGAGGAAGGGTTGACTCATACACATCAGAAATAACCCATGGATCATTCCACTAAAGTATCAACACAATATTAATGCTTTTGGTTGGATTTTTGTACGTTATTTGTTGTTTTCACTTAAAATTCTGTCCATTTTAAACAAAAGAGAGAAACTTTGAGTGATAAAGGAGACACTATGCCACATATTGAGGTGGGGTTGACTCGTACACATCAAAAATGACCCATGTATCATTACCCTAAATTATCAACATAATACGAATGCATTTGGTCAGATTTCTATATGACAGTTGTTGTTTTCACATAAAATTTTGTCCATTTTAAACAAAAGAGAGACACTTTGAGTGATATCAGCCACACCGTGCCTCAGATTGAGGTTTGGTTGACTCATACACTTCAAAAATGACCCATGGATCATTCCCCTAAAGTATAGGCACAATCTGAATGCATTTTTTCAGATTTACATACGTTAGTTGTTGTTTTCACTTAAAATTTTGTCCATTTTAAACAAAAGAGAGACACTTTGAGTGATATCGGCCACACTGTGCCTTGGATTGAGGTGGGGTTGACTCGTACACTTCAAAAATTACCCATTTATTGTTCTCCTAAAGTATCAACACAATCTGAATGTTTTTGGTTGTATATGAAGGTATTTTGGATATTTTACTTGTTTTTCATATCCAAATCCCAAAGAAAAGTGGTTCATCATTTTTGCATGTTGTTGGTGCATTTCATATGTTAAAATGGGAAAATGAATCATTGGATAAAGATGTTTTATTTAATAAAAATTACAATTTTCCTTCAAACATTTACATACAACAATGTTTCATCTTTTTATCCCCTTAACCCCTCTCAAAAAAGACCACCAACTGTACATGTCCCCAAGTCAGATCTTCATGTTATTTGTGTATAATATTCCATCAGGTATGCAGCCCACTCATTTCTAAACAAATCTATATTTTCTTGTGAGTATAAGGCTTTTCGATAGTCATAGTAGTACTGCAAAATATATAAATAAATAATTAATAAATAATTTAAATGAAATAGTAGTTCTTTTTGAAAATACCACTTTTGGGATGCTAGTTTGTTGATGAAAAATTATCTCTTTAGTAAATTTACAAAAATAATAACCGCAATCATTATTGTTTGTTAGTTTTGGACACTGAAAAATTTTTGATCATTATGAGAATAAGTAACTTGTGTTGATATGTGTTTGGATAGTGAAATTTTATTATATATACCCTGATATTTTTCCAAACATAGTACTTACTCTCTTCCTTATGCTTAGCCCCTGTACTCATTCCTTTTTTTAGAAGATAATTATACACCACACTATCATAAAATAATCCTCAGTAAAAGATAATATAAATTATATTACTTGATGTTTAAACCTAAAACGTAGGATGTAGTGTCTTACAGATTCACAAACTCCATCATGTGTGGTCGGTTTGTTGGATATCCTTGCATTGAATCCAGAAAATAAATCTTTGGAGTATCCAAGTTCACCGCAATTAGCATCCAATGTTACCTAAAAACACAAAAAGGAATAAGTAATAAAATAAGTGTAAATATAATTGACATGCTTTAATCGTAGAGTTTTACCCCTATATGGTTGGTATTTGGAAGAGTCTGTCATCCATAATCTTGCTTTCAAATGTTTTTAGCAACCCGTTCACTATTTCATCATTTTTCTTATGGCTCTAATTTCGTTAATTGTGTTGATGTGGTATGAGGACTAACAAATCTGAATTTTGGCTCATGGAAAAATTCCTTCAATTGTTTTTCATATATACGTCTGTCAATAATTTAAAATTCATTTAGTCGTAATTTTCACATTATATCAGCTTTTCGAAAATCAATTCATGAAAACATACCTCATATATAAATTTATAATAGTGACACCTAGCCAACCATATTCAAGGATCTCATTTACATTTTCAGCAGCAATGAAATATTGAATTTCCTCTCTGTATATATTCTTTTCAAAAACCACTATATGACTACTACCACCTCTTATCTTCATATCCACATGAGTCTTCAATGCTAGTAAATGTGGATAGAGAACAGGTGGTGTTATTGTACTTTCAGTAGCTCTTTGGGATTGGTTGGCCAATCCTTTAGATTCTTTTGAGCCGAAGTTTCTTGTCACCCCCTTCCCTTTTTCCATCTATAATAACATTCATTGGTTAAGACCCTTTTTTCATTAATTTTTAAAGGTTTAGCTTGAAAAAAATGGAAATAAATACATCTTTTTCTACATGTACTCTTACAAGTTGTGACGGCCATGCAATGAATGTCCCAATATCCTTTTTGACCATATGAATATCATCTTCATCAAGTGGAATAGGTAGATCTATATTTGGATCATGAGCTACAGTAATAATCACTTTCAGATGATCTTTTGGAAGTGGTCTATTATGCATCTTGTCCTCTGGGATGTTGAACACCGTAGCCCTCGCTACAAGGTCATAGGTGGGTGTTGAAAGATATAAATCACAGTCATTATCACCCTATAGAAGATCAGTACAAGAAAAGTATCAGTGTTTGTCTGATTCACATTTCATGGGAATAATTATTAGAATATTGATTACCATTTCTACAATAGTTCTTTGAAGAGAATGGCTCGCCTCAAAGCTAGTGGGGGGTGGGGCGGCACCTTCATGTGCTATTTATTCTTGAGTTGTGTCTTCACCTTGATTTCCACCCATAAAAGTTGCCAGAAACTCTCCCTATCATTGAAATTGTTCTTCAAGAGTTGCTAGTCTTTCAATCATTTGTTTCATTTTTTCATCTCTATCATCAATTTTTTTCTCATAATATACTCGGGGTGTCACCTCAAACCCTGCACCTCTGACATGGCCGTATTGTTCTAGCCAGTTCAAATCCGTCGATAATAAGTCTGCATCCGCTACAGAAGTATTTGATTCTTGTGACTATCAAATATAGTAAAATAACTAATTATTTTTATGTAATATCAATTTAAAACAAATATTTTTATCATATCATACTTACACATATTTCCCACACTTTTTGTGTGTTTTCATCTACTAGTTTCCCTTTCTTATTCACACGTCCATCCTTTCATATCAAATGACATGGGCTGGAAGTGTCTTTGGTTTTAGAATCATTAATCTATATATAAATATAGAAAGATAATTATGATGTTGTTTCATGGCACCTAACAATATTACTGTAAATTTAAAATTCATACCATTTTCTTTTCTAGTGAATCGTACCCCATCCTTACTTTACGATAGGGGTATGTTGGTTTTGATGCACATTCCTTATTTTCAGTACTGATTTTTTGTTTCATAAATGAAATATTGACAATTAAAGTGATGAATACATGTATCCTCAAACAACGTATTATCAGTCACAATGTACCTGAAACTTCTCATCCCCACGGCGGCCAAAAAATGCATCCCATGCTTCTTGGGATATCAGGTGATCATAGACAAGGGATGGGTGCGGGTTTATTTTACCAATAGAATCTTTCAGATGACATTTTGTTAAAATAGTGCAAAAACCTCGATGACACCTTCCTACAAGCCTTAGTACATAATTCTTGTGTGAATCATCTACTATAAATGTACTCTCCAAGAGATTGAGAAGAGTAAGACATTGTTTCAATATTTTATTTTCTTGTAAATTAAATAAATAATATCATAATGTTACCATAATTTCTTCCCAAATCGCAGACATCAGCCTGGATACAACATGGTGCCATGAATCTATGTCAATAAGAATGTTTTTCCGAGTGACAATTCCAATGTAACTACTAAACATAGCCTTGTTGGGATTCACATGTTGGCCTCATGAATTCCATCTGACATCAAATTTTATGCCTTTTATTTCCACCTTAAGAAGTTTGGCTAACACCGTCAAACTACGACGCACCTGTGTTTTTTGTGATGTTGGTCCTTCATGACCAACCATTTCATCAATATCAACATCATCTATATGTTCATATGAAATGATATCAATTCCATGTGTTGATGGTTATTGGAACTCAACTCTAGGAGCAGCAATAGGTTCAGAAACTTGTTGTTACTCTACACTGTGAGCAGTCACAGCAGCAGCAACAATAATAAAAACAATAGCTTTAGAGACTTGTTCAGCCTCGAGGTTAGGAGGACCAAAACGTACAGAAGTCATTATCTACAAAAGTGGTTAAACAGTTAATTTAGATTAAATAAATTCAGTAATGATAAGATAATAACATGAGATAAAAAGATATAAATTATAAAAAAAATATAACCTGTTTATTGAACTCTCTTTCTTTTTTTTCAAAGGATGAAGGGATTTTACACCTCTATCGATTATCCAAATCCCTTCATTATGGTCTCCTATAACATATAAAACATCATCTACATTGGAACCACTGTGAAATGATTGCAACATGCCACTGAAAGGACAGTCCTCAATTGAATTTTCATCAGTCCCTTCAGTTTTTTTGGATGATAATAGAACAATCGACCACTTTCGATTTGTGGGACCTGGAACATAAAATACTTGTAACGCTTGTGATTCCATTATAAACTATTCGTCTTTGTACCCTTCTTTACAAAAATCAACTTTCAAAAATCCCAATTCATCTAATTTAACACCACTATTGTTATCAACCCATTTTCATTGAAAAATTGGCAATTGTAATGTCGTATAATCTAACTCCCATATTTGTTTAATAATTCCAAATTATGACATATTTGCATAAATTGGATTTCTATCCTTACTACTAGAAACATGCATCGCTTCAGCCACAAGTGTAACTCCACTATTTTTCATGGTATTATCTTCATCATGTTCATCTATATAGAATGTACAACCATTAATTACATAACCATTGTAAGATAATACATACACACTTGGTCTGGTGTCTATCCATCGAAGTCATTCTAAAATTGTATTCGGATTTTCATCTAACTTTTTAAAAATATAGTCCTGAAACCATCTTACAAACTAGTGATTATATGTATTTGATATCCATTTTTCATCCCTTGATGGATTCAACTGCCTAAGAATTTCTTTATGGGTTTCAATATATGGAGCAACCTCCCAACTTATATGCAAAACATAAAGGTGGGACTGCTCTTGATCTGTAATATTGATTGTCACAACATCTCTTCTAGAAATTCTCTCACCGTCAATGCATCCAGTGTGATGAGATTTTAGGAGAACAATGCTTTCCACATCAGATAGGTATTCGGTATAGAATTCAATGGCTTCCTCAACAATATATCACTCCACTATAAAACCCTCTGGACGACTTTGATTTTTGACATACCCTTTAAAAATATTCATATACCATTCAATGGGGTACATCAATCTATAGTGCACAGGACCACAAATTCAAATCTCTCTCACCAAGTGAAGCATCAAATGAACCATCATATCAAAGAATGTTGGCAGGAAGAACATTTCTAATTCACATAATATGATGACAATTTCTATTTCCATAGCTGGAAATTTTGCCGGGTATAAAACTTTTCTACATATAGATTTGAAAAAGAAACAAAGTTTGGTTAAAATATAATGAAAATTCATGGGAAAAATGAAATGTAAAGATATAGGATTTAAATATTGCATCAAAACATGGCAGTCATGTGATTTCAAACCTTTCAAATTCAAATCATTCATTGACACAATGTTCTTGATATTTCATGAATACCCCTCTAGAACCTTTACATCATTGAAGAAGTTAAAAAACTGATATCTCTCCACCCTAGAAAGAGTGTAAGCAGCTAGAGGAAGAAACATTCGATTTTCACCCTTCACAGAAGCCAACTCTTCTCATATTCCCATATCTATCATGTCCGACCATGCCTTAATTCCATAATTTATTTTGCCAGGGGCATTTAGAAATGTTCTGATAACACTATCACATAAATTTTTTCCCATATGCATCACATCAAGAAAATGTCTAATGTAAAAACAATTCCAATATGGAAATTCAAAAAAAACTGATCTATTTTTCCAACCGATTTTCGTAAGGTTTTTTGAAAATGGTTTACCAAAAACAGTGTTTACATCTTTTACTTTCTCAAACAGTTGATCACCTACTAGTGGAGATGGTGTTGTGTGTTGTTCTGAACTTCCATTGAATGATGTCATCCAAGATCGGTACTTATGCCAATGAGGTAGAAATCTATGATGTTTTAGAAAAACAGATTTCGATGAAAGGTTCAACCTAATTGATTCTGTATCTTCTTCGCACATAGAACACCCTTGACTTCCGTTAATTCTATAGCCTGATAAATTTCCATAAGCAGGGAAATCATTTATTTTCCCATACAACATCTCTCTCAATGTGAAGTATTCAATTTTATAAGCATCATACAATATAACAGCTGAATCCCACAATAACTTCAAAACCTCGATCAAAGGAGACAAATAAACATCAATATTGTTACCTAGTTTTTTTGGTCCTGATATAAGAAAAGATAACATAATGAATTTCTCCTTCATGCTTAACCAAGGTCGCAAGTTATAACTTACCAACATAACAGGCCCTGTACTGTGAGTGATGGTTAGAAAACCAAAAGGATTCACTCTATCTATAGATAATGCAAGACAAAGGTTTCTCGGCTCTTTTCCAAATTCAGGATACTCATGATCAATTATCTTCCATTGAGGAGAGTCGGCTGGGTGACATAATTTCCCATATTTATTTCTTTTATTTTCATGCCATGATAATTGCCTTGCAGTTTCTTCACTTCCATATAGACGCCTAAACCTTGGAATGATTGGAAAGTACCATACAACTTTCGTAGGACTAGATTCAAATTTCATGTATCGAGAAGAACCACACTTTGGGAGTTTTATAAGTGATTTTTTATCCTTGAAAAATACTATACAGTCTTTCAAGTAGGCATGTATTCTTTCATAAATCATACCCATCGATCGTAGCATTCGTTTAGCTTCATATGTCCAGTTTGGGAGCTCGTTATCTTCCAAGAGCATGTCATTCAAGACATCTAGTAGTTCCGTAAAATTGACATCACTCTATCTATTGCCTAATTTCAATTTATACAACTTCAGTATAGCTGACAATGCTGTATATTTAGTGCAACCAGTATAAAATGGCATCTTTTCACAACTCTTTAACTTCTCAAACAATTTTGGGCAATCGCAGAGTTCATCTTCAACAGTCCTTGTCATTTCCTCAATATGATCTTCATCATCATTGACATCTTTAATCATAACCTTCATATGGTCTTCTTCATTATCCATATTTGTATTCATATCTGATGATCCATAAAATGCAGTTTTATCCCAGACAGTAGCTACATTATCTTTTTCTTTGGGTTTATTCCAACATTTATAACTCAGATCTATTCCATGACATATCAAATATTCTTCCAACTCCTTTGGAGTAATTAATCTAGAATAACAACAATGTAAACACGGACAAAGAATTTGAGAAGAATCCTTTGCATGATCCTTTGTAAACTTGATGAACACTTTCACTCCTTTCTCATACTATGTTGTCAAACGATTAGCATCCATCCAATCTGTATTCATCTCCATCTTATTTGAATCTCAAATATTAGTATTTATGATTCAAATACACAAAAAAAGACTTCAAAATAAAATATAATATAACCACTTCCTTATAAAAATAGAGATTAATAGAGCCTAACCATTTCCAATAAAGATTTGGAAAGCAACAGAACCATGATAGACCCCCATCAAAATCAACACACTTTCCAACCCCCTTACCAATAGTTCTAGCACCCACTACCCTTACAGAAAAACATTAAACATCATTTTAACCACCCCTACCAGCCACCTCATTCATAATAAAAAAATCACATTAAACATCCCAAAACTAGTGACCAAACTCAAATAAAATGAAAACAAGGATACAATTTTGATGAGAAAACTAATATAGTGGATACATTTCCAAACAAAAAGGGGTTAATGGGGGAAACAAATAACCTAGGTTTATCCAAAATTACTATGGAATATCATAGGTTTTTTTACCCAAATTAACATAAGAAATAGAAAATTAAGGTTAGTGAACATAAATTCTATCATGAACATCTAAAGAATATGAAATAACTCTCCCTCACTAACAAGGGGATCTACCAACGCCTACCATATACCTAGAAAATAATTGAAAAAAATAGGAAAAATAGTTTCTTGTATCTATTTCTAATAGTACTACAATAAAAGTATAACGAACATAGATCGTGCCTCCAAACACTCCTGGAGCCTCCTGGTAAAAAGACTCTAGTGACTACAACTATCTGAGATTCTAACTACTAACTTCCCAAAATATGAGTGGTCTACTTAGGGGTAGTATTAGTAGAATCAAAACAAAGTTCCATCCACTTCATGTTGCTCCCTAATCTCCTCGATCACTTTAGTGTTGTACAGACCTCCTTTCTCCAGTTCTTTCCTCTTCCTAGGCTATTCATTGACTGCCTCTCTAAATGTATCGTGAATGTTAAGAAAATGCAATGTGATATGTCTATACCCATCACAATAATATCAAATTCCTTGGAGTAATGGGATATCCTTGAGGTACCTATGAATGACAGTGCCTCCTGAGATAAGACTTGCATCACACACCTGCTATGGGTGGGTGTTGCTAACCCTACATCCCAGAAGATCACTACCTTAAAAGATTATGATATCAACTCAAACCATAGGCATAATCATAGAACACTAATATAGTCATCCAAAGCTTAGTATTATATGTTGAATTCCCCCAAACCACTAGAGGTCAGTCTATGAATTAATCAACATAAAATAATGTATTTAATAAAAAGAGCTGAAATACAATCCAACCAAGTGAAAGACATTTACAATCTCCTGAGAATAAATTCATCCCCCATAACGTAATTGGGTTCTTCATGGTGTAGGTGTACTTAAACAAAATCAATTGGCCTGACACACCAAGGGTAGTTCTTTACTATAGCATTCTCCATTAAAAATAACAATCTTGGTACCCATAATAGGTATTAGGGAAGAATCACTATCTACCCAATGAAGTGCATGGTGTCTCCCCATTTTCAAGAAAAAACCTTCTAGACTAGCACCTAGGAACAACAGGTCATAGAGGTTCACTAAGTTGACACCACCCTTAAATTATCCTTGACATAAAAGAAAGATTTGTGGAATTTACCATTGATCAAAGTCAAGAAACATCCCACAATCCTAAAAAGAATTAACCACCCAAATACAACTACTCACATGTTCATACCACTATCTAAACCCAAAGTCCTTTTCCAAAGAACACCATTCACCTTTCCATGGATGCGCTACTCCGATCTCCTCATCTTCTGTGGCCATAGTGCATGAAGACTGGAGTCCAATCCATGAATCTTGGATTAATAATAAATGAATCTAAATGACTTATAGGATCCACTATGAACCGTCTCAAGGAGAGATTCAATTTAGAACATTATAACTTCAAAAAGACACTCATTATCTATGGTATATGGGTTGATTAATACACCATATCCTTACCAAGAGTTAACCATAAGTCTCCCTTATGAATCATTCCAGAATTCATCGACATTCATATGGAAGAAAAGTATTCTTGTTGCACACATCACATAAAACCATGCTCACCAACTAAGGGAAATATAACTTAACATCCACGGGGTTTGATACACATTCTATATTTGATGTGTCCTAATCACTATCATAAATAGAACCTTCCCCATAAACACAATCACCAGCACATCATGACACCCACAAAGTGTAACCAATTAATAATGAGGCGGGTACTATCAAAAATGTTCTTTTTTATGAAGGGGTTTACAAAAATACCACTTTCCCCAATATAGATAAACCCACTCCACCAGAAGTATGAAGAAAAAACACTCAACATTAATAGAATATTCATGTATAACAAGGTCTAGCTTGAGGTTTCACAAGAATATCAAACCCTCATAAATATGACACTTGGTGAAAAATAAATTCTAGTTACAAACATCATAAGGACCCATGGGGAATCATAAAAAAGTAATACTTTAGTTCAAATCATCTGCTAACCAAGTATAAGAATCAACTACGTGTGTTATTTCGTGACATAGATTGTTAGAACTCTATGTTAGTTAGCATCTAATCCAAGGGTGGTGATCATGGGGAAGAATCTAAACATCACCCTAATGAAAACTACTCTCACAAAACCTATAAACCAAAAATAAACCAAAAAGTAAAAGTGGGAGACTTACCTAGAGTAGATCGCACCCACGATGGAGGGAGAGAAAAAGCGTTGAGCAGCAAGGGAACCTTCTACACTACGTCAGGAGGGGAAGGCGCGACCGCGAGGGGGAGGTGCATAGAAGGATCCGCCACTGTTGAGAAATGGAGGAGTAGGGTTCACAGGGATTAGGTTCCAGTGGAGAGGAGGAAGTAGGGTTTGCATGGAGGAGGATCTTTGGAAGGGGTTTGAGGGGGAGGATAAGGAGTAGGGATAGCGGCAGAGGTCTGGAAAAGATAAGATCGGGGGGAGGGGAGTTATCATAGGGGTACAGCACCACAAGGGCTTGAGGGCATGATAAACAGAGGATACTGTGCACTAGATTTTATAAAATATAAGACTATAGTTTTATCAGTGCTGAAAAAGCGATGATAAAGGCTTCCTTTATCAGCGCTAAAATTTTAGTGTGCATAAAGGAAGCCTTTATTAGTGCTTTTTTAGCGCTAATAGAGGAATCCTTTATCAATGCTTTTTTATCACTTATAAAGCATACTCTTTATAAGCGTTAAGACAAAAGCGATGATAAAGGGCTTATTTTTTAGCGCTTTTCTAGAACTGATAAAGAATCCCTTTATCAGTGCTATAAAAGTGCTGATAAAGAATTCCTTTATCAGCGCTAAAATTTTAGGAATCATAAAGGGGTACTTTATCAGCTCTTTTTTCTTAGCGCTGATAAAAGGTGGCGCTTCCCTTGCCCATTTTTATAGTATTGCCTCTCTAGGGGTATCCTAATATAAACTCAAAGATACATCTCAGCACCCTTTTGGGCCACTAAGTTAAAACATACCCTTAAGAGTGAACAACTCTCCTAGGAAACAATCTATTGTGAACACACCACACTATTACAATAAACATCTAGACCTCCTATTAGTTACCCAAATTCCTGTGATATAATATAATAGAGGTGAGTAAACAAGCAATCAAAATAATCATAAAATGGTTAATAATAAAACACAATATATAAATCCCACATCTCACCAATAATATCCTCACAAAAAATATCCCATTGTCACATGAATAGGAAATAACAAATATGTAAAGGATAATTAGTGTCCCCTTTGGGGTCCAAAACATTTGTCATTAAATACAAACATAGGGGCTTGGTCGAGATTCCAATCCATTTTTCATCATTTAAAATCCACTTATAAAACATCATTCAAACCAACTCATGCTAAACCACATTAAAATCAATTCAAGAACCAACCCCCTTTTCATTCAATCAATAGAAAAGTCAACAACACCACTTTATTTTAAAATAATTCTCTATAAACCATTTTCTTTCCCATTTCAATACCCAAATGGGGTTAAATACTTTGATTCCTAAAAATACACATTTAAAAAAACATATAAGTTGTATCTCCCTAAGAATTACAAATAAATTTAATATAGAATGAACTATGAAACAAACACTTTGTTATAATAGAATATAGTTATAATTTATTAGTTAGACATAATTTTTCAGCTTCTATATTTTGAATTTTGAAAAACGGACATACACGGTTATGATCAGTAAGATATTTAGAGTCTTATAGAATCAACTTACATTTTTGGAGAATAGTAACTTGACCCTTATGAATATTAATGTACCCTTATGAATAGTAATATGACCCTTATGACTAGTAACCTCGCCCATGTAAGTATAAATAAAATTTAGGCACCATATAAATGAGAGTGAATATTTTAAATATTAACAATTAAGTGTTGGTATTTTTGTGATTAATAAATATTAAATTAAAATATTAAATTAATAAATTTATATAAAATAAAATTTATATCATAAAATTTATTCCTAATTAAATATTTTTTGTCCTATTATTTTAGGATATTTTTATGATACCTCATTTAACTTTTTAAAGTATTATAAAATCCATTTTAAATTTAAAATTTGTATTTTTCAAGTAAATAATGATATTATTTAAAGATTAAATATAACATATTTAGAAAATTATTTGGATAAAATGGAGTCCATTTTTGAATTCTAAATATCAAAAAATGGTTATGATGAATTTTTGGGATTTTTCTAAAATACTTGAATTCTTATAGAATAGTAAAATATGATAATTAACGATAAATCATAAATACATGATTTATTGATTCATAGGTGATTTATGTATAATTTGATAATACTTGTCTCAAACTCACATGCACTTATTACTATTTTTGGTCACAAGAATCGACACTATTACTTGTCTTGAGCAAAATAATAAAATAATAAATAAGATATTCAAAAATCACCCCTCTCCTCCACTATAAAAACCACCTCTCACTTACTCTTCTATTCACTCCTATAAGCCTTTAAGATTATCAAATTACTTCTCAAATACTATTTACTAGTATCTCCCCATTTCCACAAGCTCTTGGTCTTACCAAAAGACCAAAACCCCTTCCCTTAAGGAGGTCCTCAAGGAGGTTGATTCAAGAGATAAATCCTCTTCCTTTTCTATTAATTTCATTTCAATTTATTTTCTTTTATTATTATATCCTCAAATACTCTATCCAAATGATAATTATAACTCCAGTATAATTTATATACTATAATTATATCATGGTAATGTAAAAACCATAATCAATCCCCTTACTCTCTCTATCTTTATTTTAAAAATAAAATCATTGTTCGGGAAATGCTGATTTACAACCTTCATGGACGACGAAGTTTCATTCTACAATTTATCCTTAAAGGATGTTCATTAAAAAAATTTAATGGTTGAAAAATATTTCAAAATTAATATTAATACCTTTTTTATGTTCTTTATGTAACATAATTACATAATACCAATAGATAATACAAAATAAATTTGTTATGATCAATAACCACCACAATAATCTAAACGATTATCAATAAATGTATTGTCTAATGATTCATCCTCATAATATATAAAAAAATTATATATATATATATATAACCATTTAAACTTATATATTCTCATTAAAAAAATTCAATTCCAGTTTGGGAGAATTATACCAATTTTAAATGAACTCCATTACTTATAATCAAGTGAACCGATCATGAAATCAAGGAAAAAACACACTAGAACGACAGAATACAATCACATAACTTATCAATAAGGCCATAAATGAACTTAATAAAAATATAATGAATCAAATACATGCAGATACGGTTATTAATTATAAAATTAAGGGAATTATTTTGATTTTCCAAAAAGTTAAGGTCAATTGCAAAACACGTTCGGACATAAGGTAAGGTTTTTCTACCCGAAAACTCCATTTTCTTTCTGGTTACTCTTATTCTATACTTACCTAAATGAAATTATTATTCCTTACTACTTACTCCTCATAAATTCTATTTTAATCTTCTATATATTTGTACCAATCAGAATCATTTTTTCTTTGATGGGTACTTACATGTTTTAAAAGGATCTTTCAAAAATACTTCTCGATAAACAAGCCCATTTCAAAAGAACTTCTCGAATTCTTACCTATTTTCAAATTCACTCTATAATATGTTTTTATCCACCATTATTTTTATAAAATAAATAATTTTATTAGGAAAAAACTACATTAATTCACTTATGGTTTTATGCAAATATTTTTCCAAAATAACTCTTCTTTTCAAAGTAAAAGAGTATTTATCTAAAAAATTACTTGATGATTTTATATGAGTGTTTTCATCTATTTAAAAACTATTTTTGATTCTTATATTTAATTGGGATTAATATTTAATGATATATTATACCATATTTTACTGAATGTATTGTTATTAGTTTGACTGTGGATGTGCTATCTTGATACCATTCACTATATTACTCTGAATGGTTAGTGTTTATATTTAATGATTGGGGAAAGTTATTTATATTTCATATATTAGTTTAAATATGAATATATATGTTGTTAGTTTTATGCCCATTAACATGAGGAATTCATTGGACTTATTACATGATTTTTGGGGCCCGTTATATCCCCTCGATGTATCAGTAGGTCTCATGAGACTAACTAGTTTGGGTTTTTACCCATTTATGTATGGTCCTAGTATGAGGCCTTGACAGAATGATTATGATGTCTGAAATTATGCATTCCCTTATTAAGAAACTAGTAATTGATAGTCCATGTGATTATTATACTAGTATAATATCCATTATTATGTTTTATTTTGGCATTATTTATTCAGTTTTCATTTCTTCCATGTTATTCTCAAGTATAGTTTAAAGGCCTATGTTTTTAGTTAATCACTATGCCTAGTGTTTATGATTATGATTACTTCTGCTATATTATTTACCCTTACTGAGCATCTGAACTCACACGTTTCTTATGTTTTATATTTCCCTTGGATGTAAAGAAGTATATTATGAATGACTTTTAGGGATAATCTAGAAGTTATGAATGTTTACAATGGAATTTACATATCGTATTTCCTTTAAAGTTGTAATGTTGAACTTATGTATGTATCTTGTTTCCCAAAACTACTAAACTAATTAGTCCTTTGGGATATAACTTTCATTCAATAATTCCAATGTAATAAAATAATGCACCATCATCAGGCAACTGGGGTCAGGTTGTTACAGTTGCTATTAGGGGAAGTTTAGTAGAAAACTTAGAAAGTAGATATAGAAAACATAGATTTGGGAACAAAGCCCTAAGGTAGACTTTGAGGATAGGAATACAAGAACATCCTGTAATTTTGGTAAGAAAGATATTATATGTATCTTCCAATAAATACATCCTTATTTGGATACTACAAATGTATGTGGTTCTAGCATAGATGTACCTAGAAGTAACAACTCTGAAATGGTGTTCCGGACTTGACTCGGGATAACCTGGTACACAAAAACGGGTCTTACTGTGCACCTAGTTTGACACTCCCAGAGGATATGCTTATGATAATTAAAATTTTATTTACAATCCAATATGAAGAATTTAAATTTAAATTTTTCCTCAAAGAAACCATGTTTATGATTATTAGATTATATATGCGTAGGGTTTCAATTTATGTTAATTATTTTTCTAGTTTAGATTATACATTATGGTTCATAACCTAATCTAGTATGAGCCATTATATAGAAATGGCACTAAGTGGAAGGAATGAAAACCACATGAATGTGTGTATCTCATGTATGGATTTCCCTCCTATGCAGGATAATGATGATGTGACTGGTATTGAGCAACTTATAACTATACTAAGACAACTGACTCAGGTTATGAACAATAACTTTACCCGTATAGAGAATCCCAATCCATAACATGGAGGAGCGACGTTAGAATACTTTATGCAACAATAGTCTCCATAATTTAATGGTAATACAAACCCATTTATAGTAGAGTAGTGGATAAGTTCCTTATAAAATATATTTCTTACTTTGGGAAGTAGTGAAATGGAGAATTTTTTCATTTCATTTTATCATCTATCAAGAGATGTTGATCAATGGTGGTCATTGATTCAAAAAAAAGGAGGAAGAATAGATTTAAAATATTGAATGTAGGGATTTTAAGGAAATATTCTTAGAAAAATACTTTCCTCATGAACAACGATCAAATATGGAAAGACATTTTCTCAATTTGAGGAAAAAATAAGATGAGAATATTGAAAAGTATGAAGTTAACTTCACAAGGTTAGCAAGGCATGATGCAGACTATATACGAAATCCAAGGAGCAATATTGATCTATTATTTTATGGTTTAAAACCATTCCTTTAAAGGGAAATATTCTCTCAAAGTTTCTCATCATACGAAGATATAGTCTTGTGTTATCAAGACAGAAAAATAATTCTTAAGCCTTATGAATTCAAAGGAATGAAAGAGAATAAGAGGGCTATTGAAAACTCTGGAAAAGGATATAAGGAAAAGAGGAATAAGGGAAGAATTAATTTTCCATCCTATGATAATTTTTGTAAAAAACACCCTGGTACTTTCTTCAAGGGTATGGCTGTTTGTTACAAGTGTGGAGAAAAAATCAACTAATCTCGTGATTGTAAATGAAAGAAAGAAGCCACCAATGTTCATTGCTACAATTTCAAAGAGATTGGTCATTATGAAAATGATTTTCCTAGGTGTCAAAGAAACAATCCCCAAAAACATCCAAGAGATCAAGGCTAAGATTATGTAATCACAACTACTGAGTTTGAAGTTCCTGATGATGTGGGGGAAGGTACTTTAATCATTTCCTCAAAATTAGACAATGCTTTATTTGATTCTATATCATCGCATTATTTTATATCTTCCCAGTTTTCTAATAAAATTATACACTTCCAATTTTATTTAATAAAGGATTTTTCAGTCAAAACTCCTAAGGGAAGTATCATTGCAATAAATATGTGTTTATAAGTCCCCCTTATTACATAGAAATGTGCTTTAGTTGTTGAAATTATCATCATACTCATGATTTAATTTTATATAATTATTGGTATAAATTGTATTTCAAACTATGATGTGAGAATCTATTTCAATAAGAATGAGGTTACAATTTTTAAGAATGATGTAGAATCACTTATCTTTATAGCAGAAACTTTTCCATCTGATTATTATCTAGATCCACCCCCAGTAGCTCTACTGAATGAAATTCTTGGGGAGGATGAGAATGCAATATATATGGGTGAGGAAAGAAATCTTCACATTTAGGATGTACCTATTTTTCAACAATACATTGATGTTTTTCCAGAGGATTTACCTAGACATCCTCCAAAGAAAGAAGTTGAGTTCACTGTTGATTTAATTCCTGGTTCAATGCCTATATTAAATAATCCTTATAGAATGGCCATTTTGGAGTTAGTACAACTACAAAAACAAGTAGATAAATTGAGTGATAAATGATTTATCCACCCTAGTGTTTCTCCATGGGTATCCCCTGCTCTTTTCTTTAAGAAGAAGGATGGATCTATGAGGCTATGCATTGACTACAGGGAGATCAATGCTATTATGATAAAGAACAAGTATCCTCTTCCTCACATTGATGATTTATTTGATCAACTTCACATATCCCAATATTTTTTGAATATTGACCTTCAGTGTGGATATCATCAGTTGCGTGGGAGGAAGGAAGATATTCCGAAAATAGTATTTCAAACCAGTTATGGGCATTATGAGTTTACAGTAATGTCTTTTGGACTAACTAATATACCCTCTTTTTTCATGGATCTAATGAATATAGTTTTCAAGGAATATCTTAATGAATTTTTTGTGGTACTTATTGATGATATCTTAGTATAATACAAAATATATAAGGATCGTTAGAATTACTTATTCATTATTCTGAAGACTCTTAGAATAAATTAATTATATAGTAAGTTTATCATGTGTGAATTCTAGCTTCAAGTAGTTTTTTTTTTTGTCATATTGTCTCTAAGGATGGAATTTTATTGGATCTTGTGAATACAAAGGTAGTTCAAGAATGTCCTACACCAACAAACATAACTTAGGTATATAGTTTTATTGGTTTAGTAGGTTATTATCGGTGTCTCATTCAGAACTTCACTCGTTTTTCCTACCCATTGACCAACCTTACTCATAAAGGGGTTAAGTTCGTATGAATAAAATAATGTGAAGAATGTTTTGAAGAATTGAAGATAATATTACTAAATGCTCCGATCCAAAATATACCTTCAAAAAATGGTGGATTTGTGATCTATAGTGAT
This sequence comes from Viscum album, assembly GCA_963277665.1. NCBI lineage: Eukaryota > Viridiplantae > Streptophyta > Magnoliopsida > Santalales > Viscaceae > Viscum > Viscum album. Next base: position 2,024,770,138 of record OY728131.1, read on the forward strand.
GCATCAAAGAAAGGAATTGGTTGTGTCCTTATATAGAATGATAGAGTTATTTCTTATGCATAAATATAGTTAAAAATTCATGAGAAGAACTATCTAACTCATGATCTTGAGTTAGTATCTGTAATATTTTTTATAAAAATGTGGAGACACTATATCTATGGAGAAAGATGTGAGATATATACAGATCAAAAGATCTTAAAATATATCTTCTCACAGAAAGAACTCAATATAAGGAAAAGGCGATGGCTCGATCTACTCAAGGATTATTATTGTTCAATACACTACCACCCAAGAAAGGCAAAAAATTTAGTTGATGCATTGAGAATAAAGGATCATGGAGTTTTAAAGAAAATGATAATTGACAAGAATCCTATGTAAATGGATCTAGTGAGGATGGATATGGGAATTATTAAAGAAGGTGAAACATCACTACTTTTTCAATTGGTTTCCTAACCATTTTTATTAAAAATAATTAAAAGTTATTATCCTAATGATGATGATATTCAAAATAAAATTAAATGTGTGAATGGTGGGAAGTTGGATGACATTGTGTGTGAGGATAGAATTCTGAAATTTGGGAAGAATCTTTGTGTTCCCTCTATACCTGAGCTAAAAAGGGATTTATTTGATGATTTACATAGTTCTAATTTCTCTATACTCCCTGGTAGAACTAATATGTATATTGATCTGGAGGAACATTTTTGGTGGGACCACATGATGTGGGAAATTGTTGGGTATATGTCAAGATGTTTCGTCTTTCAATAGGTGAAGGCCAAAAGACAACATCATAGAAGAGTCATGCAAACTTTTCCTATTCTGACATGTAAATGGGATGATATTACTATAGATTTTTTCACTGGATTACCCAAAACTCCAATAAAGAATGATGAAATATGGGTAATTATTGATCAAATCACCAAATATGCACATTTCCTCGCTATAAGGGAGGATTTTCCACCCGAGAGCCTTTCACAGATCTATATTAATGAAATTATGAGACTTCATGGAGCACCTCTCTCAATTGTCTCTGATTTTGATCCATGATTTAAATCAAAATTTTAGAAAATTATTCATAAATATTTAGATACTAATCTTTTATTGATTATTTTTTATCACCCTAAAACTGACGGACAATCAGAAAGGACGATACAAACATTAGAGGACATGTTGAGATCGTGCTCACTTTATTTTTAAGGTATGTGGGATCAGTATTTACCATTGGTGGATTTTTACTATAATAATAGTTTCCATTCAAGTATTCAAATGGAACCATATGAGGTATTTTATGAAAGAGATTTCATACACCAACATGTTGGGATGAAGTTGGTGAAAGGAAGCTTGTAGGCCCAGATCTTGTGGTGGAAACAATAGTAAAGGTAAAGATTGTTCAAACCCATATCAAAGTAGCTCAAAGCAGGAAAAAGTGATATGTTGACAATTGAAGGAAGGATTTGGAATTTTAAGTGGGAGATCATGTTTTCTTGAAAGTATCTCCATAGAAGGGTGTTATAAGATTTGGGAAGAAAGTGAAACTAATCCCCAGGTATATTGGACCTTTTGAAATTATAGAGAGAATTGGAGCTATGGTTTATCATTTGGAAATGTTTCCTAGACTTTCTAAAGTACACAATGTGTTCCGCATCTCATTGTTAAGGAAGTACATGTCATACCCAACACATGTACTCGCTTCTAAAGGAAAAAAATTAAAACTTAACTTATTTTATTGCGAAGATCCTATCTGAATTCTAGACACTAAAGAATATGTATTAAAGAATTGGATGACTCGGCTGGTAAAGGTACTTTGGAAAAATCAAAAAATCGGGAAGGTGAAATTGGATCTGGAGGATCTTATGATTAAGTACAACCCAAATATTTTTATGAGGTAACCTACTGGTAATTTTGAGGATGAATTTTTTATAAGGGGGAAAAATGTAGAACCCCAAGAAATTACAAATAAATTTAATATTGAATGCGAGCAACACTGAGCCTCTAAAAAACAAATACTTTTTAATTATAGAATATAGTTATAACCTATCCGTTAGACATAATTTTTCCGCTTCTATGTTTTCAATTTTGAAAAATGGACATACATGGTTGCGATCAGTAAGATATTTAGAGTCTGATAGGATCAACTTACATTTTTTGTGAACAGTAACTTGAACCATGTGAATAGTAATGTACCCTTATAAATAGTAACCTCACCCATGTATGTATAAATAAAATTTAGGCACCTTGAAAATGAGAGTAAATATTTTAAATATTAATAATTAAGTGTTGGTATTTTTGTGGTAATAAATATTTAATAATAATTTTAAATTAATAAATTTATTTAAAATAAAATTAATTTTCACAAAATTTATTACTAAATAAATATTTTTTTCTCTTTTATTTTAGGATATTTTTATGAGACCTCATTTAATTTTTGAAAGTATTATAAAATCAGTTTTAAATTCAAAATCTGTATTTTTCAAGTAAACAATGATTTTATTTAAATATTAAATTTTACATATTTAGAAAATTATTTTGATAAAATTGAGTCCATTTTTTATTTATAAATGTTAAAAATGGTTATGGTTAATTTTTGGGATTTTTCTAAAATACTTGAATTTTTAGTGAATAGTAAAATACGATAATTAACAATAAATGATAAATACATTATTTATTGAGTCAAAGGTGATGTATGGTTGATGTAATAACACTTGGTTTGAACTCACAGGCACTTATTTCTGTTTTTGGTCACAAGAATCAACACTATTTCTTGTCTTGAGCAAAATAATAATATAATGAATAAGATGTTCAAAAATAACCCCTCTCCTCCACTATAAAAACCACCCTTCACTCCTTCTCTTCACTCCTCTAAGCCTTTAACCTTGTCAAAGTTCTACCCAAATCCTCTTCCCTAGTCTCTCCCCACGTCCAAGAGCTCTTGGTGTTACCAAAATACTAAAACCCCTTCCCTTAAGGAGGTCATAAAGGAGGTTTATCCGAGAGGTAAATCTTTTTCCTTTTCTTTTAATTTTATTTCAATTTATTTTCTTTTATTATTATATACTCACCTCCTCTATCCAAATTATCATGATAACTCAATTATAATTTATATACTATAATTATATCATATTAATGGAATAATCATCATCAATCTCCTTACTCTCTTTTTATTTTAAAAATGAAATCATCGTTCGAGAAGTGCTGATTTACAACCTTTGTGGACGCAAAGTTTTGTTCTTCAATTTCACATTCAATTATATTTATTAAACAATTTTAATGGTTGAAACAAATTGTAAAATTAATATTACAACCTTTTATATTTTTTTTATGTAACATATTTACATAATACCAAGAGATAAAACAAAATGAGTTCGTTATGATCAATAACTGCCATAATAATCTAAACAATTATCACTAAATGTATTATCTAATGATTCATACTCATAATATATAAAAAATTATATATTTAACAATTTACACTTCTTTATTCTCATTAAAAACATGTAATTCCAATTCTGGAGAATTATTCCAATTTTAAATGAACTCCACTACTTATAATCAAGAGAACCTATCATGAAATCAAGGAAACGAACACTTCGGAACGACCGAATTCAATCATATAACTTTTCAATAAGGCCATAAATGAAATTAATAAAATAATAATGAATAAAATAAATGAATATAATTTTTTGAATTAATAAATTAATAGATTTAATTTGATTATCTAGGAAGTTAAGGTCAAGTGCAGAATGCATTCGGACATAAGGAAAGGTTTTTTACCCAAAAACTCCATTTTCTTACACGTTACTCTTATTCTATATTTAAATAAATGAAATTAATAATTATTCATATGTACTCCTCATAAATTCTATTTGAATGTTCTATATATTTTTACCAATCAGAATCTTTCTTTATTTTATTAGAAGTTACATGTTTTAAAAGGATCGTTCAAAAAATCTTCCTAATAAACAAGCACATTTTAAAGGAACTTCTCGAATTATTACTTATTTTCTATTGAACTATATAATATTTTTTAGCTACCATTATTTTCCTAGAATCACTAATTTTATTATGAAAAAACTACATTAATTAACTTCTGGTTTTATGCAAAAAAAATTCCAAAATAACTCTTCTTTTCAAAGCAAAAGAGTATTTATCTTAAAAATTAATTGATGATTTTATATGAGTACTTTCATATATTTCAACACTCTTGTGGATTATTATGTCTAATTGGTATTAATCCTTTATTATATCATCTACCATATTTTATTGAATTTTTTATGATTAGTTTGACTGTGGATGTTCAATATTGATATCATTCATCATATTACTCTGAATGGTTAGTGTTCAGATTTAATGATTCGGGAAAGTTATTTACATTTCATACTTTAGTTTCAATATGAATTTATATGTTTTTATGTTTATCCTTGTTCATATGAAGAATTAATTGGACTTATTATGTGATGGTTGGGGTCCTCTATAGCCTCTTGATGCATCGGTAGGTATCATGAGACAAACTAGTTTGGGTTTTTAAACATTTATGTATGGTCTTGGCATGAGGCCTTGACAGAATGATTATGATATCTCCCATTATGTATTAACTCATTTTGAAACAAGTAATTGATAGTCCATGTGACTATTAAACTAGTATAATATCTTTGTTTATGTTTTTTGATGGATTTATTTATTCAGTTTTCATTTCTGCCATATTGTGCTCAATTATATTTTAAAGGCATGTGTTTTTAGTTTCTCACCATGCCTGGTTTTTATGATTATGATTACTTCTGATGTATTATTTTTCCTTACTAAGCATCTAAGCTCACCCCTTTCTTATGTTTTAAATTTCCTCAAGATGTGAAGAAATATATTATGAATGACTTGTCTGGATAATCTAGAAGTTATGGATGTTTACAATGGAATTTTCATATTTTATTTCCTTTAAAGTTGTAATGTTGACCTTATGTATGTATCTTGTTTCCCAAAACTACTAAACTAATTAGTCCTTTAGGATAAAACATTCTTGTAATCATTCCAATTTAATAAAATAATGCACTGACTCCATGCAACTGAGGATGGGTTATTACATAAGTAGTTTACAAATACTTGAAACAAAATAATTTATTTGGAAATTTAGAAAACCATATAATCACCTTTATTCTAAGTTATACAACCATTAAATAATTTATTAAATCCACCATAACTACCAAATATAGGTTTAGTTTAACAAAACAAGGCATTTTAAACCACCATGAATTCAATGATATGGAATTTAAAGGAAGCACGCAAAAACACATACTATAAACCAATTGACAACCCATCACAACTAGGTGTAATGCATTGCCTTTGACGATGAATGCTCAACAAAGCAAGAACAAACCCTATGCAATCACTTTCAATAAAAACTTCTAAGGTTAGGTTACCCCAAACCTAAATCTCATCTGAGGTAGTCCCTAGGTTTCATGGGAAACATCTGAACTAAGGATAAATGGTAGAATGGGTAAAGAATAAAGGGAAAGCAAGAGAAATGGGAGAATTACCCAAGATTTTCCACTTTAAATTGAGTGAGAGGAGCCATAAAAACTAATAAGAAAGGAGGGAAGAACTCCCCTTCATGATCCCTAGGGTTATACAATCTAGGAGGATGGGAAATAGGGCTAAAAATCTTAAAATCATGGTGAGGAACTTTGTAAATTTCAAGTTTTACTACAACTGGAAAATACACAGATTTGGGCTATATGGTATGGAAAATTGTGTGCTAACTATGAGGATCACACTGGATAGGTTAGACATGCGCACACGATTTGGCCACATATTTTACCAAATCGTGTTCCAATCATGCAAAGCCTCTCTGTTAAAAATATTAAGACTAGCACATGGTTAATTCCATGGTTTCTCCTACTATGAACAAGTAGTGATCCAATAATATAAGCCTTAAAGGAATCATATAGTTACTATTATGTTTTTTGTAACATATTAAATTTTTGAATGATAATAAAAATGCACTTTCGTTAATAAATTACAAGTATTTTGGTGTGAAAATTTAATTTGTCAATAATTTTTTTTATTATAGATTTGTAAAAGGGTAAAAGTCATATTTTACACTTTAGAATATTCTATGGAATATTTTTGGAGTTAGAAATTAATTCATTATGGGATTCCAAGGCCCGTAGAACCTTGACATTGATAGAATAAAAATATTAAATATATTTTATTCACATGCATGCCTTTTTTCAAAAAAAATGAATATCTCTAAAATAGTGCATTATATGAAAAATATGAGACTACCATCAGGTCTAGGAGGAGTGGTTTACCCTAGGAACGATATAGGATTTTTGTGCTTTGGGAATTTGGAATCATCTCACATGAGGGAAAAGTTATTTAATATTCTATTAAATATTTTTCCAAAAAATGGAATATATCTCAAACAGTGTTTTTGATGGAAAATATGAGACAACATTTAGGTCTGAAATATGGGTTTTACACTGGGCATCATATAATATTTGTGCATGTGTGTAATTTGGTAACATTCACATAAGTGTAACAGTAATTGGTATATTATTATTTTATTTGACAGCTAGAAATAATAATAATAATTTAATTTTTATTATTATTATTTATGTCAAGGAAAAAATTAAAATATTCCTCTATGATTAATAATGGTGTTATGGTGGAAATAATGAGTGGGAAAATTAATTGACATGATATTATTAATTGTGCCAATTAAATGTATGGTTAATATAAATTTAGTAACTATTTAACGGTTATTGTTTTTAAAATGTTAATGGTGGAATTAATGTGAAATATTTAATAAAAATAATAATTTTTTTGTTATTATTATTAATAAATATGGAAAATAATTTTTGTATATTTATATAATATTTAGATATATATATATAGAATAAATATTTATTTAAATAAATATACTTTTATGGGTGTATATATGCATATATGGGTGTGTGTATGTGTGTGTGTGTATAATTGTATATATGTGTGATAAATATGTATGTAAATATATATACATTTGCAGGTGTATTTATTCATATACGGATGTTTGTGTGTGTATAAGGTGTATATATATGGATTAAATATCATGGTCTCAACTGGGTCTTCTGGCATCTGAGGATTTTTTATGATATTGCCATAGTAATTGGGACTCATATTCATATTGACAAGGAGACTGAGGATGTTCGGTTTGGTCACTTTGCAAGGATGTTGGTGGAGGTTGATCTAAGTTCTATCTTAATTGACAAGGTATCTCTTTCTACTCCTTATGAAAACATTCAAATTGATGTTGAGTATGAAAAAAACCTTTTTTCTGCAATGAATGTATGGTTGTTGGACACGCTCTGGAGATGTGTCAAAAGAATGTTTCATGTCAGGAATGTGGAGTGATGGGTCATCCCGCAAATCTTTACCGAAAGAAGTCAAGGAAGAATATTGCGATTTGTCAAAGCCCATCATTCATGATGGAGATGCACTTAAGGATCCAACTTCTATTGTGGCTAATGTTAAGAATTCTGGGAAATCTGGTTCTCATGTATCTAAAGGCAAGAGTTTTATAGTGGATGTGTCTCTAGAGAAAACGCATAGTGGCCCCTCAGACCCTCGGGTTGATTTGGAAAAAGAGGTCACTTCAGTTAGGGAAATCTCTGCATGGTCTTCAAGATTGATGATCCAGGATCAATCTCAGGTTGATTTCTCCAATCAAATTGATTCACAACAGCATGTTGATTGTCACCAGGAATCTCAGAAGCAGCAGCATGTTGATTGTCACCAGGAAATTCAGAAACTCTTTCAATCTTCTGATTTATCTGTGAAATGGGGAAATGTTTCTGATGATGAAAGGGGGATTGGTACCCCTTTTAAGGCTTCGGGCAGTGGTGGGTGTGCTTCCTTTAAAGAAGTATTCTTGAGTGGCAAGGAAAAGATGACTCATGGTGAGGGCTTTACCTCTGTTCCCTCAAAGCGGCGACCACGCAAGGATTATTCTAGCCTTCCTAGGAACATGTCTACCAGATCGTCTTCGAAGATGTCTAGGAAGGTGGACACAGACCTTCTTAAGATTTTCAATCAAGATAAGTCTCAAACTGAATGGGATCCTCCTGGTGACTCTGATTATGGTAATGATTTGTCATACTATGATATTTAGACTTGGTGTTTGGTGGATGAGGACTTCTTCTGTTTGTTTGATCCTATCCACCTTATCTGTACTTTTTATTTCCTTTTAATAAATGGTTATAATCTTTTCTTCTGGATCGACTTACTAGGTATATGGATTAAATATACGTGTGTGTGTGTGGGTGAAAATATATATAAATATTTTTGTGTGGGTGTATGTATATTTATATATGTGGATGAGTGAATATATATATATATATAGTGAGAATATATATATATATATATGTCCTAAAATATAATTATTGGATGAATAAATGTGTTTTATAGGGTTTTTAAATTAAGGAAACGCATTATGTGTATTGGATGAGATAATAGAAAAATAATAAATGTTGAAATATTTATTTGATGGTTTAAAAGAGGTCATGGGGGCTACATAGAGAGGGGAACTACACACAAAAGGGAAAGGATAAAATTAATTAAATAAAATTACTGAATGGAATTTTAAAAAAATTATAAATAGGGAGAAAATGGAGGTGACTTCTATGCATTTTCCCCCCTCATGTTGTCTCCCCTACCTCTCTCTTCTCTCCATCTCTTTTCCATCATCTCTCCTTTATTATTTATTATTTAATTATTATCATTAAACTTTAATCATCATTATCTTCTTCAATATTGATTGTATTGACATGTCATTGGTGTTGTTGGGTTCGTCTCAACGAGTTGAATTTTAAACATAATTTTATTTCCAAAGGTAATGAAGTTTTAGCAGTGTCGTTAAACTCAAACTTCAACCCTTTTCATCAGTCATATTTTCACATAAGATAGGAATTCCTTAACATTAGTGCATGCTTTATATAGGTTATTGTCTTTATTTTTTCCATGTGTGTATCCCAATGTGAAACCTATGTGTTGAAATTCCTTGACATAAGAACATGATTTAGATAGTTTGTTGACATGATTATTGGTGTGTGTTCATAGCCCAATGTGAAACCCATATATAGGAAGATATTTATTTTCATAACATATTTTATTATAGGTAATGGGAATGAATTTTTGGTGTGCATGCATATCCTGTGAGACTGATGTTTAATGCATGATTGCATGTCGTGTGCGCGTGTGTATAACCATGACTTGTTCTTGTGTTTCTTGAATATGGATTGTTCATATGATTATACTACTTGATTTAATGTGATGTTGAACTATCTTTTTCATTATGTATCATTTATGTTATATTATAGACTACTTTAGTTGATCATACAAGTTTGGCCTATTGGTATCCATGTGACATATGACACATGTTTGGTCAACATGGATAACATGTGATACATGGAACATGGGTGAGACTATCCTCTGAGTAGAATATTCCAGACATTTAGTCAACATGTACATTTGGGGTATTCCATATGGTGGGATGTGTCACATACTTCTGGTATATCCTTCTAGAGGGATGTGCTTGACTTTGGTTGGCATGTGGGATTTGACGCATGCTTCTCCAATATTCATAAAGGGGGATATTCTTGACATTGTTCGGTATTTACTTGGTCTATCCCAACAGGTGGGAATGTTTCATACATAATTTTATGCTATTCCACATAGGGTATGTGTTAGGTTGGAAAATGATGTTCATCTGGCATTGTACTGAAGAAAGTATGTTTCTCTATTCATGGTGATGAAGCAGGTAGATCCAGTCCCTGAGGACACGTAATGTGTTTGGTAATTGTGTGATATATAGTTGTCATTTTTGTACCATGTTTACATTCATTTCATACACTTATATATTTTATGTAGTGTTGTTAAGGGTCATTGGTGGTGTCATACTAAGTCTTGTACTCACATCCTACTCGAACATTTTGGTGGGCTTGTATACTTTATAACCAGAGACCCAAAAAAGAAAAAATACCCTATGGTCAATAGTTGAGAAGGTAGAGATGGAGGACGCAATCTTTGTTGGATGAAATTTGGGTGGGATGTCTGCAATTTCCTTTAATTACTAGCTTTACCTATACCTAGGATCCTTTTTTTTAGTTATTATATCATAAACGTCATATTTGGTTTTATATATTTAATCTGATTGTTTATTTTATTTATTTTTTAATGTTATTATTTATTGATCCCATTACATGATATTAAGGGTATAGTCTCTCCATGGTTTCACTTGAAACTCTCATTATTAGTCGTCAGTCTTTGGCATATGGGGAGGTGTGCCTGAGGTCACGTAGCATCTGGATCAGACCTGGTGGTTTAAGTCAGGATGTTACAAAATGGTATCAAAGAATTATAATTCACTAACTTTTTTTTATCCATGTCTTGATTTGTGATAGGTTAGACATTAGTTGGGATGGTTGGTACTTGGGCGTGGGAACTATATCAGTGTCTAATTATCACTGAATGGTGGACCTCTAAGTTTCCTTAAAAGGGGAAATTCTATTTTTCTATAATCATTGATTAAATTCACCTTAGGTTATGCACATTATTTTGATATGCTAATTTATGGGATTTGGTGTGCGTTCATCCATCATGTCATGCATGTAGGTTCACATGAAATATATACATGTTTCTTGCATTAGATAGAGCTCAAATAATTATATTCTTATTGAAATTATGATACTTCCTTGGTGAATTATTTCTAACATTTTTATATTTGAGCATATTTTACTCTATTATTGAGTTTATATATGTGGTTGTGACTAACATGCATATGTTGGTAATTTGGACTTAAGCCTTGAATAAGTAGTAAGTACTTTTTGTGTTCCTTTCAATGAGATCAATTGAAATTGGAAGGTGTCAATTGTAAACACCTATGATAGTGGGGATAATTGCAAAATCCTGAATTTTTAAATGATAATAAAAACCCACATTTTTAATAAATTACAATAATTTTGGTGTGAATTATAATTTTTCAATACATGTGTTTATTATGTCATTAAGAAATGGTGAATTTCTTATTTAACACTTTTAAAATATTTTATGTAATATTTTTAGAGTTAGGCATTGATGCAGATGCGTTTTTTTCCAAAAAAATGAATATCTCTCAAATAGTGTGTCATTTGAGAAATATGAGATGTCTATTAGGTTCGGGATGATTAATTTACACTAGGCATGACATATTATTTGTGTGCGTCTGTCATTTGGAAACATTTCATATGAGGATAACTTATTTAATATTTTATTATATATTTTTATAAAATAATGGAATATCTCTCAAATGGTGTTTCTGATGGAAAATATTATACCACTGTTAGGTCTAAAATATGGGTTTTATCCTAGGTGCGACCTAAGTATTATGCATGTTGGATGTTTGGAAACATCGCGTGTAAGGGTAATAATAATTGTTATATGAATATTTTATATAGAATCTAGAAATAATAATAATAATTTAATTATTATTACTATTTATGTCAAGAAAAAAATACTTTTCTGGTTAATAATTGTGTTATGGTGGAAATAATGAGTTGAAAAAGTAATTAATATGATATTATTAATTGTGGAAATTAAATGAAAATGTATGATTAATATTAATTTATTAATTATTTAATGGTTGTTCTTTTTAAAATGTTAATGGTGGAATTAATGTGAAATATTTAATAATAATAATATTTGTTGTTATTATTATTATTATCAAATAGGGAAAATAATTTTGGTATATATATAATGTGTATGTATAAATATGGAATAAATATGTATGTAAATATATATACTTTTGTGGGTCTGTATATGAATATACAGGTGTGTGTGTGTGCGTGTAACATGTATATATATGTGTTAAATATAAACGTAAATAAATATAAATTCATGGGTTTATATATTCATATACAGATGTGTATATATATATAAGGTGTATATATACGGATTAAATGTGTGTGTGTGTGTGCGTGCGTGTGTGTCTGAGAGAGTTAGGTTGGTAGAGTTCACTGCATTAAGGGGGAACCCTAATATCGTGTTCCCCATCATGACAGCAGTGGCCTCTGCACCGGTCCCTCCCCCACTGGTGGGGGAGGGACCTTCGACATCTATTAAAGGACCAGCTACCTCTTTCCTCCCCTTCACGAACCCTGCCCTCCTACCGCATTTTTCTTATGTATCGCTTTTCTCGAAGGTTATGGATTTGATGGATGGTTGACCTAACCATCCGATCTCAACTGTGGAGTTCTCAGAATCCTTGGATCTCTTGAATATTACATTGGTTGCTCAGTTTAAGCAACTCCACCCCTCATTTGATTTGTTTGACAAGTATGTCTTCGACAGTTGGGATTTGTAGGAGAGGGCGATAGTGCGTCTTCCAGACAATCACCATATAGTGATCTGTTTCAGCTCTGAGGAAGACCTAATCAAATCCTGGTCAAGTGCACCCTGCAGCTGCAATGGAATCTAGTTTTTCCTATTTCGATAGTCCTTTGATTTTCATATGAAGTGTGATCCACCTACAACGGAAATTTGGGTGAGTTTTCCAAATCTACCCCTCCCATTTCAAAATCCTTTTATTATTAGAATGCTCGGGAATCTTATTGGGAGGTATATGTGTTCGGACCAATGCATAGAGACAATTTTTTATCCGGTGAATCCGTGAGTTTATGTTGAAATGGACATGTCAAGACTACCATTTGAATATGTTTGGATTATAATTGGGGAGGATTACCATTGCAGACAATGAGTGGTTTACGAATCCTGGACTGACTTATGTGATGTCTGCAAGCACCTGGGTCATGCGAGGGAGCTTTGTTGACAGGGGTCTCAATTGTTGGCTAAGACTGACAATGGTAGTGTTCAGGATACAGAGATTCATGGTGGATATGATTTATTGGAACATATGGAAACTATTTGGGAAGATAGATCTCGGGATGTTCATTCTGTAGGGAGAGTGATACATCAGTCATCACTATTTAGGAATTAGGAATATGTGGAAGTGGATTGATCGAGCAGTGTCACAGGGGTTCACGTGAGTAGGAGGCATGTGATTAATGGGAAACAGGCAGTGGAAGTTTAGGAAAACCTAATGGTTTCTAAGATCATTTGTAGGTTGATAAAGGATTTAGATGGCCCCTCCAGTAGTTGTGATCCTAGCAGTGCCTAGGCTAGAGGGATCTTGAGCTCTGGCTGGAAGGAGACTAACCCTTGTGATTCGCATACAGATGTGAGTGTCACTGCTGCGGTTCAGGTGGTGAGTGGATAAGAGGAGGTTGCTGCTGTTTTTTATGAGGCAGTGGTTAGTTCGGGAAATGGGATGTTGCACACAGGTAGTAAGGGGCCTTCCAAGGGTGTGTAGGTCTAGTTGGTAAGTTAGGGGTTCTTTCTACAAGTAATCGACCTCCAATTCAGCTAAAAAATAGTTTTGAAGTTCTTTCAATGGAAGTATTGGGCTCTAGCTTGGCAGTCTCAGATGATGAAGTTCATGTAGAAGAGTCCAATGATCTTGATTTCATCCTTTCTTTAGGGGAAGCTTCAACCCCGAGGGGAAAAAGGGGTACCAGGAGGAGGAAGGGTAGGAAGGATTACTCCTCTCTACCACCCCCTCTGGTGACCCGATCAGGAAAAAAAAAGAAAAATGATAAGAAGAGGTACGGTGAGGTTAATAGTCAACAGAAATCGGGAGGTCTGGGTGATTCAAACTTGGATCTGCTTATGAGTTCAGAAGAAGAAATGGTTGAGCAGTTCCTATTACTCAATGCCTCTAAAGAAGAAGTGGCCAAAATAATGGGGAGGTCAATAAAAATGGCTCTAACTGGGAAGAAATATGCCTGGATTGATAATCAGGACCTGATTCTGGTTGGATTATTTAACAAGGGGATAATCAACATTGAATGGTATATCCATGCTTGGGATAAGCTAACATCTTCTTTTGAAGAGTTGCTAAAGGAATATCCAAGAACTCAGGTAAACACCATCCCATGGAACTTGTTTAGGGAAAAGGATTCTGGTAGGATTAAATTGTACTTTAATGACTATGATCTTTATTGTTGTGGTTGATGCTTGGTTTCACACTTTTTTCCTTAAAAGTGTTTGAAATAAAAAAAACAATTTTTAGTCAGTCAGTGTGTGTGTATGTGTGTGTGTGTGTCAATGTGTGTAAATATATATATGTGGGTGTATATAAATATGTGTGTGTAGGTGTATATGTATTTATATGTGTAGGTGAGTAAATATATATATAAATATAATTTGAATATATATATATATAGTTCTCTTAAAATATATTTATTAGATGAATAAATGTGTATTAGAGAGTTTTTTAATTAAAGAAACACATGATGTGTGTTAGATGAGATAATGGAAAAATAATAAACATTAAAATATTTATTTGATGGTTTAAAAGAGGTCATGGGGGATGCATAGAGATGGGCTCTACACACAAAAGGTAAAGGCAATAAAGAAGTAAATAAAATTCATGAATTGAATTTAAAAAAAGTGATAAATATGGGGAAAGGGGAGGCACCTCCTGTGTGTTTTCCCCTACCTCTCTCTTCTCTCCCTTTATCTTCCATTATCTCTCATTTATTCTTTTTATTTTATTATTATCTTAAAACTTAAATCATAAATATCATCTCTGATATTGATTGGAATGATGTTTAGTTGGTGTCATTGGGTTTATCTTGATGAACATAATTTTAAACATAATTTTTTTCCAAAGGTAATAAGGTTTCAGTGGTGCAGTTAAATTCAGACATCAACCCTCATCGTAAGTCATCTTTGAAAAAAAGTTAGAAATTCCTTGACATTAGTGCATGCTTTATTTAGGTTATTATCATGATTATTGGCGTGCATGTGTAGCCTAGTATGAAACCTATGTGTAGGAATTCTTTGACATTAGAGCATGATTTATATAGTTTATTAGAATGATTTTTAGTGTACGTGTGTAGCCCTGTGTGAAACCTATGTGTAGGAAGCCCTTGATTTTTAGTGTATATTTTATTATGGGTAATTGGAATAACTGTTTGGTGTGTATTTGTAGCCTTTGAGAACGATGGTTGATGCTTGATCACTTGTGTTGTGCACGTGTGTGTAACAATGACTTGTGCTTGTGTTTCTTGCATATAGATTGTTCATATCATTATACTACTTGATTTGATGTGATTTTGATCTATCATTTTCATTAAGTATTTTATATGTTGTATTCTTTTCTAATTTAGTAGATCATCTAGGTTTGGACTATTAGTCTCCATGCGAGATACAACACATGTTTGACATGTGAAACATGGAATATTCATGGGACTATAATCAGAGGGGAATTCACTATAAATTTGCTCAATATGTACATTTGGGCTATTCCAGATGGTGGAATGTGTTGCATACTTCTGTTCTATCCTCTGAGAGGTATGTGTTTGGCATTAGTCGATGTGTTGGATTTGATGCATGATTATGGACTATACATTGAGAGGAGTGTGCTTGACATTGGTCGGTATTTACTTGGACTATCCTAGAAAGTGGGAATTTTTTTTACATGCTTTTGGGGTATTCCAAAAATGGGATGTGTCAGTTTGGTTACTAACATTCATCTGTTATTGTTTCAAAACATGTATGTTTCTCCCAGCATGGTGTCGAAGTAGGTAGAGCCAGTCCCCAAGGACTCGAAAAGTACTTGGTACTTGTGTGATATAATATTGTTATATCTATACCCTGTTTACATTCATGAAATACACTTTTATATTTTATGCATTGTTGTTAAGGGTCTTTGGTGGTTTTCTACTAAGTCTTGTACTCACAACCAACTTGGTCATTTCAGTGCACTTGTAGACTTCCTGACCAAAGACCCAGTGAAGGGAAAAGTCCCTATGGTGGACGATTGAGTAGGTGGAGCTGGAAGATGTGGTCATTATTGGAAGGTATTCGGGTGGTATGTTTTTTTCTACCTTTATTTACTATCTTTACCTATACCTAGGATCCTTGTTTTGTTTTAGTTATTCTATCATATATGTCATCTTCATTTTTTCACATGTACTCTGATTATTTATTTTATTTATATATTGATGTTACTATTTCTCGATCCCATGACATGATACAGAGGGTATAGTCTCCCCATAGTTCCACTCAAGACCCTCACTACTAGTCAGAAACCTATGGCATATGGGGAGGTGTACTTGGGGTCATGTAGCATCCAGCTTAGATCTGGTGGTTCAGGTGGGGATGTTACATTTTGCATGGTTTGGAACCAACTGTGCTCTACCCATGCAGGCTAAACCATGTAAGAATGAAATTAACTAGAAGGTTCCATTCTCTTTGGACCCTACATGGCATCTCATTCCTTGTGCACACAAAACGTTAAATAGAAGGAAATTTCTATAATTTTGAAAATATAACCCTGAAACTTATAAAAATTAAAATTACCCAAAATAATATAAAATATAAAACAATATTGATATACGAGTGTCACAATTCTATCCACTATGGCACCTTATACCCCCATAAATTAATTGGATTAAATAGAAACAAATAAAGAATGAGAACCATGACACCTACATCATAGGTGGGAGTATGGGAAGTCTCAAGAGGTACAAGGAGAATGGAGCACTAGAAAACACAAAACTCTAAAAAATCATGGATCCAATCCTCAAACATCATTAAGAATCTCTAATCACAACCAACTCACAAGCCCCCAGATCACAAGGATCTATGAATATGAAGACTAATTAGGTCTCCCTACTATTTATAATTTCTCTAAAGTGGTGAAAATAATAAGAAACCTATTTTGTAAAGAACAAACCAACTATGATTCCACAAATCAATAAAGGGAACCACAAATTTCTACTAAGAAATAAAGGGAAATAGTATCCACTCATAAACCACCATAATCATATGAGGATCAACCTCATAAAATAAAATAAATCACAACCCAATTTTATACAATCAATCATCAAGAAAGGTTTCCTAGATTCAACACATCCCATATCCCTAAAAAATATAAAGGACACCTCAACCGAAGAATTGACATGCTAATAAAACAACCTGAGAACTAAACTTGGGTAAAAAAAACTGAGAAAAATGGTGATCTTGGACCCCATGCCTAGAATACCATCTCATGATGAACTAAATAAGATCCAAACTAACATTATCCAGTTCATAATCTCAACTGGCTCTAAATCTATCCTAGTCACATAAACCAAACACCCAATTCCTTCACAAGTCCAAACCAATAAAACATGGTCATAACAAGTGCCACACATAATCCTCAAGAAAATGTTTCAAACATTTAATAAAAAAACACAATCATCAAAATAAACACCTCATAAATGAGGACACACCAAAACATCAAGGAATACATATAGAAAAATGTTCCTCAAAGACTTAATTCATTCCAAACTCATCAAGCATGAAACCCAAAACAATTAATCACCCAAGATTGCTCTAGGTATTTTAACCTCTAGGGTTTCTAAAGATGGTCTAACCACCAAAATAGATATACTCAAATAATAATAGGATTCTTCTTATGAATCGTCCAATGAAAAAAACTTTCTATATTTTCTCAAGATCTTTTTGGGAGGTACAACTGAGAAACATGAAACATGAATCTAACCCATTAACATTTCACAAACCCAAAAAATAGTCCCAATACACAATAAGAAACAAACCAAAATATAAAATTATACAGGGGAAAATCATACAACAAAACATATTTAAAATCCCAATTTACATAAACCATACCTTCTTATAAAAATTTTCAAACTCATTTTTCAAAGGCATAAATGGTTTAAAAACAACCCAACTCCATTTTGAAATGAATCAATTAAATTATAAAATTCATATAAAATAATTTTATTTAAATTCACCACATTATAAAAATGGTTTATAAACCCATTTCACAAAAGAACACACAAGCTTCAAAACATCCAACTTATTTTAAAACAAAAAATCCACTTTAGTATTGTAAATTCCTCTTCTATTTCAAAAAAATCCATGAATTTGATTGTAATACCAAAAAATTCCATTTTAAATCATTTATAAAAAAATTTAACTACTTCTTAAAATGATATAATGAAAGAAAGAACTTTCAAAACATTTCAAGTTATTCAAAATTCCTCTTATAAAAAAATTTTAACACCAAGTTTTAGAAACAAAGATAATTCATAAGATATTTTTTTCACATAAAAATAAATATTTCAATTTAAAATAAAATATAGAGACCATTCACCTTCAAAAAAATCATAAACATAAAAATACCTTTTTTAATTAAAAAATAAATTTTCTATAACACTAAACCAACCCTTTAAATCACAAGTCCACACAATGAGGCATAAAGTACCAATCAAAACATCATCCAACAACACCAATCCACTATAAAAACCCCTTAATTGGCATCACACCAATGGTAGGAACTATTGGGATAAATTAAAAAGGTAAAGGATCCAAAAAACACATCTTTGGAGAAATAAGAAGAATTCATAGTTTAGTCACACGAGTTGGAAAACCATGCACAAACCATGAAACAGCCTATTTGATGGGTGATAAAACCATCTTCATGGGATCTACATGGTTTTCCAAACTATGTAATTAAAATTATTCATCTATTTCCTCCTCAAAAAGATTAAATTTACCTCCAAAATCAATGGTACACTCAATGTGAATAAAATAATACAATCTTATATCAAAACACATTGATAATAATCGTAAATGAATTAAAATTCAAGATTATAACCTGATCTTCCCATGGTAACTCAAGGCCTGGGGTGAGAAAGAGCTTGAAATACTCTCCATATGCCTACCTCTCGAGTTCTGACATTTTTAACTCCATATTACCTAACTTCAAAAATAATAAGAGGGATTATCAAGAACTTGGGAATTAAAAAAACCTAAACCTTCATTAAAAACCTAGGATCTACTATAATTTTTAATGAATTGGCTCGGGATAACCTAACATATCACCCAACACAGCTCGTTACTAGACCTGAAAGGAACTCCTGATCCCCGCAGGATGGAAACTAGTGTTTTATATCAATAACAAAGACTTGGTAATTATTTATTCCTCTATAATCTAGTTAACCACTACAAAGATTTTTTCTAAAAACTTGGCTTGACCCATCCATAAACTGGAAATCTATGCTAATAAATAAACATATTCAGTACAATGTAAAATAAAGGAATCAAAGTAACTTAGGATACAAATAAAAAAAACAATTGAGTATCAAAATAATAATAAAGATCATTCTAAAAAACATATTAATATAGTGTAAAATGGGAAAAATCTATAAAAACGGACTGATGCCTGACCATTCTGAGAAAATAAAAAAAATAGAACTCAAACCACTACCAACCAGCTCCATGGGACCCATGGTCACTCACCAAGTCCCAAACCACCCCTCAATGGTTCAACCCATGTATGAACCCTGAAGAAAATGCCAAATCTAATGAATAACATAAAATGGGTACCTAAAAAATAAAACATAGGATCTGTAAACACTCAATAGTATATGTAGGGTGTAATCTAAACATTCCTAGTGGGATTTCACCTAATAGTTTGATTTATTTCCTTTCAAAATTCATCTCATTAATGCTAAAATGAAATATAACTAAGAAAAATAGGTTTTTAACACACATGTAGGATGAAATAAAATATCATTCCTAAAATACTTTTTGAAACACATTTCCCTTATTTTAACAAATAATGGTAAACCCAAAACCACTTTTCCAAACACTTTTAAACACTTAGAAAGAAGATTTTTCATTTAATTAATGGAGACAAGCTAAAAAATCTCCCCTTTCCAAAAAACCCAAATACCTTTTCATAATGAAAAATTAACTTCCCTTTTTAAAACTAACTTTACAAACCATTTTACAAAGTAAACCAAATCCATAACTGGAATAAATATAAACACAAGTAGGAATCCAGTATATCTATATGGTATAACAAAAAAACAATCAAGCAATGGATTTAAAAAATCAATCAAGGATAGGTGATATAAATAGCGCATATAAGGAATACTCTAAAAAAATCCTCAATAGAATCAAGTTATCATGGGTAACATGCTAGGTTCTAACATGAATGATTTTAGGCCTAGTTCACTTGGTCAACTCCCCTATAGGGGCCCTTAAGTGAAACTAGAACATACCTCTCATCACCCTTTCAAGTCACTGAGTAAAAAACATTCCCCTAAGAAGTAGAAACTATCTTATATCACTAACTAGTGTTTTCACACTACACTTTTCCAACACACATCCAGGCATTTTATTAGCTATCCAAGTTCCCATTATATAACACAACGGAGGTGAGAAAATAAGTAAGACAAAGAATCATAACATGCGCAATAATAAAACACAATATATAAATCCTATAACTCACAGCCAACACCCTCACAAAAAACAACCCCTTATCACAAACATAGAAATTAAAAAATATAGAAAGGATAAAAAAACATCCCCTTTGGGGTATATAACTTGTATCAATCGATACAAACAAAGGGTCCCAATTGAGGGTTGTGAAATTTTACACAACTTATTTAAAATTCCAAATTGGAATTTCCATTCAAAAATGGCTCAAGATTCCAAGCAATTTTCCATTATTTGAAATCCAATTTTAAAACATCCTTAAAACCACTCATTTCATACCATATTAAAATCAATTCAAGAACTAACCCATTTTCATTCAACCATTTGAAAAGTCCAGAAAACCTATTTATTTTCAAATAACTATTTATAGACCACATTCTTACCAATTTCAAGACCCAAATGGGATCAAATACTTTGATTACTCAAAATTCACCTTTAATAAAACCATATAATCAATTTAAAAACACTTGGAACTGAACCATTTCTTTAGAAAACTAGAAATCCATAAAATGACCTTTATGTAAAGTGTTAAAACCCTTAAAAATTTTATGAAATCCACTATAACTACAACATATCGGATTAGTTTAATAAAAATGAATTTAAAACTAACAAACATTCTATGACATGGAATTTTAAAGGAATTTACAAAAACATATACCCTGAACCAAGTGGAAAACCCTCACAATAATTCATGACGCATCACCTTTAATAGAGAACCCTCAACCAAGAAAGAATACACCATTTTCAATCCATAGAAAACAAAACCCCCAAGTTTAGGTCACCCAAAACCCTAATATCATCCACGTAATTCCTTTGGGTTCTTAGGAGACATATAAACCAAGGATAAATGGGATAATGAAAAAAGGAGAGGGGGGAAATAAGATAAATGGAGGCATTACCTAGGAGTTTCTACTTGAAATCAAGTGATATTATCCATAAAAATATGAATATGGGAAGGTGGAAATCTCCTTCATGCTACCTAGGGTTCATTGATCTGGTAAGAGGAGAAAATAAGGCCAAAATACTTCAAAATTATGGAGGCACACTTTTGGAATTTCAAGTTTTACTAAAAGTGGGAAAGCTACACATTTAGGCTGCACTATATAGAAAATCATGGGGATCACACTGGACAAGCCAAAAACACTTGAATGGTTTGGTCACATGGCATATAAAACAATTTTTTAATCATGAAATATACCTATGGTAAAAAATTCAGCACTAGAATATGGTTACTCATAATATTTATCCTAACTATGTGCAAGAAATTCACCAACTCTCTGGGCCACAAAAGACTTGCATGGTTAATAATGTATTTCACATGGTTTGGTCCCAAATATGATCTACCTATGTAGGGTAAACCATGAGAGAAAAAAATAAACTACAAGGGTAAATTCTCTCAGTAACCCACATGGTCTCTCCTATAAAGTTCACACAATCCATACAATAAAAGAAAATTTATAGAATTTTAAAAATACAAACCCAAAACTTCCTAAAATTAAAATACTATAAAACAATATAAAATATAAAACAATAGTGACATGATGGTGTCACACAACCTCACAAAGGCCCACTCACTAAATATATCATCTAAGAGTAATAAGAAAATATCAATCATATAGTAGAGGGGTACTCTACAACTACTACCTAATTGATTTGTCGCTCTCACTCCCCAATAACAAACACCATGCACTTTTATCCCTTCTGTATCTCCATAACCATGTCAATATAATACATATAAAGTTATATTTTATGTGTTTAATATCATATGATTACCTATCTAAACCTCCCATAGGCTCTAGAATCTCATGTTGGACTCAGTATAAATACTCATGTCATACCCAATGTGGGTTGGACTGTAGCACTACCCATCCCAACCATCTATAGGTTCTAACATCTTATCCAAGAATTGGTTCATAACCATAAATACATATCCAAATATATATTCATAACCATCATAGTAAGGTATCATGAACATAGATAGAATTTACCTCATTCCCTCCTCCTCTCATAAATATCCCCCACCATATAACAATACCACAATGTATTATGCTTAGAATAGAGAGAAATGGAGGGTGATTAGTCATACATCTATTACCTCCCCAACCTAGATATTAGGGAAAACACCTGAAACTCAAAACATTTGGGTGTCAGTAAAATTATCCAACTCTGGTAGGGTGTATAAAGAAATCAAAAGAAAATACAAGTATATTTAGAGTCACATGCAGGCCCAGCCTTGCAGGTTCACACCAAGATAACCCTATCACATCCCACAAACATTACCACACTTTTGATACATTTCAAAAACAAATGATGCCACATATAGCATATCAATTTTCCTATTTTCCCATACTAAATGATCAAAACAAGCATTCACATTTTTTCATTTTATTTATGAAATGTACCAATTTTAGATTTACCATTACCACTCATGACAAATTTGTGATTCCATTCAATTCTATATTTAAGTAAAAACTATTCTCAACCATCACTCATGTATAACCTAACCATTACACATTCATTTTTTTATAAACATAATATTATATTACTAAAAATAAACCACAAAATAATCCAACATCCATTCACCAACCACTACAAAACCATCCCATGGAACATCCCATACCAACTATAGAAACCATTTGTATGAATCACCACACAACCATATGATAAAAACCACCATGATAGCTCAATAATTTAATATTAATAACCTTTCCAACACATACTAATAAATCAAATCCCCACTACTTAACTCATAAAGAACCCATAACCAAAAAATCACAGCTACAGAGAATGCATATTAACCCAATTTAAGAACTAATTACAGCTTTAACTACCCCAAATTCTCATTTTTTATAAGAAACATCACTTTAATGTCATGTTCCAACAAATTTATTTATTTAGAATCATTATGTTATTAACATTTTATGAAATTTTATTCTAATAATTCAATTTTAGTTAGAAATACTCATATATCACAACATGAATAAAAAAATCAATGATATTAACAAGAAATTCAAGAAATAACATGAATCTATTAAAATTAATATAAAATCACCAATTTTCCCTTCAATTTCATTAAGTAGGATTCATTATTTTCATTAATTTAATCCATACAAACCACACAATGAAAAATAACCATGAAAATTTTACTATTTACACAAAAAAGAAGATATTCCTTGAATCCCCTACCTTAATATGATTCTTTGAGGAATCACTACACAAGAATGGGGAAACTAGGATTCAATCACCACAAACTTGATAAAAACTGCCTCAAAAATATTTCCATAGAGAACCATCATCAAATCACACTTGAATATCAACACAAAACCTATGAAACCTAACCATAATAAACCTTTAAAAATATATAGGACAATGAAAGAGTAGATTATAGGATAATAGGGTACCTTAGTTTAATAGAATTCAATCCCAGTGTACTAAAAGGTTTTATCCCTCAAGAAAAATGCATAAGGAGAACTAAGAAATCACGGGGTAATCTAATATTTGAAGATAAAAATAAAATTTAAACACAAGAAGTCCTAACCTCTTATTTATAGAGGTGGACCGACAAGCCTCTACCATGATGTGGTGACTTCAACCATGGTTAAAGTTCATCCATTCATCACAGGATCCAATTTTTCAGTGATTTAAAATGGTTTTCTCCTCTGAAACTTGTGTTCTTCATAAAATATCATTAAACAATATTTAATTAACACCATGACGTGTACTATGTCATGGAAGATATCCTTTCAACTCCCATACGACCATCATGGCATTTCTCCATGGTGTAGAAAAAATCCCCTCAAAGTTTCAGCTCACCATGGCCAAGACCATAGTGTAGAGAGACCATACTCATTATTTCCATTCCTCCTTTCACAATTCAACCTCACTTAAACTCACCAACACATCCATCAACCAAAGAATTTTGGTTATCCCCATTTCCTATAAGGAATTTATCTAATCACTACACCACCAAAACAGTTACCCCATAGGTGTATTTATCCATAAACCAAAAATGGAAAAGCCACCGAACTCCTCATGACACCACACCCTCCACCACAGGCATGGATCCCTTCCCCATTTTACAAAGGGGGATTTTCCAGGAACTACACCCTCCACCATGTGTGTTTTAGATCTCATGGTGTACAAATAACCAAAAAGGTTGAACTCGTGGCCAAAAATCTATATAGGAATCACATTACACTCACAACTCTAAAAGATGCCTCACCAAGGCCACCACCACACCTACCATCACCCCGACATGGTAAACCTCTAAATGGTTAAAAATATACTCTTCACCCTTAAAACACCCCCAAACTCCCTCTCACCACCTCCAAATCCAATAAAAATTAAATTTTAGGATTTTTAAAAACCAATTCTGTATAGTTTTACCTTAGGTTATAGAAAAGATACATAAGAAAAGGTAATTAATTAAAAGAATTGATGTGGTGATATTTATAGGAGAAGTTTTCATGGGAATTTGGATATTTAATGAGATATATGGTGATTTATTTAATAAAATTTCATTGGTTAATTATGGTTATGGGGGAATTCGATAGATTTAGAGGGGTGAATTGACATGTTCATCTCATTGAGTTTCATCCATATTTTCTTGTTATAATGGTATAAATTTGGGAATAAAGACTAAATAAAGGTGAACAAAGGTGGATATATATATATAAGTGAATTTAAGAATGTAGAATGTTTTATTCTGTAAATTTTATTTGAATTAGTTAAATTATATGGAGATACTTATATGTAATAAAGACTTTATATTTTATTAACTCTATAATGAGGAATTAAAAGTGAGTTTTATGACATTTAGAATGGGTTTTCCTAAATAAACACAAGGTCCATACCACTCAATGTAACTTGTTCCCTCAAACTCCCCTAATTAACACTTCATAATTAGAGTTGTACAAATTTTTATGGGGGTTGTGTGGCTCACTAAAGGTTATGAACTATTAGATAGAGACTTTCATGGGGTCATGAAAATATGTCATGATCCATGAAAAATATTCATAAAATTATTCCAAACCTATTTAAATGGATAGTAAAAACTTTTGGTCAATTAATTGTTATGTATTTATAATTTTAGTTATAGTAATCAATGGTTTACCATGAAATAATCATAGATTCAAAAATTTGTGGAGAATTCATAAAATATTATCTTTGTAGGTGGATATGCGATTTTATATCCAATATTTATTTATTTATTTATTAGATGATGATTGATATAATTTTATATCTTTTGAGGAACCATGGTTTTTAAATGATATAGAATTATGATAAATTTATTTTATAAAATATCTTAGGGGATGTCAGGAACCAACTCAGACTACCCCTGACTCAGGTACATGAGTTGGTTTTTGAAATCTACCAAAGGGAATTATCAATATCCAAGGGATTAAAACTATTGTTTGGGCATTAAGAAATATATTTGATAATGGTTTTCCTGATGAAAACCATAAAATGAATCAAATTTGAGGTCCCACTAGGAACTTTCCCTTCTCTATAAAGTTATGTTCTTGATTATAGAAAATTAAAACATTAATAACATGGTAAAAAATATAAATTAGATCTCCAAATAAAAATCAAACAACCAAAAACAATAATATCAAAATCACAACACCATAATCAAAAGGATTCAAGCATCTATACATGTGAAAAAAAGAACAGGAAGGGAATCCTATATAGCGATACATAAGAGTAAAATATAATAAATGGGATCAAAATAAATAAAATACTATTACCCATAATCATGTGACATGAGGGTGTAGTTCCACTATATAACCAAAAAAATCCCACATACCATTAACTAGAGAACCTACTTACACCAACGGATGCCTTTACTATACCTTTATTATAAAAAACAAGGCCTATATATACCCATTTTTTGTATGTAGGATGTGAGCAAAACTATCCCAGTATGATTCCACCAAGTGTTTCATAATAAATATTTGTTAAATAAAAAATAATAATGAAAGTTTTGAAATAGATAATATAAAAATAATCTTTAAATAATTTTAAATAACAATAGTAGATAACAGTTTAAAGATATAAAATTAGATGCAAGGTAAATAATCAATTTAAAACTGGAACCATATAAAATTTATAGGGAATTTAAGGTTTGGTCCATCTAGAATCCTCATACACTTGGTGACAAAACCAATATAATCAAGTGTGAACATTCCCCTAGGTAGAGTAATATCAAGGCATAGAAGGAAGAGGGAACCCAGTCAAGTGACACCATATCATTTCATAATATGATTAGTTAGTGTCATTCCAAGAATTCAATGTTGGGGAGGGAAAACCATTCCTAGTCGTGATTTTACTAGTTACTCCCACTTATATACTCAAGATCCCATGTGTTTTCCCCAAATTTATAGGGATCCCATTTTTTCAATAGTTGTTACTTTTCTATTTTCAAGGGGCATCTCATCAATCAAAACATAATTGATCCTAATTTATTTACAAACCATGGCCTTCAATCCACTTTAATCTTTAAAACATAAATGGAAAAAAATTCCAAAAAATTATAACTTGTATGATGGATTCCAAAAATTCTATAATATGATTTAAAAAAATTTAAAATTATCTTTATAAATAATCAAGAATTTATTTATTATGAAATAAATTCAACATCGGAAATAACCTACCTCAATCAAGCCAGCCTACTTGGTACCAGATGGAATCTAGTGTTAGGGGGAGTATGGACCTTGAGGATGTGAGAAAAGACCTTAAAATACAAAACCCTTCTCATTAGGTCTATATTACATTAACCCTAGTTCATCATGACCTTATGGATAAGGTAAACCAAAGAGGAATGAAAGAAAATAATCAAAGAGAACCAAAGGAAATACTTACCAAGTGATCTTCTTAATGAATCCAAGAAAAAATCCAATTAAAAAAAGTAAAAGAGGAATAGGGAGAGGATTTAAATAATGAGGGATGTTAAGGATTCAAAATCTGCAGAGAATAAGGGGTAAAGGGGCCAAATCATGTAAAGAAAAATAGGGATTTCTTTTTAAAAAAATTGGTTAGACTGTATGGTTTAGCCGTATTTGTTTCCAAACCATGAACCAATTGTATATATCATCATTGATTCACCTAAAAACCTTCATGGATATTCCACATACTTTTGTAAAACATGTCTTAACCGTGAAAATACACAATTTAATAAAAACCTATTTTATTATTGTTGCGCAGTTACTCCTAACTGTGCACTAACCATGAGACAACCCAATTTTCCCTAAATTTTTAAATTTTAAATGAAAACCACTCAAGAAAGATAGAAAATAAATGAAAACCAATAAATAGATGATACATACCTAAAAAATACATCGTGGGTGTGAAAATTATCCCCACCATATCACTTCTTACCCCTAGAAAGTTGACCTAAAACATAGTTAAGGAAAAGAAGAGGCAACTACTCCTTCATAAAGGATACACCCTTTAAAGTATCTCATGATTCACACCTATACTATCATGAAACCCAGACTAATAGGACATATCTCTCATGAATTTCCTTTACTCATAATATTACAATTTGGATCAGATGATCCACCATTAAGAAATCCAATTCTAACTCGAGTTCCTTCTAATTCTAAACATGATAAGGGTCGGGCTCATAATTTTGAGTTGAGAAACATGGACTAAATTATAGATTGAGGTCAATTATGGGGTAATTTTAGCTGATAATATACATTCCTAATTATTTAAATAATCTCAATGGATCCCATCTATCTCAAATCAATCTTCCCCTACAACCCAAGTCATCGGTGACCTAACTGAGTGATACTTTTAGAATACCTGGTCACCAATTGAAATTTTTAAGGGAATAAATTGAAGGTATGTATATGAATTGTGAAAACTATGATCCATCACAAATAATTTCTAGATAGTATAAATAAAACTAGTTATCTTTTTCATAATGATTGGATCCAATAGAGAAGTTTCACTTACCTTGGTCCAACAGAGAGGAGACCAGTAAGGCCAATTATACAGTGCATCAAAATATCCATTGTGGTTGAATACTAGGATATTTTAATATAATTAAACTTAAATAGTACTAAATTTTTATCCCAAGATACTCTTAAGTTCAATATGTAGGCACAGAGAATATCTTCTAGGATCTAGATTGCCCATTTCATCTGGCCATCCATCTGTGGATGGTAAGTTGTGAACAGATTTACCTAATATCTCATTACCTCCTATAGGACCTTCTAAAACTAGAATTTTAATTTTGAATATCTATTAGAAATAATATCCAAATTAATTCCATGAAACCTCGTAATATCTTGTACATACATACTTTTAATCTCTCCCACTATCATGATGCCTCTGATCGGAATGAAATGGGTGGAATTCATAAACTAGTCAATTATTATCTAGATAGAATTTCTTCCCCATGGGTTATGTGGTAATAAAATAATAAAATATATAAATTCTTTATCACATATCTAGTTGGGAATCAAAAGAACCTGAAGCAACCCTGAAGGATTCTGGTTCTTGGCCTTACTTTTTTGGTAGGTATAACACTGAGATATAAATTAAGTAATGCCCTTACTCATAATTGGCCACTAGAATAGAGGTCTCATATAATTATATGTCTTAGTGTAACCAAGATGAAAAACCCACTATTAATTATGGGAATATAACATAACAACATTCTTCATAGATACGGGAACAGCATGGCGGCTTCTATGGAAAATAAGGCCCTTATAAGATAGAGACCATTCATTGGTGGTCTCCCCACTATATAAAATTTCCCTCATCCACTAACATTATTTATCTACAAGATACTCCTAGAGGATGAGCTCTAAAAGAGAAGTAATTAACTTAATACTAACTAGGAATACATCCTACCTCTCCTCCTTCATCTCTATATCCATTTGAGAAAAATTTACCATTAGTTTCCACTCATCACTAGAATCCTTCAGATCCTATGAAAGAAAATACCTACCAGTAGCATCAGCCACTATATTCTCCTTATCTAATGTATAGGTGATTTTGAAATCAAAATCCGGAAGGTATTCCACAAACTACCTCTTTCTAATATTCATGTCTTTTTGGGAGAAAATATACCTCAAACTCTTGTGATTAGACTCACCAAACAGGTAGCCTCACCAAATATTTAAAGAATGAATGAAAACTATGAAATCAAGGTTGGGGATTAGGAAATTCCTTTAATGTGGTTAGATATAGTGAGAACCATACACCTCCACATGATCATTATACATAAGAACACAACCTAATCCCAATCTTGAAGCATCACACTAAACAACATAACCCTGAATAGCATAAAAAAGAATTAGAATAGAGGTTGTGGTCAAATACCACTTCAATTCATCACATTATTCTTGAAACTCATATCTCCATGTATACTTTACCCCTTTTCAAGTAAGATCTTTCAAAGGTAATGAAATTCAAGAGAAATATTTCATGAATCATTAATAATATCCTATTAAACCCAAGAATATCTAAATCTCAAAGATGTTTTTTGGAATTTCTTAGGACATAATGACCAATAACTTTTTAGGGTCGGCTAAAATAACTCTTTTAGAAACCATGTTACCTAATAATTTTACTTCTTGGATCTAGAATCTAAATTTTCATGGCTTATCATATAGGTGATGATCATGAAGGGTCCCTAAGAAAACTCTTAGATGATGGAAATGATCCTCTTACAACTTGGAATAAACCAAGATGTTGTTAAAAAATGTGATAATAAAAGTATCAATATGTCATTGGAATATCCTATATATAAGTTATATCAAGACTTTTGGAGTGTTAGTCAAACCAAATGGAATCAAAATATAATTAAAATTTCCATACCTACTTCAAAAAGTATTCTTAGGAATATTGGCCTCTCCTACCCTAAGTAGGTGATAACCCAAATGATGATCAATCATAGACAAGAACCATTCTCCCTTTAACTGATCAAATGGGTCATTAATTTGGGGGAAAAGTATATTTATTTTTAATTTTCACCTGATTCAGCTTTATGTAGTCAATCCACAAATGGATAGACACATCTTCTTTCTTGGAAAAAAATACCAAGGTACATCATGAAGAGATGATTGGATGAATAAATTCTTTGGATTCTAAATCATATGGATGAATTTGTAATTCCATTAACTCTATAGAGGACATGTGAAAAAAATTCAATGAAAAATTATATATTATAGGTACTAGATTGATCGAGAACGGAACTTCCCACTCTAGGGGTAAGCACAAAAAGTCAATAAGAAATGATTTAAGAAACTCCCATACCATTAGAGGAATCTTCTTCCCAAGAATAATTTCAATTGATTCCACTAAAATGATGATACCTGAAAAATCAACCATAAAACTTTAGGAATATGAGGTTTTACCCAGGTAGAACATGGGTCTAGTTCTCATTGAAATGCATGAGATCTCCCATCAGGGTCAGTAAAGTTCACCCTTCATCGATAGCAATCAATAAGGTCATTGAAGGAATTAATCTAGTCAATACCAATGATAACATAAATAAATTCCATATCCAAGTCTAATAAATCCAATACCAGATCCAATTACGATATAGAGATCGCATAGGAAGGGCATCAGAAGCCTTGATCTCTCTTCTTCCCAAGGGGATTATAGATTTACATCACATATGGCATTACCTTAGAAGTAAAATTTAATAAGTATATAAAACAATTATAAATTAATTAATTACAAGCACATATGTAAAATAAATAAATATCAATAATTGAAGAAATAATAATGGTACCTCTCATGGTCATCAGACCCACATTGGACCCCACTAGAATCTCCCCAATTGAATGCAATATTCTCTTCTTAGGTTGGGCTTGAGGCCTGGTGGTGGTATGGGGCTTGGACCTTAACAGGAAATTTTTATATGAAGAACTAGTTCTACCCACTCATCCTTGAGACCTAGATCTTACGACCATATAAGCATCGGACTATATAGAAAATACTCTCAAAGTTTAAGATCTTAAACTACTTCATGGTGAGGAGATAACCTATAAAAATATCTACATTTGACCTAAGTGTCCATATAAGTGACAAGACTTAGAGGTTGATGGGAATAATGGTTTCATGTGACTCATATTTCTACACAAATAATAATTGGTAGACCCAATTCCTCAAGCTATAGATGATGGAGACTATGAAATGGTCTTGGAGATTTCACCACATCCCTTTATAGCCTCTCTATGATTCCCCTTATTTCCTAAAGCACTTACTTCACTTCCATTATTCATGAGAGGGATGAATATATGTCTCAATATACCACCCTAGTCAATCTCCACTATCAAGTCATGATCAACCACTTCATCATGCAATTTCATCTTGATAAAGAAAACTTGTGATCACATTTTAGGTTGTAACATAACACCCCAAACAATTTATGCTACGTTTCTATTAAATACATTCTATTTATAACCTATATTTTATAAAGCATTGGGTTTCTTTGAAACAACTCAGGGTTATTTAGAAGATATTCATAACCTATCCATTAAACATAAATTTTCCACATATGTGTTTTGAATTTTGAAAAACATACATACATGGTTGCGATTAGGGTGATATTTAGATTCTGATGGAATTAACATAATTTTCGATGAACAGTAACCAACCATTATGAAGAGTAACCTACCCTTATGAATATTAACTTACCCTTATGAAAATTAATATAAATCTTATGAATGGTAACCATACCTATTAATGTGTAAATAAAATTTAGGCACCTTAAAAATGAAGATGAATATTTTATGTGTTTGTGTTTTTTTATTAAATAATGATTTCAACTAAATATCAAATGTAAAACCCCAAGATTTCATAGTATGTTATCTCTTCAAAGTAATTCAATAACTTTCACTACACGCAACATTGAGTTCTAGCGCACCATGACTTACCAAAAAAGTCGTTCAAAAGCGGTTATGAATAGTATTAACTGAATTTTTAACTTTATATAATCCTTATAATTTTAGAATCCATATTATGAGTTTCTTAGACATAATTTAAGAAAAAATACATATTTTTTTAGATAAAAGAAGTATTTCTCAAAAAATTCAATTTTACCACCTTTTAATGGAAAAGCCTTTTTAAATCCAATATTTGAAACTTTTATATATATAATTTGACAAAATAAACTTCTTCTTTATAATCGGGACATAAAAATTTAGTTTCAATAAAGTTTTGGTGTTTTTATGATAACTTTCATATTTGGGTGAATAGTAAAAAATATTATATTTTAACTGAAAAAAACTTTTTTAATAAAAATAATTTATATTGTTAAATTATAAATTTTAATGTTATAGAAGTATAAATATATTATATTTTTACCATTTAATCCAATGATGGTCATTTTAAGTAATTTCACTTTGAAATTGGACAAAAACAAGTGTCAAACTTTTGATAGTTATTAAAAATACGTCTTTTGGTTTTAATAGCGGGAATTAATTTTAAATTAATAAATGAAACTTTTATGTTTTGAAGTTGGTAAAATAGACTTCATTTTTTGATTCGGAATATTGAAATTAGACTTGGGTAAAATTTTGGTACTTTTTGGATAACTTTTATATTTTGATGAATAGTGAAAATTACTAAATTTTAATTAAAAACAACTTTTTTAATCAAAATAATTAATAGTGATAAATTATGAATTTGAGTGGTTTTAAAGTATATTTAGAATATATTTTTATCATTTAATACAATTTTGGTCATTGGACATAATTTCACATTTAAACCGGACATAAACAACTGTCAATCTTTTGATAGTTATTATCTCTTAAAAACACGCTTTTTGTTTTAACAACAGGAACGAATTTTAAATTAATTTCTACAAATTCTGTGTTTTGAATTTAGAAATATGGATTCCATATTTGGAATCAGAAGGTGAGAATTTTGTAAATAGGTAACTTTTATTTTTAGACATTTTGACTAATTACTTCGATAAATATTTTATTTACCATGGTAAAAAGATAAATCTGGTAAATAATGGTAAAAAATAATATTATAATAATATTAATTTACCCTAAAACGTGTCCTAACCCTATTGGTTGAAACATTTCCGACCATGGTCATCTTGGGGTCGATTTTGGGACCCCATGGAGCCACTTGTAGGTGATAAGGACACTTTATATTAATTAAGTTAAAGTAAATACAAAAATGACATAAGCATATATCTTTTAGGAAAACAATTTTTACATAGGGTTATATATATTATATTTTCAAAAATAAATATTAATTATAAATCTAAAAAAAATTCCTACATAATTGTATTTTATTTATAATTTTTATACATTTAATAATTAATATTATTTGTGACATAATAATGATGAAGTATTTTTCTTATTAATGAAAGAATCAAATAATTGGTATTATAAATATTAAAATAAATATAATTTGAAAGTTTTGATGCCATAAAAGAATTTTATTGATTAATATTACATGTTATTATTGCTTAAATTAATTTGGTTCGAATTAATAATGTTGTTAAGAATTTAAAAGAAATCAATTATTAAATAGTGTCAAAATTGACAAAAAAGAGTTTTTAAAACAAATATTATATTATTAATTGATATTTTATTCCTAAAAATATAAGGTTCGGAAAAAGGACTCATATCATGATAGTTTTATCATTAATGGACCACTTGGGGGTCTCTTGGATGTATATAGTAAGATTATTAACTATATAATATAAAAATACAAAGTGACATGTTAAATGTCAAACTAATTAACTAAGAGTTAAAACTAAAAGATAAGATTAATATAATGACCCAAACCTGTCTAAAATATATTGGTTGAAAGGCTTTAGACCCATACCAATTTTATACTTTGAATAATCCACTTTGGAACCATTAGAAACCGAATATGAATTTATTATAAAATAATACTTTAAGTTTTTCCTAAAGAGCCTCTCTTCCCCCTTATAAAAGGACGCCACTTCTATCCAATTATTCACACCTTCAAAGCCTTTTGGTTCATCAAAACTCTACCCAAATACCCTATCAACTATCCTACCTTAATCCTATAGGCCTTTCTTTAGTCATAATTCCAACCTAAGGAGTCCTTTTGATCAAATCAAAAGAAAGAACCCGAAGAAGAGGTAATATTTTCACCAACCTCTTTCAAGTTCCTTTCTTCTTCAACTTCTTAATTATTTGTTATTCCCATTATAAAATAATACCTCCAGTATCTTCTATATACTTTGATGTTATTATAACTATGGTATGACCATATTTACTATTCTATCCATCCTTTGAATGACATTTCACCATACGTGCGTACGTACGGATTACCGTCTCCACGTCGTGGTGTAATTGTTATTCAAAACATTATTATTTTTATGGGTATAATAAGGATGTTTAATTCATGTAAATAATAAATATAACATGATAATGATTATTTATATATGATATACTATCCAATTATATATTATTTTAATATCAAAAGAATGATATTGTCGCTCGTGCGTACGTACGGACTACCATCTCCACAAATGCGATGAGATTCATTCCTCATCGTATCCATTCAAGAATAAATTTTATTTGATGATTAAAAATAATTTTTAGAGACATTATATCATTATGGATATGAATAATATACATCCCATCCATAGAAAATATGGCTCACATAACAAAGAATATAAAGAAAAACGAATCTGTTAACACCTGAAACGATGATAATACAAAGATATTGTTAACAAATCAATGTTAAAAGATCATATATGATATCATATTAATGTATATGATTCTTTTATAATTTAATAAAAATTATTTCACCATTATATAGGAGTTTAAACTACCCTCAAAAAAGGAAAAGTACAAGGTAATGGGTTTTCATCTCACTCCTTATTCTAGTGAGATTCGTGCCATATTGCCACTATTACCTTTTGTGTGGTGTATGTACTACCCATAATTGTATTCTTTGTGTAATAAACTTTAATTTATGTTTATTTACATATTCATTGTATGCTACCTCTTTCATGGGGTGTATGTTTCGTAAGTTAACAAATTGGTAAGGGTTAATTCCTCAATCTCATTGTTATCTGAGATTGTTTATGTGTATGTATTTACTAGGACATTTTTATCATCCATGTCCACTTTTCATAAAAATGATTTCAAAATGAATATTTTAAGGATTTTTGAAAGATAATCTTTATCAAGTTCAGAATTCTAAATGTTTTAAATATTTATCTTTCTAAATCTTTTTAATTAATGTCCATATTTTCAAAATGATTTTATGGATTTACTTATATGGACATGAATGTTTTGAAATGATAATTCTTTTCAAAAGTTTCAAAGTGTTATGGGACACTTTGATTCCAAAATATCTTTCAAATTAATTCCTTTATAAATTTGTGACTTTTAAATTATTTAAAAAAAGATATATTTCTCTCAAATAGTTTTGATTTCATCTATGTCAATATCCTTTGATGGATTTTAAGCTTATTTGAAGTTGATTTATTATGATACAAAAATTTCATATCGTATTGAAGTTTTTTTGATATTTTTGACTATGGATGTGTTATTTTTATACCATTCATGGTTTGTGGAGAAATTATTTACATTTCGTATGCTAGTTTTAATACGAATGTTTATGTTATGTTTAAACCTGTTCATATGAGGAATGCATTGGACTTAATAAGTGACGGGTGGAGCCTGCTATAGCTCCTCGATGCCTCGGTAGGTCTCATGAGACAAACTAGTGTCTTGGCACGAGGCCTTGACAAAATATTATTTGTAGTCTTGGCAAGAGGCCTTGGGTATATGGTTATGATAGTCTGGCATTATGAATTATATCATTATGAAAGTGGTTATTGATATTGCATGTGATTATTTAAATAGTAGAATATCCATGTGAATAAGTAAATAGAGTTATTTCATTTTATCTTTGCCATATTATTCTGAAGTTCAAGTTTTAATGGATTTTGTTTTAGTTATACATTGCCTTAAATTTTTATGCTTATTTATGAAAGCTTCCGCTATTTTTTTATCCTTATTGAGTATCTAAGATCACCCCTTTCTTTGTTTTATTTTTCCTAGGATGTGAAGAAATATTTTATGACTGACCTGCAGGGATAGTCTGAAGGGGATATGAGTGTGGACTATGGAGACTATATAATTTTAGTTTTTCACTTTATGATGTAATGTAAACCTTATGAATGTATCTAGTGATTTCAAGGCTACTAAACTAATCGGTCTTTCGAGACTAGATCTTTTGTGATCATGCCAATGTTATGTAATAATGCACCGACTCTGGGTAACTGGAGTCGGGGCATTACAGTTGGTATCATAGGAATTTTAGTACAAACCTTGGAAGCTAGATTTAGATAAAATCTGATTAGAGCACATAGACCTATGATGGACTTTGAGGATTAGTGTAGAATAACTTCCTAGAATTTTGGTATTGTAGAGATTTTGTGAGTTTTCCAAGCAATACATCCCTGTCTGGATACGAGCAGGTAGAGGCGGCTCTGGCACATATGTACCTAGGGGTAAAACCCGAAAACACCGCTTTGAGCTATACTCGAATGGGAACTAGTGCACGACAACTGACCTTACTGCACTCCTGGTTACAACACTCCCGGGGGATATGCCTAGGATAATTCTCATTTTCTTTACAAACCACTATGAAGGGTTTATGAGTATATACTTACTCAAATAAAACATTTTTATTATTATGGATTATATCCATAAACTGTTTAATTTATGTTAAGTGTTTTACAAGATTTGGATTAGGTATTGCTATTCATAAACTAATCTAGTGTATTCCATTGTTTAGAAATGGTGCCCAGTGGAAGGAATGAGAACTCCTGCAATACGCATGATCCAAAGAGTATGAAGGATCATATATTTCATGGTCTTAAGCCATAATTTATAAGGTAAATAGTCTCCCATGTATTTTTATCATATGAATAAATAGTATCATGTGTTGATAAGATAACTAAAGAGTTCTCAGAGTCCTATGGATTTTAAAGGAAGCCAGAGAAGAAAAGGATGATAGGGAAAAAGACAGATAAAGGAAAGAAGGTAAAGAAGGATTTTCCTATATGTGATAACTGTGGAAAGAGTCACCTTGGAAAATTCTTGAAGGGAATGGGAGTATGTTATAATTGTGGATAAAAAGGACACCACATTCGTGATTGCGAGGGTAAGAAAAAGGTTTCAAATGTATAATGCTTCATCTGCAAGGAGTGGGGACACTACGTGAATCCATTTTCAAATCATCAGAGTATGCCCCAAATGATGCTATTAGAAAATAATAAAGTTATGATACTACCACATATGAAGAGGAATAACTAGTGTTATTATGTTGTTATTAAAGAATTATTCCATTTTAGTGTTGTATCAATGATATACTGGTTATTTGAATTATGGAGATAAATAAGGATTGTACTGAAGTACTATTTCATTAAGGATTTGAGATTATATGGTACTATGAAAAGTGACTCAACAACAAGTTAAACTTTTTTTTGAAAATACATGGTTGAAGGAAAGGTAATCATTAATATTTTCTTGATACTGAGGTACTATTTTTGGAATAAGAGATGGTTTATTTGGATAAATTATATTAGATATTCTTGACTACCTTGGCACTGATTAATGGTTTTTTTATTTCATAATTGTTGGAATATTCAATGTTTTTGGATATAAGGAGTATATACAGTATTCTATAAGTAATAAGGGATCATAAATGTAATCAATAAGGTTTTATGGTATTTCAGGATGTTGCAGTGTTTTAAAAGAATACCTGATGAAGGTGTTCACATGCTATTATGTGGAAAACATGATCTTCATTGTGTTTACCTATAAATTTTGGACAGTGAGTTTGGACAGAAGTATTTTGGAAAAGTCTAGTTTGAGTTTTTTGTTGGATTTTCAAAAAAAGGACAACCCGGAGGTCGAGCGGCAACCCGTCACTTCCGGCAAGGCCGTGAGACTTGAACCCACAACCGAAGGGCGACAAGAGTGTATCACCTACCACTGACCCACATTATGTCCTGGATTAAATAATTTAGTTTTTTTTTTCTTCTAGACAAATTATGAATTTATTTTTTTAACCCTATATTAATAGGATAAATAGAATATTATTTTTAAGTTCTATTATCTTTTAGAGTGAAAGATGAGTTTGTGGTAGAACTTAGTTAAAGGATGGGACTCTACTTGTAAAGTATATATTTTTCTTCTTCTCTTATTCAATGAAGAAATTAATTCTTATACTTTATTGAAGGGGATCTCAAAACAAAAAATTTGTTATCCTAATACCATATTTTTTGTTGAACCGATGGTATTTTAAATCATCATAGATTGATGAATTTAAGGCCCTCAATTTTACAATTGTTTGTGATTGATGACCTCAATCACTACCTATAAATATTTACATTTTTTCTACAATTATATGTCTCTAATTTCCACCAATGTTCTCCTAATCGAGATCATAATTTGGTGGTGACCCTTTCATTTCCCTTTTCCTCATATTAAGACTAAATTTCACTAACACAATTTCCGATGTGGCTTTTCCCAAAGGTATTTTCTATTTTCAACCTTTTATTTTCGAAAAATAATTTCAAATTATGAGGACGCAATTTATTAAAGTAGGTAAGAATGTAACACCCCAATATTTCATAGTACGTTATTTCTTCAAATTAATTTAATAACTTTCACTACACGCAACACCGAGTTCTAGCGCACCATGACTTACCAAACAAGTCGTTCAAAAGAGGTTATGAATAGTATTAACTGAATTTTGAACTTTATATAATCCTTATAATTTTAGAATCCATATTATAAGTTTCTTAGATATAATGTAAGAACAAATACATTTTTTTCAGATAAAAGAAGTATTTTTCAAAAAATTCAATTTTACCGCCTTTTAATGGTGAAGCCTTTTTAAATACAATATTTGAAACTTTTATATATTCAATTTGACAAAATAAACTTCTTCTTTAGAATCGGGATGTAATAATTTAGTTTCAATAAATTTTTGGTGTTTTTCTGATAACATTCATATTTGGGTGAATAGTGAAAAATACTATATTTTAACTGAAAACAACTTTTTTAATCAAAATAATTTATCTTGTTAAATTATACATTTTAATGTTATGGAAGTATAAATAGATTATATTTTTACCATTTAATCCAATGATGGTCATTTTAAGTAATTTCACTTTGAAAATGGACATAAACAAGTGTCAAACTTTTGATAGTTATTAAAAATACGCTTTTTGGTTTTAATAGCGGGAATTAATTTTAAATTAGTAAATGAAACTTTTATGTTTTTAATTTTGTAAAATAGACTTCATTTTTGGATTCTAAATATCGAAATTATCCTAGGGTAAAATTTTGGTACTTTTCGGATAACTTTTATATTTTGATGAATAGTGAAAATTACTAAATTTTAATTAAAAACAACTTTTTTAATCAAAATAATTAATAGTGATAAATTATGAATTTGAGTGGTTTTAAAGTATATTCAGAATATATTTTTTCCACTTAATATAATGTTGGTCATTTTACGTAATTTCACATTTAAACCGGACATAAACAACTGTCAGTCTTTTGATAGTTATTATCTCTTAAAAACACGCTTTTTATTTTAACAACGGGAATTAATTTTAATTTAATTTCTTCCACTTCTGTGTTTTGAATTTAGAAATATGGATTCCATATTTTGAATCAGAAGGTGAAAATTTTGCAAATAGGTAACTTTTATTTTTAGACATTTTGAATAATTACTTCGGTAAATATTTTATTTACCATGGTTAAACGGTAAATCCGATAAATAAGGGTAAAAAATAATATTATAATAATAATAATTTACCCTAAAACGTGTCCTAACCCTATTGGTTGATACATGTCCGACCATGGACATCTTGGGGTTGATTTTGGGACCCAATGGAGCCACTTGTAGGTGATAAGGACACTTTATATTAATTAAGTTAAAGTAAATGCAAAAAAGACATAATCATATATCTTTTAGGAAAACAATTTTTACATAGGGTTATATGTATTATATTTTCGACTATAAATATTCATTAGAAATCTAAAAATATTTCCTACATAATTGTATTTTATTTATAATTTTTATTCATTGAATAATTAATCTTATTTATGACACAATAATGATGAAGTATTTTCCTTATTGATGAAAGAATCAAATAATTTGTATTATAAATATTAAAATAAATATAATTTGAACGTTTTGATGACATCCATGAATTTTATTAATTAATATGACATGTTAGTATTGCTTAAATGAATTTGGTTTGAATTAATAATGTAACATCCCAAGTAAGTAATGAATAATAGATATTTTTATCTATGTATATTAATGAATTAGATAGTGTTTTAGAGGCTTAAAATGAAAATAAATCCAATCTTAAGCATGGAATACACTAATATTTTTTTTAAAGATTGTTTTACTGCCTTTTGATGGCAAAAAATTTTTAAATATATCTTTTGACAATTTTATAAGCTATGTTTTTCAAAATAAACTTATTATTTATGATTCGGACATCAAAATTTACTTTGTGTGAATTTTTGGTATTTTTCTGATAAAGTTCATTTTTTAATGAATAGTGAAAATGTTGTATTTTAATTCAAAACCTATTTTTAATCTAATTTATTTATATGATTATATTATCTTTTTAATTGGTTTTGAAGTGAAATTAGAATATATTTTTACCATTTAATCCGATGGTGGTCATTGGAATCAATTTCAATTTGAAATTGGACTTAGACTAGTGTCAATCTTTTGATACTTATTGTTTCATAAAAACACGCTATTTGTCATGACAGCGGGAATTAATTATTAAATTAATTAATGTAACTTATATGATTTAAATTTTTTAAAATAGAAATCATTTTTGAATTCGGAATATCAAATATAGCTTAGGGTGAAGTTTTGGTATTTTTCTGAAAAACTTCAATTTTTGATGAATAGTGAAACCACTAAGTGGTAGTTAAAGAAACTGATTTTTCGTTTAAATGAAACTTTGCCACTTCTGTGATTTTATTTTCAAAAATCTGACATACATGGTTGTCATTAAGAAGTAAAATGTGGTTCAATGAGATTAAAATAATTTTTTGTTGAATTGTAACTTTTAAGTTCTTAATCGCGATTAGAGCTAATTAGTGTAGTTTAAGGTAAAAATAATGTTTTAATAATATGAGATGAGCTTGACACATGTCCTAACCTCATTGGATGTGTCATGGAGGACCAAGAAAATCCATGGGTCAACTTGGGGACCCCATGGAGCCACTTTGGTTGGGAAATGACATAAATAACTTTTTATTTAATGTAAAAGTAAAAATGACACAAACATGAGATGTTTTACTAAAACAATTTTTACATGGGGTTATACAAGTCAGATTTTTGACTATAAATATTAATTAGAAAGCTAAAAATATTTCCTACATCATGATATTTTTTTTATAATCTTTAGACATTAAATATATTAAATTATTTATGACATCATGATGATGCAGTGATTACCTCATTAATAAAGGATTTAAATAAAATGAAAAGATAATGTAAAATCTATGAACTACACATGTCCAAAACCTATTGGATGGGTATATTTAGAACCCTTATCACCTTAGCCTTGAA
The DNA here is from genome assembly GCA_963277665.1 of Viscum album. Taxonomy (NCBI): domain Eukaryota; kingdom Viridiplantae; phylum Streptophyta; class Magnoliopsida; order Santalales; family Viscaceae; genus Viscum; species Viscum album. The sequence continues at coordinate 2,024,812,093 of OY728131.1, forward strand.
TTATATCAATGTGGGACCTTTTTAATCCGAAACTCATTTTAAAATAAAGTAACATTTCTTTACTTTCCAAGAGTGCCCCTCCTCTCCTCTTATAAAAGGCCCCCACCTCTACCTCCTTAGCCACACTTCCAAAGCCTTTGGCTCGGCCAACCCCTGACCATTTTGTCTCTCCACTTCCCTATATTAATCCTTGAAGCCCCACTTTGGGAATAAGTCTTCCCAAGGAATCCTTTGAGCTCAAACCAAAGGGAGTTATTTGATTTTAAGGTAATGTCTTCACTTGAGTCCTTTTGTTTTATTTTACTTCTCCAACCCCATAAACTCTTTTTATTCATTTTTTTTTGTAACAACTCAAGTATATTCAATACACTAGGACTTTATTATAAGAATTATTCGAGCTACACTTACACACACCTACATCTAATGGTTAAAGAACATACTGTTTCCGTGGACGGCGAATTTCTGCCTCCCGAAACGATGATTGTTCAACATTCTTTTAAAACCTTCAAAGGTGGCCATTAAGATGACACTATATTTATATATGATATTTAATATGTTTATTTTTTTCCTTAATCTTCTGTATTTTTCATTTTGGGCATACCTTTATGGTTCGCATTATGGGTAAACGCGATATCTTAATTTAAGGAAGTGCGGACTACCGCCCCCTCAAAGTGATTTGATTCGTTAATTCCATATGTGGGATGTATAAAGGATGGAGTTATGATATTATATATGATATTACACTGGAATTATAATATACCTTTATATCATTATGATTCCATTCTATAAAATATGAAATAGAAATGAAAGTAGCATTCATGCGTACGTACGGCTTACCGTCTCCATGAACGGTGCATTTCATTTCTTACCTCTAAATGATTATGAAATATTATAAATGCATGAATTTACTGGATATATATGACATATATGATATCTACATCATGAATACCATTCAAGATATAATGTATATATGAACAACTTGTAATTATAAATGGTTTATTTTTGACTCAAGTACCAATGATCGTTAAAACGACCGTTATTAACTTAAATAATTACATAGTGTTCATGACATGGAAATAAGTGATATAAAAGGAATAATGAACTTGAAAAAGGTTCTTAAACAATAAGAAATTAACTCAAGTTTATTATTCAGGAGATTAAAGAACGACCGAGTCAAGTCGGACCCGACGTATGGGACTTCGTCTCAATCTCCTTTCATTGAGGCATATTTTGTTTTATACACAACTTTCTTTTATACGGTGTATAAACCCCTTTGACTTTTATGTTTATCCAAAAGGAATATTTTTTATATGAAGTGTTTTACTGAATGACAAAAGGGAATGTTTTTGTCGTATGTATGCGGCGACAACGACTTCTCCGCCGCCGTGACCATTATTTGAGTTTCGGCTTCCTCTACAAGCCATACCTTTTTTTTAAAAGAAAAATAAATACCGTGTTTTACTTTTCTTTTATTTTGGTATTGAAAATGGTTTTCATAATGTTTTTATATCAATGTGTTGTATTGATATCTTGTGATTGAAAGGTGGAAATGTTATGTTTCCTTTATGCATGTTTTATGTGATACGATTATGTTGAGGTTATTGGGCATTATTATGAAGACGGGTGGTTCTATGATAAACTAAGGGTGGGTGAGCCTGATATAGCTCTCCAATGCATTGGGTAACGCGAAGGAGTGAAACGTTAAGGTTTCTCCAAAGAGATTTAGGGAATATACTGTGATGGGTATTCCAAACATAACCAAGAGGGTTACTCCCTACGTAAGAATGTTATGAATGCCTCAAGTTACCTTTATGTCTTATGATTTCTATGATTTATTCATGATTTGATGAGGTATGTTAAAGTTCTTATGTTTTATGGGTAAAGTATGATTTCATTCTTATGTATATATGAACTTATGTTTCCTTTCCATATTTTTATAACCCATACTGAGCTTTTTATGCTCATCCCAAGTTTTTTTGAAATGTTTTTCACAGGTCAAGGGAAAGGTACATGATATGATGATATTTTAAAGGAAGTTTAAAGAAAGAATCCATGTTTTATTTTAAATATGTTCTGTTGATGAGAAAAAATGAATGTTATCTTTATGTGACCACTTTGTTTAAATGTGGAATGTAATGCAAGTTTTATGATCTAATTCTCTAAAACTCTAAACCCGAAAAGATCCTCAATGTGTAATATTGTAATAACTCAATATTAAGTAAGGTTTAAGGCTGGGGCCTTATAAATAATGTTGTTAAGATTTTAAAAAAATCAATTATTAAATAGTGTCAAAATTGACATAAAAGAGTTTTTAAAACAAATATTATATTATTAATTGATATTTTATTCCTAAAAATCTAAGGTTTCGGCCAAAGTACTTATATCATGATAGGTGTATCATTAATGGACCACTTGGGAGTATCTTGTATGTCTATAGTAATTTTATTAACTATATAATATAAAAATACAAAGTGACATGGTAAATGTCAAACTAATTAACTAAGAGTTAAAACTAAAAGATAAGGTTAATATAATGACCCAAACCTATCTAAAATCTATTGGTTGAAAGTATTTTGACCCATACCCACCTTAGACTTTGAATAATCCACTTTGGATCCATTAGAAACCGAATATGAATTTATTATAAAATAATACTTTAAGTTTTTCCTAAAGAGCCCCTCCTCCCCCTTATAAAAGGACACCACTTCAAACCAATTATTCACACCTTTAAAGCCTTTTTTTTGGACAACCTCTGCCCAAATACCCTCTAAACTATCCTCCCTTAATCCTAGAGGCCTTTATTTAGTCATAATTCCAACCTAAGGAGCCCTTTTGATCAAATCAAAAGGAAGAACCCGAAGAAGAGGTAATGTTTTCACCAACCTCTTTCAAGTTCCTTTATTCTTCAACTTCTTCTTTCTTTGTTATTCCCATTCCAAAATAATAACTCCAGTATCTTCTATATAATTTGATGTTATTGTAAATATGGTACAACCATATTCAGTATTCTATCCATCCTTTGAATGACATGTCACCATACGTGCGTACATACGGCTTACCGTCTCCACATTGTGGTGTAATTGTTATTCGAAACATTATTATTTGGATGGGTATAATAATGATGTGTAATTAATGTAAATAATAAATATAACATGATAATGATTTTGTATATATTATATACTATCCAATTATATATTATTTTAATATCAAAATAATGATATTGTCACTCGTGCGTACGTACGGACTACCGTCTCCACGAACGCAATGAGATTCATTCCCCATCGTATCCATTCAAGAATAAATTTTATTTGATGATTAAAAATAATTTTTAGAGACATGAAATAATTATGGATATGAAAAATATACATCCCATCCATAGCAAATATGTCTCACATAACAAATAATATAAAGAAAAACAAATCCGTTAACACCCGAAACGATGATAATACTAAGATATTATTAACAAATCAATGTTAAAAGATCATATATGATATCATATTAATGTATATGATTCTTGTATAATTTAATAACAATTATTTTACCATTATACATGAGGTTAACCTACCTTTAACCAAGGAAAAGTACAAGGTAAGGGGTTTTCATCTCACTCCTTATTCTAGTGAGATTCACGCCATATTGTCACTATTACCTTTTGTGTGGTGTATGTACTACCCATAATTGTATTCTTTGTGTAATACACTTTAATTTATGTGTATTTACATATTCATTGTATGATACCTATTTCATGGGGTGTGTGTTTCGTAAGTTACCAAATTGGTAAGGGTTAATTCCTCAATCTCATTATTATCCGAGACTGTTTATGTGTAAGTATTTACTGGGAAATTTTTATCATCCATGTCCATTTTTCATAAAATGATTTCAAAATGAATGTTTTAAGGATTTTTTAAAGGTAATATTTATCAAGTTCATAATTTTAAATGTTTTAAAGATTTATCTTTCTAAATATTTTTAATTAATGTCCATATTTTCAAAATGATTTTATGGATTTATTTATATGGACATTAATGTTTTGAAATGATAATTATTTTCAAAAGTTTCAAAGTGGTATGGGACACTTTGATTCCAAAATCTCTTTTAAATTAATTCCTTTATAAATGTGTGACTTTTAAATGATTTAAAAAAAATATATATTTCTCTCAAATAGTTTTGATTTCATCTATGTCAATATCTTTTGATGGATTTTAAGCTTATTTGAAGTTGATTTATTATGATACAAAACTTCCATGTCGTATTGAAGTTTTTGTGATATTTTTGAATATGTATGTGTTATTTTTATACCATTCATGGTTTATGGAGAAATTATTGACATTTCGTATGCTATTTTTAATACGAATGTTTATGTTATGTTTAAACCTGTTCATATGAGGAATGCATTGGACTTAATAAGTGATGGGTGGAGCCCGTTATAGCTCCTCGATGCATCGGTAGGTCTCATTAGACAAACTAGTGTCTTGGCATGAGGCCTTGACAAAATATTATTTTTAGTCTTGGCACGAGGCCTTGGCTATGTGGTTATGATAGTCTGGAATTATGCATTCCATCATTATGAAAGTGGTTATTGATATTGCATGTTATTATTCGACTAATAGATTATCCATGTGAATAAGTAAATGGAATTATTTCATTTTATCTTTGCCATATTATTCTGAAGTTCAAGTTTTAAAGGATTTTGTTTTAGTTATACATTACCTCAAATTTTTATGCTTATTTATGAAAGCTTCCGCTCTTTTTTTATCCTTACTGAGTATCTGAGCTCACCCCTTTCGATGTTTTATTTTTCCCAGGATGTGAAAAATGATTTTATAACTGACCTGCAGGGATAGTCTGAAGGGGATATGAGTGTGGACTATGGTGACTATATTATTGTAGTTTTTCACTTTATGATGTAATGTAAACCTTATGAATGTATCTAGTGATTCCAAGGCTACTAAACTAATCGGTCTTTTGAGACTTGATCTTTTGTGATCATGCCAATGTTATATAATAATGCACCGACTCTGGGTAACTAGGGTCGGGGTGTTACATTAAATTTATCATATTAAAAAAATTATTTTTGGAAAATGGAGTTCATTTTTGGATTATACCTGTTGAAAAATGGTTGCGGTGAATTTTTGGGATTTTTTTGAAATACTTGAAGTTTTGCTGAATAGTAAAATACATTAATTTACCATATAAATATATTATAAATTAAATTAACTATTTATTGCATCATGAGTGTTGTAAGAACCCAAATATAGAACTAAAATGCTCTTATTACTATTATAGGTCATGGGATACTCACTATTTCTTGTCTTGAGAAGAAATAATAAATTAATGGTTATAATATTAAGAAAACTCTTCTCCCCACCAATATATAAACCACCCCTCACCCCCACTTTCTCTCACACCACTCAAGCCTCATTAATTGTCTAAATTATGATAAATAATCTTCCCAAGACCTCTTCCCACGTCCAAGGCCTTTTGTTCTCACCAAAAGGCCAAAAACAAAGGCCTTAATGAGTTTCTCAAGGAGGAGTACTCAAGAGGTGAACCTCTCTTCCTTTTTCTTTCAATTTCTTTTACAAGTTCCATTATTTTGTTCTCTCTTCTCACCTCACCTGATCCAAATGCCATGATAATTCCAGTACCTTAAATTTACTTTATTTTTATTATTATAATGGAATATTTCATCATAATATCTCTTTCCACTCCTTTTATACTATAAATGCAAACATCGTCTGAGATGTGTTAATTTATCACACTCAGGGAAGACGGGTTTTCAATTTTCATTACCATATTCAAGACTAGTAATGAAACCTTTTTAATGGTTGAAACATATAATAATTTATTTATTTTATCTTATTTAATGTTTTCTAATCCTTACACACTCATAATATGGAATAATAATAGAAAACAAGTTCATTGTGCACAAAACTGCTAAGCTAAATCCAAGCGTTTATCATTAACTTATCGAATGGGTCATCCACATGGTATATAAACAAAATCATTATAAGATAATTTATATATCTTTAATTTAAATAATATAATATATTAAAAATTCTTTATATTTAACCACATTTCAAACAAACTTCCATTCATGAATACAAGTAAACGGATCATGAAAACTGAGGAAGAAAATACTTCAAAAACAATAAAATTGAACCTATTAAACCCATCAAAAAGAACATTAATGAACCTAATAAGGTTATAAAATATCAATTAAATGTTGATTAGGTTCTTGAATTATTAATTAATGAAGCTAAATTTGATTATTCAGGTTGTTGAGAACAATCAAGAATGCCTTTGAGGATAAGGTAAGGGATTCTCTCTCTCACTTTTATTCAAGAATCCCCCCTATGTTGTGTCCTTTTATTTTTAATTACTAATGATGGGGTATGTTTTTTAACCTCCCCCATACTGCCCTTATGATATATAAATTATGGGATACCCCTTTACCTCCCATTAATCCCTCACAAAAATACCTCTTACCATGCCGAAATGTTTGTAAGGGGTTTTCTCATCTCACTTTCATTTCTGTGAGATTTCCAATGTTCGCCACTTATTTATCAAATGTGGTGAATGTGTACTACCATTTTTCATATAATATCACTATTCTCTTTATATTCATGGTATTCAATGATTCATTTGATGGTTATTAATTTTTTGTCATACGATTTGACCGATTACATTATGGTAAGGGACTTTGTCTCAATTTTCCATTTCGTTGTGACTTACTTTGTATTGTGCACCTAATAATTTTTATGTGGTATACCTACTTCCCATTTGAGTTTACTTTTGATTTGAAAATATATTTCTATTAAATATCCATATTATCATATCATGTATATGATTATTGTCTAAGTTGTATACCATTTTACATACGGTGTTTATTTTGAATGTTGTTTTAATTGTGGAAGTGTTGATGAATCCATATCCTCTATTCTATATGGATAATGTAAATGCATATTGATCTTGTATTTAATATATTTATAAATAATGATTTGGACATTCAGTGACAGGTGGGGCCCGTTATATCCCCTCGATGCATCGATAGGTCTCATGAGATAATCAGTTGGTGACAAACCCTTCGAGTTTGTTTCTAAAAAACACACGGGTTTCTACCCGCATACTTAAACCGTTTTGATGTTATAGTGGTATCATGTTACAGATACATGACATCCAGATAATAAGAATTCCCTTTATTTATTAACTTTTATTATTATCCATGAGGTTCTCACTATGAAAAAATCTATGGATGTAGTTTCATTCTCAGTTTACTAATGGCATGAGTTTTTCATTTATTCACCATGCCATATTGATTATGCCAAGTTGTTTATGATTCAGTTATTATTGATTCATGCTTCCACTATTTTTAACACTTACTGGTCATTTGAGTTCACCCCATTCATTTTTTACCATTAATAGGTTATGAAGAGGAGATCATTTATTGAGTTTCCGTAGATGCGGTTTTTAGTTTTTGTTATGTATTGTAATTTGTTACGTTTCCCAATGTAATTTGAGTTACATCTATGTTTCTAGTTTCTTCAAGAATACTAAATTGCTCGTTCCTTCAGAATTTCATTCCTTTTAAGCATTACAATGTGATAAGTAATGCACCAGCTCCAGTCTAGAGGGTTCGGGGTGTTATAGTTAGTTTCAGAGGAAGTTTAGTAGAAAACTTGGAAACTAGATTAGAAAATGTAGATTATGGAACAAATACCTAAGGTAGTATTTGAGGAAAAAACATACAATAACATCCTGGAATTTCGGTAAGGAATAGATTATGTGAATCTTTCTAGAAAATACATCCATGTATGGATACAAACTGGTAGAGGTGGCTCTGGCACAAATGTACCTAGGAGTGAAAACTTTAACAAGGAGTTTCGGGCTTGCACTATGGGAAAAAGGACTTTTTGCGACGAACTTTTTGTGGCGGGGATAAATCTCGTCACAAAAAGTTTGTCCAAGAGGTTATTTGCGATGGGGGTAACGACCCGCCGCAAAAAGTTTGGCGGGGGTAGTGCGCCAAACCACGCGAAGGTTATTTGCGACGGTGGGATCCCACCGTCGCAAATAGTGAAGTATTTGCGACGGTCCCCGTCGCAAATACCCGACGGTGGTTAATAGCTTTTTGCGACGGGATGTCGTCCCGTCACAAAAGGTGTGTCGGCGGGGACTATTTGCGACAGGACCCGTCGCAAATAACTTTTTAATCGCCGACAGTAATTAATGCGGGCGTAGGAATTTGCGACGGGTCCCGTCGCAAAAGATACTATTTGCAACGGGTATCCCGTCGCAAATAATCTAACCTATATATTCACCCCATCCGTTTTACCTCTCATTCCTCTCAATTCTTAGATCTTGTTTCTCTCTGAACTCTGATTTTAGAGGGAAATTTTTTCTAAGTTAATTTGTTTGTTCGCGAAGAAGTTGTGAAGTCGTCTACATCAATAGAAAATCAAGTTTAAAGGTATTTATGTTTTATTTAATTTATTATTTATTTCATTTTTTTATGTTAATTTTTATTATTGTTGATTAGTTGTAATTAAATTAAATTTAAATTGTTTTGTCATGAGTATTTATTTGTACTAATAAATTGAAATTTTTAGTACTAATTTTTAATAATTAGTAGTAATTAATAATTATTAACGATAATTAGTCGTGTATATAATTAATTTGTAGTAATTAATAATAATTGGTAATAAATAATAATAAATACTAATAATTAGTAACAAATATTAATAATTATTAATAAATAGTAATAATGAGTAATAATGAGTAATAAATAGTAATAATGGGTAATAAATAGTAATAAATTTTCATAAATAGTAATAAATTGTAATAATTAGTAATAAATTGTAATAATTAGTAATAAATTGTAATAATGAGAAGTAAATAGTAATAATGAGTAGTAAATAGTAATAATGAGTAGTAAATAGTAATAAATCGTAGTAAATAGTAATAAATTGTAATAATTAGAAATAAATTGTAATAATTAGTAATAAATTGTAATAATTACTAATAAATTGTAATAATTACTAATAATTAGTAATAAATTGCAATAATTAGTAATAAATTGATATAATTAGTAATAAATTGTAATAATTAGTAATAAAATGTAATAATTAGTAATAAACTGTAATAATTACTAATAAATTGTAATAATTAGTAATAATTAGTAATAATTAGTAATTTTTATTAATAAATACTAATAATTTGTAATAATTTGTAATAATTAATAATAAATACAGATAATTAGAAATAAATACAGATAATCCATAATAATTAGTAATAATTAGTAATAATTAGTAATAATTAGTAATAATTAGTAATAATTAGTAATAATTAGTAATAATTAGTAATAATTAGTAATAATTAGTAATAATTAGTAATAATTAGTAATAAATTGTAATAATTAGTAATAATTAGTAATAATTAGTAATAAATTGTAATAATTAGAAATAAATACTAATAATTAGTAATAATTAGTAATAATTAGTAATATTTAGTAATAAATACTAATAATTATTAATAAAGTGTAATAATTAGTAATAAATACTAATAATTACTAATAAATTGTAATAATTAGGAATAATTAGTAATATTTATTAATAAATACTAATAATTAGTAATAATTTGTAATAATTAGTAATAAATACATATAATTAGTAATAATTAGTAATAATTAGTAATAATTAGTAATAATTAGTAATAATTAGTAATAATTTGTAATAAATTGTAATAATTAGTAATAAATTGTAATAATTAGTAATAAATACTAATAATTCGTAATAAATACTAATAATTAGTAATAAATACTAATAATTAGGAATAATTAGGAACAATTAGCAATAATTAGTAATAATTAGAAATAATTAGAAATAATTAGCAATAATTAGCAATAATTAGTAATAAATAGCAATAATTAGCAATAATTAGTAATAAATAGAAATAAATAGTAATAAAAAGGAATACTTGGTAAAAAATATGAATAATTATTAATAATTAGTAATAATTAGGAATAATTATAAATAATTAGTAATAAATTGTAATAAATTGTAATAATTAGTAATAAATTGTAATAATTAGTAATAATTACTAATAATTACTAATAAATACTAATAATTACTAATAATTACTAATAAATACTAAGAATTAGCAATACTTATCAATAATTAGGAATAATTAGAAATAATTAGAGGTTTATTGAATTCTATGATTTGGGATTCGATAACAGACATGTCATATTTTATTGAGACATTTGTGCAGCGACAACAGAGTACGATGCGCTAAGAAAACTGGAAGAAGATGTTGTTGTAACTATATGTATACTGGAAAAAATCTTTCTGTCTTCTTTCTTTGACTCAATGAAACATCTAATATTAAATTTTCCAAATTAAGCTAAATGTAGAGGTCCAGTATAGTTTCGATGGATGTACCCATTCAAGAGATGCATGCAGAAATTGAAGAAAAATGTATGTAACAAAGCATTTGTTGAAGGCTCAATTACTGAAGCTTATTTGCAAGAGGAAATTACTTTTTTATGCTCTCACTATTTTGAATCTGAATATCCCTCAAAACAAAACTGAATGGGACAGAATGAGGGAAATGTTAATGATGAAATGGACAATCAATTATCAGTTTTTAATCAGCCAAATCTTGGCTTCGGTGGAGTTCAAGTATGATGGATTTCAGAGGATGAACATCACAGAGCTCATACATATGTTCTGCTCAACTGTGAAGAAATGACAGCATTTGTATTGTGAGTGCTTTTATCACTTATTCTACAATTTCTGTTATAGTATGTAAACTTATTTTATTTGTAGGTTATATGATAATCATATCAAGAAACAACTTCCACAAATTATAGCAGCTGCTCTTGAAAAATGCAGACAAAAAAAATTCTCAATGGTTTCAAAAAATGGTAACATAAATTATTGATGGTTTAATATCAATTCAGTTTACTATTTATTATATTGATAATTTTTTTACAAATTTTCAGGTGTCTCAACATGCTGATAATATTGATAAGCGACTGTGTATATTGAGTAACTCACCATCCAAAATGGTTAAATATTATAATGCATATGTGGTGAATGTATGACAACCCTGCTTTTATTACAAACTTAAACATGATTTATTACATAAACTATTCACTTGATACAACATGGAAGATCGAGAGGTCTAGTGTATTTGGGGATTAGGATCATTACATAAAAACTTAAAACATGAAATACAACATCTTTATTTAAAACTTCCTTTACATGACCACTATATTCCCCCGTACTTATCATTGCATGGGATAACCTGAGGACATGTATAAGAAAAGGGTGAGCTATAAAGCCCAGTAAGGTAATAAACATGGAACACATGAGAAGTACAATACATTTTAGAAAATAGGCATATCAATAGAGAATAAGAGAAACATGAACATAAAGGCATGATAAAGCATGATAATCATAACATGGAAATGTGGCGACTACACTTAACATGGAATTAGCATGATCCAAGGCTCATTGCACATAGAGCATGAGTAAATCCTCATTGCACATGAAGCACGAGTAAACCCTCATTGCACTTGAATTAGCATGAGTAAACACTCATTGCACATGACGTATCATGATACTATACTTTACCCAATGCATTGGAGCGCTATAAGGGCACACCCTTCTTAAACATTTCATTTCATGCATAAGTGTGCCACATGGATCATAAAACATGGATTCATAAAACATAATCATTTATTCCATGACAAGGGAATGTGGAATGAAACTTTATAATTAATAAGTAAATGTTCATGAAGGTGAATACCCTTGATGGAGAAATTGGCATGGAATTCACTACACAATGGCATTGGCTTAGAAAATTGGTGCAATTTCGGCAGCGTAGTGGCGCGATATAAGAATTCATAAAAATGGTTGATGTTAGAGAAAGGGGTGTCTCATCATATCTACATGAAATGGACAGTAAGGGGTCATATATATACATGTCCCAACAATTGTAATGGAATTTAGATTCATGGTAAAAAAGTATTGCTTGAATGTAAATGAGGAGAGAGAAGTTCCTTTCAGAATTTCGGCATAGAAACGGGTGTACATGGGATGCATTTAATGAGAGAGAAAGGGGTCTCCCATAATTCAAGCAATAAGAGGGCAGTATGGGGGAGGTTCTAAACCATACCCCACCATTTATAATTTAAATTAAAAGGTCATAACAATATTAATAAAATTGGACAAAAAGTGAAAGGAAGAAAAGCCCATACTTGGAAGTGTGCTTCCAAAGGCTTTAGAGAGGCTTGATAGAGGCTTCTTGGGAGCTTGGGGAACCTTGGGAGGATTTTAGAGAGAGTATGGCAGAGTTTGGACTAAATCCAGAGGCTTTGAGTGAGGAGGAAGTGGGAGCTTGGGTGGGTTTATATAGGAAAGGTGAGGGAATTCTTTATTATTTAGGTTTGGGACCCCTTATATTAAATTAATCCAAACCACAAACCATACCATGGTTTTTGCCCGTGGTTTTTGGAAAAGGGAAGAGGAAAATAGCATTTTATAAGGACAAATTCTGAACTTCTTAAAATAATGGGGTTGCTTATGTGGAGGTGAGTCACACTCCCATGAAAAATAATTTAAAAAGACAAGATGTTTAATAAGCCTTGAGGGGTCCATTAATACTTTGAAAAGTAAGTCAAACAAACCCAAAATAACATTATTTTAATGTTAAAACATATATTGGCTGAATATAAACCTTATAGTATTTTATTACATCACTATTGGGTCATTATATTGTTATAAAACACATTATATATTTAAACGGTATTTAATTTTTACCAAAAAATTTGACTGTCTCAGAAAATTATGAAAAATTCACCGTTGGATAATTTTGACATCCTAATTCCAGAAATAACATTTATTTTATCTAAATAATTTTCTAAATAAGTTAATTTTCACTTTTAAAATAAAAATCGACATTTATCAAAAATTCACGGGTTTTGACAAAAAAGGCTTTCAAACCTTAATAAAAATTATAATTGCATTCATACAATTATATGATCATTTATATATAATAAAAATAATTTAATAAAAATAATAATAATATTTTATTAAAATATTATTTAATTCAAAAAATACCTTAATTTAATAAAATAGATTTCTTAAATAAATAATAACTAAAAACACTATTTGTACTTTAAAAACTATTTACAATGTATCAATAATGACAAGAAATTATATTCATTATTATATAAAAAAAATAGTGTACATGAACATAGTACTAGAGATTTGTTACATAACCCCTTAAAACAGTCGCATAAGACCTAAGGGTAAGGTTTGCGATGGTGACAGACTCTTGGGGTGGCTCGGATAACAACGCACGAGTGGTAATTTATATCAACTTCCACTTTTCCCATATACGGTCATGTTCGAGCTTGACATGATGAAGCTCATCTTGGGCTTGGTCAAGAGCGAAGCCCAAAGACGCCACCTCTTTTCTGAGCTCTGAAAAATGGGCTTCTTATGGAGCAATTCTACTAGATGAGGACATCACTTCCTTTGTCTGAGTAAATTGGGTTTGTTAAAGTCTTATATTTATACTAATCATGTGATCACTGTTCAATGGATATAAAAGTAATGGTCACAATTCTTAACATAAAACCAAAGAAGTTGACATTTTATATAAATGTTTTACATAAAGAAACATTTAACTATATCAAGAGGGATTTCCATTAATGAAACTTTGGTTCGTTACAATATTCCTCCCTTAAGAAATTTCACCCCCAAAATTTCCTTTTCCAACACTAAAACAGATGTGGGTAACTCAGCTTCATCATTTCCTCAGATTCCCAAGTTTCTTCTTCAAACTTTTGGTTTCGCCACAACACCTTTATAAGGGTCATTGTTTAATTTCGTAGAACTTTTTCTCTACGATTTAAGATCTTCACTGGTTGCTCCTCATAAGAAATATCATCCTCCAACTGTACCACCTCAGAAGAGAGTGCATGTGAAGGGTTCGGTTTGTACTTCCTTAAGAGGGATACATGAAAGACATCATCTACTTTGGCCATGGTAGGTGGAAGTGCCGGTCGATAGGCCACATCCCCGACACGATCAAGAATCTCGAAGGGGCCGATGTACCTTGGACTTAACTTACCTTTCTTTCCAAACCTCATGACCTATTTCCATCGAGATATGCGTAGAAAAACCATGTCTCCAACTTTAAACTCAAGGTCTCATTGACGATTATCTACATAACTCTTCTGTTGACTCTGGGCTGCCTTGATATGCTGCTGAATGGTTTTCATCTTCTCCACCATTTCCTTGACCATTTCCGGTCCAAGAAGCTTACATTCACCGACCTCATCCCAACACGCCGGTGTTCTGCACCTTTTCCCATAAAGGGCTTCATATGGTGTCGTTTGGATGCTCGAGTGGAAACTGTTATTATAAGAGAACTCAACCAGGGAAAGATGTTGATCCCATCCTCCTTAAAGTCCATTGAGCACGCTCTCAACATGTCTTAAAGTGTTGGGATGGTCCGCTCGGATTGGCCATCAGTTTGAGGATGATAGGTCGTAAACAATTTCAGTTCAGTATTCAGAGAATGTTGAAGACTCTTCCAAAACATAGAGGTGAATCTTGGATCTCAGTCAGACACAATAGATAGTGGAACCCCATGAAGTCTTACCACTTTTCTGATATATATCTGTGCCAATTGATCCAAAGATAAATCCTTCCAAATATCAATGAAGTGTGTAGTCTTTGTTAGATGATACACAACAATCCAGATTGCATTGTTGCCTTTGAATGTCCTCAGAAGTCTGGTGACAAAGTCCATGGTGATGTTCTCCCATTTCCATTCTGGTATGGGCAATGGTTGCATCATTCCCTTAGACTTCTGCCTCTCTTCCTTCACTTTCTATCACACCAGGCACTTTGATGTATATTCATCAATCTCCTTTTTCATATTATCCCACCAAAAGTTTTCTCAGAGATCTTGATACATCTTTGTGCTCCCTGGGTGAATAGAGAAATTTGAACTACGTGCATCATCCAAAAGTTCCTTCTTTAGCTCTGGATGTGATGGAACACGTAGCATTTTCCCAAATAGCACAATTCCTTCTTCATTAACATTAAACTCTGAGGATTTCCCTTTTTTGATAGCTTTCACTTTTTCTTGAATTGTCACATCATCCTTTTGAGCATCCTTTAACCTTTCCAAAAGATATGGTTGAGCAATCATTTGTGAAGGGATTGATGATGTTCCCTTCTTTATGATTCTCATGTCCATCTTCATCAAGTCTAAGAAGAATGGATCCTTCTCAATTATCATCATTGATAGAATCGTTGGGTCCTTTCTACTTAGGGCATCTTCCACCTTGTTCGCTTTCCCAGGATGGTAATGTATTGAACAGTCATAATCCTTGATGAGGTCCATCCATCTTCTCTGATGCATATTAAGCTCTTTCTATGTTAATATATATTTAAGACTCTTGTGGTCAATATATATCTCACATTTCTCCCCATAGAGATAATGCCGCCAAATTTTCAAGGCAAAGATCACCGCTGCCAACACCAGATCATGTGTTGGATAGTTTTGCTCATGGATTTTCAACTTCCTTGAGGCATAGGATATCACTTTATCATTCTGCATCAACACACAGCCAAAGCCCTTCTTCGAATCATTACTGAATACCAAAAAAATTTCCCCACTTGTGGGTAAATTGAGCACGGGCGCAGTGATAAGACTCCTTTTCAACTCCTTGAATCTTTATTTTCATTCATCACTCCAAGAAAACTTTACTCCCTTTCGAGTTTGCTTGGTAAGAAGGTTGGACAATCGTGAGAAATTTCTCACAAATTGTCGATAATATACAGCTAACCCCAAGAAGCTACAGATATCTGTTACCGATGTTGGCCTCATCCATCCCTCAATTTCATCTGTTTTGGAGGTATCCACATATATCCCATTTCTTGTGATGATATGGCCCAAGAATGAGACTTCCTTCAACCAGAACTCACACTTGTTGTACTTTTCATAGAGCTTCTCCTTGCGAAAAGTCTCCAGTATAGTTCTTAAATGATCCTCATGATCCTCCTTAGTTTTGGATTATATTAGAATATCATCTATAAATACTACCACAAATTTGTCTAGGTAATCTCTAAAGACTCTATTCATCAAGTCCATGAAGATTTCTGGAGCATTGGTGAGTCCGAAAGGCATTACTATGAATTCATAGTGCCCGTATCGTGTACGAAAAGCAGTCTTGGGGACATCTTCCTTCTTCACCCTTACTTGACAATATCCCGACCGCAAATCTACCTTGGAGAAGTATTGTACTCCACGCAGCTGATCAAACAATTCATCGATCCAGGGCAGAGGATACTTGTTCTTTATCATGATTGTTTTAAGTTCACGATAATCGATGCAAAGTCGTATTGACCCATCCTTCTTCTTGACAAAGAGGACTGGTGCACCCCATGGTGAAGCACTTGGGCGTATAAACCCTTTATCCAGATTCTCCTGTAGTTGTTTCTTCAGCTCGTCAAGCTCCACGACAGCCATTATATATGGAGTCTTGTATATTGGTTGCGCCCCTGGTATATGTTCAATTGAGAATTAAAAATCTCTTCTAGGAGGAAGACCAGGCAGTTCCTCGGGAAACACTTCAGCGAATTCCCTCACAATAGGCATTTCTTCAAGGATGGTTTCATCCTTGGACTCAATCATCTGAGCCAGATACACGTGCTCATAGGGAAGTAATATCCATGCTTTAAATGATGGAGCTAAAGTAGATTCATCTTCCTCTTTATAGTTGTAAATAATCGGGGGTCGATTCTCCATATGGAGTGTGATTTCCCTCTCCTGAAAATTTATGTTGGCTCTATATAAGGAAAGTCAATCCATGTCAAGAACTGCATCAAATTCTACTATAGGGAGTATGATGAGTTTCTCCGGGAAACTCAATCCACAGATTATAACAGTGGAGGACTTATATTCATGGGATGAAATGATTGCCCCATTTTTTGTACTCACTGACATCTTCACTTCCATGATTTGTGGTGGTGCTGGGATTGTTCTACTAAACTTTAGAGATATAAAAGAATGCGTAGAACCTGAATCAAAAAGTACGTTCACTATTCTTGAATGAATAACTAACGTACCTGTCACCACTTCGTTGTTGGTATTCACTTCGGCAGAAGTGATGGAAAAAGTTCTTCCTTGCTGCTTTGGAGGTTGTTGGTTGCCTCTGAAAACCCTCAGTTTAGGGCACTGATTCGAAAAAATGCCCTGGTTCTTTGCAGTTGTAGCAATAAAAAATGTGTAGAGGTTCGAACGGAGTGTTCCTCTCCTATGTCCCAGTCGTGGGTCTTTCTTGCCGACAGTTTACAGCTAGGTGTCCTACTCTTCCACACCTAAAGCATTTCCTCATCCCCTTGAGTCAATTTCCAGGGTGCTTCTTTCCACACTTTTGGAAAGTGGGGTGCTGGATCTTCTTAGCACCGTTGGATTTATCCATCGGACTTCCAGCATTGAAGTCCACCTTACACTTCTTGTCCCCAAGATAACCCTATGATTCCCTAATCTCCATTTCAACCTTGAGGACACATCGGACAATTTCCTCATAGCTGTCGAAGTCATGAATCACTAATGCTTTCGGCAGGCTAGGATTCAACCCACCAAAGAAGCGGTCAACCTTGCATTTGGGGGTAACGACAAAGCCGGAAGCATATCATGCAAGCCTTGTGACGTTTTCCTCATACGCTCCAATAGATTCTTTATATTTTTTCTTGAGGGAAAGGAAATCCATTTCCATCTTAAGCTGGAGGGTGCGCGGAAAATATTTATCAAAAAACATCTTCCAGAAATCCTTCCATTCTGACGCCTCGATCTCCTCCTCAGGCTTCATATTTTTTATCAACGTCCACCATTGATCAGCTTCACCCTCCATACGATAAGCCTCCAGGAGAACCTTCTCTTGTTCAGAACATTGAAGGATGTAGAAGATCTTTTCAATGGAGTTGATCCATTGTTCAGCGATCGTGGGATCGGATGATCCACTAAAAGTAGGAGGCCTTTGTCTCATGAAGATCTCGATAGTGACCTGTTCTTTCTTATGGGGGGTTGAACATTCCTCTTGACCCGTGTTTCTATTCAAATCTTGAGTTATCTGAGAGAGAAGCGTGACAAAGTTTGTGGTTCCCGCTCCCATTAGATTGGGCATCTCATTAGTACAGTCATCACACTGATCTTCACATCGATTTTTAGCTCGAGTCCTCCTATTACCGACCATTGGCTGGAATAAAAGGAAAGTTAGGGGGTAACACATAAAGGGTAATCCAAAGAAAAAAGTTGATGACTTATAAATAAACTTTTATTTCCTTAACTCATGAGTCTATAGGCTTCAATCTAGGCTTTTCATGATCTACTTTCTAACATATATTCTTAAGGGCATTTTTTTTAATTCCCTTAATAAGGGTTCATACTAAGTTTGTGAATTTATAAAAACATATCCCCCGGGAGTGTCGTAACCAAGAGTGCAGCAAGGCCAGTTGTCGTACACTAGTTCCCGTTTGAGTCTAGCTCAAAGCGGTGTTTTCGGGTTTTACCCCTAGGATAAATCTGTGCCAGAGCCGCCTCTACCTGCATGTATCCAGACAGGGATGTATTTTCTTGATAAACCACTCACTCAGTACTTACCAAAACTTAGGGATGTTTTCATTATAGTCAGCCCTATCTCTAAGGCTTTACTGGGGTTTTCTAATCCTAATCCCAAAAATAACTAAACCTATCCTCTGATACGAACTATGACAACCCTGCTTTTATTACAAACATAAACCTGATTTATTACATAAACTATTCACTTGATACAACATCGAATATTGAGAGGTATAGTGTCTTTGGGGCTTAGGATAATTACATAATAACTTAAAATATGAAATACAACATCTCTATTGAAAACTTTCTTTACATGAACATTACATTCCCTCGTACTTAGCATTGCATGGGATAACCTGAGGACATGCATAATAAAAGGGTGAGCTATAAAGACCAATAAGGGAATAAACATGGACCACATGAGAGTAAAATACATGTTAGATAATAGGTATATCAATATAGTATAAGAGAAACATGAACATAAAGGCAAGATAAATCATGATAATCATAACACGGAAATGTGGCGACAACAGTTAACATGGAATTGGCATGAGCCAAGGCTCATTGCACATGGAGCATGAGTAAATCATCATTGCACATGAATCATGAGTAAACCCTCATTGCACTTTAATTAGCATGATTCAACACTCACAGCACATGACGTATCATGATACTATACTCCACCCAATGCATTGAAGCACTATAAGGGCCCACCCTTCTTAAACATTTCATTTCATGCATAAGTGTGCCACATGGATCATAAAACATGGATTCTTAAAACATAATCATTTATTCCATGACAAGGGAATGTGGAATGAAACTTTATAATTAATAAGTAAATGTGCATGAAGGTGAATACCCTTGATGGAGAAATGGGCATGGTATTCACTACACAATGGCATTGGCTTAGAAAATTGGTGCAATTTCGGCAGCGTAACGGCGTGATATAAGAATTAATAAAAACAGTTGATGAGATAGAAAGGGGTGTCTCATCATATCTACATGAAATTGACAGTAAGGGGGTCATATAGATACATGTCCCAACAATTGTAATGGAATTTATATTCATGATACAGAAGTATTTCTTGAATGTAAATGAGGAGAGAGAAGTTCCTTTCGGAATTTCGGCATAGTAACGGGTGTACATGGGCGGCATTTAATGAGAGATAAAGGGGTATCCCATCATTCAAACAATAAGAGGGCAGTATGGGGGAGTTTTGAAACCATACCCCACCATTTATAATTGAAATTAAAAGGGCATAACAATATTAAGAAAATTGGACAAAAAGTGAAAGGAAGAAAAACCCTTACTTGGAAGTGTGCTTCCAAAGGCTTGAGAGAGGATTGAGAGAGGCTTCTTGGGAGCTTGGGGCACCTTGGGAGGATTTTAGAGAGAGTAGGTCAGAGGTTTGATGAACTCCAAAGTCTTTGAGTGAGGAGGAAGTGGGAGCTTGGGTGGGTTTATATAGGAAAGGTGAGGGAATTCTTTATTATTTAGGTTTGGGACCCCTTATATTAAATTAATCCAAACCACAAACCATGTCATGGTTTTTGACCATGGTTTTTGGAAAATTTAAGAGAAAAAAAATATGTTATAAGGCCAAAGTCCGAACTTCTTAAAATAATGGGGTTACTTATGTGGAGGTGAGTCACACTCCCATGGAAAATAATTTAAAAAGACAAGATGTTTAATAAATCTTGAGGGGTCCATTAATGCTTGGAAAAGTAAGTCAAACAAACCCAAAATCACATTATTTTAATGGTAAAACATATATTGGCCGAACCTAAAGCTTATAGTATTTTATTACATCACTATTGGGTCATTATGATGTCATAAAACACATGATATATTTAAACGGTATTTAATTTTTAGCCAAAAATTTGATTGTCTCAGAAAATTATAAAAAAATTCACCATTGGACAATTCCAACATCCTGATTCCAGAAATAACATTTATTTTATCTAAATAATTTTCTAAATATGTTAATTTTCACTTTTAAAATAAAACCCGACATTAATCGAAAATTCACGGGTTTTGACAAAAATGGATTTCAAACCTTAATAAAAATTATAATTGAATTCATACAATTATATGATCATTTATATATAATAAAAATAATTTAATAATAATACTAATAATATTTTATCAAAATATTATTTAATTCAAAAAATCCCTTAATTTAATAAAATATATTTCTTAATTAAATAATAACTAAAAACACTATTTGTACTTTAAAAAATATTTACCTTGTATCAATAATGACAAGAAAGTATATTCATTATTATATACAAAAAATAGTGTACATGAACATAGTACTAGTGATTTGTTACATAACCCCTTAAAAGAGCCACATAAGACCTAAGGGTAAGGTGTGCGATGGTGACAGACTCTTGGGGTGGCTCGGATAACATCGCTCGAGTGGTAATTTCTATCAAATTCCACTTTTCCCATAGACGGTCACGTTCGAGCTTGACATGATTAAGCTCAGCTTGGTCTTGGTCAAGAGCGAAGCCCAAAGACACCACCTCTTTTCCGAGCTCCAACAAATGGGCTTTGTATGGAGAAATTCTACTGGATGAGGCCATCGCTTCCTTTTTCTGAGTAAATTGGGTTTGTTAAAGCCTTATCTTTATACTAATCATTTGATCACTATTCAACGGCTATAAAAGTAACGGTCACAATTATTAACATAAAACCAAAGAAGTTTACATTTTATATAAACCTCTTACATAAAGAGACATTTAACTAGATCAAGAGGGATTTTCATTAATGAAACTTTGGGTCATTACAATATTCCCCCCTTAAGAAATTTCGCCCTCGAAATTTCATTTTCCCACACTAAAACAGATGTGGGTAACTCAGCTTCATCATTTCCTCATATTCCCAAGTCGGTTCTTCAAACTTGTGGTTTCGCCACAACACCTTTACAAGGGGCATTGTTTTATTTCATAGAACTTTTTCTCTACGATCTAAGATCTTCACTGGTTTCTCCTCATAAGATTGATCATCCTCCAACTGTACCACCTTAGAAGAGAGTACATGTGAAGGGTCCGGTATGTACTTCCTTAAGAGGGATACATGAAAGACATCATGTACTTTGTCCATGGTAGGTGGAAGTGCTAGTTGATAGGCCATAGCCTCAACACGATCAAGAATCTCGAAGGGGAAGATGTACCTTTGACTTAACTTACCTTTATTTACAAACCTCATGACCTTATTCCATGGAGATATGCGTAGAAAAACCATGTCTCCAACTTTAAACTCAAGGTCTCGTCGATGATTATCTACATAACTCTTCTCTTGACTCTGGGTTGCCTTGATATGCTTCTGAATGGTTTGCACCTTCTCCACCATTTCCTCAACCATTTCCAGTCCAAGAAGCTTACGTTCATCGACCTCATACCAACATACAGGTGTTATGCACCTTTTCCCATAAAGGGCTTCATATGGTTCCATTTGGATGCTTGAGTGGAAACTTTTATTATAAGAGAACTCAACCAGAGGAATATGTTGATCCCATCCTCCCTTAAATTCCATTGATCACGCTCTCTACATGTCCTCAAGTGTTTGAATAGTCCGCTCGTATTGGCCATCAGTTTGCAGATGATAGGTCGTACTGAAGTTCAGTTTATTATTCAGAGCATGTTGAAGACTCTTCCAAAACATAGAGGTGAATATTGGATCTTGGTCAGACATAATAGATAGTGGCACTCCATGTATCCTTACCACTTCCCTGATATATATCTATGCCATTTTATCCGAATAGAAATCCTCCCGAATAGCAATAATGTGTGCAGTATTTGTAAGACGGTCTACAATAACCCAGATTGCATTGTTGCCTTTAGATGTCCTCGGAAGTCTGGTGACAAAGTCCATGGTGATGTTCTCCCATTTCCATTCTGGTATGGCCAATGGTTGTATCATTCCCTTAGACTTATTCCTCTCTGCCTTCACTTGATGGCACACCAGGCACTTTGATGTATATTCAGTGATCTCCTTTTTCATATTCTCCCACCAAAATTTTTCTCAGAGATCTTGATACATCTTTGTGCTCCCTGGGTGAATAGAGAAATTTGAACTATGTGCATCATCCAAAAGTTCCTTCTTTAGCTCTAGACATGATGGAACACATATCCTTTTCCCAAATTTCACAATTCCTTCTTCATTAACATTAAACTCATAGGATTTCCCTTTTTTGATAGCTTCCACTTTTTCCTGAATTCCAACATCATCCTTTTGAGCATCCTTTAACCTTTCCAAAAGAGACGGTTGAGCAATCATTTGTGAACGGATTGATGATGTTCCGTTATTTATGATTCCCATGTCCATCTTCATCAAGTCTAAAAAGATTGGATCCTTCTCAATTATCATCATTGATAGAATCACTGGGTCATTTCTGCTTAGGGCATCTGCCACCTTGTTCTCTTTCCCAGGGTGGTAATGTATTGAACATTCATAATCCTTGATGAGCTCTATCCATCTTCTTTGGCGCATATTAATCTCTTTTTATGTGAATATATATTTAAGACTCTTGTGGTCAGTATATATCTCACATTTCACCCCATAAAGATAATGCCTCCGGATTTTCAAGGTAAAGATCTCCCCCGCCAACTCCAGATCATGCGTTGGATAGTTTTGCTCATGGATTTTCAATTGCCTTGAGGCATAGGATATCACTTTATCATTCTGCATCAGCATACAGTCAAAACCCTTCTTTGAAGAATCACTGAATACGACAAAATTTCCCCACTTGTGTGTAAAGTGAGTAGGGGTGCAGTGATAAGCCTCCTTTTCAACTCCTTGAAGCTTTCTTTGCATTCATCACTCCAAGAAAACTTTACTCCCTTTCGAGTTAGCTTAGTAAGAGGGTTGGACAATTGTGAGAAATTTCTCACAAATCATCGATAATATCCAGCTAACCCCAAGAAGCTATGGATATCTGTTACCGATGGTCATCCCTCAATTGCATCTGTTTTGGAGGGATCCACAGATATCCCATTGCTTTGCTGGGAAATTCAATCCATAGATTATAACAAGGGAGGACTTATATTCATGGGATGCAATGATTGCCCAATTTTCTGTACTCACCGACATCTTCACTTCCATGATTTGTGGTGGTGTGGGGATTTTTCTACTAAACATTTGAGATATAAAAGAATGCATATAACTTGAATCAAAAAGTATGTTCACTATTCATGAATGAATAACTAGCGTACCTTTCACCACTTCGTTGTCGAGGTTTACTTCAGCCGAAGTGATGGTAAAAGATCTTTCTTGCTACCTTTGAGGTTGTTGGTTGCCTCCGAAAATCCTTGGATTAGGGCACTGATTTGCAAAATGCCCCAGTTCTTTGCATTTATAGCATTGAACAACACGTTGAGGTTCGAACAGAGCGTTCCTATCCTCTGTCGTAGCAGCGGGTATTTATTGCCAACAGTTAACATCTAGGTACCCCTCTCTTCTACACCAAAAGCATTTCCTCGTCCCCTTGAGGAAATATCTAGGGTGCTTCTTTCCTCACTTTTGGCAAGTGGGGTGCCAGATCTTCTTAGCACCGTTGGATTTATCCATCAGACCACCAGCATTGACGTCCAACTTACACTTCTCGTCCCCATGATACCCCTATGATTCCCCGATCTTCATTTTGACCTTAAGGGCACATCTGACAATTTCCTCATAGCTGTCGAAGTCACAGATCGCTAATGCTTTCCGCAGGATAGGCTTCAGCCCACCAAAGAAGCGGTCAACCTTGCATTCAGGGGTAATGACAAAGCCGAAAGTGTATAGTGCAAGCCTTGTGAAGTTTGCCTCGTACGCTCCAAAAGATTCTTCAACTTTTTTCTTGAGGGAAAGGAAGGCCCTTTCCATCTTAAGCTGGAGGGTGCGTAGAAAATATTTATCAAAAAACATCTTCCAGAAATCCTTCCATTCCAAAGCCTCGATCTCCTCCTTAGGCTTCGTATTTTTTATCAACGTCCACCATTGATCAGCTTCACCCTCCATACGATAATCCGCCAGGAGAACCTTCTCTTGTTCAGAACATTGAAGGATGTAGAAGATCTTTTCAATGCAGTTGATCCATTGTTCAGCGATCGTGGGATCGGATGATCCAATAAAAGTAGGAGGCCTTTGTCTCATGAAGCTCTCGATAGCGACTTGTTTTTTCTTAGGAGGGGTTGAACGTTCCTCTTAACTTGTGTTTCTATTCAAAGCTTGAGTTAGCTGAGAGATAAGTGTGAAAAATTTCTTGATTCCCGCTCCCATTGGATTGGGTATCTCATTAGTACAGTCATCACACTGATCTTCACATCAGTTGTTAGCCCGAGTCCTCCTATTACCGGCCATTGGATGGAATAAAAAGAAAGTTAGGGGGTAATACATAAAGGGTAATCCAAAGACAAAAGTTGATGACTTATGAATAAACTTTTATTTCCTTAACTCATGAGTTTATAGGCTTCAATCTAGGCTTTTCATTATCTACTTTCTAACATATATTCTTAGGGGCATTTTTTTAATTCCCTTAATAAGGGTTCATACTAAGCTTGTGAATTTATCAAAACATATCCCTCAGAAGTGTCATAACCAAGAGTTCAGCAAGGCCTGTTGTCATGCACCAATTCCCATTTGAGTCTATCTCAAAGTGGTGATTTCGGGTTTTACCCCTAGGATACATCTGTTCCAGAGCCGCCTCTACCTGCTCGTATCCAGACAGGGATGTATTTGCTTGATAAACCACTCACTCAGTACTTACCAAAACTTAGGGATATTTTTATTATAATTAGTCTTATCTATAAGGATTTACTGGGGTTTTCTAATCCTAATCCCAAAAATAACTAAACTTATCCTCTGATACCAACTATGACAACCCTGCTTCTATTATAAACTTAAACATGATTTATTACATAAACTATTCACTTGATACAACATGGAAGATCGAGATTTCTAGTGTCTTTGGGGCCTGAGATCATTACATAACAACTTAAAACATGAAATAAAACATCTTTATTGAAAACTTCCTTTACATGACCACTACATTCGCTCGTACTTAGCATTGCATGGGATAACGTGAGGACATTCATAAGAAAAGGGTGAGCTATAAAGCCCAGTAAGGGAATAAAAATGGAACACATGAGGAGTACAATACATGTTAGACAATAGGAATATCAATAGAGCACAAGAGAAACATGAACATAAAGGCATGATAAAGCATGATAATCATAACATGGAAATGTGGCGACAACACTTAACATGGAATTAGCATGAGCCAAGGCTCATTGCACATGGAGCCTGAGTAAATCCTCATTGCACATGAAGCACGAGTAAACTCTCATTGAACTTGAATTAGCATGATTCAACACTCATTGCACATGACGTATCATGATACTATACTTTACCCAACGCATTGGAGTGCTATAAGGGCGCACCCTTCTTAAACATTTCATTTCTTGCATAAGTGTGCCACATAGATCATAAAACATGGATTCATAAAACATAATCATTTATTTCATGAAAAGTGAATTTGGTATGAAACTTTATAATTAATAATTAAATGTGCATGAAGGTGAATAGCCTTGATGCAGAAATGGGCATGGTATTCACTACACAATGGCATTGGCTAATAAAATTGGTGCAATTTCAGCAACGTAACGGCGTGATATAAGAATTCATAAAAACGGTTGATGAGAGAGAATGGGGTGTCTCATCATATCTACACAAAATGGAAAGTAAGGGGGTCATATAGATACATGTCCCAAAAATTGTAATGGAATTTAGATTCATGATACAAAAGTATTGCTTGATTGTAAATGAGGAGAGATAAGTTCCTTTCTGAATTTCGGCATAGAAACGGGTGTACATGGGAGGCATTTAATGAGAGAGAAAGGGGTATCCTATCATTCAAACAATAATAGGGAAATATGGGGGAGGTTTAAAACATACCCCACCATTTATAATTGAAATTAAAAGGGCATAACAATATTAAGAAAATTGGATAAAAAGTGAAAGGAAGAAAAACCCTTACTTGGAAGTGTGCTTCCAAAGGATTTAGAGAGGCTTGAGAGAGGATTATTGGGAGCTTGGGGAACCTTGGGAGGACTTTAGAGAGAGTAGGGCAAAGGTTGGACGAACTCCAAAGGCTTTGAGTGAGGAGGAAGTGGGAGCTTGGGTGAGTTTATATAGGAAATGTGAGGAATTCTTTATTATTTAGGTTTGGGACCCCTTATATTAAATTAATCCAAACAACAAACCATCCCATGGTTTTTGCACATGGTTTTTGGAAAAGGGAAGAGGAAAAAAATATTTTATAAGGCCAAAGTCCGAACTTCTTAAAATAATGGGGTTGCTTATGTAGAGGTGAGTCACACTCCCATGGAAAATAATTTAAAAAGACAAGATGTTTAATAAGTCTTGAGGGGTCCATTAATGCTTTGAAAAGTAAGTAAAACAAACCCAAAATCACATTATTGTAATGGTAAAACATATATTGGGCGAACATAAAGCTTATAGTATTTTATTACATCATTATTGGGTCATTATGATGACATAAAACACATTATATATTTAAACGGTATTTAATTTTTACCCAAAAATTTGACTGTCTCAGAAAATTATGAAAAATTCAACGTTGGATAATTTCGGCGTCCTGATTCCAGAAATAACATTTATTTTATCAAAATAATTTTCTAAATATGTTAATTTTCACTTTTAAAATAAAAACTGACATTTATCGAAAATTCACGGGTTTTGACAAAAATGGCTTTCAAACCTTAATAAAAATTATAATTGCATTCATACAATTATATGATCATTTATATATAATAAAATTAATTTAATAATAATAATAATAATATTTTATTAAAATATTATTTAATTCAAAAAATCCCTTAATTTAATAAAATAGATTTCTTAATTAAATAATAACTAAAAACACTATTTGTACTTTAAAAATTATTTACAATGTATCAATAATGACAAGAAAGTATATTCATTATTATATACAAAAAATATCATACATGAACATAGTACTTGCAATTTGTTACATAATCCCTTAAAACAGCCGCATAAGACCTATGGGTAAGGTGTGTTATGGTGACAGACTCTTGGGGTGGCTCGGATAACATCGCTCGAGTGGTAATTTCTATCAACTTCTACTTTTCCCGTAGACAGTCACATTCAAGCTTGACATGATGAAGCTCAGCTTGGGCTTGGTCAAGAGCGAAGCCCAAAGACGCCACCTCTTTTCTGAGCTCTAACAAATGGGCTTCGTATGGAGAAATTCTACTGGATGAGGTCATTTCTTCCTTTGTCTGATTAAATTGGGTTTGTTAAAGCCATATATTTATACTAATCATGTGTTCACTGTTCAAAGGCTATAAAAGTAATGGTCACAATTCTTAACATAAAACCAAAGAATTTGACATTTTATATAAATGTTTTACATAAAGATACATTTAACTAGATCAAGAGGGATTTCCATTAATGAAACTTTGGGTCGTTACAATATTCCCCGCTTAATAAATTTCACCCTTGAAATTTCCTTTTCCCACACTAAAACGGATTTGGGTAACTCAGCTTCATCATTTCCTCAGATTCCCAAGTCACTTCTTCAAACACTTGGTTTCGCCATAACCCCTTTACAAGGGGCATTGTTTTATTTCGTATAACTTTTTCTCTACGATCTAAGATCTTCACTGGATGCTCCTCATAAGAAATATCATCCTACAACTGTACCACCTCAGAAGAGAGTGCATGTGAAGGGTTCGGTTTGTACTTCCTTAAGAGGGATACATGAAAGACATCATCTACTTCGGCCATGGTAGGTGGAAGTGCCAGTTGATAGGCCACATCCCCGACACGATCAAGAATCTCGAAGGGGCCGATGTACCTTGGACTTAACTTACCTTTCTTTCCAAACCTCATGACCTATTTCCATGGAGATATGCGTAGAAAAACCATGTCTCCAACTTTAAACTCAAGGTATCATTGACGATTATCTACATAACTCTTCTGTCGACTCTGGGCTTCCTTGATATGCTGCTGAATGGTTTTCATCTTCTCCACCATTTCCTTGACCATTTCTGGTCCAAGAAGCTTACATTCACCGACCTCATCCCAACACGCCGGTGTTCTGCACCTTTTCCCATAAAGGGCTTCATATGGTGTCGTTTGGATGCTCGAGTGGAAACTGTTATTATAAGAGAACTCAACCAGGGAAAGATGTTGATCCCATCCTCCTTTAAAGTCCATTGATCACGCTCTCAAAATTTCCTCAAGTTTTTGGATAATCTGCTCGGATTGGACATTAGTTTGAGGATGATAGGCCATACTGAAGTTCATTTCAGTATTCAGAGCATGTTGAAGACTCTTCCAAAACATAGAGGTGAATCTTGGATCTCAGTCAGACACAATAGATAGTGTCACCCCATGCAGCCTTACCACTTCCCGGATATATATCTGTTCCATTTGATCCAAGGAGAAATCCTCCTAAATAGCAATGAAGTGTGCAGTCTTTGTAAGACGATCCACAATAACCCATATTGCATTGTCGCCTTTGCATGTCCTCATAAGTCCAGTGAAAAATTCCCTGGTGATGTTCTCCCATTTCCATTCTGGTATGGGCAATGGTTGCATCATTCCCTTAGACTTCTGCCTCTCTTCCTTCACTTGTTGGAACACTAGGCACTTTGATGTATATTCAGTGATCTCCTTTTTCATATTATCCCACCAAAAGTTTTCTCGGAGATCTTGATACATCTTTGTGCTCCCTGGGTGAATAGAGAAATTTGAACTATGTGCATCATCCAAAAGTTCCTTCTTCAGCTCAGAACGTGATGGAACACATATCCTTTTCCCAAATTGCACAATTCCTTCTTCATTAACATTAAACTCTGAGGATTTACCTTTTTTGAAAGCTTCCACTTTTTCCTGAACTCCCACATCATCCTTTTGAGCATCCTTTAACATTTCCAAAAGAGACGGTTGAGAAATCATTTGTGAAGGGATTAATGATGTTCCATTCTTTATGATTCTCATGTC
The DNA here is from genome assembly GCA_963277665.1 of Viscum album. NCBI lineage: Eukaryota > Viridiplantae > Streptophyta > Magnoliopsida > Santalales > Viscaceae > Viscum > Viscum album. The sequence continues at coordinate 2,024,841,776 of OY728131.1, forward strand.
CATCTTCATCAAGTCTAAGAAGATTGGATCCTTCTCAATTCTTATCATTGATAGAATCAATGGTTCCTTTCTACTTTGGGCATCTGCCACCTTGTTCTCTCTCCCAGGGTGGTAATGTATTAAACAGTCATAATCATTGATGAGCTCCATCCATATTCTCTGGCGTATATTAAGCTCTTTCTGTGTGAATATATATTTAAGACTCTTTTGGTCAGTATATATCTCACATTTCTCCCCATAGAGATAATGTCGCCAGATTTTCAAGGCAAAGATCACCACCGCTAACTCCAGATCATGTGTTGGATAGTTTTACTCATGGACTTTCAACTGCCTTGAGGCATAGGATATCACTTTATCATTCTGCATCAGCACATAGCTAAATCCCTTCTTCGAAGCAACACTGAATACCACAAAAATTTCCCCACTTGTGGGTAAAGTGAGCACGGGAATAGTGATAAGCCTCCTTTTAAACTCCTTGAAGCTTTCTTCGCATTCATCACTCCAAGAAAACTTTACTCCCTTTCGAGTTAGCTTGGTAAGAGGGTTGGAAAATCGTGAGAAATTTCTCACAAATCGTCGATAATATCCAGCTAACCCCAAGAATCTACGGATATCCGTTACTGATGTAGGCCTCGGCCATCCCTCAACTTCATCTATTTTGGAGGGATCCACAGATATCCCATTACTTGTGATGATATGGCCCAAGAATGAGACTTCCTTCAACCAGAACTCACACTTGTTGTACTTTTCATAGATATTATCCTTTCAAAAAGTCTCCAGTATAGTTCTTAAATGCTCCTCATGATCCTACTTGGTTTTGGAGTATATTAGAATATCATCTATAAATACTACCACAAATTTGTCTAGGTAATCTCTAAAGACTCTATTCATCAAGTCTATGAAGATTGATGGGGAATTGGTGAGTCCGAAAAGGCATTACAATGAATTCATATTGCTCGTATCTTGTACGAAAAGCAGTCTTGGGGATATCTTCCTTCTTCACCCTTACTTGATAATATCCCGACCGAAAATCTACCTTGGAGAAGTATTGTGTTCCATGTATCTGATCAAACAATTCATCAATCTGTGGCAGAGGATACTTGTTCTTTATTGTGATTTTGTTAAGTTCATGATAATTGATGCAAAGCCACATTGACCCATCCTTCTTCTTGACGAAGAGGACTGGTGCACCCCATGGTGAAGCACTTGGGCGTATAAACCCATTATCCAGATTCTCCTGTAGTTGTTTCTTCAGTTCTTCAAGCTCCACGACCACCATTCTATATAGACTCTTGGATATTGGTAGTGCCCCTGGTATAAGCTCAATTGAGAATTCAACATCTCTTCTAGGAGGAAGACCAGGAAGTTCCTCGGGAAACACTTCAGCGAATTCCCTCACAATAGGCATTTCTTCAAGGATGGTTTCATAATTGGACTCAATAATCTGAGCCAGATACACGTGCTCATAGGGAAGTAATATACATACTTGAGATGATGGAGCTAAAGTAGATTCATCTTCCTCGATACACTTGTAAATAATCGAGGGTTGATTCTCCATATGGAGTGTGATTTCTCTCTCCTAAAAATTTATGTTGGATCTATATAAGGAAAGCCAATCCATGCCAATAATTGCATCAAATTCCTCTAGAGGGAGTATGAAGAGGTTCACCAGGAAATTCAATCCACGGATTATAACAGAGGAGGACTAATATTCAGGGGATGCAATGATTTCCCCATTTTTCGTACTCACCGACATCTTCACTTCCATGATTTGTGGTGGTGCTGGGATTGTTCTACTAAACTTTCGAGATATAAAAGAATGCATAGAACCTGAATCAAAAAGTACGTTTTCTATTATTGAATGAATAACTAGCGTACCTTTCACCACTTCGTTATCGGGGTTCACTTCGGCAGAAGTGATGGAAAAAGATCTTCCTTGCTGCCTTGGAGGTCGTTGGTTGCCTCTGAAAACCCTTGGTTTAGGGCACTGATTCAAAAAAATACCCCGGTTCTTTGTAGTTGTAGCAATGAACAAGGCGTTGAGGTTCGAACGGAGCGTTCCTCTCCTATGTCGCAGCCACGGGTCTTTCTTGCTAATAGTTTATAGCTTGGTGCCTTTCTCTTCTACACCTAAAGCATTTCCTCATCCCCTTAAGGAAAAATCCAGGGTGTTTCTTTCCCCACTTTTGGCAAGTGGGGTGCTGGATCTTCTTAGCACCGTTGGATTTATCCATCGGACTACCAGCATTGAATTCCACCTTACGCTTCTTATCCCCATGATAACCCTATGATTCCCCGATCTCTATTTCGACCTTGAGGGAACACTGGACAATTTCCTCATAGCTTTCAAAGTCACGGATCGCTAATGCTTTCCGTAGGCTAGGCTTCAGCCCACCAAAGAAGCGATCAACCTTGCATTCGGGGGTAACGACAAAGCCGGAAGCCTATCGTGCAAGCCTTATGAAGTTTACCTCATACGCTCCAACAGATTCTTCATCTTTTTTCTTAAGGGAAAGGAAGTCCCTTTCCATCTTAAGCAGGAGGGTGCGCGGAAAATATTTATCGATAAACATCTTCCGAAAATCCTTCCATTCCAACGCCTCGATCTCCTCCTCAGGCTTCATATTTTTGATCAACGTCCACCATTTATCAGCTTTACCCTCCATACGATAATCCTCCAGGAGAACCTTCTCTTGCTCATAACATTGAAGCATGGAGAAGATCTTTTCAATGGAGTTGATCCATTGTTCAGCGATCGTGGGATCGGATGATCCACTAAAAGTAGGAGGCCTTCGTCTCATAAATCTCTCGATAGAGACTTGTTCCTTCTTAGGGGGGCTTGAACATTCCTCTTGACCTGTGTTTCTATTCAAATCTTGAGTTAGATAAGAGATAAGCGTGACAAAGTTTGTGATTCCTACTCCCATTGGATTGGGCATCTCATTAGTACAGTCATCACACTGATCTTCACATCGGTTGTTAGCTTGAGTCCTCCTATTACCGGCCATTGGCTTGAATAAAACTAAATTTAGGGGGTAACACATAAAGGGTAATCCAAAGACAAAAGTTGATGACTTATAAATAAACTTTTATTTCCTTAACTCATGAGTCTATAGGCTTCAATCTAGGCTTTTCATGATCTACTTTCTAACATATATTCTTAGGGGAATTTTTTTTAATTCCCTTAATAAGGGTTCATACTAAGCTTGTGAATTTATCAAAACATATCCCCCAGGAGTGTCATAACCAAGAGTGTAGCAAGGCCCATTTTCATGCACCAGTTCCCGTTTGAGTCTAGCTCAAAGCAGTGTTTTTGGGTTTTACCCCTAGGATACATCTGTGCCAGAGCCGCCTCTACCTACTCGTATCCAGACAGGGATGTATTTTCTTGATAAACCACTCACTCAGCACTTACCAAAACTTAGGGATGTTTTTATTATACTTAGTATTGTCTCTAAGGCTTTACTGGGGTTTTCTAATCCTAATCCCAAAAATAACTAAACCTATCCTCTGATACCAACTATGACAACCCTGCTTTTATTACAAACATAAACCTGATTTATTACATAAACTATTCACTTGATACAACATGGAAGATCAAGTGTTCAAGTGTCTTTGGGGATTAGTATCATTACATAACAACTTAAAACATGAAATACAACATCTTTATTGAAAACTTCCTTTACATGAACACTACACTCCCTCGTACTTAGCATTGCATGGGATAACCTGAGGGCATGAATAAGAAAAGGGTGAGCTATAAAGCCCAGTAAGGGAATAGAAATGGAACACATGAGGAGTACAATACATGTTAGGCAATTGGCATATCAATAGAGCACAACAGAAACATGAACATAAATGCATGATAAAGCATGATAATCATAACATGGAAATGTGGCGACAACACTTAACATGGAATTAGCATGAGCCAAGGCTCATTGCACATGGAGCATGAGTAAATCCTCATTGCACGTGAAGCACGAGTAAACCCTCATTTCACTTGAATTTTCATGAGTCAACACTAATTTCACATGACGTATCATGATACTATACTTTACCCAATGCATTGGAGCGCTATAAGGGCGCACCCTCTTAAACATTTCATTTCATGCATAAATGTGCCACATGGATCATAAAACATGGATTCATAAAAAATAATCATTTATTCCATGACAAGGGAATGTGGAATGAAACTTTATAATTAATAAGTAAATTTGCATGAAGTTTAATACCCTTGATGGAGAAATGGGCATGGTATTCACTACACAATGGCATTGGCTTAGAAAATTGGTGCAATTTCTGCAGCGTAACGGCGTGATATAAGAATTCATAAAAATGGTTCATGAGAGAGAAAGGGGTGTCTCATAATATCTACCTTAAATGGACAGTAAGGGGGTCATATAGATACATGTCACAACAATTTTAATGGAATTTAGATTCATGGTAAAAAATTATTGCTTGAATGTAAATGAGGAGAGAGAAGTTCCTTTCGAAATTTCGGTATAGTAACGGGTGTACATGGGAGGCATTTAATGAGAGAGAAAGGGGTCTCCCATCATTCAAACAATGAGAGGGAAGTATGGGGGTGGTGAAAAAACATACCCCACCATTTATAATTGAAATTAAAAGGGCATAACAATATTAAGAAAATTGGACAAAAAGTGAAAGGAAGAAAAACCCTTACTTGGAAGTGTGCTTCCAAAGGCTTTAGAGAGGCTTGAGAGAGGCTTCTTGGGAGCTTGGGGAACCTTGGTAGGATTGTATAGAGACTAGGCAAGAGGTTGGACGAACTCAAAAGGCTTTGAGGTAGGAGGAAGTGGGAGCTTGGGTGGGTTTATATAGGAAAGGTGAAGAATTCTTTATTATTTAGGTTTGGGACCCCTTATATTAAATTAATCCAAACCACAAACTATCTCATGGTGTTTGCCCATGGTTTTTGGCAAATGGAAGAAGAAAACAATATTTTATAAGGCCAAAGTCCAAAATTCTTAAAATAATATGGTTGCTTATGTGGAGGTGAGTCACACTCCCATGGAAAATAATTTAAAAAGACAAGATGTTTAATAAGTCCTGAGGGGTCCATTAATGCTTTGAAAAGTAAGTAAAACAAACTCAAAATCACATTATTTTAATTTTAAAACATATATTGGCCGAAAATAAAGCTTATAGTATTTTATTACATCACTATTGGGTCATCATGATGTCATAAAACACATAATATATTTAAACGGTATTTAATTTTTACCCAAAAATTTGACTGTCTCAGAAAATTATGAAAAATTTACCATTGGATAATTTCAATGTCCTGATTCCAGAAATAACATTTATTTTATCTAAATAATTTTCTAAATATGTTAATTTTTAATTTTAAAATAAAAACAGACATTTATCGAAAATTCACGGGTTTTGATAAAAATGGCTTTCAAACCTTAATAAAAATTATAATTGCATTCATACAATTATATGATCATTTATATATAATAAAATTAATTTAATAATAATAATAATAATAATAATTTATTAAAATATTATTTAATTCAAAAAATCCCTTAATTTAATAAAATAGATTTTTTAATTAAATAATAACTAAAAACACTATTTGTACTTTAAAAACTATTTACAATGTATCAATAATGACAAGAAAGTATATTCATTATTATATACAAAAAATAGTGTACATGAACATAGTACTAGTGATTTGTTACATAACCCCTTAAAACAGCCGCAAAAGACCTAAGGGTAAGCTGTGCGATGGTGACAGACTCTTAGGGTGGCTCAGATAACATCGCTCGAGTGGTAATTTCTATCAACTTCCACTTTTCCCATAGACGGCCACGTTTGAGCTTGACATGATGAAACTCAGCTTGGGCTTGGTCAGGAGCGAAGCCCAAAGACCCACCTCTTTTCCGAGCTTCGAGAAATGGGCTTCGTATGGAGCAATTCTACTAGATGAGGCCATCGCTTCCTTTTTTTGAGTAAATTGGGTTTGTTAAAGCCTTATATTTATACTAATCATGTGATCACTGTTCAACGGCTATAAAAGTAACGGACACAATTCTTAACATAAAACCAAAGAAGTTGAAATTTTATATAAACGTTTTACATAAAGAGACATTTAACTAGATCAAGAGGGATTTCCATTAATGAAACTTTGGGCCGTTACAAAATGGTTTTCTATTTCATACACGTGCATATGGGGAATAAAAAAACAATGAATAGTGGAGTTTTTTTGAGAGGATCGCATCATAGAGAAACTGAAGTTGACTTTTACGGCATTCTGGATGAAATTATTGAGCTATGTTATCTTGGACAGAATTACATAACGATGTTTAAATGTCAGTGGTTGGATACTAAGAGAGGCTTGTGTGTTCATCCGACTCATGGAGTCATTGATATTAAATATAAAGTTCTTCTTGTAGTAAATGAACCATTTTTTCTGGCTCAATAGGCACATCAAATTTATTACGCAAAGTATTGTGCTACTTTGAGAGACCTGAGTGATTGGTGGAGCATAATAAAAATGAAATCTCAGGAAAATCAATTTACTCAAACTGAATGTGGTTTCGCTGAAGTGGAAGGAATTGAAATTTTTTAAGAGAATACTCAAAATACATCTTTTTCACAAAGAAACGCGAATATCGATGATGACACCCCACAATTAAGGGTCGATGGTGACGAAGATATTAATGATGTTACAAATGAATTTGAAATGACAAGGGATGATGAAAGTGAAACTCATATGGATATTGATGATGCCGAGGAGGAATATGAAGACATTGACATCATCAGATATGAAGATTATGATGTAGGAGAACATCGACATGGTTAAATGTTGTTTATGATCATAACTAATATATATCTATATATAATAGTTATTTTCAACTATCTGCAAACAATAATCATTTTGTGTTTCAGATGGACTCTGATCTACTTCGTGAGTTAGAGGAGACTGAGCTACCTTTGGATGAGGGGGATGTGGGATCATCTAACCCTCAGCCTACTGGTGGTTCAGGAGGTACGCGGAGGGGGAACGGTCTTGTGCGACTGATGATTCTTGACCTTATCCCCAAGCGACATCCACATCTTGGCTTCGACCACACACACGAAGGTGTGGAAACCTGTATATTTTAGTTAGCTTTCATTAATTTATTTGTATATATACTAATTGTTTCATTATTTATTTTTTTTCACAATTTTGTGCATGTAGCTATTGGATAGGGAAGTGCTATCTTGTGCAATTATTTTTCTCAGTCATGGACCACATGGGAACAGATTCTCGTTGATGTGTAGCTCGGCATGTACAATCATTGGCTGGTACATAAATAAATAATATTTATTTTGAAATTTATTTTATTAATAACTTGATATTATAAATTATTTGCAGGGTTTATGGTATCACATCGATGATAGCATGTGTGACGATATCCATGCAGCATGGGAGGTGTCTATGCATGAGTGTTTGCGTCAGTTTTTGAACAATTTGAGAAAGACGGCCAATAAAAAAGCAGGAGTGATAGTATTTGATGATTCGTGTAGAGCCCACCAACCAGAGTACATTTCATCTCATGTTTGGGATAGATTATGTGCACACTAGTTGGGTGGTGGATTTCAGAGAAGTTCTTCATTGGGTCGGAAGAACCGATGAAGACAGGAGGTGACGCATCGATCTGGTAGTCGTACAATCAGTACACATAGAGAGCATCTGGTAAATATTTTTTTAAATATTTTATATAACTTCAAATATAAACAGTTTATTTTATATTCATATAGGAAGTCGAGCATCCCGATATTACAGAGTACGATGTTTATTGGAGGATGTACAATGATCTAGCCACCGAAGATATTAGAGGTGATTGTCAGCATCGAATTGTGGTTGGTCTTATTTTTTCAGTTTGACAATTAACTTTATATAATTTTTCACAATTTTAATTTCAAATTGGAATTGAAGGATTCATATGAGGCTGCGACCTCTCAGACACAGGCTGAGGGTTAGGATGAGGTGAGTGATCAGATGAGTGCCCACCATTTCGACGAGGCGGCATGGATGCAGGCGACTCAGTATGGCTTTCAGAAGGGGCGATTGGTTGGTATCAGATCTCATGTGACTCCTGCTACTTATTATGGTACTATTGCGATGTCAGTGTCCAGCTCAAGAGGAGCTCGTAGAGAGGCATCATCTTCTGCCTCACAGTATCCGAAGCAGTTCCGAGCTTAGAATGGCCTTATAGAGAGTTTGCAGAAGCAGCAAGAAGAGATGCATCAGCAGCAGCAGTAGCAGCAGCATGAGGAGGAGATGTGTCGATGGCAGCAGCAGCATCACGAGCAGATTGAGTACAAGCACCGTCTGACTCTTGGTTTAGGGATGGAGTTTCCTCCACCATCTCCTTCTGCTCATCCACCTCCTCCAGAAGACGACCCCCCCTGGTGATTTTTTTTAAGTTAAAAATATTTGAATTTAACATTTGTTGTAATATGAACTATTTACAGTTTCTGTCTTATATATCGATGCGAATATTGAATAATTTAATTTTTAATATTTTATGATTTTTTTGTGAATATTGAGAATTTTAATATTTTTTATTTTTTTATTTTTTTAATAATATTAATATTATTGTTTCATTAATCATAATTTTATTAAATATATTTTTTCAGTATTATATTTTTTAATGTTTGTTTATTTTACTAATAATAATAATAATATTTTATGATTTTTTTTATATTTTTTTTATGAATATTGAGAATTTTAATATTTTTTACTTTTTTATTATTTTAATAATATTAAAATTAATTTTTCAATAATCATAATTTTATTAAATTTATTTTTTAAAAAATTTATTTATTATTTGCGACGGGATCTGTTGCGACGGGATCCCATCACAAATTGCCTAAATAAATTTTTTTTAAAAAGTATTTGTGACAGGATTATAGGCTCATCGCAAATAGTCTAAATAAATATTTTCAAAAAAGTATTTGCAAAGGATTACGGGCCCGTTGCAAAAAATTATTTAAGATGGGATCATCGCAAAAAAATTTATATATATAAAGTATACAATCAGAGACTTATTTACGACGGTGAAGTTTCCTGTCGCAAAAAATATTATTTATGACGGGCCCGTCGCAAATAATATTTTTTGCAATGCCGTTTTCGGCAATGGGCTATTTGCGACGGGACCCCGTCGCTAAAGCTTATTTGCGACGGGACTCCGTCGCTAAAGCTTATTTGCGACGGGATCCCGTCGCAAATAACTCATTGCAAATACCTAGAATTCTATTAGTATTAACCCGGGGTATTCTGGTACACGAAAATAGGCCTTTATGTACTCTTGGTATTGACACTCCTAGGGGATATGCTTTGGATAATTCGCATATCCATTACAAGATATTATGAAGGATTTTAATGTAAATTTTTCCTTAGAGAAACCATGTTTATGAGATTGGATATGCATAAATTTTTAATTTATGATAAGTAATTTTCTAGTTGATACTATAAATTATGATTTATAACCTAATATAGTGTATGCCATTATTTAGAAATAGTGTGTAACGACCCGAAATTTTTAAATAAATTTTGTTCCCTAATTTTATGTGTTATTGTTATACTCAACAAAAATGTTTTATTTGATAAACATGATTATAATTAAAATGAGATCAGTGGGTTTTGACTATTATATAACCATCGGTCAACATGACCGCTGTGAACAAAATGTTTTGATTATTGTCTCTAAATATAAGTAATCTTGGTTAATTATTATAGAAAGAAGATTCGATGGCCTCACCTAGTAGTCTTGGACCGATCGAAGCCCATCTAACAGAGCTTGGGAAGGAGGTAGCACCACTGGGCTTTGCTCTGGATCAAATCCAAGTTGAACTTCATCACGTGAAGCTGGAACGAAATCGCCTTCGTGAGAAGTTCAAACTGATAGAAATTACTACTCGGGCAATGTTGACTGAGCCGCCCCAAGCTTCTATCACCCTAGCACACCTTACTCTTAGGTCCTATGCTGGTATTATAAGGAGTTATGTAACGATACCGTAACTACCTTGTGTAATCCTTGTTTTAAATAAAAATTGGGATTTCTTCTTATGATGAAGTTTATGAATTTTGAAATGACCGGATAAATATAGTATGCATATTTTTGATGAATTTTAGAAAAAGGATATTTTAAATATGTTTATGTAAACCCTAAATAATTAAAAATGTGTAATGATTTTCAAAAAATGGTCTTCTACAATTATGTTCAGTACTAAATTTAGAGTCTAATAAGATCAACTTGATTTTTAATGAATAGTAAATTATGAATAGTGATTTTATGATTAGGATTAGTAATATGACCAAATGGATTAGTAATCTCACTTAAATAAAGTTTTAAAATAATCTAGGCACCTTGATTAAGTAATGTGATTCAATAAAATAGTTAAATAACGGTTTCATTAATTATTATTCAAGTATTAGTTTTTTCGGGTGAATAGTGTTTTTTTAATTAAAAATTTAATTAAAAATAATTAGAAAATTATTTTTATAAAAATGACTTTATTTTTGAACTCAGAGCATCGATATTATGTTATGGTAATTTTTGGGGTTTTTTCTGAAAAAAATGAATTTTCGATGAATAGTGTTTTTATTTAAAAATTAAATTAAAAATATTTAGAAAATTATTTTTATAAAATGGATTTCATTTTTGAAATCAGAGCATTGATATTTGGTTAATGTGAAATTTTGGGATTTTTCTGAGAAAGTTGAATTTTCAGTGAATAGTAAAAATACAGTTTTAGGGTTTCGGTATGTTTAATGACATCATAACGATGTCATGATGATGTCATGAGATCTTTTGAGGGTTGGCCGGCCAAGGGTGATGAATTATTGTTTTAGGGGCCCCATGTGGCCTAACTCCATGATAAATGACAAGGGAGAGCACATGGGTTTGAGAAAAGCCCATGTGAGGTGTCCCTTGGCCATTAATGCCTTGTCCCCTCACTTTCTCTATAAATATCAAGCCCTCCTCTCATCCATTCGACTCCCCACTCATTCCCAACGAATTTCTGGTCTCATTACCTCCCAAGGAGTCCTCCCAAGGTGCCCCCAAGCCCTCATGGTCCCAACCTTTGAGGTTTAAGAGTTATATTTTAAGGTAAGGGATCCGACCTCTCTCTTTCATTTCAAGTAATCTCTTTTATGCCATTCCTTTTATTCTACATGTTCTTATGTTGGAGGATGTTATTTTATACTCCTATTACTTACCTTTTTATTTTTATATAATTAGAGATCCCCTCTTACTCTCATTATTTCGTTTTATGAAGTTTTAAGTGGCACCGTTAGGCTGCCGAAATTTTTGTAACGGACTCTTTCTCCCTTCTCATTTTTCAAGATCTATTTTCATGTAAAGTATTTCAAGTTACTTTTTATTATGTTGGGGTATGATCTCTAAATTTATCATACTGATCTTTTATGTTCATATGATGAGAGACCCCATTTTATCTCTTCAATTCAGTATTTTGAAGTTTTAAGTGGCGCCGTTAGGGTGCCGAATTTTTAAGTGGTTCTTCACCCTTCTCGTTTTGAAGTTCTACTTTCATGTCAATTCTTTCAAGTTCCTTTTTGTTATGTTGGGGTATGATCTCTATATCTATCATAATGACCTTTTTATGGTCATATGATGAGAGACCCTATTTGATCTCTTCAATTCAGTATTTTGATGTTTTAAGTGGCGCCGTTAGGCTGCCGAATTTTTAAGTGGTTCTTCACCCTTCTCGTTTTGAAGTTCTACTTTCATGTCAATTCTTTCAAGTTCCTTTTTGTTATGTTGGGGTATGATCTCTATATCTATCATAATGACCTTTTTATGGTCATATGATGAGATACCCTATTTGATCTCTTCAATTCAGTATTTTGATGTTTTAAGTGGCGTCGTTAGGTTGCCGAATTTTTAAGTGGTTCTTCACCCTTCTCGTTTTGAAGTTCTACTTTCATGTCAATTATTTAAAGTTCCTTTTTATTATGTTGGGGTATGATCTCTATATCTATCATACTGGACTCTTATGTTCATATTATGAGAGACCCTATTTGATCTCATCAATTCATTTTTGGTTGACGTTTATGTGACGTCGTTAGGCTGCAGAATTTTCATAAGAGAAATCTAATTTTTGTCTTCCTTCCATGTTTTTCATTTCAAATGGTATGTCCTTGAAATTTCATTACCATGATCATGTATCCTTTTTATTCTGTCCATCTACTGGTTTATGGGTCATTTATGAATGTTTGACCCATTTTCCCCCTCTTTTTAATGTCTTCTACAACCTCGTAACATAGCCGTTATGCTGCAGAATTTCCGTCTCAAAATATCTCTCTCTTTTTCTAAAGTTCTTTTATATTATTAAGTGAATACTCAAAGATCTTTCTTCTAAAGGTGTATTCACATATATACCAAAATGTTCTATTTACATACATGAGACCCACCTCCCTTTTTGTGGGTTTTAAAGTGACGTAAAGATCATGTCTTTAAAGCAGTTTTTAAAATGTTATGATTATGAAATGAAACCCATTTATTTTATGCTATATGGGTTATTTATGAAATGTTTGATGATGATATATGTGGCTCACATGATAATAAAGGAAAATTTAAGGGTGCGCCCTGATAGCGCTCCAATGCATTGGGTAATGATGTAACCACTAGAGATTACAATTTTAACGATGCCTTGGTGAAAAACCTTGGTAATTTTTAATGACACCTTGGGGATGGACCTTGGTGAAACGAAACGATTGTCAATATTAAATGTTGCAGCCACATCTTCAAGTTATGAAAAAGTTTTATTTTTATTATGATATGCTTCATGATTTCATTTTCATGCATTAAAGTTCTTTTCATGACTTTATTGATGTATCTCAAGTTCATATGTAAAATGTTTCACTTGTTTCCCTTGCTGGGCCTTCTGCTCACCCTTCCTTTTGATGTATGTCCCCAGGTTGAGATGCAGTAATGAGCCTAGGGTAAACATGAGGAGAAGCCTTTCAAGTTTTTAAGAAGAATGTTTTTTTTTTTCATGTTTTATGTTCCTTGTTTCCAAGACACTAAACCTTAAAGATCCTCAGTTCCGTGTAATGGAATGAAAAGTTATGTTATAAAAAGACGGGATGCTATAGTTGGTATCAAAGGATGGTTTAGTTATTTGTGGAAATTAGGATATGAAAACTCTAGGAGGAACCCTATAGAAAAGTTTAATATAGGAAATCTTCCTATTATTTTGGTGAGTATTGAGTAAGGGGTTGCCAAGCAAATACATCCCTGTCTGGATACGAGCAGGTAGAGGTGGCTCTGGCACAGATGTACATAGGGGTAAAACCCAAAAACACCGCTTTGAGCTAGACTCGAACGGGAACTGGTACACGACAACGGGCCTTGCTGCACTCTTGGTTACGACACTCCTGGGGGATATGCTTTGGTAAATTCATAAGCTTGGTATGAACCATTGTTAAAGGAACAAAGATAAAATAAAATAAAGGTTCACATAAGAATATATGATCATTAATAACCTAGATGGGAACCTAGGAGATCACAAGTTAGGGTATACCTTTCATATACAAGTTATCCTTATATGCTTTCAGTTCCTTTTCATGATTATTAGCTAAGTACTTAAGCCCCTAATTATGCTTTCTCTTCTTAGTTAATGGTGGGAAATGGAAGAACATGTTCCGACAACCAATGTGATAGGAAATGCGACGATTTTCGTATTAATATGACAGGGATGATTAGGGGATTAAAATATGATTATTATTTTGGAAGACGTTCATTATTTTGGGAACCATATTTGATCGAGGTAAATAGATTACTACGGTATTTTCATTAAAGAGTAGGGTTGACTCATATTTTGAAGAATCGATGAATTTAAGGTGGAATTATAGTAATTTAGGTTACTTATGGAAATTATTAACCTATCTTGGGGTAAATATGTTTAGGTTAGTTATTTTTTTTATAAGATGTTAGGAGTGGTTGATGTTGTTTGGAGATGAATGATAAAGTTTACCTTGGAAGACTATGTTATCAAATCCTTCTTGTATTTGGGTTTCAATCTTAGTTTGGTTTATTTTGAGGATTTTTAAGGACAGTTATTTATGGAATGGACTATGATGAACTTTGGGTATTACCATGGAACTTTGAAGATTTAAAATTAGTTTCCATTCCTATGGGATTCTTTCTTTTTGAAGAGTTGTTTTACCTTAACCTTTCTATTTTTGGGATAATGTTTAAAGATAGAAGAAATAGATAGTTAATCTTTTGTAGATTATGTGATTCTATAGAAGATGATTCTTGTGCTTTTATGAGACCAAGTGTTTTTGAATTCTCATCATTTGGAGAAAAGATTAGTGTTGGTAGGGACTTGTTAAAGGATGAAACTCTACTTGAAGGTAGGTATATTTTCTTATGTTTTTGTTCTATGTAGTAAATTAAATCCTCAAAATTATGAAAAGAAACGTAAAACAAAAATGTTGTTGGTTTACGTTTCCTACTAGGTAATCAAAGACCGTTTCCACACATCATAAGTTTGGGATTTTCTCATGGTTAACTTTCTCCTAATCATGTTCTCTATCACTCTCCCTCAGAACTTGACCCTTTGTTTTTTCCTCCATGTCCATGTTTTCCTACATGGAACCCTAGTGTGGGTTAACTCGGGTGACCATTGTACTTCCCTTTCTTTATTTTAAAGTAATAGTTTTACTGACTCCTTTTCCGATGTGGGACTTTCAATGAAATTTCAAAACCCAATTTTAAAATTGCGAGGACGCAATTTCTTAAGGGGGGAAGATTGTAACGACCCGAAATTTTTAAATAAATTTTGTTCCCTAATTTTATGTGTTATTGTTATACTCAACAAAAATGTTTTATTTGATAAACATGATTATAATTAAAATGAGATCAGTGGGTTTTGACTATTATATAACCATCGGTCAACATGACCGCTGTGAACAAAATGTTTTGATTATTGTCTCTAAATATAAGTAATCTTGGTTAATTATTATAGAAAGAAGATTCGATGGCCTCACCTAGTAGTCTTGGACCGATCGAAGCCCATCTAACAGAGCTTAGGAAGGAGGTAGCACCACTGGGCTTTGCTCTGGATCAAATCCAAGCCGAACTTCATCATGTGAAGCTGGAACGAAATCGCCTTCGTGAGAAGTTCAAACTGATAGAAATTACTACTCGGGCAATGTTGACTGAGCCGCCCCAAGCTTCTATCACCCTAGCACACCTTACTCTTAGGTCCTATGCTGGTATTATAAGGGGTTATGTAACGAGACCGTAACTACCTTGTGTAATCCTTGTTTTAAATAAAAATTGGGATTTCTTCTTATGATGAAGTTTATGAATTTTGAAATGACCGGATAAATATAGTATGCATATTTTTGATGAATTTTAGAAAAAGGATATTTTAAATATGTTTATGTAAACCCTAAATAATTAAAAATGTGTAATGATTTTCAAAAAATGGTCTTCTACAATTATGTTCAGTACTAAATTTAGAGTCTAATAAGATCAACTTGATTTTTGATGAATATTAAATTATGAATAGTGATTTTATGATTAGGATTAGTAATATGACCAAATGGATTAGTAATCTCACTTAAAGAAAGTTTTAAAATAATCTAGGCACCTTGATTAAGTAATGTGATTCAATAAAATAGTTAAATAACGGTTTCATTAATTATTATTCAAGTATTAGTTTTTTCGGGTGAATAGTGTTTTTTTAATTAAAAATTTAATTAAAAATAATTAGAAAATTATTTTTATAAAAATGACTTTATTTTTGAACTCAGAGCATCGATATTATGTTATGGTAATTTTTGGGGTTTTTTCTGAAAAAAATGAATTTTCGATGAATAGTGTTTTTATTTAAAAATTAAATTAAAAATATTTAGAAAATTATTTTTATAAAATGGATTTCATTTTTGAAATCAGATCATTGATATTTGGTTAATGTGAAATTTTGGGATTTTTCTGAGAAAGTTGAATTTTCACTGAATAGTAAAAATACAGTTTTAGGGTTTCGGTATGTTTAATGACATCATAACGGTGTCATGATGATGTCATGAGATCTTTTGAGGGTTGGCCGGCCAAGGGTGATGAATTATTGTTTTAGGGGCCCCATGTGGCCTAACTCCCTGATAAATGACAAGGGAGAGCACATGGGTTTGAGAAAAGCCCATGTGAGGTGTCCCTTGGCCATTAATGCCTTGTCCCCTCACTTTCCCTATAAATACCAAGCCCTCCTCTCATCCATTCGACTCCCCACTCATTCCCAACGAATTTCTGGTCTCATTACCTCCCAAGGAGTCCTCCCAAGGTGCCCCCAAGCCCTCATGGTCCCAACCTTTGAGGTTTAAGAGTTACATTTTAAGGTAAGGGATCCGACCTCTCTCTTTCATTTCAAGTAATCTCTTTTATGCCATTCCTTTTATTCTACATGTTCTTATGTTGTAGGATGTTCTTTTATACTCCTCTTACTTACCTTTTTATTTTTATATAATGAGAGATCCCCTCTTACTCTCATTATTTCGTTTTATGAAGTTTTAAGTGGCACCGTTAGGCTGCCGAAATTTTTGTAACGGACTCTTTCTCCCTTCTCATTTTTCAAGATCTATTTTCATGTAAAGTATTTCAAGTTCCTTTTTATTATGTTGGGGTATGATATCTAAATTTATCATACTGATATTTTATGTTCATATGATAAGAGACCCCATTTTATCTCTTCAATTCAGTATTTTGAAGTTTTAAGTGGCGCCGTTAGGCTGCCGAATTTTTAAGTGGTTCTTCACCCTTCTCGTTTTGAAGTTCTACTTTCATGTCAATTCTTTCAAGTTCCTTTTTTTTATGTTGGGGTATGATCTCTATATCTATTATAATGACCTTTTTATGGTCATATGATGAGAGACCCTATTTGATCTCTTCAATTCAGTATTTTGATGTTTTAAGTGGCGCCGTTAGGCTGCCGAATTTTTAAGTGGTTCTTCACCCTTCTCGTTTTGAAGTTCTACTTTCATGTCAATTCTTTCAAGTTCCTTTTTGTTATGTTGGGGTATGATCTCTATATCTATCATAATTACCTTTTTATGGTCATATGATGAGATACCCTATTTGATCTCTTCAATTCAGTATTTTGATGTTTTAAGTGGCGCCGTTAGGTTGCCGAATTTTTAAGTGGTTCTTCACCCTTCTCGTTTTGAAGTTCTACTTTCATGTCAATTCTTTAAAGTTCCTTTTTGTTATGTTGGGGTATGATCTCTATATCTATCATACTGGACTCTTATGTTCATATTATGAGAGACCCTATTTGATCTCATCAATTCATTTTTGGTTGACGTTTATGTGACGCCGTTAGGCTGCAGAATTTTCATAAGAGAAATCTAATTTTTGTCTTCCTTCCATGTTTTTCATTTCAAATGGTATGTCCTTGAAATTTCATTACCATGATCATGTATCCTTTTTATTCTGTCCATCTACTGTTTTATGGGTCATTTATGAATGTTTGACCCATTTTCCCCCTCTTTTTAATGTCTTCTAAAACCTCGTAACATAGCCGTTATGCTGCAGAATTTCCGTTTCAAAATATCTCTCTCTTTTTCTAAAGTTCTTTTATATTATTAAGTGAATACTCAAAGCTCTTTCTTATAAAGGTGTATTCACATATATACCAAAATGTTCTATTTACATACATGAGACCCACCTCCCTTTTTTTGGGTTTTAAAGTGACGTAAAGATCATGTCTTTAAATCAGTTTTTAAAATGTTATGATTATGAAATGAAACCCATTTATTTTATGCTATATGGGTTATTTATGAAATGTTTGATGATGATATATGTGGCTCACATGATAATAAAGGAAAATTTAAGGGTGCGCCCTGATAGCGCTCCAATGCATTGGGTAATGATGTAACCACTAGAGATTACAATTTTAACGATGCCTTGGTGAAAAACCTTGGTAATTTTTAATGACACCTTGGGGATGGACCTTGGTGAAACGAAACGATTGTCAATATTAAATGTTGCAGCCACATCTTCAAGTTATGAAAAAGTTTTATTTTTATTATGATATGCCTCATGATTTCATTTTCATGCATTAAAGTTCTTTTCATGACTTTATTGATGTATCTCAAGTTCATATGTAAAATGTTTCACTTGTTTCCCTTGCTGGGCCTTCTGCTCACCCTTCCTTTTGATGTATGTCCCCAGGTTGAGATGCAGTAATGAGCCTAGGGTGAACATGAGGAGAAGCCTTTCAAGTGTTTAAGAAGAATGTTTTTTTTGTTTCATGTTTTATGTTCCTTGTTTCCAAGACACTAAACCTTAAAGATCCTCAGTTCCGTGTAATGGAATGAAAAGTTATGTTATAAAAAGACGGGATGCTATATAGTGCCTAATGGAAGAAGGGGAATCAATAATCGTAAGCAATGTAGGGATTTCCCCACTAAGCAAGTCAACACATTCAATGTTGGAGAGGATCAGATCATGGCAATATTGGGACAACTTACTCAGGTTGTGAAGAATAAAAATGCTACACTTGTGTTGGATCATTTCATACGGCAGAATCCCCCATTTTTAGTGGGACTACTAATCTGATGGTAGCTAAGTAGTGGATCAAGTCCCTTGAAAATATTTTCATGGCATTAATATGCAATAAAAATGAAAAGGTAGTGTTGGCAGTATATTGTCTCAAGGGAGATGTAGATCAATGATGGTCCTTGATCCAGAATACCATGGAGGAAGAAGAAATAGAAGATATGGAATGGAGGACTTTTAAGGAAATATTCTTTGAAAAATATTTCCCTCATGAGCAACGAACCGAAATGAAGAGGAAATTCCTTGGCTTAAGGCAAAAGGAAGAAGATAGTATCACAGAGTATGAGGTTACCTTCATAAGTCTATCTAAGTATGACATAGATTATGTATGTGACTCAGAAGATAATATTGATCATTTCTTTGAAGGTCTTAATCCAAGTCTTCAAAGGGAATTATCTTCTCAAACATGTTCATCATATGATGAAATTGTATCAAGTGCCATCAAAACAGATAAGGTATTTTCTAGATCAAATTTGTTCAAGGGAAACCAAGATAAGAAGCGGTACTCTGATAACCAAGGAAAAGGTGAAGCTTCAAAGAAGAATAAGGGAATGAATCAATTCCCATTATGTGAGAACTATGGAAAGAATCCTCCCAAGAAATGATTGAAAGGTATGGGAGTCTTCTATAAGTGTGGAGAAAAGGGTCATTGATCTAATGAATGTAAGGGGGAGAAACAAGTCAATGATATTCAATGCTACTATTGTAGAGAGATGGGACACTATGCAAGTGAGAGTCCTAAGTGCTAAAGAAACTTTCCTCATAAAAGGCTAAGAGAGTAAGGGAAATCTTATGTGATTACAACCGCAGAGTTTGAAGTTCCTAATGATGTGGTGGGAGGTACTTTAATTATTTCCTCAAACTTGGCCAATGCATTATTTGATTCTGGATCATCACATTCATTTATATCTTCCCAGTTTTTCAAGAAAATTAGACATGTCCAATTTGATTTAATAAAGGAGTTGTTAGTCAAAAATCCTAGGGGATGTATCATTGGCACAAATACATGTCGATCAGTCCCCCTCCTGACACATAAATGTGCTTTAGTTTCTAACCTTACCATCATACCAATGATTGACTTTGATATAATTCTCGGTATGAATTTGATATCAAATTATGATGTGAAGATCTATTGTAAGAATAAAAAAGTAACAATTTTTAAAAATGGTGTAGAATCCCTTATCTTTAGAGCAGAGACATCGCCATCTGATTCTTATCTAGATCCACCCCTAGTAACCCTACTGAATGTAATTATTAGAGAGAAAGAGAACTCAATATCTATGGGTGAGGAAACAAATCTTCAAATTTAATATCTACATATAGTGAAAAAATACGTTGATGTATTTCTAGAGGATTTACCTAGACATCCTCTAGAATGGGAAGTTGAGTTATCTATAGATTTAATTTCTAATGCAAAACCTATATCAAAGACTCCCTATAGAATGGCCACTTTGGAGTTAGTGGAGCTAAAGAAACAACTAGAGGAATTGAGTTACAAAGGATTTATTCGACCTAGTGTTTCTCCATGGGGAGCCCTTGTCCCCTTTATCAAGAAGAAAGATGGATCCATGAGGCTATACATTGATTACAGGGAAATCAATGTAATTAAAATAAATAATAAGTATCTTATGCCATGAATTGATGATTTTTTTTATCAAATTCAGGGAGAACAATACTTTTTAAATATTGACCTTCAATCTATATATCATCAACTGTGTGTGAGGAAAGAAGATATTCCAAAAACAGCATTTCAAACTAGGTATGGGAATTATGAGTTTACAGTGATGCCTTTTGGACTGACTAATGCACCCTATATTTTAATGGATTTAATGAATAGAGTTTTCAAGGAATATATTGATAACTTTTTTGTGTTGTTTATCGATGATATCCTAGTATACTCCAAAAGCTATGAAGACCTTGAGAATCACATGGGGATTATTCTGAAAACTCTTAGAAGAAATGAATTATATGGGAAGTTTAGAAAGTATGAATTTTGGATTTAATCAGTTTCTTTTATTGGCCATATTGTCTCTAAGGATGGAATCTTAGTTAATCCTATCAAGACAAAGGCAATCCAAGAATGGCCAATGCCAACAAACATAACCAAGGTACGCAGTTTTATTTGCTTAGTAGGTTACTATCGGTATTTCGTTTAAAATTTCACCCGACTGGATAACCCACTAACCAAGCTTGCACATAAAGAGGTTAAGTTTGTATGGATGAAATAATGTATAGAAAGCTTTGAAGAATTGAAAATAATACTGGTCAGTGCTCCAATTTTTACTCTTTCATCAGAAAATGATGGATTTGTGATATACAGTGATGTATCAAAGAATAGATTGGGTTTCATCCTTATGAAAAATGATGAAGTTATTGCTTATGAATCAAGGTAGTTGAAGACTCATGAGAAAAATTACGCAACTCCTGATCTTGATTTAGAAGTTGTAATATTTACTATAAAAATATGGAGACATTATCTCTACGATGAAATATGTGAGATATACATGGATCGCAAGAGTTTGAAATACATTTTTACATAAAAAAGAACTCAACATGAGGCAAAGGAGATGGCTCGAGTTACACAAATATTATGATTGTTCAATTCATAACCATCCCAAAAAGTAAAATAAGGTGGTAGATTTATTAAGGAGGAAATATTATGGACTCCTGACCCAAATGAGGATTGAGAGAGATCCTATATTCATGGATCTACTAAATATAGATATGGGAATTGTTAAAGAAGGGGGAAAATCTTTCCTCATTCAAATTATTATTGGACCATCTTTACTAGAGAATATAAAAATCTCTCAATCTAATGGTGAGAACATATACAAGAAAATTAATGTTGTTAAGGATGGGAGATTGGCAGACTTCCTATATAAAGAAGGAGTTATGAAATTTGGGAAGAGGTTATGCATTCCATCAGTACCTAAGCTAAAAAGGGAAATATTAGATGATGCCCATAGCTCAAATTTAACTATACACCTGGGTAGCACAAAGATGTAAAGAGAACTGAAGGAATATTTTTGGTAGGATAATATAAAGCAAGAAATTGCTGACTACATGTCAAGGTGTCTAGTTTTTCAACAAGTGAAGGCAGAGAGACAACATCCTAGAGGGGTGATTCAACCTCTACTTAATTCTTATGTGTAATTGGGATGACATTATGATGGATTTTGTCACATGACTATCGAGGACACCTAGAAGGAATGATGCAATAAGGTTAATTGTTGATCATCTCACAAAATCAGTACATTTCCTTGCTATAAGAGAGGATTTACCACTTGATTGCTTGGAAAGACTTTATATTAATGAAGTTATAAGACTTCATGGTGCACCTCTATAGATTGTGTCTAATTGAGATCCCTAGTTTAAATGAAAATTTAGGAAAAGTCTCCAGAAGGCTTTGGATACCGAGTTTCATATGAGTACTGATTATCACCCCCAAACCGACGGACAGTCTGAAAGAACTATTCAAACACTGGAAGACATGTTGAGATCATGCTATCTTGACTTTCAAGGTACATGGATCAATACTTACCTTTTGTGGAATTTTCCTACAACAATAGTTTCCATTATAGTATTCAAATGGATCCATATGAAGCATAATATGGAAAGAGATGTCAAACTCCAACTTGTTGGGACGAAGTTGGTGAAAGAAAACTTATAGGCCTAGAACTTATTGAAGAGAACATGAAAAAGTTAAAGACAATTCAATCCCATATTAAAGCATCCCAAAGTAGGCAGAAGAGTTATACTGACAACCAGAGAAAGAATTTGGAATTCTAAGTGTGAGATCATGTCTTTCTGAAAGTATCTCCACGGAAGGGTGTCTTAAGGTTCGGTAAAAAAGGGAAACTGACCCCTAAGTACATCGGACCATTTGAAATTCAGGTAAGAATCAGAGCTATAGCTTACCGTTTAGCAATGATGCCAAGTATCTCCAAAGTTCATGATGTGTTCCATGTGTCATTGTTGAAGAAATACATGCCAGACCCAATTCATGTACTCACCTATGAAGAAATAGAACTGGAACCTGATTTTTCATACTGTGAAGAGCCTATCGGGATTCTTGACACAAGGTAGCAGGTATTGAGAAATCATACATCTCCTCTATTAAATGTTCTTTATAGAAACCATAATATGGAGGAAGAAATGTGGTAACCTGAGGATGTTATGAAGAATAACCACCCACGTCTTTTTGAAGGGCTTTATAAATGAAAAATTTTGAGAACGAAATTTCCAAAGGAGGGAATAATATAACACCCCAAACATTTTATGATATGTTTCTCTTAAATACATTATATTCATAGTCTATATTTCATAAAGAACTGAGTTTCTTTGAAACAACACTTGGTTATTTATGAGATATTCATAACCTATCCATTAAACAAAAATTTTCCATTTCTATATTTTGGATTTTGAAAAATGGACATACACGGTTGTCATCAGGGTGATATTTATAATTTAATATAATTAACATAATTATTGGTGAATAGTAACCTAACCTTATGAATAGTAACCTAACCTTATGAATATTAACATACCCTTATGAATAGTAATATGACTCTTATAGATGGTAACCATACCTATGAATGTGTAAATAAAATTTAGACACCTTAAAAATGAAGATGAATATTTTAAGTGTTTGTATTTTTTATAAAATAATGATTTTATTTAAATATTAAAATTATCATATTTAGAAAATTATTTTTAAAAAATGAGTTCATTTATGGATTCTACACATTGAAAAATGGTTTGGTTGAATTTTTGGGATTTTTCTAAAATACTTGAATTTTTGTGAATAGTAAAATACATTAATTTACCATATAAATACATTATAAATTAAATTAACTATTCCTAACATCATGAGTGATGTAAGAACCCAAATCTTGAACTCAAATGCTCTTATTACTATTCTAGTTCATGGAATAGTCACTATTCCTTGTCTTGAGAAGAAATAATAAATTAATGATTATAATATTAAGAAAACTCTCCTCCCCTCCACTATATAAACCACCTCTCAGCCCCTCTTCCTCCCACACCACTCAAGTTCCAATACTTGCCTAAATTATACCAAATACTCTTTCAAATCCCTCTCCCCGCATACAAGGAATTTTGGTCTCACCAAAATTCCAAAAACAAAGGTATTAAGGAGTTTCTCAAGGAGGAGTACTCAAGAGGTGAACCTCTCTTCCTTTTTCTTTCAATTTCTTTTACAATTTCCATTCTTTTGTTATCTATTCTCAACTAACCTAATCCAAATGTCGTGATAATTATAGTACCTTACATGTACTGTATTTTTATTATTCTAATGTAATGTTTTAGCATAATCTCACTTTTCCCCTCCTTTTATACTATAAATGCAAACACCGTCTGAGATTTGTTAATTTATCACACACAAGGAAGATAGGTTTTAAATTTGCATTACCATATTCAATACTAGTCATTAAACCTTTTTAATGGTTGAAATAGATAATAATATATGTATTTTATCTTATTTAATGTTTTGTAATCCTTACACATTCATAATATAGAATAATAATACAAAACAAATTCATTGTGCACAAAACTGCCAAGCTAAATCCAAGCGTTTATCATTAACTTATCAAATGATTCATCCTCATGGTATATAACCAAAATTATTATAAGATAATTTATATCTCTTTAGTGTCACTAATATTATATATCAACAATTCTGTATGTTTAACCACATTTCAAATGAACTTCCATCCATGAATACAAGTAAACGGATCATGAAAACAAAGGAAGAAAATGTGTCCAAAACAATAAAATTGAACCTCTTAAACCTATAAAAAAGGACATTAATGAACCTAATAAGGTTATAAAATATCAATTAAATGTTTTTGAGGTTATTTAATTATTAACTAATGAATATAAATTTGATTATTCAGGTCGTTAAGAATAATAAAGAACACCTTCGAGGATAAGGTAAGGGATCCTCTCTCTCTCACTTTTATTCAAGAATCCCCCTATGTTGTGTCCTTTTATTTTTAATTACTAATGATGAGGTATTCTTTATAACCTACCCCATACTTCCCATATTATATATATATTATTGTATACCCCTTTATCTCTCATTAATCCCTCAAAAGAACACTCGTTACCATACCGAAATGTTTGTATGGGGTTTTCTCATCTCACTTTAATTTCTGTGAGATTTCCAATGTTTGCCACTTATTTCATGAATGTGGTGTATGTGTACTACCATTTTTCAAATAATATCATGATTATATTTATATTCATGGTATTCAATGATTCATTTTAGGGTTATTAAGTTTTGGTCATATGATTCGACTGATTACATTGTGGTAAGGGACTTTGTCTCAATTTTCCATTTCGTTGTGACTTACTTTATATTGTGAATCTAATAATTCTTATGTGGTGTACCTAATTCCCATTTGAGATCACTTTTCATTTGAAATTATATTTCTATTAAATATCCATATTCTCATATCATGGATAATATTATTGTCTAAGTCGTATACCATTTTACAAATGGTGTTTATTTTGAATGTTGTTTTAATTGTGGAAGTGTTGATGAATCTGTATCCTTTATTCTATATGTATAATGTAAATTCATATTTCTATTATATTGAATCTATATATAAAGAATTATTTGGACATGAATTTATGGGTGGGTCCCGTTATATCCTCTCGATGCATCGACAAGTCTCGTGAGACAATCAGTTGCTGATAAACCCTTCAAGTTTGTTTCCAAAAATCATACGGGTTTCTACCCACAGACTTAAATCATTTTGACAGTATTGTGGTATCATGTTTGAGATACATGACATCCAAATAATAATTATTATCTTTATTCATTATCAATTATTACTATCCATTAGGTTTTCACTATGAAAAAATCTATGGATGCAGTTTCATTCTCAGTTTATTAATGGCATGAGTTTTCATTTATTCACCATGCCATATTGACTATGATAAGTTGTTTATGATCCCATTGTTTATGATACAATTATTAATGATTCATTATTCTTCTATTTTTAACCCTTAATTATCATTTGATATCTCCCCTTTCATATGTTTACCTTTAACAGGTTATGAAGAGGAGATCATTTATTGAGTTTCTGTGGATGTAGTTTTTAGTTTTTGTTATGTATTGTAATTTTTTAACTTTACCAATGTAATTTGAGTTACATATATGTATATAGTTTCTTCAAGACTAATAAATTGATCGTTCCTTCAGGATTTCATTCCTTTTAAGCATTCCAATGTGATAAGTAGTGCACTGGCTCCAGTCTAGTGGGGTCAGGGTATTACAGATGGTATCAGAGGAAGTTTAGTAGATAACTTGGAATGTAGATTAGAAAATGTATATTAGGGAACAAAGACCTAATTTAGTATTTGAGGACAAACATACTAGAACCTCCTAAAATTTTGGTAAGGAATATATTATGTGGATCTTTCTAGAAAATACATCCTTGTCTGGATACAAACAGGTAGAGGTGGCTCTGGCAGAGATGTACCTAGGAGTGAAAACTTCGTCAAGAAGTTTAGAGCTTGACCTGGGGTATCTTGGTACATGACAACAGGACTTGCTAAACTCTTGGTATTGACACTCCTGGAGGATGTGCTTTAGATAATTTACATTTTCATTACAATCCATTATGAAGGATTTTAATGTAAATTTTTCCTCATAGAACCCATGTTTATGAGATTAGCTATGCATAGAATTTTAATTTATGATAAGTACTTTTCTAGTTGAGACTATAAATTATGATTCATAACCAAATATAGTGTATTACATTATTTAGAAATGGCGCCTAATGGAATAATTGGAATCAAAACTCATGGGAAATGTAGATATTTCCCCATTGAGCAAGTCAACACAGTCAATGTGGGAGCGGATCATATCATGACCATATTGGGACAACTTACTCAGGTCGTAACGAATAACCATACTAAACATGTGTTGGATCATTTCATACAAATGAAGCTGCCAGATTTTAGTGGGACTATGAATCTGATGGTAGCTGAGCAGTGGACCAAGTCCCTTGAAAAGATATTCACGGTATTAAGATACAATTAAAATGAAAAGGTAGTGCTGGTAGTATATTGTCTCAAGGGAGATGCATATCAATAGTGGTCCTTGATCCAGAATACCATAGAGGAATAATAAATAGAAGATATAAAATGGATTACTTCTAAGGAAATATTATTTGAAAAATATTTCTATCATGATCAACAAACCGAAATAAAGAGGAAATTCCTTGGCTTAAGTCAAATGGAAGAAGACAGTGTCATAGAGTATGAGGCTAGATTCATAAGGCTAGCCAGTTATTCCATATATTTTGTACGTGACTCGGAAGATAAGATTGATCATTTCTTTGAAGTTCTTAAGCCAAGTATTCGAAGGGCACTGGACTCTCAAACATTTTCATCATATGATGAAATTTTATCAAGTTCCATCAAAACATAGAAGGAATTTTCTAGATCAAATTTTTTCAAGGAAAAAAATATAAGAAGTGGTACTCTGATAACCAAGGAAATGGTGAAGCACCAAAGAAGAACAAGGGAATGAGTCAATTCCCATTATGCGAGAATTTTGGAAAGAATCATCCCAAGAAATGATTTAAAGGCATGGGAGTCTTCTATAAGTTTGGAGAAAAGGGTCATCGATCTAATGAATGAAAGGGGAATAAACAGGTCAATGATGTTCAATGATACGATTGTAGAGAGATGAGACACTATGCAAGTGAGTTTCCTAAGCGCTAAGGAAACTTTCCTCAGAAAAGACCACAAGATCAAGGGAAAGCTTATGCGATTAAAACTTCATAGGTTGAAGTTCCTAATGATGTGGTGGTGAGTACTTTAATTATTTACTCAAACTTTTCCAATTCATTATTTGATTCTAAATCATCACATTCATTTATATCTTCTCAGTTTTCCAAAAAAAATAGACATGTCAAATTTGATTTAATAAAGGATCTGTTAGTAAAAACTCTTAGGGGATGTATCATTGCAACAAAGGTATGTTGATCAGTCTCTCTCATGACACATAAATGTTCTTTAGTTGCTAACATTATCGTCATACCAAGATTGACTTTGATATAATTCTCGGTATGAATTGGCTATCAAAATATGATGTGAAGATCTATTGCAAGAACAAGGAAGTTACAATTTTTGAAAATGGTGTAGAATCCCTTATCTTTAGAGAAGAAACATCGCCATATGATTCTTATCTAGATCCACCCCTAGTAGCCCAACTGAATGCAATCTTGGAGAGGAATAGAACCCATTATCTTTGGGTGAGGAAATAAATCTTCAAATTGAAGAAGTACATATAGTGCAAGAATACATTGATGTATTTCCATAGGATTTACCTAGACATCATCCAGATCAGGAAGTTGAGTTCTATATAGATTTAATTTCTGGTTCAAGACCTATATCAAAGACTCCCTATAGAATATCCACTATGGAGTTAGTGGAGCTAAAGAAACTACTAGAGGAATTAAGTGACAAAGGATTTATTCAACCTAGTGTTTCTCCATGGGGATCCCCTTTCCACTTTGTTAAGAAGAAAGATGGATCCATGAGGATATGCATTGATTACAGGGAAATCAATGTTATTACAATAAAGAATAAGTATCCTCTGCCACAAATTGATTATTTATTTGATCAACTTCAGGGAGCACAATACTTTTCTAATATTGAACTTCGATCTGGATATCATCAATTGTGTGTGAGAAAATAAGATATTCCAAAGATAGAATTTTAAATGAGGTATGGGAATTACGAGTTTATAGTGATTCTTTTTGGACTAACTAATGAACCCTCTGTTTTCATAGATTTAATGAATAGATTTTTCAAGGAATATCTCGATAACTTTTTTGTGGTATTTATCAATGATATCCCGGTATAATCCAAAAGCTATGAAGATCATGAGAATCACTTGCGGATTATTCTGAAAACTCTTAGAAGTAATGAATTATATGGGAAGTTTAGCAAGTGTGAATTTTGGCTTCAATCAGTTTCTTTTCTTGGCCATATTTTCTCTAAGGATGGAATCTTAGTAGATCCTATGAAGACAAAGGAAATCCAAGAATGGCCAACACAAACAAACATAACCAAGGTACACATTTTTATTGTCTTAGAAGGTTACTATCAGAATTTCATTCAGAATTTTTCCTAATGGATAACCCGCTAACCAAGCTCACACGTAAAGAGGCTAAGTTTGTATGGATGAAAGAATGTACGTAATGCTTTGAAAATTTGAAAATAAAATTGGTTAATGCTCTAATGTTGACTCTTCCATTGGGAAATGATAGATTTGTGATATACAGTGATGCATCAAAGAATGGAAATGGTTGTGTCCTTATGAAAAATGATAAAGTTATTGCTTATACATAAAGGTATTTGAAGACTCGTGAGAAAAATTACCCAACTCATGATCTTGAGTTAGCATCCATAATATTTTCTCTAAAAATATGGATACATTATCTCTACGATAAAATATGTGATATATACACAGATCAAAAGAGTTTGAAATACATTTTTACACAAAAAGAACTCAATATGAGGCAAAGGAGATGGATCAAGTTACTCAAAGATTATGATTGTTTAATACACTACCACCTCAGAAAGGAAAATAATGTGGTAGATGCATTAAGCAGGAAAGATCATGGACTCTTGACCTAAATGAGGATTGATAGAGATCCTATATTCATAGATCTACAAAATATAGATATGGTAATTTTTAAGGAAGTGGAAACATCTTTCCTATTTCAAAGGATTGTTGAAACATATTTATTAGAGAAGATAAAAATCTCTCAATCTGATGATGAGAATCTGCACAATGAAATTAATGCTGTTAAAGATGGAAGATTGGAAGACTTCGTGTATGAAGAATGAGTTATGAAATTTGGGAATAGGTTATGCGTTCCATCACTACCTGATCTAAAAAAAGAGCTATTAGATGATGCTCATAGCTCAAATTTCTCTATACACCCAGGTAGCACAAATATGTATAGATATCTGAAGGAATATTTTTGGTGGGATAATATGAAGGGAGAAATTGCTGACTACGTGTCAAGGTGTCCAGTTTGTCTACAAGTGAAGGAAGATAGAAAACATCCTAGAGGGGTGATGAAACCTATACCTATTACTATGTGGAATTTAGATGACATTATGATGGATTTTTTCATCAGACTACTAAGGAAACCTAGAAGGAATGATGCAATATGGGTAATTGTTGATCATCTCACAAAATCAGCACATTTCCTTGATATAAGAGAGGATTTACCACTTGAGCGCCTTGAAAGAATTTATATTAATGAAGTTTTAAGACTTAATGGTGGACCTATATCTATTGTATCCAATCAAGATCCCTAGTTTACATCAAAATTCTGGAAAATTCTCCAGAAGACTTTGGATACTGAGCTTCATATGAGTACTGCTTATCACCCCCAAACCAACAGACAGTCTGAAAGGACTATTCCAACATTGGAGGACATGTTGAGATCTTGCTCTCTTGACTTTCAAGGTATGTGGGATAAATATTTACCTTTGGTGGAATTTTCTTACAATAATAGTTTCCATTCTAGTATTCAAATGGCTCTATATGAAGAAATATATGGAAAGAGATGTCAAACTCCAACATGTTGGGATGAAGTTTGTGAGAGGAAACTTATAGGCCCAGAACTTATTGAAGAGACCATAGCAAAGGTAAAGACAATTCAAGACCATATTAAAGCATCCCAAAGTATGCAGAAGAGTTATACGGACAACCAAAGAAAGGATTTGAAATTCCAAGTGGGAGATCATGTCTTTCTGAAAGTATCTCCATGGAAGGGTGTCTTAAGGTTAAATAAGAAAGGGAAACTAACCCCTAGGTACATCAAACCATTTGAAATTTTGGAAATAATAGGATCTGTAGCTTACTGTTTAGTAATTCTGCCAAGTCTCTCCAAAGTTTATGATGTGTTCCATGTGTCATTGTTGAAGAAATACATGTCAAACCCAATGAATGTACTCACCTATGAAGAAATAGAACTGGAACTTAATTTGTCATACTGTGAAGAGACTATTGGGATTCTTGACACAAGGGAGACGGTATTGAGAAATTGGACAACTCATATAGTAAAGGTTCATTAGAGAAACCATATTATGGAGGAATAAATTTGGTAACCTGAGGATGTTATGAAGAAGAACCACCCACATCTTTTTAAAGGTCTTTATAAATGAAAAATTTTGAGGATGAAATTTATGAAGGAGAGAATTATATAACACCCCAAACATTTTATGGTATGTTTCTCTTAAATACATTCTAATCATAGCCTATATTTCATAAAGTAATGAGTTTATTTGAAACAAAACTTGATTGTTTATGAGATATTCATAACCTAGCCATTAAATATAAATTTTCCACTTCTGTGTTTTGAATTTTGAAAAACAGGCATGCACGATTGTGATCAGGGTGATATTTAGAGTGTGATGGAATTAACGTAATTTTTGGTGAATAGTAGCCTACACTTACGAATAGTAACCTACCCTTATGAATAGTAACCTACCCTTATGAATAGTAACCTAACCTTACGAATAGTAACTTACCCTTATAAATAGTACTATGACTCTTATGAATGGTAACCATAACTATGAATGTATAAATAAAATTTATGCACCTTAAAAATGAAGATGAATGTTTTAAGTGTTTGTATTTTTTTGATTAAATAATGTTTTAATTAAATATTAAATTTATCATATTTATAAAGTTAATTTTGAAAAATGTAGTTCATTTTTTGATTCTACACATCGAAAAATGGTTAGGGTGAAAATTTGAGATTTTTCTGAAATACTTGATTTTTTGCTGAATAGTAAAATACATTAATTTACCGTATAAATTCATTATAAATTAAACTAACTATTCCTAGCATCATGAGTGATGTAAGAACCCAAATATAGAACTCACATGATCTTATTACTATTCTAGGTCATGTAATACTCACTATTTCTTTTCTTTAGAATAAATAATAAATTAATGATTATAATATTAAGAAAACTATCCTACCCTCCACTATATAAACCACCCCTCACCCCCTATTCCTCCCACACCGCTCAAGCTTCAATACTTGCCTAAATTATTCCAAATACTCTTCCCAAGACCTCTATTCATGTCCAAGGCCTTCTGTTCTCATCGAAAGTCCAAAAACAAAGTTCTTAAGGAGTTTCTCAAGGAGGAGTACTCAAGAGGTGAACCTCTCTTCCTTTTTCTTTCAATTTCTTTTACAAGTTCCATTCTTTTGTTCTCTCTTATCACCTAACCTCATAAAAAAGCCATGATAATTCCATTACCTTAAATATAATGGGTTTTAATTATGGTAATCTAATATTTCATCATAATCTCTCTTTTCCCCTCCTTGTATACTATAAAAGCAAACACCGTCTGAGATGTGTTAATTTATCACACTCAAGGAAGACGGGTTTTCAATTTGCATTACCATATTCAATACTGGTCATGAAATATTTTTAATGGTTGAACCAGATAATAATATATGTATTTTATCTTATTTAATGTTCTTTAATCCTTACACACTCATAATATGGAATAATAATACAAAACAAGTTCATTGTGCACAAAACTGTCAAGCTAAATCTAAGCATTTATCATTAACTTATCGAATGATTCATCCTCATGGTATATAAAAAAAATCATTATAAGATCATTTATATATATTTAATGTCACTAATATTATATATTAATAATTTTTTATGTTTAACCACATTTCAAACTAACTTCCATTCATGGATACAAGTAAACAGATCATGAAAACCAATGAAGAAAATGCTTCCACAACAATAAAATTGAACCTCTTAAACCCATCAAAAAGGCCATTAATGAATCTAATAAGGTTATAACATATCAGTTAAATGTTGATTAGGTTATGAAATTATTAATTAATGGAGATAAATTTGATTATTCAGGTCGTTAATAACAATCAAGAACACCTTCGAGGATAAGGTAAGGGATCCTCTCTCTCACTTTTATTCAAGAATCCCCCCTATGTTGTGTCCTTTTATTTTTAATTATTAATGATGGGGTATGTTTTTTCACCTCCCCCATACTGACCATATGATATATAAATGATTTTAAACCCCTTTATCTCTCATTAATCCCTCACAAGAACACCTATTACCATGTCGAAATGTTTGTAAGGGGTTTTCTCATCTCACTTTAATTTCAGTGGGATTTCCAGTGTTCTCCACTTATTTATTAAATGTGGTGTATGTGTACTGAAATTTTTTATATAATATAATTATTTTATTTATATTCATGGTATTTAATGGTTTATTTTATGGTTATTAAGTTTTGTTCATAAGATTCAACTGATTACATTGTGGTAAGGGACTTTGTCTCAATTTTCCATTTCGTTGTAACTTTCTTTGTATTGTGAACCTAATAATTCTTATGTGGTGTACCTACTTACCATTTGAGATAACTTTTAATTTGAAATTATATTTATATTAAATTTACATATTCTCATATCATGGATATGATTATTGTCTAATTCGTATACCATTTTACATATGGTGTTTATTTTGAATGTTGTTTTAATTTTGGAAGTGTTGATGAATTTGTATCCTCTATTCTATATGGATAATGTAAATTCATATTGATATTGTATTGAATATATGTATAAATAATTATTTGGACATGAATTTATGGGTGGGGGATATTATATCCCCTCGATACATCGATAGGTCTCATGAGACAATCAGTTGGTGACAAACCCTTCGAGTTTGTTTCCAAAAATCCGATAGGTTTCTACCCAAAGACTTAAACCGTTTTGATGGTATAGTGGTATCATGTGACAGATACATGAAATCCAAATAATAATAATTATATTTATTCATTATCATTTATTACTATCCATGAGGTTTTCACTATGACAAAATCTTTGGATGCAGTTTCATTCTCAGTTTATTAATGGCATGAGTTTTTCATTTATTCACCATGCCATATTGACTATGCCAAGTTGTTTATGATTCAGTTATTATTGATTCATTATTATGATATTTGTAACCCTTATTGATCATTTGATCTCACCCCTTTAATTTTATTACCTTTAAGATGTTATAAAGAGGAGATCATTTATTGAGTTTCTATAGATGAAGTTTTTAGTTTTTGTCATGTATTGTAATTTGTTACCTTTCCCAATGTAATTTGAGTCACGTCTATGTATCTAGTTTCTTCAATAATTATAAACTGATCATTACTTTTGTATTTTATTCCTTTTAAGAATTCCAATGTAATAATTAATGCATCGGCTCTAGTCTAGAGGGGTCGGGGTGTTACATGTAACCCCGTTTCAAAACAGAAATATTTTAAGTCATCGTTAGGTATCAATTCTAAAGAAAAATGGACCAAATTTTTTATTTGGTTTACATGATCTATCATAGTTTAGTTTCCTTACTAAAGGTTCATAAACTATTGGTAATTAATAAGATTCAATGTATCGGTATAAAATTAATGGGTAAAGATAACCTTTAAGTCTTTCCACTCTAATTTTTCATGATTCTTTGCTTGCACCATCGGTTCCCACCACCTGCAGTGAAGAACCTCATACATGAAGGTTACACACTTCATATTAACCACATCCATAGTCAAAAAAGCTTAAGATTCTTCTGATATTATCTAATCAATAATAATATTCTTGAGGATCATTGGTCCTATGAAAAAATGGATTCTTATGATTAAGAAACTCTTGATCCTAATCCCTATCTCTACTCAAGCTATAACTTGATTCCTTAGCCTAAGGAGGGAAAAATCCCTCCACTTATTCCATATATCAAACTATTTAAACTTCATATTTTATTAAATTCTGATCTACCATGGGATTTTCCCATGTAAATTTATCTATGGATCCCTATAGAGGGTTCTCATGAGGTATTTTTAAGAGAATAGAACTATAAAAAACCAACAAATCAAGAAAATAGGCCATAAAAACAAATAAATAATCTCAAATCACAAGAACTTGTAAATAAATTGCATAAAATATTGAAATAAAAAATCATATTCTTTCATAATATATGGTTTATATATATGATCTACATCCCATAAACTTTAACCATAAAATAAAAAATAAATTTAACTCAAAAGAAAAACATAACATCCCAATGCCCCTTAGTAACTCAAGGTAGGGTTCTTGGTGTGTTGGTTGGGAACATTTTTGTAATACTTACTTGGGATTTGACAATCCTATATCTTGCCTACCAAGACATCCCAAATATCATAAACCAAAAATCTGTAATTGATACCATTTTATCACAATCCAATATAAGCTACCCTTGAACCAGTCACTTGATCTAGTCATTAGAAAGGCTCAAAGGGTATTTTCAATAACCATGAGCTAGAAACTGGTGTTTAGGAATCAATAAACACTTTTTGGAATGGTTTTACCAGTTAAAACCATATAATGAATCCAATTATATGACCCACCATAAAATTTCCATGCTTTGGAAAGTCATGTTTCTAGTTAGAGGAAACTAAAACAATAATCACATGGGAAAAAAGTATATATGAAATATCATAATAAAAAGATCACAAATAAAAAAAATATCATAGTCACCATACCATAATCAAAAATAGTCAAGAATTTACACATATGAAAAATGGAACAATATGGGAAGTTGATATAGTGACACATAAGAGTAAGATTCAACCATTATGATTAAAATAAATCAATATTTGTTACCCATTATCATGTGATATGATGGATAATACACACTATGTCACCACCAACATCTCATATACCTCTAATTTGAGTACTCACTACCACCAAGTGGAGCCTTACCTTTAACTTTATCATAAAAAATAAGGTATGCATACCCTCATTTTTTGTATGTAGAGTGTGAGCACAACTAACCTAGTAGGATCCCAATAAGTGTTTCATATTATATATTTTTTAAATAAAACTAAGAATGCAAGTTTAGAAATATAAAATATAAAAAATAATCTTTTAAATATTTTTAAAAAGTGTAGTAGATAACAGTTTAAAGATATAAAAGAAAATTTAAGATAAAGAATCAATTTAAAACTAGCACAATGGGAAATTCCTAGGTCATTAATAGTCTGGTCCATCTAGTATCTCTACACACTTGATGA
The DNA here is from genome assembly GCA_963277665.1 of Viscum album. Taxonomy (NCBI): domain Eukaryota; kingdom Viridiplantae; phylum Streptophyta; class Magnoliopsida; order Santalales; family Viscaceae; genus Viscum; species Viscum album. Next base: position 2,024,877,527 of record OY728131.1, read on the forward strand.
TAAAACCAACATAATCAAGTGTGTGAACACCCTTGGAGAAATTAATCTCAAGGATTTTCGGGAAGGGGCATCCCACCAAGTGACTCCTCATCATGTCATAATATGTTTAGTTAGTGTTGTTGTGTGAATTCAATACTAGGGAGGGAAAACCATGCCTATTTTTGCTTATCCTAATTCCCCGCACTTAATTACCTAGGATCCCATGTGTTTTCCCTCACTTTATAGGTATCCCATTTTATCATTTTTCATCATTTTTCTATTTCAAAGGGGTGTCTCTTCAATCAAAACAAAACATCTTCTAATTCATTTCTAAACCAAGGTCTTCAGGACACTTTAATCTTCAAAACAAAAATGGAAATAATTTCTAAACAATTGTAACATATTAAAAAGCTTTCAAAGATAAATTTACATTATTTAAACTATTTATAATGTTCTTTATAATCAATAAATCATTTTTGGGTTATGAAAAAAACAACTTATGAAACCATCTACCTCAATCAATCCAAACCACTTTTTACCAAATAGAATCCACTGTCAAGGGAGAGAGTCAATATTAAGAAGGAAAAAATACCATAAAAGAAGAAAAACCTCACATTAGGTTGGGAAAACATGAACCATAGGTCTCTATGATCTTCTGGAGAAGGAAAACCAAATAGGAATGAAATAAAATAAATAAGGGGAACAAAAAAGAAACACTTACCAAGTGATCTTCTTAAAGAATTCAAAAAAATCCCACTAAAAATCAAGGAAAAGAGGAGGGGGGATGTGTTCTAGAATTAGGGGCCTAGAGTAGTAGAAATAGAGATATAATGAGATGTAAATTAGGTTAAATTGAGTAAGTAAAAATGGGGATTTCATTTTTAAAAAAATCTGGGTAGACCACATGATTTAGCCGCACAGTTTTCCAAACTGTGCACCAACTATGTGGATCGGCATTACTTTACCTAGGAACATATATGTATATTCTTGATGCTCTAGTAAACCATGTGAAAACTATGAAAATACACTCTATCAAAAACTATAAACCTATTTAATAGTTTCTGTATATTAACTATTAACCATGAACTAACCATGTGACAGCCAAGTTTTTCCCAAATTTTTAAAATTTCAAAGAAAAACACATGAGAAAGATGGAATGGAAAGTAAAACTAATAAATATATGATCAACACCTAAAAATGAAGTCATGGTTGTAATAGGGGAGGGTTGTTTTATTAAATTTTTTAATAAGGTTTATTAGAAATTTCATGGTGTGAACATCTGTGTGAAAATGAATTTTTTAGGCCTATTTTTAAAACCTCTAAGTTCCTTTATGACAAAGTGGGGACTTAGAGAGCATGAATTAAGTTGAGAAATGGTTATAAATACTAGAGATAAAATTAAATACTTTATCCCTTGTCATGGTAGAGTAAAAATTTTGGGTTTTTAACATGTGAAAAGGTGACAACATGGATTAGATGTAATAAAACTTGCTAGAAATTGATTAACTGACTTGATTTGATTATATTTTAATATGAAATAGTGTGAGTTTATTTTTATAGATATGATTAATTTTCGATTATTTTCAAGAAACATGGAATTTTTTGGTTTTTTTTGATGAAATGGGGAGTATCATAAGTTTTTTTTCAAAATGGGGAGTTTTCAAAAAGAATATTTTTAGGATTAAAACATGGTTTATAAAATATTTCATTAAAGATAAAAAATATTTTTTTCATAAGAAATGTGTTTTTAAAATAAATGTTTTAGTATATTGGATTTTATAACTTGGTTCTTAAGTGCTTTAAATAAATCATTTTTATAGATAAAATTGTGTTGATTTATCATTATTGATTAGCATTACATTTCAGTGTTTCTCATGCATGGATGTTTATCAAAGTCATTATATAAATCTTACTGAGTTTATACTCAACTCTACATGTGTACTTCATAGATATTTAGAAATAATTTATCATGTTTAACGTAAAGGAAAGGTCTCAAAATTTTTTGGGGGAGAGTCATAGATCCACTATAGAAACATGGAAAGAGGACTTGGTGTCTTAGACTTGAGTCTCTTTTTTTACTTGGTGTCAATATATGTTATTGTACATAGTCATAGGATTTTATGAAAAAAATATTTTTACTAAAATTTCAAAGTCTTTGGGATAAAAATTACATTTCACATACATTTATACGTATTTTAGTTAATTTTTGTTAGAATCCTACTCTAATGGTTTATTTTATCCCTCAGTAGTAGCTTCTAATCCTTAGAAATTAGGGGAACTCTCATGAGGCTCTGTGGAACTTCAATTCGGGTCTTGGGATTCAGGTTCTTGGGTCCGGGTGTTACAAAACAAGTGTTCATATATTATCTTATAATAGATTCATAATTATGGATTAGGGATGAAATTATCTAGTATTAAGGACACAAATCCTATTCATGTAAATATTTATTTATTTGGAATCATTGAAAAAATATAGGAGTTAAACTATAAGGAATTTTATGTGATAATTTTCTAATATAGAGGGTTGATAATGGGATTATAGTAAAATTTAATTAATTGGAATTCATAAAATTGGATTTTAGTAAAGAAGGATATAAAGATAAGATCTTTATAATTGAATCACAAGCATTGTGGTTTTTATACACACGATTCTATAAATTAAGTTTGGTTAATTGTTATTTTGGTAGTGAAAAAAATGTGGAATTAAGTTTCAATACATTGAAAAACTATCCTTTTACTTTGGAAATCAAAAATATTTCACTCAATACCCAATGGAGATGATGTCATGTATATTTTAGGTGACCATAGAGAGTGAATTTGGATAATTGATATAGAGAAAAATATAATTCAACCATTAAAGTAAAAACAAGATTGCAAAATATAGGTTTTTCATCATTGGGGTTTTTTGTATATGATATTTTTTATATCTATGTAATTTGTGTTTAATATAAAGATTACATATTCTAATTTATTTGTTAACTTTTGATGTTGGTAATGTCTTCACCACCATAAAGAACTACTCACTCTAATGAGCAATATTTTAGAGATCATAAAGGTTAGGAAAAAATTATGACTAGTTGGTAACATAAAAAAAGAGTGTTTTTAAAATATATATTTATTAAAAGTAATTAAATCAAGAAGTGAATATATAAATTTTTGGGTTATATTAAATGACCATGGTCTCCTAATTAACCCTAAAAAATAAATATTCATTATTTATGTTGGGGTATGTACCTGATTTAATATGATTTTCGACATAGATAGATGGCATGGTATTATAATTTTAATGAAGTACATTGTTTGGGGAGACATTGTAGTAACATACAGTTACACTTCATATTCATTTCTCATTGGATAAAATCTTGGAATGCTGGGGGTTTTTTAATTTTTTTATATTGTAAGATTTTAGAAATGATTTCATTTTAAAAGTTACTAGAAGATTACAATTATCTTTTGAACAGAATTTTCTACAAGATACTTGATAAATGTTGGTGTTAATGTAAATACCTACCCACTAGTATTATATGTCAACTTATTCTCCCAAGAAATTTAGAATTATATCATTTCCTGATGTAAGGAGGAGAATTTAAAAGTAAATTACAAGTGATTTTAATTTATTTGGCATCACATGTCTGAAGTAGTAATTTTCATTTATGTTACTTTATTTGACCTAACATGTTTTTAGGAACAAATCACTTGCTTTTCTGATGTGTGGCACTGTCAAAATGGCTAAAAATGAATGTTTTCCATTATAAAGAGATATTTTTGTTAGAAACACACGCCGCATGTTTAAAACTGATAAAATTATTTAGGGTTGTTGTAAAACTTTAGAAAAATGATTTTTGATTCATTTTTGATATATAGTAATGAACTACACATTATTCTGTTGTGAGGTGTGATTGGTATGACTAAAATTTAATGTTTTCTATTTTAGTGATATTTTAGTTCAATATTTGTGTCACGGGCTCAAAAATAAGTAAACACACTTGGTTTATCATGAAACACTAAGAAAAATATCCTAGATCCATTTATAACATGTATGAATGAACTACATTCCACTCCAATATGTGGTGTGGTTGGAATAACTAAAATTGTTTATTTTTAATTTAAAAATGATTTTTTAGTTGAAATCATGCTTTGTATGATCAAAACTGAGAAAACTCACCTAATATGTCATGAACCACTAGAAAAATTATCATATATAAATTTATAACATAGAGTAATGAACTAAACATAATTCCAATTTATTATGTACTAGGTATGACTCAAAGTGCATGTTTTCAATTAAAAAATGATATTTTTGTTCAAAATGATTGAAAAATGCTCAAAACTGAGAAAACAGGATCAGATTATTATGAAACTCTGGGAAAATGTGTTTTTATTCAATTTTGATCTATTGGGATAAATTTAACACTGTTTCAATTCACAATGTGGTTAAAATTGCATCAACTCTTATTTTCATGATTAGACCCCTTTAATGTTTCTATATATATATATCTAGGTTTTTATTCAGAGTTGACGCAACATTATGACTATCATAGGACCCTAGAATTAATATAATAAAAATATTAAATTTATTAAAGAATGTGTGAGTGATTTCTCTTAATAAATGAATTTATCATTGAATGTAGTCTTAGATGAGGAAAATGGGACCATTATTGGATTTAGAAAATGGGTTTTATCCTAAGCACAACATTAAGTTCATTCATATCATACCTTAGGTCGGTGTTGTGTCACATGTGGATGTTAGATGAAATACATAAATTAAATTAAATTATTTATTTATGCATATAACCTAATTATCCTATATTTAAACCAATTTATAGTAAATCCTCAGGGATAGTTACATAACCCTAAGAGATTGTTGGAGGAATGATCTCATTAGGATAATCTTCTGTAGATAAACATGGGAGGATTGAGGATGGACAATCGGATTCTCATGGGGTTTGTCATCGATGATAGAGTTTATGCATCTCACTAACGATGATGATGAAAAATCATTCTTCTCTAACTACCAATCTAATTTGGGGTCTGTCTTTTATTTATAGATTTCCATCCATTTATTCTTGAATTCTAGCATAGATTAATTTATCTTCTATAAATCTTAATTTTTTCCCATTTTCACATGGACCAATAAATTTTTCAATTTGGATTTATATTTGTATTATGATTTCTTCTTATTTCATCATTTTTCGTGGAAATGATCACTAAACAGAACCTTATCGGCCAATAATGTATCTCACTTTGATGTTTCTTTGGTTCTCTACCATCATTCATCGCGTTCTTCACTATTGGTCTTGTTTTGGGTGGAGGTTCGACTTTTTCTAATCTAATCCAAATAGTGATTGAACCATGGGATTTATATTGACAGTTTTGTGAATGAATTAAATGATCATGGTGCTCATAGATTCAAGGAACATTGGAAGAAATGAGATCAACAAATGGAATGAGCTTATAATTTCTCAAGTTTGAGCATACGAGAATGGTGGTCTTCAATGGTGATTCTCATTCTAATGATGTGAAGACTAGAAAAAAAAATCTTGGTTGTAGATCCATGATTAAAGCATTTGGAGACATCTACAATTATATTAATGGTGGAAGTGGTGAGATTTGTAAACACATAAAGATCCAGAATACTGGACTTTACTATCGACAAAATTCCCAAATACGCACCATATGTTTTAGGAGAACACACACCATCTAATACAATTTATGCAGCAAATGATGTTTCCAACTGATTTAAATATCAAATGGTCATGTTGTGGGTCAACATATCATGTGACCCTACCTGACCAGTCAATTCGTGTATAGGGAGTACATGCCTGGGACCTTGGGTCATCCCACACATCGTGTGGCTCCTAGAATACATCATGTACATGAACTTACTATACACTAAGTGGAGATACAGGACATGGGTAGGCTTGTACTTGGGAATACATTCTATTTACACTAAGGGACATTCCATGTAATTCACTTAGAAGATTTTACCTCTCATACCTCCTTCTTTAGGACTCATATTTGGTCCTACAATTAGTCTATTCTGATCATAATTCCATATAGGATGCGATGGCAGCCTCTATTTCATCACCTGAGATATGATTTGAGGTGATGTGAGTAGGATGCTTCTTCCAATGATGATTGTCCAAAGACATGGCTTGGGAAATATCATTAGAGTGATTTTGGGGTTGGTACTCCCTTATTGGTTGGGTTTTTCTAGGGCATGGGCCCTCATATATAGAAACCCTACCTTTTCTTAGATTACTATTACATCATTTTAATGATAAACAATATAATATTGCTACAAAACGAAGATCCAAAGGTTTAGTGTCTTGGGAAAATTAGGACCATTCATAAATTTTACTTAATAAGACATAAACATTTTTTTAATTCCTTCTTCTCTAGTTTCTTATTGGCCCTCATGTTCTTTATAGTACAAGTATTCACCTGAGGATATACATCATAAGGATGGGTGAACTAAAATCCCAGTAAGAAGATGAATAAGATACATGAAATGTGGGTGATCATAATCATCATCATCTTAACATAATCAAAGGATCGTAATCATAATCATTATAGGAATCATTAGATAAAGTCATGGAATGTGGAAATTCGTAAAAATGAAACATCATGTCTTAATGGTCAAATACCACACATATTTTTGAACAAAGCTAGAATCATGTTCATGGATAACATATGTTCATAATAATAACATCATCATTGTGAGAAAATATATATAATTTTCATGCATATTTTATATTATCTCATGAGATACATCACATTACCCAATGTATTGGAGCACTATATAATTCTGAGCTCACCTATCAGATCATAACATTTACATAATCATGCATGCCACATGGAACATATATCAATATTGAATATAAAATAACCCATGGAAAGAAATGGGTTTCATTTCATAAATAATGCATTCATGAATAAACTTTGGAGTTCCCAAAATAAATATGGAATAAAATGCTTGGTGTCAATCTTGAGTGAAGAGGAAACAATCACAAGAGAAGTAAGTGATATGGTTTAAGAAAGAAGAGTTATTTTGGAAAAATATTTAAATTTTTCATAAAACTAGATTAGAAACATGTATATCCCAGAAAAGAAAATGTGGGGAAAAATAAATGATATTAAAGAAACATCCATACTAAAAATGGAGTGAAAGAGGGAGAACCTAAGGAAATGGAGTTGGGTTCGATAATTCCCCTTACCTTATGCCTAAGTGATTTCTTCACTTTACAATCCCATATAATCAAATTAAATTAATTAATTAATAAATCCAGAACCTTTTATACATGTTTTTTATTAATTATAATTTTTATAAGTTCATTTATGGTCATTATGATGAGTTATAGAGTTCAATTTCGTCGTTCTGAGAGTGTTCATTTTCTTGGTTTTCATGATCAGTTCGTTTGTTTATAAGTATGGAAGTTCGTGTACAATTAAAATGATTCTATATAATTGAAATTATATATTATTAATTAACATACATAATTTTAATTTTTCTTATATATCATTTTTTATATGGTATGAGGATGATTTATAATATAGAATGTTAATGAAAATGATTTAATTTATTTGGCGGTTTCTATGACCATTATGAGCATATATCATTTTATTTAACATCGTGTTTAGACATGTAGAATTAAAAAAAGGAACTACATTTTATAAAAAAAAATCTAAATATGAGAAATATAATTTTTAATTAAAATCATCATTTACTTGGAAAATACTGCTTTTAAAATTATAATTGATTTTATAACACTTTGAAAAATTAATTAAGGTCTCATAAACTTATATTATAATCATAAGACAAAAAAATGATAATTTATGAATATATTTTATGAAAATAAATTTTCTTTTAAATAATTATATTAATTATATAATTAATAATAAACATTTATGTTTTATAAAAATACCAACACTTAATTAATAATTTTTAAAATGTTTATTTACTTATACCATGATATAATTATATCATATTATCATTTATAATATTAAAAAAATATATTTATAATTTCATAAATGAGGTTACTAATCTATTGGCCTAATTACTATTCCTAATTATCATGTTACTATTCCAAGGGTTAGGTTACTATTCCATCAGGATAGGTTCCTTAATTTCTAGAAATACCTCTAATTTCATCCATTATTCATTTATAAAGTTTTTATTGTGTTCTCAAAGTGATTTTATGTGGTTTATACTATATGAAATAATTATAATAAAGGAATTTTCATTGATAAAATTTTAGGTCGTTGCACTATATCATATATAATGGTAGAGTCAATACTCTCCTGCATCATAGGGGTGTAGGTCCTCTATCAGCGGGGTTGGTACTCTCCCATCATTGAGCTCTGATGGGAAGTGTTTCCTCCATTGGATTCAATACTCCCTTGACTAAGTCATATTCCAATGAGATGTGGGTCCTCTATTATATCATGTTGAGATTTTTGGGGTGTTTAGCATATGGAAATCATTAGCTCTTATAGTCACGGGCAGACTCATCTCTCTTAACTGACTATGAAGATCAAGATTCCCCTCTCTTAGACTGAGGATTATTCTTTATGATCATATTTGTGTTGGGTTTCTTTTCCCTCTTATCCTGTGGGTTGAGCTGACAATCTATTTTTATTTCTCCCTTTATGTTATTTGGGGTGTCATAGTAGGTATGTATATACTAACCCATGAATGGGATTTTCCCACACGTTTCATGTCTTATGAAGATTATAGGTGACTTGGAGGAGAATTTGGTGGACCCAAAGTAGGTTGAGATTAATTTTACTGATAGATTGTGACCATATACGATGATTGGTTCTTGAGTTTGTGAATTGGTCTCTCTATTTCTTCCTCAATGGTTTATTTGGGTTTGGTTTATTTCCTTTTTGGGGGCATATTTTTCCTCTATTTGTACTCATATTATTTTTTGTAATTTAATGTTTACCTAGAGGTTATTTCATGAATTTTTTTACACTATAGAGTTTTCATTTTTATAATTATCCTTTTACTTTTATATTGAGTTTTGTGTGTGTGTACAGGTACTATAGGAAAAGGTCCCCCATATTTTGATATATTCTTACTTGACACTACTCTACAGCCCTTAACATATTGGAGGTTGGCTCGGGGTGTCTCTCCCAGCATACTTATAGACTAGGAGGGGCCCCAGTAGGTTGCATCGTGACAGATTGGTATCATTGGAGGTCAGTCCTAGGGAAAGTGTTTAGAGATAGACTTATTATGAGGATTGGCTTGGGAACTTAAGTAAATGGTGTTAAGGTGTCTAGAGTTTGGATCTCAAAATAGGGAACCTAGTGATGGTGTGGTGGCCAATGTATCCATACACTAGAACTCTGACCACCTGCTTGTCAACTTAGTATACTGAGGCACTGGTTACAGTGAACCTAATGGTACATACATCATATATGAATGGGTCTTTGAATTTCATTTCCTTCTTGAGTTAGCTCCCTGAATATGCTCATTTAACTTTGGTAAAAATTATCTTTCAGGATGCCTTCACGATGACAACCAATTAGGATAATGATATGGGGTTGTGATGATGACCAGTTGAGTAAGGAGGCCTCATTATAGAGACCACTTTATGAGTTATTCCCTCTAGGAGAGAAAAGATAAGTGCTCCCATCCGATGAACATTGTATGGAACCACCTCCAATAGTTCAAGAAAATGTTTTTCTATATGTAGAGTTTTGAATTATTCAAACAGGATAGGACAAATATGTGTGTTGGATGGCCACATTGCATGATTTTCAGTGATAGAGGCCACTCAAGTTTCATGATGAGACAGACCCTTAGGCAGGTGAGGATTGGTTTGAGTCGATGGTTAGAGTTTTCTAGCTCATGTGAACCTTGAATAACTATATGGTTATGATTTCATCTTATTTTATTCATATAGAAGTGAGAAATTAGTGGAGCCTAGTCACCCATACCCATTATGAGGTGGCACTTTCATGGGAGGAGTTTTAGTTCTTATTCCGTGAGGATTACTACCCTTCAAACTTTCACTCTATGTGGATCCATGCACTTCTTGAGTTGTAATGGGGGGATATTTCATTTGTTGAGTACACATTGAATTTTAACAACCTGACATGCTACTCTCTTGATATAGAGTGATATGGATACTTTTATACATGAATGTTCGAGCAGGGCCTCTATGGGGACATTCAAGATAGCATGGTCTCTTTGTCCATTCCCACTTATTCTTGACTACTATAATGGGCCTTGATGAAATAGTGGTACACTCACACCCATACTCAAATGTGGGGATCTGTATCACAAGGATTGTGAGTGGAATCCAGTCATCCCAGATATGGTCATTGTTGTACTTGTGATGAGTGAGGTCACATGTCTTGTGAGTTCCCAACCCAAATCATTGAATATAGTGGGTATCCAGTGGATGGAACTCTATGAAAAAGTTAGAATCATGATCAGGGGTCTCCTACAAATGGTCAGGGTAGCCCCAAGGGAGGCATAGATGATATAGGGGTTGGTAGAGCTCCATGAGGAGGATCTTCTGGTGGAGTATTATGTTATGACCTACTATCACCACAACCACCAGGATTACCTTTTCAATCTTAGAGTGTTGGTTTTTAGGGTCATGGTTAGTTGTCGACTATGGAGGAATATGACCATCCTGTACATGATATGATTTTAGGTATGGTTTGTGTATTCTCTACTTTATCTCCAATAATTGTAGACACGGGAATGAATTATTCTTTAATTTACATATCCCTTATATATAATTTATAGATTCTTATAGATTCTTTATCCCATCAGTTGTATCTAGAGGTTTCTAAAAGAAGTGATTTTACTATTTCTCACATCTTTTGGTGGTGTGAGTTGGCTCTCAGTGGAGATAGTTTCTCATGGGATATCTTGGTTGTTACGATAAAACATTATAACATCATCATGGGTATAGACTAGTGATATATAGTTAATGCCCATATTTACTATCATTGTATGAGAGTTAGATAACTACGAGGTGATGGGATTATATTCTTCTTAAATAGAGAGAAAGACCTTTTTGTATAATGAGTGGGTCTCATGAGTAGGAAGTTATAACCTATCTCTCATTGGTTAGAGATTTTGGACCTTATTACAGTGGGTTATTCATACATTTGGCTTCCAAGATTAGTGGAGGATTATATGTAAATCCTCCCCAAAGATTTTATAGGACTACCTGTGATGTGGAAGATCAACTTCTGAATATACATTCACCATGGTATTTCACTAATATCTTCTATGGAATAACAGATATCCCTTGATGAGCTCCATGTTGAGAGGGTATAGTTGGAGGACCTTTATAACAAGTGATTTATCAGATCCAATGTGTCACCTGGGTGGCTTCAGTGTTGTTCATAAAGAAGGTAGAAGATAGCTTGATGTTATTCATTTATTATAGACACCTGAAGATCAAGAACAAGTATCTCTTGTTGAGGATCAATGACCTCTTCAACTAGTTGAAAGGCATAATCTGGTTTTTAAATATTGATCAAAGGTCTAACTACCACTGATTGAGGCTTTAAGAGGATGATATATCAAAGAAGCTATTCCAATGTTGCTATGGGAATTATGATTTCTTATTGATTCCCTTTAGTATAACAATTTCCCCCTTAGTTTTCATAGAACTTATGAATTAGATTATTCATCATTTCTTGGACTATTTCATGGTTTTCTTTGTCGATGACATTATCATTTACTTTGGGTATGATGAGAAGTACATAGAGCATTTGATAATGGTACTGGACTTACATTAAGAGCACTAGTTATATGGTAATCTCTCAAAGTGTTAGTTATGGATTTGATAAGTTCAATTTTTGGGGCAAGTCATCTCTGAGCATGGTGTAGCAGAGGAATTAGTAAAGATTGAGGTATTCCTCGCTTGGGAGCCACTCGAAAGTGTTTCAGAGGTGTAGAGCTTCCTCAGTTTTTTATGGTACTATCAAACATTTTTGGAAGAATTTTATAAGATTTTCATCCCTTTTACTACCTTGACAAAGAAATGGAAACCATTTTATTGGACTAAGCAATGTCAAATATCCTTCAAGGAGCTAAGATGTAGGTTGATTGGTGATCTTATATTCATACTTCCATACGAGGGTGTATATCATGTGGTGTTTTTTGATTCCTTGAGAGATGGGCTTAGATTTTTTTTGATGTAGATGCGGGTAGTGATTTATTCTAGTTCAAGGTAGTTAAGACCCCACAAGAAGAACTACGTGACCCATGACTTTGAATTAGCATTAGTAGTATTCACCTTGAAGATGTAGAGGAATTTTTTGGGTGAGCACTTTATAGTTTATTCATATCATAAGAGTTTCAAGTATATCTTTACCCATAGGGATCTCAACCTGAGATAGAGGCATTGGTTGAAATTCTTGTAGGAATACAACTTCAAGATTGTCTATACTCCAAGAAAGGGAAACATGGTTGTAGATACCCTTAGCAGGAAGTATCATTCCTGTTTAGTGGAGGAGGTGTCAGAGCAGTTGGCCTCTTTAAAGTTGACCCTAGTGGAGAAGAGAGGGGAATCATATCTACAGTTGATGGCAGTGACCCCTCTACTTCTTCAGTGTATGAGAGAGGCTCGGTTAGGATACATTGATTTTGAAGTTCTATGTGACCAGATATCCCCAGGATACACATCGAATGGATTCTATAAAGGTGGGGGTAACATCATACTTTACCAAGGATGGATGGTAGTCCCAGTCATGTTATGTGAGGACATACTAAGAGATTTTCATACCTCCCCCTTGGTGGCACATGCGGGAGCGGTGAAGATTTACCAAGACCTTTGGTGATAGTTTTGGTTCACTGGCATGAGGCGGAGTGTTTCCATGTTTGTATATTTATACCTCACATGTTAGAAGGTGAAGGAATAATGCCATGTTCTATTTGGTTTGAAACAACCTCTTGAGATCCAAGAATGGAAGTGGTGTGGAATATCAATGGATTTAGTGATGGGGTTCATGTATACAGTGAGATTCCATGATTCTATCTGGGTGGTTATTGTTCAAATTACCAAATCGCCTCACTTCCTCATTATCAATGAGCAAAGTTCAGTAGAGTTTGGGGAACCTATATATATGGTAGATAATCTGACTTCATGGGGTAACCTTAATGAATATCATCAAACATGATGCTTATTTCACATCATGGTTGGGGAGAGGTTTTCAGTAGGCCTTCAGGACCCAGTTACAGATGAGCGTAGTGTTTCACCCCCAAACAGATGGCCAGAATGAATGAATCATCCAGGTTTTAGATGATATGTTGAAAGCCTACATGTTGGACTTTATCTGAAGCTATGAGGATCAATTACCATTGGTGTATTTCACTTATAATAATAGCTATCACTCCACTATTGGCATCATACCATTTAAATATTTGCACGGGAGACCGTAAAGGTCACCCTTGTGTTAGAATGAGATCAAAGACATGTCTATTTTTGTTCCAAATATGGTTTATGAGATGATAGAGAAGGTTCAAGTGATCTATGAGCATATGATGATGACTCAGAATCAATATAAATCTTATGTATACTAGCATCATAGGCCTTAGGAGTTCGAGAAAAGAGAAAAAGTCTTCTTGAAAGTCTATTCTCGATGAGGATTGTGAAGATTTGTATAGGGTGGAAAGTTATCCTCGAGGTTCATCGAGTCATTCCAGATACATGTAAGGTTCTCAAAGTTTCATATCACTTGTCCTTACTACTACAATTGGACAAAGTTTGTGATGTATTTCATGTGTTGTAACTGAGGAGGTATGTGCATGAAACATTGCACATTATCAAATTAGGTGAGATAGGCATTGATTATGGATCCACCTTTTTTGGGTACCCAATGGAAATTAAGTATCGATAGGATAGAATCCTTCATGGGTGGACCATTCCACTTTTTTAAGTTCTTTAGTGGGATGGGAAAATTTAGGAAATCTCTTGGGAACATGAGATCCAGATGAGAGCTCAGTACCCCAAAATTTTTATGTAGCTCATGTTTTTCAAGGTAAAATACTTGAAGGTAGGTATAACGTAACAACTATTTTTTTCATGATTATAACCTTTCAATATATATATATATATAGGTTTTTCTTTAGAGTTTGTTTGGTGTTATAGTTTGTGGGCGTTATATGTGTCGTAGACCCCAAAATTTATATATTAAATATATTAAATTATGTGCACAATATATCTATTAATAAATATATTTCCAATTGAATGGATTATGAGATAAGGAAAATAATATGTTCATTGGTTTTGGAATGTAGGTTTTACCCTAGTCACAACATTAAGTTTGTTCACATCAGACATTGGGTCGATACGCAATCATGTGTGGATGTTAGATGAAATAAATTTAACTAATTAATGGATATGACCTAATTATTATATATTTAAAAAAAGTTATGGAAACTCTTCATGGTTAGTGTCATAACACTAATAGATTTTTGGAAGAGAAGGAGTGTTCCCATTGGGAGGATCTTCGGCAGACAAACATGAGAGGATCAAGGATTGATGATAGGATTCCTAGGGGTTTATCATCAATGATGGAGTTCTAGGATCTTGAAAACAATGATGAAGTGAAATCATTCTTCACCAATGATTGATCCAATTTAAGGTATGTATTTTTATTTATGGATTCTCACCTTTTTATTCTTTAATTATGTCATGGATTAATTTATCTTCTATAAAATCTGGTTTTCCCCATTTTCAATGGCCTGGTTAAATTTTAAATTTGAATTATATTTTTATTATGTTTTCTTCTACATTATTCATTTTCTATAATGATTATCATTGGATATAACTAAATCTACCAATGATGTGTCCCACTTTGATGTTTCTTTGGTTTTCTCCCACCATTCATCACGTTCTTCACTATCATCCTCATTCTAGGTGGCAGTTCGACTATTATTAGTCTAGTTTGAATCATGGTGAAGCCTCCAGATTCATATTGATGGTTTTAAAAATTAACTATATGATCATCATGACCAAAGATTCAAGGAACATTTGTGGAAATTAGATCAATGGATGGATCAAGCTTGAATTTTCTTGAGTTTGAGAGTATGGGAATGACTATCCTCAACAACAATTCCCATTATGATGATTCAAAGCCTGTAAATTAATTACTTATGGTGGTAGATTAGTGATTGAAACATCTGGAGGCATCTACAATGGGATTTTTGGTGAAATCAAAGAGATTAGAAAATATGTAAAGATTTGGAAGAATGAACTTTACTATCTATAAAATTCCCAACTACACATCATATGCTCTAGAAGAGAATATGTTTTTCAACCTGATTTCTACAGCGGCTAGGGTTTCTGTCCGAGTTAAATATCACATGTTTGTGTGGTTAGTGTTGGATTTGGTTCCCTAGAACCAAATTCTATGTAATTTATGTTTACTTATATTCATTATTTTTAATATTAATAAACTTATTACCACATCATGATTGTTTTTCTAGGTGACATAGTATGTGATAATGTACAAAGAGTAATTGTCACACTGAAAGGTCATAACAATTCACTAATATGATGAGAACCCTAAAGTGAAAAGATATTATTCCTAAATATAAATTTTATAGTTATATGATATCATTTGATAGGAAACAAATGGTATATTCTATCAATGGTGGAGACTCATGGGACTTTTAGGAACTTTCTCATGGTGTTCACCATTATTAATTTCTAATACAGGAGATTATGAGAACATGACCCGCCGATAGAAAATCCACATTTATATGTGTCATTGGATGTTCATATCTATGAAAATTTGTATTGATATTTAGAATTTATGATTATTATTAATAAATATTATTAGTCACATAATTTTATGTATTGATGAAAACTTTGATGACATATGCTCACAACAAGGTAGGATATGTTGGGTGCGTAACGAGTAATATTACATTAATGAATAATGTGAGAAAGGATTTATCCCTTATGTTCTTTAATGAAATTTGATATATAAGGACCTTTGATGGGAATAATAAAACCTAAATAAATCCATGGCCATGGTGTTATATGGGCAAATTTATTTTTGGAAATTAAAAGAATGATACATCGAGCATATAGGTTGATGACACTAACATGCAGCATGTTTGGTCAGAGATATCATGATAAAGGGATTATATTAAAAACTACGAATTTGTATGAGGTTTTGTGTCATTGTGACATTAACTTATTACTCCGTGGGTGTTTTGGCGTGTTGTTAGATGCTAACCTTGGACTTTGGGTGGCTTCGCCTAATGCCACTCAGAAAGATCCCTAGAGGGTCACATACTAACTATATCCATAACTTCAGTTAAAAAATAATATTATTTATTATTTAACATGTTGAATAAATATTATTCTCATGCATGGTTTAATAATTATTCATGTTTTCTTGATCGCATACATTTCGTCACTGGTTATTTGAGAGAATATTTTGTGAGCAGAATATGTAATAAATATTTATTTTTTATTTAGTGAATTAAATATTTATTTATTTATTGGAGAATAATGTAGTGGTATTTATTTATTAAATAAATAGTAATTATTCAAGACTCAATAAATATTATTGAGGAATGGTGAACCAAGTTCACATGTTCGGTGAGAAATAATGTATATTAAATATTATTTGAATAAATTTTAAATAATTTATTCAATAAATAATATTTAATTAATTCACTGGTTTTATGCATGAAAATATTATTATTATTATTATTATTATTATATACATGGGGTTTTGTGTAGATTGAAGGAAATAATAATGGCACAAGTGAAATTATTGTTTTCTGACTCTCGCACTATTTAAACACAGTTATATTATTTACAACCCTAATGTTGGCCATTGTGTTGGTTGTTCACAATGAATTTGAAGAATCATCTCAAGGCCTAGATATCCCCTCTCCAATAACACTCACAAGAACAGTGACCAATCATCCTCCACCATCACTCTCGATTCTAGAGAGATGAAAGTGAAACCTTCTTGGAATTAATTCTCATGGAAATTAAGGATGAATGACACAAGCATTAGGATCTACTTCACTATCACTCGTAGATTCCTACAGCGATGCTTGGAGGTTCTTGGTACATGTGTGGATCACCACTAGATGGTGTCTACACTTGATTTGTATGATGCAACAATGGTACAATGTATAGATGTTGTCAAATTCATTAGCAAATAAATAATTCCTTTCAAGGTAATTCTTTAACTTCTTGAATTAATTATAATTCATTATGTGATGATCCTTCATTTGGTTCGGGTGTTCTCATGTTAATTAATCTTTGAATCAATTCTAATGATCACGGCATTCTTCATCGTTGTATATCTTAGATTAATCGTCAATTACAACAAAAAGTTGAGTTGGGCATGCCCCACCAACACTTTAATTGTGCCTGAAACCTTAAAGTAGTAATAGAGGGGTCACATAATTATTTATAATTATTTAAATATCTTTGGTTGATTTATGTAGTTATTGTTATCTTTCAATTTAGGTTTAATAATTCTTTAATCTGAAACATGTGATCTTCTCTTTTTCCTCTTCATTATCATAAATATAATAAATAAATGGATAAATTTTAAATAAAGAACATCTAAAGAACTCATCTAGAGGTTCTAAGGGTCCTAGCCATATGGTACCATAATACACGGTATTGGGCTTGTTGGTATATGTCACGTACTCGTGTTTAATTCACCAAGAAAACTGAAAAATTGATTTGGAATTAATTTAGAGTGTGTGCATTTATTACATGTAGTGTGTATTTAATGAACCATGTATTGACTAAGCCATCCTAGCACACGTTATCCAGACTACACGACATGTAACTCAAGTACACGTTGTGAAATCAATTAGTCAATGAAAGGCCATGTATTTTCTTACGTGACCTACATGACTGTTGACCATGTAACTCAAAGAACACATGATGTGTATCCCATGAACACATAATGTGTATCCCATGTACACATCATTTACTCCATTGAGGTTCATGGTAGGACAACACGCCCAATCCCTAGGCTTGTTTGGTGGATAGACAGTGAAGATTTATACATGATGTGTAGCTGGCTAGTACGTGTCTTGTATATTAACTATTTACACAAAATTTAAAATTAATTTATTATATTATTTAAAACTTATCAGCATGTGTTTTTTTATTTCATTCAGTTGGATCATACACTCCATGTGATATGTTTTATATATATTAAGTGCCTAATTACTTTCTACATAATATTCATAATTTCATATAGTGTAAAATTCATAATACAATAATTACTCTATGTACATTAGAACATAACACGTAGTGTAAATAACATGTGTTCCATGTATTATTCGGTTGAATTATACACTCTATTAAATTACATGATAAGACATGTATGTTACATGTCACATGAGTAAATAGTATACGAATATAATACACTCTAGGTAGTTCAGACGGGTACTTACCGTGTTTCCTCCAAGGTATATGTTTTGTACATAGTAAAATTTAAATAGATTTATATGATTTATTTAAAATTGTGATGGATGGGAATCTTAAGAAAGTTTTGATGAGAATTAAGATAAAATAATTGATTAATTAAATAATATAATTAATTTATTTGAGCATGATTTATCTTAAATATGAAATATTTTGATTGAATGTTATTTTATTAAATGCTTAATTTGTTTCATGTATGTGGATGATCATGAGAATAGACTAGACATTTGTATATGATTGGTTTCCTTTTGATTTATTATTAAAATAAATTGATTGCCTACATGTCATACCTCCTCTCATTATGTAAGGGCATGCATGCCCATAGTTTCCCTTCATGTAAACCCCATTAACCAGTCATTTGGTTCCCTCACCTATGTGTAAGTAAAAGTTTATGTAATGGATGGAGATCTCAGTCGAGTGGAGTTGGTTCAAGTTTGTAGATGAGGTGAAACCAATCCAAGAGATACATAGGTGGATAGTTGGAAAGGTACAACACAAAGTAAGTCATGGTTCATGGTGTTTCTCCCCTAGGCCGATGAATATTTTATCATCTGGTAGATAAACTAACCATTAGAAAAATATCATGATCATACCACTCTTATTATTTTATTTCTATCAAGTTGCATGGTTAATTTCAGTATTGATGTTTTTTAATGATCACATGAATTAGTGAATTAACAATCATGAAAGATAGAACTAAAATAAATTATATTATGCATAAACTTTATCTTCAACATGGTTAATCACTTGAGTAAATATACTTAACATTAAAAATCATGTTATAAAGATAAAAATGTGAAATTTACACATAAAGATAAAAAAATCCCTGAATTGTATATATTAAGTTGGTATAGCCTTTCACTGCTTAAGTTAAAATCAAACCATAGTTCAAAGTGTTTCACCGGCCAAATTTGCAGTGCTTTCAGTTATTGGGGAATTCTAACTTGAGTTTTGGGTTGACTTAACTTAGTTTACATCATGGGTTGACTGCCAAAACAAAACTTGGTGTAACTAAAAGGAAAGGGTTGAGGAGATTGAATTTAAGGATTTCATGATTGGGGAGTCCACTCAACAGATCAAGGAACTATGAGTTAATGTAGTTGGTAATATTATACCAACCTAAAACCCTTCAAATAACTTTTCGGGCCAAAGTATGGGTTATGAGGAGGGGAATATGGGTCATTTCCACTATAATGTCTAAGCAATAGGATATTCTGAAGACAATGGTGAGGGATATTGGTTTTCAATAAAATAATTGGAGATTAATAAGTTTAATATTGTTATCTAATTTTATCAGATAAAGTATTAAAATTATAGAAATGACAATTAACATGACTTCAACCATATCACTATGATCCAAACTTGAGAAGGAAATCCTTCTCAATGGAACTAATTCCCAAGAATGGAAAATGTTATTATGAATTATTATACACCATGAAAGAAAATTATATGTGTTGTACAACCTAATTACTAGTGTCTGTCTAATAGGATATTGAGGAAGAATTGTCTCTCTATGAGAAACATTTGGATGCTGCCACTGATGTCTAATGTTTCATGTTATCTTCCTTATCCAATGAGATTCTAAATAAACTTAAGGATATAGATGCATATATAATGATGTCTTACCTTCATGGTCGCTATCAAGAGAATGAGATACAAGAGAGATATAAGATCTCCAATTCACTGTTCACATGAAAAATTAGAGAGTTTGTGCATGTTGGGCCACAAGTAGTCAAGATGATTAGTTATATAGAGTGCTTATACATCTTTAGCATTAAATTCTATGATGATATAGACACATATCGCATCCTTTCCTAACTACCAAAATCATTCTCCAGTTTAATTGTGAATTACAACATGAGCAATGGTGAGAATACTCTTTTATAGACTTTTTCTCTTATTCACCAAGTTAACAAGGACATGGGGCATGGAAAATCCACAGTTCTTATGGTGAACAAAAAAACGATGAAAAATTATATGGGGCTTAATAGTCACTCCAAGTCTAAATCTCTTGAGAACCATCCTTCTAAGAATTAGAAAAAGATAAAAAGGTAGATAAATAAAAATTAAGCAATATTTTTTTCATGTGGCAAGCTAGGCCACTGGAAGAGGAACTGCACCCATAAGCAAGGCGAAGTTAAAGGGGTGTTCATTATAAAATGTAATATTTTTATATCTATGCATTGGGTATTATATACAACTTATGGTTATCATATTTTATCAAAATTAAATAACCAAGTAGATTTCAAAATATTGCCATAAGAGATGTGGATCTTTGAGAAACCAATGGAGTGAGACTTGTTTCCTTGGCTATCAGAGACTACCACATTTCCTTGCTGATCAGGATGATTTTGGTTGTAAATAACTATTATTTTGTGCCAAGTGTTACTGAGAACATAATTTATGTTTCTTTCCTTTACATGGATGGATTTATTTTCAAATTTGGGAATAAAGAATGGTTCTTTTACAAAGACAATATTTTTTATAGTATAGAACAACTAAATAATAATCTTTATATGTTAAATTATAAAAACCAAGTATTGTAAGTAGATAATTAATCATGTTCACATGAATCATATAACACCTAGTTGTGGAATCACCATCTTGGTCACATAAACAAGAAGTTTCTAAAAACAATTTATCAAGATGGTTATTTGCACTCTTTTGAGCTAAACCCACTTCAAAGATTCCATGCTTGTTTATATGGAAAAATGATCAAACTACCATTCAGGGGAAAGAGCAGAAGGGTCATAGAGATATAATGATGTGTGGATACCTTTTCTAGTATAAGATAGAGGTGGATATTCTTACTTCATAACCTTTACTGATAACTTAAGTGGATATGGTTATGTCTACTTGATGAGGTATAAGTATGATGCCTTTAAGAAATTCAAAGAATTCAAGAATGAAGTAGATATTCATCTTGGTAAAAAGATAAAGAAGATTAGATCTGATCATGGTGTTGAATATCTTAACCAAGAGTTTATAAAATTTCTAGGGGGTTTGGGATTCTATATCAACTCACTCCACTTTATACACCATAGTATAATGGTGTTAGTGAAAGGATAAATTGTACCTTTCTAGACATGGTAAGGATGATGATGAGTCATGAAAATGTTTCATTATCCTTAAGGGGATATGCATTAAGAAATTGTGGCATACACACTAAACCGAGTACCATCTAAAACTATAAAAAAAATTCCCTTTGAGTAATGGAGTAGAAAGAAACCACTTTTTTTACATACATGTGTATGAGGATGTGAGGCATTTGTTAAGGCCACCTTTAGAAACAAACTAACACCCTGAGGCATGAGGTGTATTTTTATAGGATATCTTAAGGAAACCAAGGGATATTATATAATCCCTCATATGAGAAAGTCACTATCGTAATAAAAACAGATTTCTTGAGAGGGGGCACATCCTCAAGAAAGATAGTGGGTGCAAGATTGACTTTAATAAAGTTGATACTCGAGATAAAAAAGAGTTGGTACAAGAACAAATTCCACAGGTCTCTATGGAATATTTTTTTCCTGAAACACAAGTGCTACATGGGAGCACTAGAGAGGTGAAAGAAATAGAATGATATGGTTTTCTAGTCACCAAAGATGATGACTCTTTATTGGTTGACAATAATGAACATCACTCCTACAAAGAGGTAGTAGATAGCTCGAAAGCTATAAGATAAAAAGAATATATGAATTATGAGATGGATTCTATATATAAAAATAACATTTGGGTTATGGTAGATCTACTATTTGATGTAAAATTTGTTGGTTTCAAATGGGTATTCAAAAGAAAACTAGACATGGAAGGTAAAGCAAGTACCTATAAAGCAAGGCTAGTGGCTAAAGGATTTAAATAGGGCCAATAAAATGACTTAGATGAAACTTTTTCTTCAATTTTCATGTCTAAATTCATCATAATTATACTTGTTATAGCATCTTTTCATGACTATGAAATTTGGAAAATGGATGTTAAAATAGTTTTCCTTAACAAGAACCTTCAAGAAGATGTCTATACAAAACAACCAAAAGGATTTGTGACTTCAAATAATGCTAGAAATGTTTTCAAGTTGCAGAGATCCATTTATAGATTAAAGCAAGCATTTAGGTCATAGAATATTTAGTTTAATAAAGCTATAAAAGGATTTGGTTTCATTAATAACGAATGTGAGTCATGTGATTGAAAGTTGTTTAGTGGGAGTGCATTAATTATTCTAGTAGTATATATTGATGACATATTACTTATTGGAAATGACATACCAGTCTTGCAATCAATTAAGGGATAGTTAAAGAAGTGATTCTTCGTGAAGGAATTAGGTGAAGCGGTCTATATTATAGGGATCAAGATCATTTATGATATATCCAAGAGGCTACTTGGCCTAAGTCATAGTGCATACATTGACAAGATACTAAATAGATTTAGTATGGGAAAATCCAAGAGAGGATTTGTTCTAGTGTCATATGGTATACATCTTTCCAAGAAAATGTGTCCTCAAAAATAAGAGGAGAGGGAGAGAATGAGTAGGATCTCATACGCTTTTGTGATAGGATCAATCATGTATGTCATATTATATACTAGTCTTGATGTTGCCTATGCCTTAAGCATGGTAAGAAGATATCAAGTTGATCTGAGTGAACAACATTGTAATAATATTAAGGATATTCTTAAGTATCTAATAAGAAATAAGGATATGTTTTTGGTGTGTAGGGAAGATGATGAGTTGTTCATTAGGGGTTATACTTATGCTAGTTTTAAAACATATTAGAATGATCTGAAGTCGCAGTCAGGATATATCTTCAATCTCAAAGGAGTTGTGAGGTGGAAAGAATCCATTTTTCATTGATTATACAGCAGAGACTGAGTATATAGAGGCTTCTAATGAAACTAAAGAAGTCGTTTGGATATGAAACTTTTTCTAGGAGCTTGATGTGGTGCCTAGTAGTAAAGACCCTATTATATTATATTATGATAATACTTCGGTGGTGGATCTTGTAAAAGAGCCCAGGTTTCACCAAAGGACAAAAAACATGCTTCAAAATTGTCACCTATTGAGGGATTTTTCTCAAAGGAGTGAAGTTGTGGCAAGCAAAGTTTCCACAAAAGAAAATATAGTGAACCCCTTGACTAAAGCATTATCATAGCAGAAGCATGAATATCATGTGAGATATAGTAGACTAAAAGTTGTTAGTGGTTGTCTCTGGTGCAAGTGGGAGTCTGTTGGAGTTGGTTCCTTAAAACCAACTTCTATATACTTTATGGTTACATGTGTTCATTATTTTGAATATTAATAAGCTTCTTATCACATCATGATTGTTTTTCTTCATGACATAGTATGTGTTAATTTCCAAAAGATCTATGATGATAACTCTGAAGTGACACAAAATTATTCTTAAATATATGTTTTGTGGCAAGAAAATATCATTTGACAGGACACAAATGATATAAGCTATCAGGGGTGGAGATTCATAGGACTTTGAGGCACTTTCTTATGGTGTTCTCCCTTGGCAATTTATAGTGCATGAGATTATGAGAACATGGTTCACCGGTAGGAAATCCACATTTACATGTGTCATTGAATGTTCATATTCACATATGTGTGTATTGATCCTCAAACTTTATGATTATTATTAATGAATATTATTAATCATTTACTTTGTTGTATTGATGAAAATTGGGACAACATATGTTCGCAGAGAGTTATGATGTGTTGGATGCATCACGGATAATATTTCATTAATGGATAATGTGAAAAATGATTTGTACCATTTGTTCTTTAATGGAAGTTTGTATCTCATGTCTTTTAATTAGAATAATACAACCTAAATAAATCATGGTATTTTGTGGGCGAGTTTTTTTTCTGAAAAGTTGACGAAAAAGACATCGAGCACATAGGTTGATGACACTAGCATACAACCTACTTGATTAGAGATATCATGATAAAGAAATTATATTACATAGTAAGCATCTGTATGAGGTTGTATGTCATTACTACATTAACTTATTTCTCTATGGGTATCTTGGCGTGTTGTTAGATGTCAACATTGGACTTTGGGCGGCTCCACCTAATACCACTATGAAACAGGTTTGTAGAGTCACATGCTAACTGTATCCAGAACCTCAGTTAAAAAATAATATTATTTATTATTTAACATGTTGAATAAATATTATTCTCGTACATGGTTTAATAATTATTCATGTTTTTTTTATCACATACATTACGTCACTTGTTATTTGAGGGAATATTTTGTGAGCGGAATATTTAATAAATTTTTATTTGTTGTTTAGTGAATATGATATTTATTTATTTATTGACAAATAAAGCAGCGATATTTATTTATTAAATAAATAGTCATTATTCAATGCCTGATAAATATTATGGATGAATGGAGAAATGAGCTCACAAGTCTGATGAGAAATAGTATATATTAAATATTATTTTAATAAATTTTAAATAATTTATTCAAGGAACAATATTTAATTAATTCATTGGTTTTCAACATATCAAGAAAAAAAATATTATTATTATTATTATAGTCATGGACTTCCATGATGATTAAGGAAATAATAAGGGTGCATGTGAAATTATTATTTTCCAACACTACTGCTATTTAAACCCAACTATATTATTTCCAACCTTAATGTTAGACATTGCGTTGGTTTTGCACAACGACTCTAGAGAATTCTCTTAAGCCCTAGAGACCACCTCTCTAAGAACACTCACAAGAACGGTGAGCGATCCTCCACCACCACCTCTCTCGATGCTAGAGAGATTAAGGAGAATCCTTCTTGGAAGCGATTTTCATGGTGATCAAGGAAGAACGACGCAAGTGTTAGGATCTACCATGCTAATACTTAAGATTTTTGTGGTGATGCTTGGTGTAACACCCCAATCTTCTATGGTACACTTCTCTTTGAATAATACAATAGCGTGTGTTGTACGCAACACTGAGTTCAAGTACACCACGACTTACCAAACTAGCCGTTAAAAAGAGGTTATGAATAGTATTAACTAAATTTTAAATATTATCCTTATAATTTCAATCCATATTATGAGATTCTAAGACATGATTTATGAACAAATTCATTTTTTCAGATAAAAGAAGTATTTTTCAAAAAATGAAATTTTACCGCCTTTTAATGGCGAAGCCTTTTTGAAACCAATATTTGAAACTTTTATATATTCAATTTGACAAAATGAAATTCTTCTTTAGAATCGAGACATAATAATTTAGTATCAATAATGTTTTGGTGTCTTTCTGATAACTTTCATATTTGGGTGAATAGTGAAAAATTACTAAATTTTAACTGAAAACAACTTTTTTAATCAAAATAATTTATATTGTTAAATTATACATTTTAATGGTTTGGAAGTATAAATAGATTATATTTTTACTATTTAATCCAATGATGGTAATTTTAAGTAATTTCATCTTGAAATTGGACATAAACAAGTGTCAAACTTTTGATAGTTATTATTTCTTAAAAATACGCCTTTTGGTTTCGAAAGCAGGAATCAATTTTAAATTAATAAATGCAAATTTTATGTTTTTAATTTGGTAAATAGTCTTCATTTTTTGATTCGGAATAACGAAATTAGCCTAGGGTGAAATTTTGGTACTTTTCAGATAACTTTTATATTTTGATGAATAGTAAAAATTACTAAATTTTAATTAAAAACAACTTTTTTAATTGAAATAATTAATAGTGATAAATTATGAATTTGAGTGGTTTTAAATTATATTTAAAATATATTTTTACCATGTAATACAATGTGGGTCATTGAACATAATTTCACATGTAAACCAGATATAAACAAGTGCCAATCTTTTGATAGTTATTATCTCTTAAAAACACGCTTTTTGTTTTAACAATGGGAATTAATTTTAAATTAATTTCTGCCACTTCTGTGTTTTGAATTTGGAAAAATGGATTCCATATTTGGAATCAGGATGTTCATATTGTGTGAATAGGTAACTTTTATTTTTAGATATTTTGAATAATTATTGCGGTAAATATTTTATTTACCATGGTTAAGGGTAAATCTGGTAAATAAGGGTTAAAAAATAATATTATAATAATACTAAATTACCCTAAAACATGTCCTAGCCTTATTGGTTGATACATGTTCAACCATAGGCATATTTGGGTCGATTTTGGGACCCTATGGAGCCACTTGTAGGTGATAGGAACACTTTATTTTAATTAAGTTAAAATGATTACAAAAATGACACAAGCATATATCTTTTAGCAAAAAAAGTTTACATATGGTTATATATGTTGGATTTTAAACTATAAATATTAATTAGAAAGCTAAAAAGATTTACTACATAATGATATTTTATTTATAATTTTTAGACATTAAATAAGTTAATTTATTTATGACACAATGGTGATGCAGTAATTACCATAATAGTGAAAAATTAGAATAATTGATATTATAAATACCCAAATAAATATAATTTGAGACTTTTATTGAATTACACTAATTTTCTAGGTTAATATGACATATTAGGATTGATTTAATTAACTTTTTTTGAAGTAATCATTCTGTTATGTATTTCACAAAAATCAACTATTGAATAGTGTCAAAATTGACATAAAATAGTTTTTAAAACAAATATTATATTATTAATTGATATTAAATTCCTAAAAATCTAAGGTTCGTCCAAAGGACTTATATCATGTTAGTTTTATCATTAATGGACCACTTGGGGGTCGCTTGGATGTATATGGTAAGTTTATTAACCATATAATATAATAATACAAAGAGACATTGTAAAAGTGAAACTAATTAACTAAGAGTTAATACTTAAAGATAAGGTTAATATAATGACCCAAACCTGTATAAATTATATTGGTTGAGTGGTTTTAGACTCATCCCCACTTTAACCTTTAAATAATCAACTTTGAAGCTATTAGAAACCGAATATGAATTTATTATAAATTAATATTTCTAGTTTTTCCAAAGGTGCCCCTCACCCCTCTTATAAAAGGGAACTGCTCCTTCTCATTTCTTCACACCTTTAAAGCCTTTTGGTTCGGCCAAACCCTGTCCAAATACTCTCTCAACTTCCCTCACTACAACCTAGAGACCTTATTTTGATCAGAAATCCATCCTAAGAATCCCTTTTGATCAAATCAAAAGAAAGAACCCGAAGAAGAGGTAATGTTTTCACCACCCCTTTTCAAGTTCCTTTCTTCTTCCACTTCTTCTTTCTTGTTATTACCATTCTAAAATAATAACTCCAGTATAATATATATGTTGTGATGTTATTATAAATATGGTACAACCATATTCAGTATTCTATCCACCCTTTGAATAACATGTCATCACACGTGCGTACGTACGGCTTACCGTCTCCACGTCGTGGTGTAATTGTTATTCAATATATTATTATTTGGATGGGTATAATAATAATGTGTAACTCATTTAAATAATAAATATAACATGATAATGATTCTGTATATATGATATACCATCCAATTATATATTATTTTAATATCAAAAGAATGATATTGTCGCTCGTGCGTACGTACGGACTACCGTCTCCACGAACGCGATGAGATTCATTTTACATCATATTCATTCAAGTATAATTCTCATTTGATGATTAAAAATAATATTTAAGGACTTGATATCATTCTGAATATGAATAATATACATCCCATTAATAACAAATATGGCTCACATAATAAATAATATAAAGTAAAATGAACCCGTTAACACCCGAAATGACAATAATTCTAAGATATTATTAACAAATCAATGTTAAAAGATCATATATGATATCATATTAATGCATATGATTCTTGTATAATTAAATAAAAATTATTTCACCATTATACATGAGGTTAATCTACCGTCGACCAAGGAAAAAGTACAAAGTAAGGGGTTTCTTATCTCACTTTTAATTCTGTGAGAATTCCATTGTTCACCACTTATTTATTGAATGTGGTGTGTGTACTGCCCATGATTGTATTCATTCTGTAATATACTATAATTTATGGATATTTACATCATCATTGTATTATCCTTCTTTCATGGGTGCATGTTTCATAAGTTACCTAATTGATAAGGGAATTTGAAATTTCAATTTCCACTCATTCAGCTTTACGCATCCTTCATTGATTATTTTACTCCAAGATTATGTGTGAATCATTATTAATTTGATTATGTCATAATTTCCACTCCCCTTTCTGTGGATATACTTTTTATACACATAATCACTCCATTGATAAATTCTCAAGTCATCGGTGTGAACTTGATAAGAGTAATTTTTACTCAATCTCGATTTGTTGAGATAAACATCCAATTCATTGGTGTTGTTTTTACTAGAATATGTGTGAATGTCCTTTGATTGTTTTACACTAAATATCCAATCATATTTAGTGTATTTATATTTGTCACACATAATTATGTCGTTGATTTATCATTAACCTAAGGATACAACCTTTATGAGAGATTTCATCTCAATTTACATTCCATTCAGACTTCTTTGTTGCTATACACCAAATCACTTTTATGTGGTGTATATAATGTACTTTGACATAGTATATCATGAATCCCTTTATTCTCATGATATTACAAAGTTTTGATTACCTCAATTATTTGTATTCAAGTGTCTCTCTTTTGTTTAGAAACTCTAACTAAAATACCATTTTTAAATGTTTTAAAGACTTATTCTTCTAAATCTTGCTCATTAATGTCCATGTTTTAAAAATGGTTTTAAGGATTTATTTATATGGACATTAAAGTTTTAAAATTAAAACTCCTTTTAAAAGTTTCAAAGTGGTATGGGACACTTTGATTCAAAAATCTATTTTTAAATGGCTTCTTGACAAATAGTGTGACTTTTAAATGTTTTCAAGAAAAGGGGGATATTTCTCTCAAATAGTTTTGATGGTTATTTTCATCTATGTCAATATCATTCATTATTATTGATTGAGGTTAATATGATACAATAAAATCTTCCATATTGTATCTAATGAGTTATGTTTGACTGTGGATGTGCTATTTTTTATACCATTCATGGTTTGTGGTTAAAGTATTGACATTTCGTATGCTAGTTTTAGTACGAATGTTTATGTTATGTTTAAAACTTTTCATATGAGGAATGCATTGGACTTAGTAAGTGACGGGTGGAGCCCACTATAGCTCCTCGATGCATCGGTAGGTCTCATGAGACAAACTAGTGTCTTGGCACAAGGCCTTGGCAAAATCTTATTTGTAGTCTTGGCACGAGGCCTTGGTTATGTGGTTATGATAGTCTGGCATTATGCATTCCATCATTATGAAAGTGGTTATTGATATTGCATGTGATCATTCGACTAGTAGAATATCCATGTGAGTAAGTAAATGGCATTATTTTATTTTATCTTTGCCATTTTATGATGAAGTTCAAGTTTAAAAGGCTTTCGTTTTAGTTATAAATTGCCTTAAGTGTTTATGATTATCTATGAAAGTTTCTGCTATAATGTTATCCTTACTGAGCATCTGAGCTCACCCCTTTCAATGTTTTATTTTTCCCAGGATTATGAAGAAGTAATTTATGAATGACCTGCAGGGATAGTATGAGGGGATATGAAGACAAGATGTTTTTTTTATGTAATGTAAAACTTTATGATTGTATCTAGTGTTTCCAAGGCTACTAAACTAATCGGTCTTTTGAGACTTGATCTTTCTTGTGATCATGCCAATGTTATGTAATAATGCACTGACTCTGGGTAACTGGGGTCGGGGCGTTACACTTGGTGGTTCATGGTACACATGTAGATTACCGCTAAAGAGAATCTACACTTGATTCTTGAAATGCAACGATGGTTCGATGTAGAGACGTCAGATTCATCAACGAATAAAGAATTCATCGTAAGTCGATTTTTAACTACTTAAATTGATTATAAATCGTTATGTGATGATCTTGTGTTGGGTTTCAGCATTCTAATGTAAATTAAACTTTTATTCAGTTTCGTTGGTCACGACGTTCTTCATCGATGTAGATCTCGAATTAATCATCGATTACGACAAATGATGAGTTGGGCATGTCTCACTAGCGCTTCTGCTACACTCGGAACCTTCTGTAGGCCCACGCGTCGTGTTACCCAACCT
Organism: Viscum album; assembly: GCA_963277665.1. Taxonomy (NCBI): domain Eukaryota; kingdom Viridiplantae; phylum Streptophyta; class Magnoliopsida; order Santalales; family Viscaceae; genus Viscum; species Viscum album. Next base: position 2,024,908,076 of record OY728131.1, read on the forward strand.
AGTTAGCCTTGTCCGTGTATAGGGAGTATACGTCTAGGACTCTGGGTGGTCCCACGTGCCATGTGGCTCCTAGCGCACATTCCGTGTACGTGAACCTCCACACAGTGAGTGGAGCAGGACACTGGCATACTTGAACTTGGGAGTACACATCGTGTACACTAAGGGACACGTCGTGTATTTCTCTTAGAAGGTTTTACCTCTCGTATCTCTTTCTTCGAGACTTAGATTTCGGCCTGCGAGCAGTCCATTCTGGACAAAATCCTGTGTGAGATGTGATGGTGGCTTCTATTTCGTCACATGAGATACAATGTGAGGTGATGTGAGCGAGACGCTTCTTCCAGCGACGTTTGACCAACGACAAGGCTCGGGTGTGATCAAAGGAGTGATGTTGGGGTCGGTACTCACCTAAAGGTTAGGTTTTTTCGGAGCACAGATCTCACATATCATATATACTGATAGAGTTGGTACTCTCCTACATCACAAGGGCAAGGATCCTCTATCTGTGAAGTTGGTACTCCCCTGCCATCGACCTTCGACGAGGTGCGGGTCCTCCACTGGAGTTGGTACTCCCTTGACTGTTACATCTTCCAACGAGGCACGAGTCCTCCATTATATCTTGGTGAGGTTTCACTAGGCTTTTAGCATTAAGAAAGCACTGGCTCTTGTAGTTGCGGGTAAACTCATCTCTCTTAGCTAGGTGTGTTGATCAAGACTCCTCTCTCTTACCTGGGTGTGAAGATCGGGACTCCTCTCTTTTCGACTGATGATTCTTCTTTATGAGCATATTCGTGTTGGTTTTCTTCTCTCTTGAGTTGAACTGACTATCTTCTTGTTATTGCTCTGTTTGTTTCATTCAGAACGTCATAATATGTATATATTCATCCCTGCATGAGCTTTGTTTACACGCGTCGTGTCTTGTGCAGACGACAATCATCTTAGCAGAGACTTTGGTGGACCCGAAGTAGATGGAGCTTAGTTGTACTAGGAGACTGTAACTGCGTATGATAGTCAGTTCTCAAGTTTGTGGGCCAAACATTCTCTTTCTTCCTCAACGGTTTATTCCGGTTAAGTCGTTTTCATTTTTGTTGGGCGTGTATTTGTTTGGTTAAAAGTTAAAAGGATTGTTGATATACTAGAAAACTTCATGTGTTATGTTTTGTAAATGTTCTATTTTTAATTATTGTAACAATAATTAATGGTTTTAATATATAAATATGTCGTTAAACAATGAAATATATATATAATTTGTATTATGTCGATTTTGATATGCATTATTTGCAACTGTTGAGAGTAACCTTTCTTAGTAGTATAAAAGTGGCGGCAAAGTACCCCTCCTTTCTCAATGTAAGGTTTCCCGACATTTATTTAGTATAGAGAAAGCACTATTTCGGTGTTAATAAATGTTTTTTACAGTATTTTTTGTTGCATTTAAAATCGTGACACCAATAAAATAAAAATAAATGGTCGTTTGATTTTGTTAAAAAAATAATGACGATCAAACTGATTTATTTTTTTAGGACAACGTTGTACTTCATTCCACAAACACCCACAACAAAACTAATTCAGAATGAAAATTATTTTTTACTACATTGTTAAAAATTAAATTTTGAAAAAAAAAATCAAATATAATTTTTATTTTTCATGGAACATAAAAAATATTATAATTTATTTGAAAAAATAAAAAATAATGAAATTTTTAAATATTATAAACATAAATAATTGTTATTCGAAAAACGTACATTTTCTTAAACATAATATCTTTTTCGATTTTAAGAAGATAAAATAGAAAATTACTACTTTTTATTGACGTAATTATTTATATTTTTATTAAAGAAATAAAAAAAATTATTATATTTAAATGATTTAAAAATTTTAACATTTTTAAAAGCGATATTTTTTCACAATAAAGTGTGATTGGTTTTTTTAAGGGTATAACAAATTTGATGGAAAGAAAAAAAAAATATTGGCATAAAAAAAATATAATTTTTAACGGAATTGCATATTATTATTTTTAAAAAATAAAAAATTATTTTGAAATATACAAAACAAATTTTATTAGTTTTTTTAAAGAATTAAAAGTAATAGCTTTTTTGAAACACAATTTTTTTCTGCAAGTTATAAAAATCAATTTTATTTAAACACAAAATGATTAGCAAGATGTAATTTAAATAAAAATGTAATAAAAGGCGGTTGAAACCATGGTGTTGATTTTAGTTGACTAAATATAAAACAGTAACGATGATAATTCCACGCATTCCTTGAATTAATTCATTTTAGTGGTTAATTAGGCTTTGAAATGCACGCAAAAGCTAAGCACCAATTCCTATGTTTATTTAACGTCACCCACAACATAAATCCAAGCCTTTATCAAAATTTCTATTGACAGTGGGAGGAATCCGATTATTCCTATTGGGCACTTTTTCTTTTAAAAGATTTTCTCGGGATAGGAGAAAAAAATACTCCACCTTCTAATGAATTGACACCCTAGTATTATTTTTTTTGTAAAAAAAACTTAATTCGTGTAGAATATATAATAAAAATAATTATTTCACATAAATTAATAAAATTGATTTAAACTAGTAGGATTATTTTATGAAAAATGTGAAATTAAATGCACTACTTTTTCTTAAAATGAATGTTCAACGACCAAAAAAAAATTGTTGACACCCGAAATTTTTAATGTGGAAAAACCAAAATCAAAAAACCACGGGACCTGATCTAGAAATCGAAATCCACTAATTATCAATATTACATGACACCAACTCTCAAAGATGAGCGGGATCTCAAAAATAATTCTCTGATAAAACAGTGGATTAAAGACAAAAAAAATAGATGAAATCTGAAAACAACCTAAAACAAAGAACGCAACCTGATAACGAAACTCATATAGATAAAAACGTGAAGAGCACGTGTTTGATGTCCAAATAAAATGTGCAAATGAAAAACACCATAATTGGATCAAAGGGAACTATAGATAAAAGCCAATCAAACCCGGAGAATTTTACTGATTACAAATCTGAAAATCACTACCTGAAACATTAACTGCACTGTGTCAAAAATGAGAAGAGACAGAGAGTTCACAACGCCCTCTGAAAAAGAAACCATCCACCTTAAGACATGTAACCCTCTTATATCATATCTCCTTTTTTTGTTTCGTTTTTTTTATCAAAAATGATTCGCATGGGTCCCCATCTGAGGACCCCAACAAACTCCTCCTCTGACTCAAGTGGAGATAATCGTCAACTCTGCAATCAGTCGACAAGTCTCAAATTTACCTCTGGATAAAATATTGGTCATCATGTCTGACCCATTGTTATCATTGTGGATTTTGAGCTCCATCTATCACGAATCAAGGACGTCACAAATTTAATGATACTGAACATTGATATGTTCCGACCATCCATAAAAAAACGCGATTCTTTCACGAACAAATAGCTCTCTGACTTTCACAAAATAAAACATACTTATCCTGATTAAAATTGAACTCTTGAATACAAGTTTTTATCCACAATAATTATTTGCATGCCTCTGTAGTTGCAATAAACTCAACCTACTTCAGCACCATGTCCAAGTATGGTGTGAGTATAACTTAGTAGGTCGACACCACCGTGTCTAAACATAACTAATATGATAATAAGTGCATGCAATAATGCAAAAAAATAGGTGTATTAATTAATTAAATAATTAAATTAATACCACATCAACCTACTTCAGCACTATGTCGGAATATCTCTGAGCATGTAACACAACCATGCCAACCACAACCTTATACCCAAATAATCTACTTCAACACCATGTCGATATTTCTCTAAGCACGTATCATAACCATTCCAAGCAAAACCATATATCCATGGTATAAATGACATAAATTTAGATCAAACCCGCTATATAAGCATTTCAACATGTGTCACTGGGCGTAGATCGCTATATAAACATTTCAACATGTGTCACTGGGCATAGCCTGATATATAAGCATTTCAGCATGTGTAGGGCATAGCCCATTATATAAGCATTTCATCATGTATCAGGGCATATCCTGGTATATAATCATTTCAACATGTATTAGGGCATAGCCCGGTATATAAGCATTTTATCATGATAACACAACAAGTCATAACAACTAGGATATCACAATATCACATCATAAGGCTCGATGATTAATTGTGAAAATTACCAATTATCTTTTAATTACACATTTCGTTTATCATTTAGTCATAAACCAATAACATGCCCGCCATTTCAATAATTGAACCAAACCAATGTGAATCTATATCAATCAATCACCTAAAACTCATGTCATTCTAAACACACTTTAAGCCATTAGTCAATTCATTTATAATCAAGAGTTCGCTCGCCCGAACGGTTTCCATAAGCCAAGTCATAAACAATTGGATCCAAGGGATTCCAATTCATCATTTAATCAATTTAGGCACACGTTATGTTAGTGCAATTGCAATATTGCACATACTTTGCAAATAAACAGACCATATGGTTAAGGTTTAGACCCCCTACTTTTAACTGATGATTAACGCAACACTTCCAGAGGGAAACACCAATGAGAAAGAAGGTGCAGAAGATCCCAAGAAGAACCTAAAACAATCCAGGAAAAGATCACAACCAAAAGAGGTTCAAAGATTTCACCGTCCTATTAAAGAACAATGGAAGATGAAGGGAAAACCAATGCCAAAGGCTTACTAGGGATCGATCACACAAACAGGACATTCAGAAAGGCAGAAAGGCTTCCAAAATCTTCTAGAGATCCATCATAGGTCAAGAGGAGGAAACTGCATCGAAGGAATGAAAGAAAATCACTTGCACTTCCCACTTAAAATTGCCACTCATGATAAATACACGGTATGTAATTCATTTACACATCATGTATTCCTTTTTAAAGGGATACGCCGAAAAATCCATCGCCTCAGATTATATTTAACCCTGCTCAACTTTTATACGGCATGAGCGGTTTATACAACATGTAACTGCTTCACACCCTGTATCGGTTCACAACATGTGTAGCGGTAGTTACACGTTGTGTGACATGTACACGACGTGTAATCTCCCAGCAGACAGTTTTTAGCTCAATTTCCACAAAAAGGACCCAAACCACCTCCAAATCCTTCCAAATTATGGAAAACCCCTGTAAACTCATTTAACATGTTTATATACAAACTCCATTAATTCAAACAATCATACATCCCTGAACATTAGGTCATTTTCCTCAACAAAGGTTCTCCGTCTCCGAACAAGACTCGTTCACCACGACTGAAAACAAAAACTCAAAGAGGGGCGTACCTAGAAAAAGACTGGATCTTACAACCACCCCACCATATAACAGCTCATCCCCGAGCTTCTCCAAGAATCAATGTGAGGTCTCAACAAACAAGTTTGACCACTGTGTTCACATATCAGACTCCCTCTCCCAAATCTCCTCTTAAACAAGCCCATGCTGCCACTGAACTTGAACCAGAGCTATAATCCTACCCCAAAGATACTTCTCACTACAGTCCATAATCTGTATCAGATGCTCCTCAAAGTATGCATCAACACTAAGCTCGATGTACTCAATTTCCACTACATGAGAAGGGTATGGACAACACCTTTGAAGCTGTGACACGTGAAACATGCCATACATGGCATTGTAGCATTGTGAAAGGGTTAATCGGTACGCCATTGGATTGACCCCATCCACTATCTCAAACGACCCGAAAATCTTGGGTGCTAGCTTTCCCTGTTTCCTGATACGATGTTTCCACAACCTAGGCAACACCTAAAGGAAAACACGATGACCAACCTCAAACTCTAGAGGCCATCTTTGATGGTCAACATACAATTTATTCCTGCTATGCGCGGTTACCAACTGCCTCCTGATCAACTGAACCTGCTCAGATGTCTCCTGCATGAGACTAGGTCCAACAAGTGTTGACTCACCAGCCTCTATCCAACAAATAGGTGAATGAAACAACCTTCCATAAAAAGCTGCAAAAGGTTCCATCTGGATCAAATTCTAGAAGCTATTATTATATGAAAACTCCACGAGTTCCATATGTTGCTCCCACAAACCACTGAAATCCAAAACACAGGCTCATGACATATCCTCCAAAACCTAAATAGTCCACTCAAACTGACTGTCAGTCTGAGGATGATAGGTCGTACTCAAAATAACCTAGGATCATATAACCTTCCGAAGACCCTGCTAAAACATGAAATGAAATGAGGATCTCTGTCTAAAATGATACACTTTGGAACATCATGAAGTCGAACTACCTCACACACATAAAGAATACCTAGATCAACAACTGTGAAGGTCTCCATGATAGTTAGGAAGTTAGCTACCTTCATCAGTCGATCCACAATGACCCATACAACATCATTCTTATGGGTTGTCCTGGGTAGTCCAACCACAAGATCCATAGTAACATCATCCCATTCCCACTCATGAATGGACAAAAGTTGAAAAATCTCAATTGGCCTATGATGGTCGACTTTCACCTACTAATAGGTGAGACATCTATCCATGAAACTTGCTACCTCCTTCTTCATTCATGAAAACCAGTACTATCTACCGAGATCACAATACATCTTTTTCAAACCAGGATATACCTCCCATCTAGAAGTATGAAACTCTCTTATCATCTCTTCACGCAAGCCTGTAGGAACCCATACTCAGCCATATAAAAGAAGAGAATTTCTAGTGCCAAGAGACCATCCTGATGGTGTCTCCCCATCATATAAGTTGTCTCTCAGAACTAAACCCTCCATATTAGATAGTTTTTATGGCTTAATCCAGTCTGAAATCACAGATATAATAGATTTCAAAGTTAGAGCTACTCATCCCTGAGACTCTTGAACATCTAGATGCATTTTTACAAAGAGTTCCATCATCTGTCACTCATTATAATACTCTTGCATTGCCTTTGTTTGCATCTTTTGGCTTAATGTACCAAAAATGACATTTCCCTTACCCGGTGTATAATCCAACTCAAATTTGAAAGACTATAGATACTCGACCCACCTTCACTATCTAATGTTCAGGTCTCGCTCAGAAAAGATGTACCTGAGGCTCTTTTAGTTTGTGTATACTAAAAACCTCTCACCCATGAGATAATGCCTCCAGCATCTCAAGGCATGTACCACTACTGTTAAATCCAAATCATGAGTAGGATAATTCCTCTCACATGGTCTTATAATGGACCTAGAACTTTACACATGTTATTACATGATTTTAAGCATAATTAACCATCAAATACAACCAAATATTGTAAATTTTACTATCTTTGTAAGATTAGGCACATAATTAGAAAACATGAAACCAAAGTATAAACATTTTTTATTTAATCTCCATAATGAGCTCCTAACTTCCATTGAGATCTTACATCTTCATAGGATAACATAGGGAAATACATGAACAAATGGATGATCTAAAAAGCCCATTAAAGGTATAAACATAGAAATAAAGCATAACACATGGGTTATAAGGCATAACATGATGACATAAAAAGGCATGAATAAACATAAGGAAGCATACCAAGAATAACATGGGATCATGTAATCATAGAATCATAAGAATGTGTAAACAACATAAAATATGTCATAAGCATGAGTAAAGTCTAACTTCCAAGACCATTTCACGTAGAGGATCATAAGTCAAAGCTAACAGCCAAGACAATTACACATGGCGGACAAAGTCCCATAAAGGAATCGAGTTCACTCCATGTTTCAACATAACGTCTCATGAGACTAAACATTACCCAATGCATTGTATATCTCTCTAGGAAAAACCATCATAAAATATTCATGCATATGTGTGCCACATGAATAATAAAACATAAACATAAGGATTACCCATGGAAAGAAATGAGTATCGTAATCATGTCATAAGGCATAATAAATGGGTGTATCATAAAGGTGCCCATGAAAGAATGGATTTAAATAATAAATGTACATTAATAAGATAAAGTAGACATAAAACATGATAATTTGTGTCAAAATAAAGTGAAAACATGTAAAAATAGTGTTTAAGAGACTTTAAAAATGAGTCACTTTAGTGCGGTTTAAGGGGAGATTTTAATGATTCTTTAAAACATAAAATGTATAATTATTTATATAAAACCAGAAATAAACCAAGATAGTTTTTCATGATAAAAATGAGTGATTTTAGAAAAATAATTTTGGATTCAAAAATATTATGGAGTGCACTTGAAAATGGGTAATAAATTGGGAAGTTCCCTTTAATTGGGCTTGGTTATCAGAAAGAATTGAGAAGAGAACCCTTTTAAAACATGTATTTTCCCATCAAAGAAGGATGATCTAATATGAATACATGAGTTTGGAACATATAAATAGAATACTGAAGAATTTTATAAAAACAAATAAGAATTAAATTGGGGTAAAGATAGAGAAAGTGTAACCAGAAGGGAAAAAATGGAGGTTTGGAAAAAATTCCTTACCTTATGTTTGAAACTGTTCTGCACTTGATCTCAATATCCTGAATAATAAAATTAGATCCATTAACTAATTAATTAATATTATCTTCTATATGGATTTTATTTATTATAATTTTATTAAGTTTATTTATGGCCCTTTTGATGAGTTATAAGATAATATTTCATCGTTCTGGGAGTGTTTGTTTCCTTGGTTTTCATGATCAGTTTACTTGTATACATGTATGGAAAATCATTTAAAATGAGAATAGTTGTCTAGAATTGAAATTATATGTTATTAATGAACTTAAAAAAAATTAAATTTTCTAATATATCATTTTTTTCTATATATGAGGATGATTCATTAGATAAAATGTTAATGATAACCGTTTATATTATTTTGGCATTTTTCTTACGAACTAGTTTTGTTTTATTAATTAATATTATGTATATATAATGGTTACAAAACATTAAATAAGATTTAATACATATATTATTATTATTTTAACCATAAAAAATGGTTTTATGACTAGCCTTGAAGGCGGTAATGGAAATTGAAAACTCGTCATCCTTGAATGCGATAAATCAACACATTATGGACGATGTTTTCATTTTTAAAACAAAATGAGAGAGGATGAGAATTGATGATGGGTTGTTCTATTAACACAATAAAATTCCATTATATAAAAGATAATGTATTTATCATGTCAATTGGATAAGGGGAGGTGAGGAGAGGATAATAAAATAAAAGAAAATGAAAAGAGAATGAATGAAAACGAAAGAGGATTTTACCTCATGAATTCCATCTCCTTGAGAACCTCCTTAAGGCACTTGAGTTTGGTCTTTTATTGAGATAGAAGGATATTTAACATGGGGGAGAGACTTGATAAAAATATTGGGTGGAATTTGGATAATATTCAAGGCTTTTGAGGTGTCAGGAGAAGATGTGGTGAGGGGTGGTATTTATAGTGGAGTAGATGAGCATTTTTTGATTATTTTATTTATTTGTTTATTATTTTGGATCAAGAATATGAATAGCGTTGATTCTTGTAACTAAATACAATAACTAGTACATGTGAGTTTGAACCAATAGTGCTTACATCATCCATAACTCAATAATTCATGTATTTAGCTCATACCATAAATTACCATATTTAACCATTCACCAAAAAATCGACTATTTTAGAAAAATACCAAAAATTCACCCTAACCATTTTTTAACATGTAGAATTCAGAAATGAAATCCATTTTATGAAAATAATTTTCTAAATATGATAAATTTAATTTTTAATTAAAATCATCATTTATTCAAAAAATACCTATTTTTAAATTACAACAGATTTTATAACACTTTGAAAAATTAATTAAGGTCTCATAAAATTATATTATAATCATAAGACAAAAAAATATTAATTTATGTATCTATTTTATGAAAATAGTTTTTCTTTTAAATCAATATATTAATTATAAAATTATAAATAAACATTTTTGTTTCATAAAAATATCAATACTTAATTTATCATTTTAAAAACATTTTTTTTTACTTATTCTAGATATAATATATCATATTTTTATTTTTAATATTCCTAAATTTTATTTATACTTTCATAGGTGAGGTTACTATTATATTAGACGGGTTACTATTCTTAATGGTCACATTTCTATTCTAAAGGTCATGTTACTATTCCATTGGCTTAGGTTCCTTAATTTCTATAAATACTTCTTATTTTATTTATTATTCATTTATTAAGTTTGTATTGTTTTATCTAAGTGATTTTATGTGATTTATACTATATGACATAATTATAAGAAGGGGAATTTCATTGATAGAATTCTGGGTCGTTATATTCTTCACCCCTTAAGAAATTTCTCCCTCAAAATTATGTTTTACACATTAAGGGAAAAACATGTGAGGGTACTTCTCCTTCATTGCTTCCTATAGTTCCCATGTTGCCTCTTTGTACTTATGGTTCTGCCATAGTACTTTGACCAGGTGAGTAGTCTTGTTGCGTAGAACTTTATCACTATGGTCTAATATTTTTACCAACTACTCCTCATAAGAGAGAACATTTTCCAACTATACCACCTCTGAATTTAGTACATGTGAGGGATTCAGTATATACTTTCTCAAGAGGGATATTTGGAATACATCGTGTACTTGAGACATGGTTTGTGGAAGTGCTAGTCAATAGGACACAACTCCGACATGATCAAGAATCTCGAAGGGGCTGATGTACCTGGGACTTAGATTTCCTTTCTTCTCAAATATCATGATCCACTTCCATAGAGATATGTGGAGAATATTATGTATCCAAACTTAAACTCCAAGTCTCGTCGATGATTGTCTACATATCTCTTCTGTCAACTTTGGGCTTTCTTGATGTGTTGTTGAGTAGTTTTCACCTTTTCCACCACTTCTTTGACTATTTCAGGTCCTAGCAGCTTACGTTTACCGAATTTATCCCAACATATTGGTGTTATGCATCTTTTCTCATAAAGGGATTCATATGGAGCCATTTGGATGCTCGAGTAGAAACTATTATTGGAATAGAACTCGACCAGAGGTAGATGTTGGTCCTATTCTCCCTTGAAGTCCATAGAACACACTCTTAACATGTATTATAGTGTCTAAATAGTCTGCTTAGATTTTCCATTAGTTTGAGGATGATAGGACATACTGAAGTTTAACTCAGTGTTTAGAGCATGTTGGAGACTTTTCTAGAACTTGGAGGTATATCTTGGATCTCGATCAGATAAAATCAATATTGGTACTCCATACAGCCTCACCACTTCTCTAATGTATATCCGTGCAAGTTGATCTAGTGAGAAGTCCTCTTGAATTGCAATAAAGTGATATGTATTTATAAGATGATCAACAATAACCCATAAAGAATTATTTTCTTCGGATGTCTTCATAAGTCCAGTGAAAAATTCCATGATGATTTTTCCCATTTCCAAGTTGGTATGGGTAATGGTTGCATCATCCCTTTAGACTTTTTTCCTTTTGTCCTTCACTTGTTTCCATATCAAGCACATTAATGTATATTCAATGATCTCCTTCTTTATATTGTCCCACCAATAGTTCTCTCAGAGATCTTGATACATCTTTGTGCTCCCTGGATGATTAGAGAAGGTTGATATATGTACTACATTCAAAAGAACTTTATTTTTTATTTGGATTGGATGGTACACATAATTGTGACCCAAATATTACATCTCCTTCCTCATCAATTTTAAACTCTAAGGATTTCCAATTTTTGATATCTTCCACCTTTTTCTGAATTTCTTCATCATTTCTTTGAAAATCCTTTATTTTATCCATGAGAGATGGTTGAGAAATCATTTGAGAAAGTATTGAAAACATTCCTCCCTTAATGATTATCATGTCCATACTTTCCAAATATAAGTAGATTATATCCTTCTCAATTATTATCATTGATAAGGTTTCAAGATCCTATCTACTTAGAGAACCTGCCACTTTATTTGCTTTACCAGGATGGTAGTGGATTGAACAGTCATAATCCTTGATGAGCACTAACCATCTTCATTGGTGCGCATTAATCTCATTCTATGAAAATATATATTTGAGTCTCTTATGATCTATATATATCTCACACTTCTCCCCATAAAGATAATTCCACCAAATTTTAAACACCAATATCATAACTACTAACTCTAGATCATGCATCGGATAGTTTTGCTCGTGAATTTTCAACTACCGTGAGGTGTAGGCTATCACTTTATTATTTTTCATTAGTACACAGCCTAATACCTTCTTTGAAGCATCTTTGTACACTATAAAGAGTTCCCCACTTGTCAGTAGTGTGAGCAATGATGTAGTGATAAGCCTCTTTTTCAACTCTTTAAAGCAATCTTCACATTCACTGGTTCATAAAAAATTTACTCCCTTCATAGTCAGTTTGGTTATTGGGTTTTACAATCGTGATAATTTCTTCACAAATCGTCAGTAATACCTAGCTAGACTAAGGATACTACGGATCTCTATTACAGATGTTGGCCTGGGCCACTCCTCAATTACCTTTGTCTTGGAAGGGTCTACAATTATTCCTTTATTAGTGATAACATACCCCAATAATGAAACTTCCTCCATCCAGAACTCACATTTATTGTACTTTTCATATAATTTATCCCTTCACAAGGTCTTTATCATAGTGTTCAAATTCTCCTCATGTTCCTCCTTTTCCATGGAGTATATCAGAATATCATCAATAAAGACTACCACAAATTTGTCAAGGTAATATCTAAAGACTCTATTTATTAAATCTATTAAAATTTCTAGAGAATTAGTGAGTCATAAAGGCATCACTATGAACTCATAGTGTCCATGCCTCATTCTAAAGACAGTCTTGGGATTATCACTAGTAGAAAAACATATTTTAACATCGTTTTTTTTAATTTTTGACATCGGTTTTAAACCGACGTCTATAAAGGCGACGTAAAAAATATTGTTTTCGGCGTCGGTTTTACAAAAACCGACGCCGAAAACAATTTCAGTAAGAGTTTCGGCATCAATTTTAAGTAAAACCGACAGCAAAATGAATTTTCGACAGGAGATTTGGCATCGGTTTTACATAAAACCGATGCCGAAGTTAATTTTTTTAATCTTTCAGCGTTGGTTATTTAAATAACCGATCCCATAAATAAAAAAAATTATAAAATATTTCCAATTACACTTCCCAGAAAATTCAAAACCCCTGTAAAAATAACACAATATACAAAAACAATTAAACAGTATTTATCATCCAATGCCTTGTATAAATTCAATTCTTATATCTAGTTAATCAAAAAAATTATCTATACATTGTTATTATAAAGTAAAATTAAAATACATGTACCTGTAATCAATGACTTCAAGAAATTTTGTGACATTTTCAAGTCCCACGCCTCCAGCTTTTACGGCATGCTCATTATTAGTTATTATTGAAGCATTCAAAAACAATTAAACAGTATTTATCATCCAATGCCTCGTATAACTTCAATGCTTATATCTAGTAAATCATAAAAATTATCTATACATTGTTATTATAAAGTAAAATTAAAATACACGTACCTGCAATCAATGACTTCAAGAAATTTTGTGACATTTGCAAGTCCCATGACTCCAGCATCTACGACATGCTCATTGTTGGTTATTATTGAAGAATTCATTTGATTATTAGTAGGTTCAAACACCTAATATATTAAAAGAGTTAGGTTTTTGTACCCATATGTATTATTATTTATAAATATTAGATTATACATACCTCTAATCGTAATCAGACTTAACAAATAGTTCGCAAAAGTAGATTGAATATGGGTCATATTAGATTCGGAATAAGGTTGTGAATCATTGAATGCCTACAATAATATTGAATGATATGAAATTAAAAAATAGAATAATATGGGAGAAAATATATAAAAAATTAATACAACTAACCTTATGAAAATCAGTAGTTTTCCCAATTGTGATTATCTCATACATGAATCGTAGAATATAATAACCACATTCAACATGTCCATTTTGACGATGACACTGCAGTTATAAAACATTCAATTAAAAAATATATATATAAAAAAATATAAAAACTAATTACTTGTACTTCCACATATTTGATTTTCGTTGGTTTCTTTTCTGACATGTATTCCTTGTTAAAATGTTTCCATGATCTGCATTTTTTTATATATTAACTAATAATACTTGTGTAAACAATGAAAATTAAACATAATGAGCTTATAAAAAATAAAAAAAATTACCTGTTTAATAAGGTGAGAAATAGTTTATGCACTCCTCATAATAAATAGAAAAACCAATATAAGGTGCATTCACTTGGGAAAAATACACCTAACATCCAATGCCCCCTAAAATACAAAAAGTTCACAATTAATGACATTATAATGTTCATTAGTTCATAAAAATGTTGATGTTCTTACTTATCAAGAAATGGAGAAACCAACACTGAATCTCTTTCTGTGTTAATCTCTTGGATATATATTGAACTCTTTCATGATTCTTCACATATTTGGCTTCCGAGGAAATGTACTCTGGATCTATAAAGCTGTAAATGTCTGTTGTTTCCTTTATTAAAAGAAGCTTGTGTAGATACCTAATTTAAAAAGAAAATATAGTTAGTCAATGACATAATAATCTTTTATTAAAGAAATAGAAATTCAAACATCAATTTACTTACATGATAAACAACTGCACCACACTCTGTGTGATCTCTTCAAAATTAACTAAATTCATGATATCTTCTTTCAATAATTTCAATCCATAATTTCTTCCACATATATCAGGCATCATTCGAAACTCATAGATAAAATTCAAGGAAGAAGAGGACTCAGATAATCTTTTTAACCCATAAGAAATATCAGAAGTATCTACAAACAACTGTTCCTGAACATTTTATTGCATTTGTGCAGTTTATTTTGCTTTTAGATATTCCTATATAAGTTAAATATTAGAAAACATTATAAGTAATTTTGAATTATTTGTAATTAATATATAAAAAAACACATACCTCAAGTGAAATATAACGAAGAAGGGCAGTTGGCCAAAGTAAAAAATGGCCTATACATTCTCCAACACTGGTGATCTCCACAGTAGGAAATGGTAGTAGAGCAGTAGGATCTATAATAACAAGTACTGATACTCTAACCTGACCCATCTGCATAGACTGATGATGTACCGAGTCCCCCAAAAAATGCACCTATCCTAACGCAACAATATGTACATGAGGATCTCCCGCAAAAAACTCACAATATGAGGCTTGATCTGAGGGGGGAGGTGGAGGCTCAAAGTAAGCAGGTGGGGAAGGCTAAGCAGATGGGGCAGGGTAGTCCGGGTGAGGAGGCTGAGAAGGCAGAAAAATGAAAAAGTAATATTAGTGTTTAAAATTTATAAAATAGAAAAATTGATTAAAATAAAATAATATACCTCGAAAGGTTGTGTAGACGGGGCAGAGTAAGCAAATGGGGCAGGGTAGTCTGGGTGAGGAGGCTGATAATGCTGAAAATTGAAAAACTTATATTAGTGTTTATAATTTATAAAATAGAAAAATTGATGACAAATAAATAATATACCTTGGAAGGCTGCGTAGATGGGGCAGGGTAAGCAGATGAGGTAGGGTAGTCTGAGTGAGCAGACTAGGAAGGCTGAAAAATGAAAAAATTAAATTAGTGATTATAATTTATAAAATAGAAAAATTGACGACAAATAAACAATATACCTGGGAAGGCTGCGCAGACTGTGATTGTCTTTCCAAGTGTTCTAATAAAGCCTTCTGCACTACTGCTTGAATTTGATCACCCATAGACTGTTTCATATCTTTCAACTCTTCTTTTAAGGATTCTATTTCTGGGTTTTTGATTGCTTACTCTTACCAAAAACCTTCCGAATACTAACACCCTCCTGATATCCTCTAACACGGCCGGGGTGTTTTGCCTTTCCAAAAGTAGTGGCTAGGATGTCCATCCTACCCTCAGGGATAAAAGAGCCCTGTGTCTCTTGCTCTTGAAGTTCATCCTAAAATGAAAAATAAAAAGGTTATATTAGTGTTTATAAATTATAAAATAGAAAAATTGTTAACAAATAAATAATATTTACTGACAATTTTATCATCCACTTGATGTTCTTTATCTGTAATATATTGTTCATTTTTTCTTCTTCTAGCTCGTTTCTATTTCTCATGGCGAGTGGGAGGAGATGGAGGACCAAATTGGACCTCTTCTGAACCACTACTTGATCGAGCTCTTAATGCTTCCAATTTTTCTTCAATCATTTTCTACTCCAAATACGAATTCCCTCCACGTGACAAAGTATGAGGGTATATGTTTTTCAACTGGATCTCCTGATGAGATCTCCTAGAGGCCTGTTATATAAAAATAAACTACTAAGTAATAAGAAAAATATAGCATAAATTTTAAAATATAAAACAATTACCATACCTGAAATTTCTCTTCCTAACGACTGTCAACAAATTGGTTATATGTTTCTTCATCTATATATGGATACTTAAGATATGGACTTTCAAACCTTTTCTTTCCAAAAACATAATTTTTTGTCAGTTTGTTTTTAAAATCTCTCCATCAAACCGCCGCTAAAGAGAGATGTCTTTTCTTAATTTCTTTGGTTTCCTCAAAATTGAATGCCATCTGTAATTGAATAAATTAAATATGTCATTTAAAATATATAATATTCAAAAAATGAGATAAAATAAATAAAGTAAGATATTTTTCCGTCATGGCCTCCCAAAGATGTTGCTTCGTCGTCCTGTCCACTGACTTCCAATCAGGATATAAAATACTAATCCTGCAACGGCTCTGCATTGCTATATAACTGACAAACTGAACTGCATTTGGGCCAACTGCATTATTATTATCATCAAAATGGATTTGTACTTTTTTATCATCACGAGCAAGTGATAGTTTTGGTAAACATGTAATACCATGTTTACCAACTTGAGAACTTGATTTTTGAGTAGTAACAGGAGAAGTCTCCTCTACCGAGGACACATCAGTAGTCCTGCAAATTTTTTTTTGTAAATTGACAGTTTTATTTCATTAAATAAGTATATTACTGGATATTTAATAATATGTCAAAATAGATATACCTCGATAACTACTCCTCTCTATCTGTATCTGACATTACTACTAGAAAGTGTAATGAAATTTTTTGTACCTGCATATTATTAGAAAACTGAATAATTAGAAACAAGGAAGACAAAAATAAATATGTAAAAATAGAGGCATGAATTTGTAAGTTTTAAAAATATACACAAAATATAAATATTTACCAGAAAAATTAGGAGACTAATTTAGTGTTTTCCCACATGCCTTCATCATGATCGGTACGTACTGCATGCACTATGTCTGTCTTATACTCATTGTAATCATCTGGAAATTGCGTAATAGATGAATAAGGCTCATGTAAATCACTAGCATCATCAGAATCATCCTCATCACCCAAATGGTATCTTTTCCCTTGCAAAACAACTGACCACTGATCATTCGACGGATCAATGACATAAAATACTTGTTTTTCATGTGTCGCCATGATAAATGGTTCCTCATTGTGATTAAATCTTTTCAAATCAACCAGTTTAAACCAATATTCATCATGTTTCATGCCACTATTACTATCAACCCAATTACACTTAAAAACAGTGACTCGAAATTTAATATAATAAATTTCCCATATGTATTCAATAACTCCAAAATATGGCGTTGATGCAGAAATTGGGTTTTTATCTTTGGCACTCAAAAAATGCACTACTTCAGCGAATACCATCACACCACTATTATGAATGGTACTCTTATCATCCAGGTTTTTTATGTAAAATGTGTAGCCATTGATATCAAAACCAGACCATGTGATCAAATTAAAAGATGGTCCCCCTGCTAACCACTTCAATGTTTCTGATACAGATATATCTGGGGTGACTTTCTCTTTAAACCATGAAACAAATGTCTTCTTATGCTCAATCATCAACCACTTTTCATTTATAATCTGATATCGTAACTTTAATTCAGCAATATGTGAGGATATATATGGTTGAACCTCATCTGTGTTGTTCAAAATGTATAAATGTGCTTGCATCACTTCATCACGTGGAATGAACTTTACCTTTAAGCCTCGAAGCCCTCTACCTTCTCTATCAACTGTCATATGTCGAGATACAGGGAGACCAATATGCTCCACCTCATTCAAATAATCAGTACAGAACTCAATTACCTCTTCAGATACATATTTTTGAACAATAGAGGCCTCTGGTCAATAAGTATTTTTAACATATCCTTTCAAAATTTTCATATATCTTTCAAAAGGATACATCTATCTTAAATAAACAGGCCCACATATTCTTATCTCACGCACTAAATGAATCAATAGATGAACCATTATATCAAAAAATGTGGGTGGGAAATACATTTCTAGTTGACAAAGAATAAGATTTGCTTCATTCTCCAACACATCTAACAAATTTGGATCAACGACTTTGCTACAAATGGATTTAAAGAAATTACATAACCTGGTGATTGTCTTTCTGACAGCTTTCGGTAATATACCACGCACTGCTACTGGTAGAATTTGTTTCATCAACACATAGAAATCATGAGATTTCATACCTGTTAATTTAAAATCCTTCAATGACACAAAATTATTCACATTTGAAGAAAAACCACTGGGTACTTTAATACCACGAAGACAATGACAAAAATTCATCTTTTCAATCTTGCTTAATGTGTGAAAAGCTGGAGGTAAATATGTTCTATTTCCTTTCACAATGGGAGCTAACTCCAAACGTATTCTCATTAATATCAAGTCCAATCTAGCATGTAATCCATCTTTTGTCTTTCCTTTTATGTCTAACAAAGTTCCAATCAAACTATCACATATGTTTTTCTCAACATGCATAACATCAATGTTATGTTTTATCTCTAAAAATATCCAATAAGGTAGTTCAAAAAAAATAGACTGCTTCTTCCAGATATGTTTTTGAAAACCAGAACTTTTTCTCTTTCCAAATGTCAAATCAATATCTTTCACTCTGTCATAATATTCTCCAGCTGACAATGGTCAAAGGGGATGTTGTATTCTTGTAAACTGTTAAATTATTTTTTCAATCTACGATAAGGATGATCAATTCACAAAAATCTTCAATGTCCCATGTACACTGTCTTTCTTCCATTCTTTAATTGATAATATGAAGTTTGTTCTTCACAAATTGGACATGCTTTATATCCCTTAACACTATATCCAGATAAGTTTCCATATGCAAGAAATTCGTTTATAGTGAACATTATCATAGCACACAAAAGAAAATACTCTTTCTTGTATGCATCGAAAACTTTAACACATTCCTCCCATAGCAGTATCAAATTGATTAGTCACCGAAAGTGGCTAATATTAATTGTTAATATATTTATATTCATTGTTCCAAAGTCCATAAACATTGTTTTTAGTGTATTACATAAATAGAACTTCATTTCTCATCAAAAATGCAATTCATGTTTAAAATGCAAATTTGGGCCCAATCATTCATTTGTTTGTTTACAATATTATATTCATTTTCTGAATTTGAAATTTTGGGATATGATTTATCACTTTGTTTGGAACATTTTATCTTTTAGGTCTGATGGATGAATCCCAAAGTAAAATGGATAATTTTGCGCCTAAAGGCAGAAACTTGCTGGAAAAAGCATAATGGGCCTAAGGCCCATCAAACAAATGTGGGGCCCAGAAACCAAGCCCAATGAAGCTCAAATTTATACAGTAGAATGATAAAAATATGATGATCATTTTATTCAACTGTGTCCAGAGCTAATTCTGATGTTTTCATGATGATAAAGGGATCTGAAGTTGATATTTAAATGGTGGACCCGACATTAATGCATAGAAATCCGTACCACCATTTCGACCATAACTTCCAAACAGATGAGCCAAATTTCCTGAAATTTTTATAGATTATATCAGACACATGGACGAAGATATGTTCTATTTATGACACCTTCGGATTCGGCCGTATGAAGTGTAAAACGCACATGTCAAAATGGAGGATGAATTTGGCTGGTTTTGTGGTCAACTTTGTAACGTTAATTTCCTTTTGATTCTTCACCCTCCTTTTGACTCTCTTAATTTTTGGGGGGTGAATTTATTGTCGAGGGTGTACATAATGCTCCTAATATGCCTATATAAGGATCTGGTGGTGAAGGGAATAATCATCTAACATTTTCCTTTGAATCCAAGTTTTTCTTTCAATTGTAATTTCCCGCTTTCGTTTTGTAATGGCATCGTCAATTTCTCTAATGTAAGTTTTTCATTCACGTTTAGTATTTTAATAAAATTTATTCTTTTTCACTTTTTATTTTCCTTTTCTTCACACATTGATACCGTTGAATCGTAGTGTGAATTTATTCACACCCGCACTTGTGAATTCATCACACAACGGTGGAGTGTTCATTTTGATTAATGTTTTTTTTTCTTTCTTCTTCAATCCCGCTTCTTTAAGTCAATTACCCGCTTCCATTGATAGAATAGCATCAATGGAGGGCTAACCTTTTATGGGTTGATCCTAGGGAGTTTCATGAGTTGGATTGAATGTTATTTGATGTTCTTAAATTCTTAAATTTTTTCTTTATTTTAAGAGTTCCTTTCTTTGATTTATCTTCTTCTTTGTCTTCACCGACTTTAACGACGACACATTTTGAGTGCTAGTACGATCCAATTCCTTGGAGTGCTCATTTAATTTATCCTCTAAGTGAATTGGTGATTAGACTTGAAATTGTGTATGGATTAAATCGGAGAATGATATTGAGGAATTATTTCATTTAATGGATACCTCTTGAACCGATGAACAGAAAATCAAATGAAAAACAAATACATCCAATAAAGCACAAGAGACAACTTAGGATCGACTCACCTTAATTAGTTGTTTTAATTCAAGTAATTTTATTTGTTTTGTTCTTTAAATTAAATCAATATTTCTTCAAATCAATTCAATCCAATGTTGGCCACTGCATAGCCAATCCCGTATCCAATCTTAGTGTCTCAAGGTTTCTTCTTCGGTCCCTGTGGATTCGATCCCTACTTTTACTTCAACGACCGCTTTTACCGGTAGGGTAAATTTGGGTGCAACCACAAATCATCAATCAATGGTGTAAGATACACATTAATATCATTTCCTGGTTGTTTTGGTCCAGAAATCATCAAGCTCATCATAACATATTTTTTCTTCATACATAGATGTGGGGACAAGTTGTAAAGTACCAGCAAAACAGGCCATGGACTATGTTGGCTACTGAGGCTCCGATATGGATTCACTCCATTAGTACACAATCCCATTCTGAGATTTCTAACTTCACTTCCAAAATTATGATTTTTTTTATCAAAACTCTTCCACTGTGGTGAATCGGCAGGGTGACGTAAGTTACCATCAGAGATGCGATCATCTGAATGCCATCTTAACCTTTTTGCATCAATTGAATTTGAAAATAGACGCTTCAAACGAGGAATAATTGGAAGGTACCAAAGTTATTTAGCTGGAGTTTTGGTTTTGGTACCTAAAAATAAATCAGAATTGAATTATCATAATTGTATGCAAAAAATATTGGATGATATCATTGGAAAGTAAAAAATTGATTTTTCATAACGTTACATGACGTCACCTGAGAATGAATATGAGTTGACTTTCTCATCCATCTTATAACGCGATGTCCCACATGTAGGACAACTTGATAAATGTTCATTTTCTTTCATATACAGTACACAATCATTGGGGCAAGCATGTATCTTTATATACCACAATCCCATTGGGAATAATATTTTCTTCACCTCATAATTGGAATCTGGAAGCCCATTGCCTTCTGGAAGTATCTCTTTTAAAAGCTGAAGTAAACTGGAGAAACCTTTATCACTCCACCCATTTTTTGATTTTAAGTTAACTAATCTCAAAACTACTGATAACACTGTATATTTATTGCAACCTGGGAATAATGGTTTCTCAGAATCTCTATACAATCGTTCAACAGTTGGTGTTTTTTTATGGTTTCAACACCTAAATCATGAATTAATTCTTCAATACGATCCTCTGCCTCATTATGAATATCTTCATCAACATTGGATGTTGAATTTTCAGTTATTTCACCATGAAAGATCCAACGTGTATAATTAAGGCTAAAACCATAACAAATGAGATGATCCTTGATTTCTCTAGAGTTTAACTTTCTCATTTTTACACACTTCACACATGGACAGAAAATAAAATCAATATTTTGAAGATGTCGTTTAGTAAATTCCAAAAAATTATCAACTCCCTTTTCATATTCACTAGTGGTTCTTCATAAATAAATCCAATTACGATCCATTAATACTTGATATCACAATATAATTGATGAATATATTAAAACATATAAACATTTAAATATCTATCAGATAAATTGTAAACAAAAATATATTTAATAAAAACTATTTATAATCAGATAAAAGACATCAGATATGAAACAAGTTTACAAATAGAGTAAACAGTTTATTTTCATATTATATACATGTGTGTTATATTGATATTATAATTTAATTATAATATCATTCTTTTAAAATTTATTAGTTCATTTTACATAGTTGCAATATTTCAATGTTGCATGTGTCAAAAATATTGAAGAGTACATTAATTTAAAGGATGCAATAAGTGAAATGTGGGAGTACATGGAAATATGTATAAATTATTGACGATTTTGTGGTATGATCTATACCTATGTACTAACAAATACATGTATCGATATTAATATAACGGTGAATATAGTAGCAGTTCTAGATAGAGGATGAACCCATTACAGGGTTTAGTGATGCAGATGATGTTATTCGAGAGGATGGATGGACATTGCGGAAAAAATGAGAATGAGAATTTGGGAGGTAGATCTGAAGGGAACACGGTAATTAAGTCAATTATGGAAATGAAGGTGGCAATGAGAATGAAGGTGGAAACATGAATGTTGAGTTAAAGGTTGGTAGGGAGAAGGTAGAGTCCCAATGGGAGGTGGGTATGTAGTGGAGAGGCTCGGAAAGGGATTGGGAGGAAGAGGTAGAGAGGTGGTGAGGTGGAGAGTATGGATAGGTGGAGAGGTGGGATTGGGGAGGAGGGTTGGTATGGGGCAATTTTCCTGGGAGAGAATGATCAACAAGGATACGAGCTATAGCCAATCGAGCTACCCATAGAGGCAACCATGTAGCGGAGAATCAATATAGTGGTTACACTATTGTAGAGAATGCACATCCTATAGAATACATAATAGATTCTACTAAATCCATTGAAATGTATCTTACAATAATTAAAAATTTACTCTTGTTATCATTTTCATATTTAATTATATGATTAATTAAATATCAATTTTAATGTGCTAGATATGTAGTCAAAGGAATCAATGTTTCTTTAATTTGAGTCCTTATAATGTCAATAATGTTGGAATACAAAACACCATAAGTTAAACAATACATTCATACAATGTATATAAAAAAATAAACCAATAAAGAATTAATAAATGTTGGTGTGAAATGCAAGCCACAGGCATGGGTAGTTAATTATTAATAAATCACAATTCTTTATTGAAAGTAAAAAATATAATTTGTTGTTTTAAAATATAAAATATCAATCAAAATGGGTGTAATGTAATTTTATAACTTCAATCACATTTAATTCAAAGTCACTGGTGAAATAAAATATTCACATGTTAATCCCAGATAACACAGCATGACATAAATGATAAATATAGATACAAAAAAACAAGACAAACTACAACCAAACCACACTAAGTTTATCAATAAATAACACAATAAAATTATTTTCTTAAAGAAGAATTAATTAAAATGGAAATGGAATTAAAAATATAGTACTTCATAATGTAATAAAACATCATTTTAAACTGAAATAATGATAATACAAACAAAAAATTTGAATTTCAACCCGAATGGAGATGTTAAATCCAAACTGCGCTCGGTATAATGACTTCAAAAAACAAACACTATAAAATCTATACCAACAATGATAATACAAACCAAAAATAATGATAAACAACAACTAAAATCGAACCAATAATGATAATCGTACAAAATAGGGTTATTGAAGAAGAAATAAACAATGGGAGATGAAACAATAGATAAAAAGGAAGAACGCATACCCGAAATTGTGCAAACGGAAAAAAACCTTCAACAATGGCCTTCCAAGATCACAAATGAGCTTCGAAAGTCGTCGGGAGTCCAAAGCACTGCAGCAGAAATCGATTTCGATGATCGAACAAAATGAGGCTTTCGTTCCCCAAATAATTTTAAATGACTTTGGGCGTCGGTTTTGGAGAAAACCGACGCCGAAATTTTTAAAAAAAAAAACGACGTCGGTTTTATTCAAAACCGACGCCGAATTTTTTATTTTTTTTAGTTTCAGCGTCAGTTTTTGAGAAAACCGACGCAAATTTTTTATTTTTTTTAATTTTTGGTGTCGGTTTTCCTCAAAACCGACGCCGAAAATTTGTTTATTATTATTATCGGTGTCGGTTTTCTTCAAAACCAACGCCGAATCATTTTTTAAAAAAATTTCTGCGTTGGTTTCGTGAAAACCGAGGCGAAATATCATCAGATAATTGTTTTTGGCATCAGTTTTACTAAAAAACAACGCTATAAATTTCCCTCACATACTATTTGCATCGGTTTTTAAAAAACCGATGTTATTACGACGACTTTAAATCCCGTATTTCCACTAGTGTATCTTCCTTCCTCACCTTTAATTGGTGATATCTTAACCTAAGCTCCACCTTTGAGAAACACTTAACCCCTTGTAGTTTATCAAACAAGTCATATATTCATGG
Organism: Viscum album; assembly: GCA_963277665.1. Lineage (NCBI taxonomy): Eukaryota > Viridiplantae > Streptophyta > Magnoliopsida > Santalales > Viscaceae > Viscum > Viscum album. The sequence continues at coordinate 2,024,932,846 of OY728131.1, forward strand.
TAGGGGATACGTTTTCTTTATTATGATTTTATTAAGCTCACGATAATCAATACAGAGGTGCATTGATCCATCCTTCTTTATGATGAGGAGGACCGGCACACCCTATGGTGAAGCACTCGGGTGTATAAAATCATTGTCTAGATTCTCCTATAACTACTTCTTCAGTTATTCCAACTAAATGGTGGCTATTCTATAAGTTTTCTTTGATATAGGAAGATATCCAGGTATAATTTCAATTGATAACTCACCCTATTGATCAAGAGGAAGACTAGACAATTCTCCAGGGAACACATTAGTGTAGTCCATGGGTATGTCTTTGAGAATTATCCTCTATTTTTTCTCAATAATTTAAGCTAGACATTATTTCTCATAAGGAAACAATATCCACAATTGAGATGAAAATTCTAAAGGAGATTCATCCTCCACCTTATACTTGTACATAATTGGATGATGCTTCAGGATGTGAAGAGTGATCTCCCTTTACTGACAATTGATGTTGGCTTTGTATAAATATAGTAAATTCATTCCTAATATAGCATCAAAATATACTAAAGGAAGTAAGATAAGATTTTATGGGAGGTTCATCCCACAAACATTAATCAGGGAGGAGTTATAAACTTTTGATGTAATAATTTCCCCATTTTTTGTCTCACAGATAACTGAACCTCTATATTTTGAGGTCATGTTTAAATTGTTATAATAAACTTACAAGATATAAAAGAATGTGTATAACTAGAATCGAATAGCACGTTCTCTATTCTTGAATGAATAACCAATGTAACAATCACCACATTATTATCAGGCTCTGCCTTAGTAGTAGTGATAACATATGCCCTTCCTTGCGGCCTTAGAGTTTTTTGTTGATTTCCTCCAGCAACCCTGAGCTTAGGGAAATGGCTCACATAATTCCCATGTTCCATACAATTGAAACACTGCACTACATGTTGAGTGTTGATCTGAACCTTCCTTTCATCTTCCACGTTAGTTGGATTCTTCATATCCCTTCAAAATTTATTAGATAGATGCCCCACTCTTCTACATTTAAAGCATTTCATGGTTCCCTTTAAACAGTTCCTAGGATTCTTCTTCCCACAAAATTGACACATGGGATGTTGGGTTTTCTTTCTATCATGGGATTTATCTATTGATCCTCCTATATTAAACTGCATTTTCTACTTTTTATCTTCATCCCCATGAGACCACTGAGAGTCTCTGATCTCCATTTTAACCTTAAGGTTATAATGGAAAATCTACCCATAGATATCAAAGTATCAAATCACCAATTATTTCCATAGATGCAAATTTAGTATGCTAAAAAAGTGATCCACCTTTCTTTATGTGAGCATGACAAAGAGAGAGGCATATCTTGAAAGCCTTGTGAAGTTTGCTTTATACGCCCCGATAGACTCATCTTCCTTTTACTTGAATCTGTAGAACTCCCTCCCCATCTTAAGATGGAGAGTTCGGGGAAAATATTTATTGAAAAATATTTTCTTGAAATCTTCCCATTCCATGAAATTAATTTCCTCATTGGACTTCATTTTCTTGATCAGTGTCTACCACTAATCAGTTTCCCCATCAAAACGATAGCCCACCAGCACAACTTTCTCTTCTTTTGATCATTGGAGGACATAGAGTATCTTCTCAATGGAGTTAATACATTGTTCTACGTTGAGGGGATCAGAAGATCCTCTAAATACAGGAGGCCTTTGATTCATTAAGTATTCAACCACAAATTTCCCTTTCTTAGGAGAAGGAGGGAATTCCACACAATTCAAGTTATTATTCATAACTTGATTCAGTTGAGAAAGTACTGTCATAAATTTTTGAGCACCCATTTCCATCATATTTTGCATTTCATTAGGTTAATCATCACAATGATTGTTGGAAAAAGTTATCATATTTCCATCCATTAACTAAGAAAATAAATTACAATTAGGGGGGCTTGAATACTTATCTAATAAGAATATAAAAATAAAACTTTGAGCATAGAAAGATAAAATTGTAAAAGAAAAGTATATCCTAACATGTTATTCCTTAAGTTTTAATCCAGGTTATCTATGGTGATAGAATTATCCTTAAGGTTCTTACTAAAATTTTCTAGTCCTAATCTCCAAAAATAACTAGACTGTGCTTTGATACCAACTATAACATCCCTATCCTTTTACATATATTATTACATGATTTTAAGCATAATTAACCATTAAATGCAACCAAGGACAATAAATTCTAGCGTCTTTGAAAGATTAGGTACATAATTAGAAAACATGAAACTAAGTATAAACACCTTTTATTTAATCTTCATAATGATCTTCTAACTTCCATTGAGATATTACATCTACATAGGATAACCTGGTAAAATACATGAACAAAGGGATGATCTAAAAAGACCCGTAAGGGTATAAACATAGAAATAAAGCATAACACGTGGGTTAGAAGGCATAACATGATGACATAAAAATGAATGAATAAACATAAGGAATCATAACATGTATATCATGGGATCTTGTAATCATGGAATCATAAGAATATACCAACAAAATACAACATTAAATAAGCACGAGTCAAGGATAACTTTCCAGACCATTGCACATGGAGGATCATGAGTTAAGGCTAACTTCCAAGACCATTTCACATGACAAACAAAGTCGCATAAAGGATTCAGGTTCACTCCATGTTCCAACATGATGTCTCATGAGAATAAACATTACTCAATGAATTGTATCACTATATAGGTGAACCCATCATAAAATTTTCATGTATATGTGTGCCACATAAAGAATCAAATATAAATATAAGGGTTACCCATGGAAATAAATTAATATCATAATCATATCATATGTCATAACAAATGTATGTATCATAAAGGTGACCATAAAAGAATGGATTTAAATCATACATGTAAATTCATATGGGAATGTAGGAATAAAACATGATAAGTTATGTTAAACTAAAGTTAAAACACATAAAAATAGTGTTTAAGAAACTTTAGAAATGATCCAGTTTAGTGCGGTTTTACGGGAAAATTTTAATGATTCTTTAAAATAGAAAAAGAATAATTGTTTATATAAAACCAAAAATTAAATAAGATAGTTTTTAATGATAAAAATCAGTTATTTTATAAAACTAATGTTTTATTAAAATATATTATGGAGTGTACTTGAAAATGGGTAAGAAATCGAGAAGTTCTCTTTAATCGGGCTTGCTTATCGGGTGGAATTGAGAAGAGATCCTTTTTAAAATATGTATTCCCCATCAAAGAAAGATGATATAATCTGGATACATGAGATTTGAAAATATTCACAGAATTTAGAAGAAGTATATAAAAATAAATAATAATTACATTGGGGTAAATAGAGAGAAACTGTAACATGAAGTAAAAAATGGAGGTTCAGAAAGAATCTCTTACCTTATGTCCAAAATTGTTCTTCACTTGATCTTAATGTCCTGGATAATCCAATTAGATCCATTAAATAATTAATTAATATTATATTATATATTTATTTTATTTATTATAATTTTATTAAGTTTATTTATGGCATTATTAATGATTTATACGATACAATTTCATCATTCCGAGAGCATTCGTTTCTTTGGTTTTCATGACCAGTTTACTTGTATACTTGTATGAAAAATCCTGTAAAATGAAAATAGTTGTCCAAAATTGAAATTATATGTTATTAATGAACTTAAATAATATTAAATGGTTATATATATATATATATATATATATTCCATATGTTAGAATGATTCATTAGATAAAACGTTAATGATAATTGTTTAGATTATTTTGACGTTTTTTCAATCATCCCAAACAAGTTTTGTTTTATTAATTAATATTATGTATATATACTAGTTTAAAAACATTAAATAATATGTAATACATATATTATAATTTTTTAACCATAAAAATGATTTTATGACTTTCCTTGAAGGTGATAATGGAAATTGAAAACTCATTGTCCTTGAATGCGATAAATCAACACATCACAGATGATGATTTCGTTTTTAGAAAAATATGAGAGGGGAAGAGAATTGATGATGGTATGTTACATTAAAACAATAAACTTTAAGTATATAAAATACAATGGAGTTATAATGTCACTTGGATAAGGTTAGGTGAGGAGAGGATAAGAAAATAAAATAAAATGAAAAGAGAATATATGAAAATGAAATAGGATTTTACTTCTTGAATTCTTTCTCCTTGAGATCCTACATGAGGTACTCGAGTTTGGTATTTTATTGAGACCAAAGGATCCTAGACATGGGGTAGAGACTTGTGAAGTGGGTTGATTATAATTTGGACAAGCTTCAATGCTTTTTAGGTGTGAGGAGAATAGGTGGTGAGGGTTGATATTTATAGTGGAGGAGAGGAGTGTTTTTTATTATTTTATTCATTTGTTTATTATTTTGGATCAAGACTATGAATAATGTTGTTTCCTATGAATAAATATAGAAAATAGTGCATGTGAGTTCAAACCAATGGTGCTTATATCATCCATACATCATCCATGACTTAATAATTCATGTATTTAGCTTATACCATAAATTATCGTTTTTCACTATTCTCAAAAAATTCAACTATTTTAGAAAAATCACAAAAAATTAACCCTAACCATTTTTAAATGTTTATAATTAAAAAAAGGACTCCAATTTATGAAAATTATTTTCTAAATATGAGAATTTTAATTTTTAATTAAAAACATCATTTATTCAAAAAAATACCAATTTTAAAATTATAACTGATTTTATAACACTTTGAAAAATTAATTAAGGTCTCATAAAATTATCTTATAATCATAAGAAAAAAATATTAATTTATTAATCTATTTTATGAAAATAAATTTTCTTTTAAATCATTATATTAATTATAAAATTGTAAATAAACATTTATATTTCACAAAAATATCAATATTTAATTTATCATTTTTAAAACATTTATTTACTTATTCTATGATATAAATATATCATATTTTTATTTATAAGATGACTAAATTTTATTTATACTTTCATAGGTGAGGTTACTATTATATTGGTCGGGTTACTATTCTTAATGGCCACATTACTATTCCCAAGGTCATGTTATTATTCCATTTTTTTAGGTTCCTTAATTTCTATAAATACTTATTATTTCATTAATTATTCATTTATAAAGTTTGTATTGTGTTATCTAAGAAATTTTATGTGATTTATTCTATATGAAATAATTATAAAAATGGAAATTTCATTGATAGAATTCTGGGTCATTACGGGTCTCATCTGTCTAAAGCTGTAAGCAACCACTCAATCCTCCTACATCAAAACTGATCTGAGTCTAAATCTGGATGCATCATTGTACATGGTATATGCTTTATTCAGCATAGGTAAATTGAGGATATGTACTGAGGTTATCCTACCTTTCAGCTCCTAAAAATATTTCTCATAAGCATTAGACCAATCAAACTTCACTCCCTTTTTGGTTAGTCCTGATATCAGTGCTTCCAGATGGGATAAAACCTAGATAAAGAAATGATAATAACCTGTGAAACCCAGAAAAATATGAATTTTAAAGACATTTTTGGGACACTCTGAAGATACCACAACTATAACTTTCTCTGGGTCCACTAACACTCCATCCTCTGAGATAACATGACCCAAGAAGTGCACTTTATCAATCCATAAACTACATTTGGTTAAATCGCTGTAAATCCAATCCTCTCTCAATGTACTTAAGATGATTTTAATATGTTTGGCATGATCATATGATTACTAGTAGTACACTAATATATCATCGATAAAAACAACCACAAACTGGACTAGAAATAGATGAAAGATCTGAATTATCTAGGCTATGAATACTACTAGTGCATTGGTTAAATAAAATGACATCACTATAAACTCATACAATCCATACTTACTCCTAAAAGCAGTCCAAGTTATGTCTTATGGTGTAAGAACTTGAATCTTCCTTTTAGGTGTAGGTTTTTCTTTTCAAGTTGTTTTTGAGAAAAATATGAGAATTAGGAAATTTAAGGAGTACACGCCGTGTGCTTTGGAGTATAGGCCATGTACCCAGTTTCCATGGGTGACTATGTACTGGTCGTGTAACGGCCGAGTACATGGCCGTGTGGGGTGACCTGGAGACCACCTAAAGCGGAGTCTAGTTAAATCAAGTACCTGCCATGTACCCTTGAAGAACACGCTGTGTACTTTCTTTTTATTTCATTAAATGGACCGAGGTCACGTCTCGCGTCTCGTTCACAAAAAGATCTTCTTCTAGGTCCACCTCACCCAGGAGAGAATGAGACCACCAATTCTTCTCCAAGTCCCCGACTCGTCGTCCATTCTTCGAATCGACCACCGTCAATTGCATTGGAATCTCCACGGTAAGCTCTTCCTTCTTCTAGATCCTCGTTTCCTAATTTCTCCTCTTTCATGAGATGTCCTTGATTGAACATTTTAGACATTTTTGTAGGTATATGATGTTCTAGGATGATTCAAGGCCTAAGGTTCACGTATATTGTTCATACAACGCCAATGTAGGTGGTTTGTGCCTTTCCGTAGTTAGTATTTGAGTTATATGTGCAAAAGTGCCCAATACCCTTGTTAGGGGTATTGCGTGTTTATGGTTTTTAGTCCTGTTATTTCTTGTTATGCATTGTGTGCTTGAGTATAGGATTTATGATTGTAAATGGGGTTATTTACCTTACTATGGATGTGTTTACCATGTTTTCTTGATATTGACCGTTTGTTCAAGCTTCGACTGTTAGGTGCTTTGTTTTCTATGCCTAGTATTGTTAGGATGGAGTGAATTTATCTGTCATGTTGTGAGATACTGTAGAATGTTTAGCCAATTAGTTCTTGAGGTTTAATTTGGCTACCATTTTATCATTTGTGCATGATTAACTTACATAGGATTGTGGAAACCTGGTGTAGTAGACCATAGGGGGAATGAATGTTAAGGGATTCCCCAGAGTGTCTGTTTAATTTTTACGTTGCAAGACCATAGGGGGGATGGACTTTGTGTTACCTCAGAGTGTCTGCAGTTCCACATTGCGAGACCATAGGGGGAATTGGATGTTGAGTGCATCCTCAGAGTGTTTATAGCTACTGATATGAGACCACAGGGGGAATTAACGGTGAGTGCTTCCTCAGAGAGTCTGTGCTAAAGCTGAACCAGAGGGGTTAGACTGTGAGTACTTCCCAGAGGGTTACTTGTGTTTGATTGGTTGAACCAGAGGGGTTAAGCTGTGATTACTACCTAGAGGGTTACTTATGATTGTTGGTTGCTTAACTATAAATGAAAATGGATGTAATTGAAACTGTATGATTGTTTACTTTTGAGTACTTCCTTTTTTATTGCTTTATTTTGCATATTGCCTGCCATATATATTCACTGACTATTAGGCACAGATCTTTGGGCGGTTGCCTACTAGGATTCATCTCACACCCTATTTGGGTCATGCTTTTAGGCCCAAAATATTATACTGTTGTAGGTCTATATAAGGGAAAATGATGTTCTACTTTAGGCACTTGATTGTAGTGGAGCTGGAGAGCATGGGACCAAGTTGAGGCTTGCGATGCTGTTGGAGTTTATTTGTTTTCTTTGTACTTTGGTTTAGTACTATATTCCAGTATTGTGACTTGTTTGGTTACTTTCCTAGACATATGTATCAGAAATCATTTATATATGTTCTCTAGTTGTTTATTTCTTCAGTCTTCCATTGTTTATTATTGTATGGTATTATCACTATCTCCGCTATTGTTATCTATTTATTTTCCACTGCATTACTCCACCAATGAGGGCATAGTTTTCCTACTATCACACCTAAGGCTCTCACTGCTAGTCGGCAGCCTCTGTCATTTGGGGAAATGCACTTGAGGTCATGTGACCAACCAGGTACGGGGCACCTCTGGGCGGATCCCGGAACCAAGACGTTACAAAGTAGTATCAAAGGGAATTATTTTCTTATTAACTTACTGTTTGGAGCCTATAGTTAGGGGTAGGATGGAATATGTACTTGGTAATAAATTGTGCCCGGGAGTAGCTAACCTGTGTACAGGGATAAGCTAATTTACCTCGATTATTGCTATTTTTCTGGTTTTGAAATTATTACGGTTGATTTGATTTCACCATTGGGTGAAACACACATTTTTTGTTGTTATTATTGATATTATTGAGGTTTTATTTCTATTGAAACTCGATGAGATGAGGGTGTGTCATCTCATGCATCATATAGGCACTTTCTAGAGATCACATCTCATGCATTCTTGCAATGCCATTTAGGGTGCATTGCTGATTGCATGTTGTTGTGATATATGTTGTGCTAGATATGCATGTTGTTGTGATTGATTCCTTGATATAATATATGCTATTTGATAGGATATTGAATTGTGTAAGGTTTAGTTTGAATGAATGCTAAAATTTGGTTCTTGAGGTGTTATGGGCCCTCATGGATCAGAATTTGGTGGATCATTGCACTGTTATGCTTGTATATGACATGTATAAGATGACAAAATTTGATTCTCAGGGAGTATGGGTCCCCACAGATCGGAATTTGGAAATTTAATGTTTGTTTCAATGATTTTATGGGTTTTAGAGTAGTTTCTGAGGCTTACTGTATGGAAAAACCCAGAATACATGGTGTGTAATGATAAATATTCACCATGTATCCTTTTGTTCAGGAAGGAAATGTTTTTCTTAAGTACGCGTTGTATACTTTATGTTTACGTCGTGTAGTCTCTGACCGTGTCATGGCTCTGTGGGTAGAGACACGAGGTTGAGAAATATTTGGTGGAACATGTCATGTACCAGATGTAAATGTTGTTTTTATATACCATGTTTCCAGCCGTGTGACCAATGACACAAGTGGATAATGGGTAGTTAGTACACGTTGTGTCTAGCACAAACATGCCGTGTAGAGTCAGCTGTGTAACCGACCGTGTGACTAACAACACAGTTCGGTGAAGTTCGTCTAGTACACGTCATTTCTAGCACAAACATGTCGTGTAGTCTTGTTCTAGGGGAACCGTGTGGGTTAGTCATGTAGAAGAACTCAGGAAGGAGAACATGATTCAAGTAAACGTCATGTCTAGGACAAAAAATCCGTGTGTATGGGTTGTTACACAACCAGGGTTGTCAAGATTACACGCCCATGTGAAGGCTTAAAGTAATATGCCATGCAGGAGTTATACACACTGTGTATCCACCTTTTGAAATATTGAATGCTTTCTTTCTCTTGTTCCCTTCTTACACTTATAAGTTTCAATCCTTGATAATCTTGAACTAAGGTGTGCACTTGATCTTACAGAGTCATGTCACTGATATTTCATCTGGTTGTATGCCAGTTATAAAGCAATAACCAGACACTAGACATGGCAGATCAGGAACTTCCAGTAGATCCCCCTGTAGTGCCAGTTTTGGCACTAGCCATTATTTTGGATACAGGTGTTGATGCACAGTTCCGAGAGAGATTTGTGAGGTTTATGCAGACCTTCTGAGGAGTACCACATCCCGCCCCTTGTATGGTAGAGCTGACACGGGTTTTCCAACAACAACATCCTCCCACCTTCACAGGGGATGAAGGAACTCAGGTTGCAGAGTCATGGTTAGAAGTCATGCTATCTATCTTCGAGAATCTAGAGACGCCTCCAGAGAGGAGGGTGAAGCTCGCTACGTATATGATTCAGGGATATGCCAAGAGATGGTGGGATGTGATCTCACGGGCAGGACGCCAGCAAGTTATGGCGTGGGATGAGTTCCAACATACCTTCTATGATTATTTCTACCTAGATACTTTGAGGTCTGATCAGTCCGAAGATTTCATGAGTCTGGATAAGGGTACTCTCTCAGTCATGGAGTACTCTTCTCGCTTCATAGAGTTGCAATGCTTCATGACTATTCTAAGAGGTGATGAGTTATTTCTGGCAGTGAAGTTAAAGGATGGTCTCAGGCACAACATCTGATCTTAGGTGAACATCTTTAAGTTGACTTCCATCACCTCTATAGTCAATCAGGAATTGATCACAAAACACAATCTGAGGGATTCTGGAGCTGAGAGCCAGGGCGGTTCGGCATCCGGAGTTGGTACCCCTCAAACTGACAGTAGGAAGCGTCGTAGGGAGTCTACACACAAAGATTGTAGTCGGAGGGATACTTCTTTTGGTAGCCAGGTGGTGTGCTAACAGTGCGGGAAGGGTGTACATATGAAGGAACATTGCCCGAGAGACCCAGTGGAGTGATGATCTTGCAACAAGATGGGTCATATTCAGTGTTTCTGTCAGTTTTTCTCACCAGTAGCTAGTGATAGAGGTTATTCTATGACTCCTCATTCAGAAGAAGGACCACCAGTTTCTCATCAGTCTGGAAACTGGAGTTTTTCCGGTCGTTCAGGCTGAGGTGGAGGTCGTGACCGTGGTAGCCATTCACCAGCCTTTCAGCAACAATAGGGTGAATCAGCTCAGGGTGGTTAGGCAGGGTCATAGGGCCGTGATACAGGCCAAAAAATTTTCAGTAGAGCAGACCCAGTGGGAGCAGGATCCCAGAACCTCTACAGTTTGAGGTACAATTCTAATTGCCTCAGTTATAGCTTCTGCACTTTTTGATAGATGGGATTCCCATAGTTTTATATCTATTTTTGTTGTGGAGATCCTTGGGCTCTGTATCGTTTCTTCTACTGATGTCCTGACACTGGACACCCTGTTGGGGACAAGAATGACTAGTGTATGTCAGTGCAAGGAGTGCCATCTTGAGGTTGGTGGGTGTCACTTCTTATGGGACCTCTATGTCCTAGAGATGACAAACTATGATTTCATTCTCGGGATGGACTGTTTAGTTCCCTTCCAGGAAGTTGTCGACTGTTATCATCGTAGGGTGAGTTTCACATCACTAGAGGACGGTTTGTTCTTACATAAGTGTGAATGGGATGTCCAGTCAAGCAGAGCAGGACTCGAGCATTATGGGTTGGGAGGAGTTACAGACCAGATTGCTAGTCTATATCTGGATGATCAGGGGACTTCACAGTTAGAATTTCCTCCAGTGGTCAAACATTTCAGGGATGTCTTTCTAGAGGACTTTTCAGGTTTTTCTCCAGAGAGAGAGATAGACTTTTTATTGAGCTTATTCTAGGGGTGGCATCGGTGTCCATTCCTCCTTATAGGATGGCTACACTAGAGTTACAAAAGCTCAAGCAGCAGTTGGAGGATTTGTAGGCAAAGGGTTTCATCTGACCCAGTACTTCTCCTTGGGGTTCACCTATTCTGTTTGCGAAGAAGGCGGATAATACCCTCAGACTTTGTGTGGATTATCAGAAGCTAAACCGGTTGACGACCAAGAACTGATGTCTCTTGCCAAAGATTGATTATCTCTTTGATAAGCTTCTAGGAGCCCAAGTGTTCTCGAAGATTTACTTGAGATCTGATTATCATCTGTTGCACGTTAGACCATCAGATATACCTCTTATAGCCTTTTGGAGTAGGTATGGTCTATACGAGTATGTGGTTATGTCGTTCGGTCTCACGAACGCGCCTGCAGTTTTTATGGCACTGATGAACCAAGTGTTTCATCCATATTTGGATTCCTTTGTGGTAGTCTTCGTGGATGATATATTGGTGTAATCTCACACTCGACACAACCATGTTATTCATCTTGAGATCATTTTGAGTAAACTGAGAGAGCGTCAGTAATATGTTAAGCTCTCAAAATGCCACTTTTGGATAGACCAGATTCACTTCTTGGGTCATGTTATCTCAGATATAGGAGTATCAGTAGACCCAGATAAAGTGAGAGTAGTAGTTTCTTGGGAGTAGCTGAAGAACGTCTTTGAGATACGAAGTTTTTTAGGGATGGTTGGATACTATAAACGTTTCATACATGACTTTTCACGCCTAGCAGTGCCACTGGCAGGACTGACTAAGAGGGGTGAAAAGTACTTGTGGTCAGATTCTTGTGAGTCAGCCTTTCAGGATCTGAAAGGGAGGTTGACTTCAACACCAGTACTAGTATTTCCAAAGCATAGAAAGAGCTATATAGTATACTATGATGCATCAGGTATTGGGCTGGGAGCTGTGCTTGTGTAGGGGGAAGGAGTCATTGCATATGGGTCTCGGCAGTTGAGGCCACATGAGAGGAACTACCTGACGCACGATCTCGAGTTGGTTGTAGTTGTTCATGCTTTATGTTGTTAGATACATTATCTTATGGGAGAGAATTTTGTGCTTTTCACCAATCACAAGAGTCTCAAATATATCTTTACTCAGTGCAATCTAAATTTGAGACAATGAAGGTGGGTTGAGTACCTTCAGTCCTTTGACTTTGAGCTTGCCTACATGCCTGGAAAAAGTAATGTAGTGGCTGATGCGTTGAACAAAAGGACGTAGATACAGGCAGTTCAGGAGGCCAGTAGTGAGTGGTAGCTTATGGCTCTGTTCTCTGAGATGCATTTGGAGGTTCATGACAGACAAGGGAAAACGTTTCTTTCTTTTGTGGTTGTTACCTCTAATCTACTTGATCGAATGCGAATGTGGCAGCTATCAGAATCTGAAGACCTAGTTTTATGGGAGAGTGTGTCAGGAGAGGACCCTATTCCTAGATGGACAGTATACGAGGATGATATCTTTCATTTTTATGGGTGTGTATGGGTGTCAGCAGACATACGCGAGGAGCTGATACAGGACTTTCATTCCTCAGTTTGGGCAGTGCAACCTGGTGTCACCAAAATGTATTGAGATCTGAACCATCAGTATTAGTGGCCAAGTATGAATAGAGATGTTGTTGGTTTTTTCATTAGGTGTTTCACCTATCAGCAGGTGAAGGCGGAGCATCAACGACCAGCATGACTTTTGTAGTAGTTACCCATTCTTGAGTGGAAGTGGAATGATGTCACGATGGACTTCGTGATAGGTTTACTGAGGTCGCCTTGAGGGAATGTTGTAGTTTGGGTTGTTATTGACAGACTCACGAAGGTTGCTCACTTCTTTCCGATCAAGGAGACCTTCAGTGTTGATGAGCTGGGAAGGTTGTACATCTGAGAGATTGTACGTCTACATGGGGTTCCACACTTCATTGTTTCAGACAGAGACACTCATTTTACTTCTCAGATCTGGTAGGGGTTACAGAGGGATTTGGGTACACAGGTACTTCTGAGTATAGCTTACCATCCCTAGATAGATGGCCAGTCTGAAACGATTCTGGTGCTGGAGGACATACTTTGAGCATGTGTCCTGGATTTTGGAGGTTCTTGGGAGAAGCACATACCTCTTATGGAGTTTTCCTACAATAATAGTTTTCAAGAAACTATTCAGATGGCACCTTATGAGGATTTGTATGGTAGGCCATATCGATCACCCCTATATTGGTTGGAGGTAGGAGAGGTAGCTATGTTGGGACCTCGTCTTTTTCAGGAGACCACAGAGCAGATAGAGTTGATTCGGAAGAGGATTGCTACTGCATAGTCATGATAGAAGTCTTATGTTGATCGATGGAGATGACCTCTGGAGTTCGAGGTCAGAGATCATGTTTTCATGCATGTCACACCGAGGTTGGGACATGGGAGTATTAGGAGACAGGGTAATCTTTCACTATGATACGTCGGGGCGTTTGAGATTTTGGAAAGGGTCGGACCGGTTACCTATCGGATGCAGTTACCTTAGAAGTATCAGGCTATGCACGACGTCTTCCACGTTTCTCAGCTACAGTGTTATTTCTCGGATCCATCTCATGTTTTTCAACCCAAAGAGGTTGAGTTGGAGGTGGATGCGTCGTTCGAGGAGCATCCTATCTGGATTGTTGATCGCAGTGCGAAGGTTCTCTGTAGCCGGTCTGTTCCTCTAGTACGGGTGCTATGGCAGCACGGGCGATTATAGGACGAGACTTGGGAGAGGGAGGCCAACGTATGATCGCAGTGGCCAGAGTTGTTTGAGGATTCTTCTTCTATGCTGCCTTGCTAGGGAAATTTGGGGACAAATTTCTTTAAGGGGGGAAGTTTGTAAGAACTCATATCTTCCTTTTAGGTATGAGTTTTTCTTTTCAAGTTGTTTTTGAGAAAAAAAAAAGAATCAGGAAATTTAAGGAGTACACGTCGTGTACTTTGGAGTATACGCCGTGTACCCGGTTTCCACAGGTGACCGTGTATTGGCCGTGTAACAGCCGAGTACATGGCCGTGTGGGGTGACTTGGAGACCGCCTAAAGCGGAGGCCATTTAAAGCAAGTACACATTGTGTACCCTTGAAGAACACGCCATGTACTTTCTTTTTATTTCATTAAATGGACTAGGGTCGCGTCTTGTTCACAAAAAGATCTTCTTCTAGGTCTGCCTCACCCAGGAGCGAATGAGACCGCCAATTCTTCTCCGAGCCCCCGACTCGTCATCCGTTCTTCGAATCGACCACTTTCAATTGCATTGGAATCGCCACGGTAATCTCTTCCTTCTTCTAGAGCCTCATTTCCTAGTTCCTCCTATTTCACAAGATATCCTCGATTGAAAGTTTTTGATGTTTTTGTAGATCAACGGTGTTCTAGGTCGATTCAAGGCCAGAGGTTCACGCATATCATCCGTACAACGCTGAGGTAGGTGGTTTGTATCTTTCCGTAGTTAGTCTTTGAGTTATATATACAAAAGTTCCCAATACCCTTGTTTGGGGTATTGCGTGTTTATGGTTTTTAGCCCTGTTATTGTCTGCTATGCCTTGTATTCTTGAGTAGAGGATTTATGATTGTAAATAGGGTTATTTACCTTGCTATGGATGTGTTTCCCATGTTTGCTTGATATTGACCTTTTGGTCTTGATTCTCCTGTTAGGATGCTTTGTTTTCCATGCCTAGTATTGTTAGGATGGAGTGAATTTATCTGTCATGTTGTGAGATACTGTAGACTATTTAGACAAGTAGTTCTTAAGGTTTAATTTGGCTACCATTTTATCATTTGTGCATGATTGACTTACACAAGGCTGTGAGAATATGGTGTAGTAAACCATAGGGGGAATGGACGCTGAGGGCTTCCCCAGAGTGTCTGTTTACTTTTTACATTGCGAGACCATAGGGGGGGTGGACTTTGTGCTCCCTCAGAGTGTTTGTAGTTCCACATTGCGAGACCATGTGGGGAATTGAATGCTGAGTGCTTCCTCAGAGTGTCTATAGTTGCTGATACAAGACCACATGGGGAATTGGCAGTGAGTTCTTCCTCAAAGAGTATGTGCTAAATCTAAACTAGAGGGGTTAGAATGTGAGTACTTCCCAGAGGGTTGCTTGTGTTTGATTGGTTGAACCAGAGGGGTTAGGCTGTGATTACTTCCTAGAGGGTTACATATGATTGTTGGTTGATTAACTAATAAATGAAAATGGATGTAATTGAAACTGTATGATTGTTTACTTTTGAGTACTTCCTTTTTTATTGCTTCATTTTGCATATTTCCTGCCATATATATTCACTGACTATTAGGCACGGATCTTTGGATGGTTGCCTACTGGGATTTGTCTCACACCCTATTTGGGTCATGCTTTTGGGCCCAAACAGATTATATTGTTGCAGGTCTAGATAAGAGAAAGCACCCTTCTACTTCAGGTACTTGATTGTTGTGGAGTTGGAGATCATGGGACCAAGCTGAGGCTTGCGATGCTGTTGGAGTTTATTTGTTTTCTTTTTTACTTTGGTTTAGTACTGTATTCCAGTATTGTGACTTTTTTGGCTACTTTTCTAGACATATGTATCAGACATCATTTATATACGTGCTCCAGTTGTTTATTTCTTCAGTCTTCCACTGTTTACTATTATATGATATTATCACTATTTACCCTATTGTTATCTGTTTATTTTCCGCTACATTACTTTGCCAATAAGGGAATAGTTTACCCATTATCACACCCAAGACCCTCGCTGCTAGTCGGAAGCCTCTGGTGTTTTGGGAAATGCACTTGAGGTCATGTGGCCAACTGAGTACAGGGAACCTCTAGGCGGCTCCCGGAACCAAGACATTACAGATGGTCTCACCCTCAACTGATGGTATCCTAATCTCAAATTAATCTTGGATAATATCTTAGAACTTCTCAATTGATTGAAGAGATCATTGATACGTGGATGGGGATACTGGTTCTTGACCATCTAGTTCAATCTCCGATAATCCACACATAATTACAAAGATCCATCAACCTTATTTGAAAAAATAACTGAAGAAACCCATGGAGACATACTGGTCCATATGAAACCCTTAGTTTCCAGATCTACCAAATGAACTTTCACCTCCCGAAGCTATACTGGTTCCATATTGTAAGGCGGGATAGAAACTGGCTCTATTCCCAACACCAACTCGATCATGAACTTAATCTCTCTCTCGGGCAGTAAAACATAGAAATCATCAGGAAAGACATCCTAAAAATGGTCTACCACCAAAGGAAAAGAATAATGTTGTATTCTAGCACCATCTAGATAAATCCCAGCTATCTGAGCCATGAGACAATCCAAACTGTGTTGAATTGGTCCTACACAACTAGCCTAAAGATCCCACTCACCATGGTAAGAATAGTTGTCTCCTTCCAGAGATAGTAATGTAATTGTCCTACAGTAACAATCGATATGATCCTAGTATATAGTTATCCAATCCATACCAAGAATCAAATTGAATCTTTTCATTTCCAATACAAAAAACTCCCAAAATAAATGGTAACCACCAATCTCTAGAGAACATGCCTTGCATCATTTGATATTCTCTGACCGCACTCCAAATGGTGTGTTGATGGTTAAAGCACCATCCAATCTTTCCACATCCAATCCCAAACCATTTTCAAAGAGTCGACAATAAGGAATTTGATGCCTCTGTATCAAACAAAATGCAAGAAAGGTTAGATGATACAAGAATCATACCTCTCATGGTAGATAGTCCTACATCCACACTAGCTGAAGTAGTCTGCATAACATGCAGTTAACTAGCCTCTCTACCATGGTCTCTAATCTGACTCCCTTGTTTTATTCCCTCTACTTGGTATTATCATTCCTGCACTGGGGTACAGTGTCCTCTTCCTTGACTAGAACATCTCATGGAACTACAACTACCTATCTACTGAGGAGTAATTTTGTCCTTCCAAGATTTTGGTACCCGTCTTGATCCCCTATCACTGCTCTACTACTACATGCCCCTAAAAAACCTCTATAGGTGGCCCATCCTATAGTAAGTTTGACACTCCAAAGCAAGGTACAGACACTGAGGCCTCTTGTGGCCCATCTTTACACACTGATAACAATGCAACAAAAACATGATTCTGAGATGGATACCCACTTCCCTGGTTGCTCTTTCCATTATCTTCTTAGCGAAAGATATCATAGCAGTGCTTCTTACCACCAGAATAGGAGCTCTCAGTTCACCCTACTGAAACAGTGTGGTCGCTGCTCGGGGCCTCTCTCAGATTCCCTTCCAGGATGAGTGCTCAATTCATCACATCCTCAAAACTACATAGATGGAGAATTTTCACCTATGACCTGATCTCATAGTGAAACCCATCCTGAAAACATCACACCCTAGAGATTTCATCAGCTACTAATGATAGCGCAAAGCGCTAAAAGTCGATGAAGCATCCGGCGTAGTCTAACACTGACATGCCCTCCTATGTCAGGTGCATGAACTCACAAGCCTTCTCTTCCCTCAACGTCTTGAGTTAAAAATGGATTAGGAACTTCATCTTGAATTCCTTCCAAGATAGATCATCCTACTGCCCAACTTTCTCTAGAATATCCCTCAAATGCTTGGTAGGTCCACAAATAATATATGCAGTAATCTTCACCCTCTTATCTGTAGGTGTCTCAAGATGATTAAATATCTTCTCGACTGAATCGATCCAGAACTCGGCTACCTGGGGGCGTCCCTCCCCAGTGAACGTAGGCGGATGCTGCAGGTGGCATCGAAGGCACAATATGAACAGTCTCTCTTTCTATGGATCACATGACCCTCAAGAAACTATCATGAAGATGACCATCCATTTGATTCTTAGGATCTACAAGAAGCTCTAGTTTAGCTACGTTAAGAGCATTCTGATTTCCACTCTTCTGATGCTCAACTCAAAGATGACGAGGATATATTTTCTCTACAAGACAAACACACTCCTTAGAACACTAGTGATAACAATAGGGTCAACATCAATATGTGACAAGAGCATAGAACCACAACTACGGGTCTCTATAAGCATGGATTACAAGTGTTTTAGCATGACATAATAGTTCATTTATTTCATTTCTCATATATAATGAGTATCTTATATCACAATTCATATAGGAAAGTATATATCACATGCAATAAATATATCTCTATCATGAACAATGCATGTCAATATAGATCCCTATGTGCATATCATGATGAATGAATATCCATCTTACGACATACCAAACCATGAGTATAAATCTCAAGAACCAATAATATTTTGAAATAATAACCTCACATAACATGTGAATCACCTTAGGTGAAATAACATCAACTTTTTTTTGAAGGGAATTCCCCTGTGTGGCCTTTTCGAACCCTCCACGCATGGAAACCCCCCTCCCCCACAAAGAGGTCACTCCCCAGAGGTAGCGCCTCAGCCAAGGAAGGAGCCATTGTCAGCCGAGATGGCAGAGCGTCCCGGAGGGTGATGGCCCGACAACGATGGTCCGTCAAGCGATCCATCAGTAATTGGGTTGCGCCTCATTTTTCCCACCCAGAAGAGACTGAGCGACCCGACAAGGCGGGTGGATCCCGGGGGAGAGGCTCACCCCGAAAGCGGACTCCCAGGATTCGAACCCTGAACCTCCCAAAGAATGACGTGGATGTGCCACTCTCCTTCACCACCACACCACCACCGAAGTGGCAGGTGAAATAACATCAACTATATCAAGAAAACAACATAAAAACAATCCCATAGTTGGGTACTCAGATTTCCCCCCGTACATGTGTTAGCTACTCCTATGCACAATCTCATTACCAAGTCTTGACACATCCTAGTCTTCTTTCTACCTTTCCTAAATAGTAAAGAACAAAAAAAAAACCCGATCCATTGATACAACTTTGTAACATCCCCCGATCTGGCACTCTCATGTGGCCATAAAGGGTTGAGCACATAGATACCATGAGTTGGTATCTCATGTCTTTTGATGGGAATAATACAACCTAAATAGATCGTGTTGTTTTGTGGGAAAGTTTTTTTCTTCTGAAAAGTCAAAGAAAAAGACGTTGAGCACATAGGTTGATGACACCAGTATACAACCTACTTGATTAGAGATATCATGATAAAAAAATTATATTACATAGTAAGCGTCTGTATGAGGTTGTATGTCGTTGAGACATTAACATATTTCTCTATGGGTGTTTTGGCGTGTTGTTAGATGTCAACATTGGACTTTGGATGACTCCACCTAATACCACTGAGAAAAAGGTCTATAGGGTCACATGCTAAGTGTATCTAGAATCTCAGTTAAACAATAATATTATTTGTTATTTAACATGTCGAATAAATATTATTCTCGTACATGGTTTAATAATTATTCATGTTTGTTTGATCACATACATTTCCTCCAATGGCCCGAAGACCTTCATTTTTTATTGATTTTTGATAATTCACCTTTCAAGGGGTGAGGTGGAACCCTTACAAGGCTCGTAGGCGTAAGTATTACATGACCCATAGGCCTTAGAGGAATTCATTGCCCGTAGGCTTCAAACATTACATACAACTTAGACTAACTACTTGGAACTGCTCCTCCCCAACATCTTCATCGTGAAATTAGCTCTCCACCTTCGCATGGCTGTTCGGCTAGGTTTTCTCATGCATGCACAGGCTTGTCCCGATGGCAGGTGTCATACTCTCTCATTCTTGCAATCCGTTTAGCTTCTACTATGGTGAAAGCTCCTTGCCCATCCCCATTCTAGAGTTTGTTCCTTGTAGGTTATCTGGTTTGCATCTGCACTTAAGGTGGCCCGAAGGCCTTGAGGTGGCCCGAAGGCTTTACTGACCCAAAGGCCTGGGTGGCCCGAAAGCCTTTAAGGACTCGGGGAGCAAATCGGTGATTCGAAGACCCAAACGGTGGAATAGTCCCGGCTGCTACAGCGCCAAACAGTACCTGCTACAGTTCCCGCTACAGTACTGCTACAGTAGCCCGGAAGTATGCCTCCGCCTAGATGCACTTAAGGAGTCCTCACCAACCGGGCTGAAGCTCATGTGCAGTTTGATCACATACATTTCATCACTTGTTATTCGAGGGAATATTTTGTGTGCGAAATATTTAATAAATATTTATTTTTCTATTTAGTGAATATAATTTTTATTTATTTATTGATGAATGATGCAGTGATATTTATTTTTTAAATAAATAGTCATTACGGCCCGATAAATATGATGGATGAATGGAGAAATGAGTTCACAAGTCCGGTGAGAAATAGTATATATTAAATATTATTTGAATAAATTTTAAATAATTTATTCAAGAAACAATATTTAACTAATTCATTGGTTTTGCACATGTCAAGAAATAATAATATTAGTATTATTATTATAGACACGGGCTTCCGTGATGTTTAAGGAAATAATAAGAGTGCATGTGAAATTATTATTTTATAACACTAACACTATTTAAACCCAATTATATTATTTTTAACCCTAATGTTAGCCATTGTGCTGGTTGTGCACAATGACTCCGGAGAATTCTCTTAAGCCCTATAGAGCCCTTCTCCAAGAACGCTCACAAGAACCGTGAGAGTTCATCCACCACCACCCCACTCGATTATAAAGAGATTAAGCAGAATCCTTTTTGGAAGCAATTTTCATGGCGATCAAGAATGAAGCAAGTGTTTGGATCTACCATGCTAGCACTTGAATATTTCTACAGTGACGCTTAGAGGTTCGTGGTACACGTGTAGATTATCACTAAAGGGAATTTGCACTTGATTCTTACGATGCAACGATGGTACAATGTAGAGATGTCAGATTCATCAACGAATAAAGAATTCATCGCAAGTTGATTTTTAACTGCTTAAATTAATTATAAATCATTATGTCATCTTGTGTTGGGTTTCGGCGTTCTGATGTAAATTAAACTTTGATTCGGTTTCGTTGGTCACAACTTCTCCGTCGATGTAGATCTCAAATAAATCATTGATTACAACAAATGGTGAGTTGGGTATGTCTCACTGGCGCTTCCGCTACACTTGGAACCTTTAGTGGGCCACACGTCGTGTTACCATACCTGGTCAGCCCGAGCCGTGTACAGGGAGTACACGCCTGGAACCCCGGGTGGTCCCACACGCCATGTGGCTCCTAGCACATTTTGTGTACGTGAACCTCCACACAGTGAGTGGAGCAACGGGACACATGCATACTTGAACTTCGGAGTACACCTCATGTACACCAAGGGACATGTCGTGTACTTCTCTTATAAGATTCTACATCTCGTACCTCTTTCTTCGAGGCTTAGATTTGGGTCTTCGAGTAGTCCATTCCGGACATAATCTTGCATGGGATGCAATGGTGGCTTCTATTTCGTCACTTGAGATATGATATGCGGTGATGCGAGTGAGATGCTTCTTCCAACGACGTTTGACCAACGACAAGGCTCGGGCATGATCATCGGAGAAATGATGGGGTCGGTACTCACTTGAAGGTTGGGTTTTTCCGGAGCACAGGTCTCACATATCATATATACTGATAGAGTTGGTACTCCCCTACATCACAAGGGCGCATGTCCTCTATGTGCGGAGTTGGTACTCCCTTGTCATCGACCTCCGACAAGGTGTGGGTCATCCACTAGAGTTGGTTCTCCCTTGACTGAAACATCTTCCAACGAGGCACGAGTCCTCCATTATATCTTGGTGCAGTTTCGCTAGGCTTTTAGCATTAAGAAAGCACCGGCTCTTGTAGTTGCGAGCAAACTCATCTCTCTTAACTGACTGTGAAGATGGAGACTCCTCTCTCTTCGACTGAGAATTCTTCTTTATTAGCATATCCGTGTTGGGTTTCTTCTCTCTTATCTTGTGAGTTGAATTGATTATATTCTTCTTATTGCTTTGTTTATGTTGTTCAGAACGTTCTAGTTGATGTGTATATATTCATATCTGCATGACCTTTGTGTGCATGTGTCGTGTCTTGTGCAGACGACTTTCATCTTAGCATAGATTTTGATGGACTCGAAGTAGACGGAGGTTAGTTGTATCAAGAGACTCTAACTGCGTATGATAGTCCGTTCTCAAGTTCATGGGCCGAACACTCTCTTTCTTTCTCAACGGTTTATCAGGTTAAGTCATTTTCTTTTTTGTTGGGCTTGTATTTGTTAGGTTAAAAGTTGAAGGATTATTGATTTGCTGAAAAACTTCACATGTTATGTTATGTAAATGTTTTATTTTTTAATTATTGTAACAACAATTGATAGTTTTAATATATAAATATGTCGTTAAATAATGAAATATATTTATAATTTGTATTATGTCGATTTTGATATGCATTATTTGCAAAGGTTTAGAGTAACTTTTCTTAGCGGTATAAAAGTGGTGAGAAAGGACCCCTCCTTTCTCAGTGTAAGGTTTCCCAACATTTATTTAGTGTAGAGAAACCTCTATTTCAGCGTTAATAAATGTTTTTTTTATATTATTTCCGGTTGAACTTAAAATTGTGACACCTATAAAATAAAAAAAATGGCCGTTTGATTTTGTTAAAAATATAATGATGATCAAACTGATTTAATTTTTTAGGACGACTTTGTACTTAATTCCACAACCCCCACAACAAAACTAATTCACGAAGAAAATTCATTTTTATTAAATTATTAAAAATTAAATTTTGAAAAAAAAAATCAAATACAATTTTTATTTTTTATAGAACATAAAAACTATTATTATTTATTTGAAAAAATAAAAAATAATTAAATTTTAAAATATTATAAACATTACAATTGTTATTTGAAAAACATGCATTTTTTTAAACATTATATCGTTTTCGATTTTAACAAGATACAATAGAAAATTACAACTAACGTGATGATTTATATTTGTATCAAAGATATAAAAAAATAATTATTATATTTAAATGATTTAAAAAATTTATAACATTCCTAAAAGCGATATTTTTTCACAATAATATGTGACTGATTTTTTTCAGGGTATAAAAATGTTGATGGCAAAAAAAAAATATGGGCATAAAAAATAATATAATTTTTAATGGAATTGCATATTATTATTTAAAAAAGACCTTAATATGAAAAAAATAGTTTGTTTTTATTTAAAAGGAGAAATCAATTGAAAAAAAATCATTAAAAAATATGCAAAAATTTTTATTGAAAATTTCACTACACAATAAATGTGAAAATTCTCACAAGGGCTGTGTAAATATTTCACTTAAAAATTTGAAGGGAAACCACTTAAAAAACTGATGGGAATTTTTCACTAAAAACTGAAATTTTAATTAGGAAATTTCACTGAAAAACTATATTGAAAATTTTCATTGAGAATTTCACCGATTCAACTAGAAACTCTAACTGGAAAATTTCAGTATAAATTATCACTGAAATATCACAATCGAAAATTACAATGAAATTTTTACTATTTCAACTGTAATTTTACACCGGAAAAATTGAGTTGAAATCTTCACTAAAAAACAGTGGAAAATTCCATTTCTAGATTCTAGTGAAAATTTCTACGGAAAATCCTAAAAAAAATTTGTAGAAAATTTCAGCAAAAATTTCGATGATATTCCAGTAAAAAAATTAGAGGAAAATCCCGGTGAAAAAAATCTCTCACAAGTTCCATTGAAAAAATTCATTGAATTTTAGCAACAAAAATTATAGTTTAAATTTCCAGTGCAATTCTTTAATGGAGAAATCCATGGAATATTCCGGTGAAAAATAATGCTATAAGATTTCAATTAAAATTTTCACCGAAAAACAACTTTGTAAAACCTCATTATAAAATTTCAGTGAAAAATTTCACTGCAAAGGTGCAATATAAAATTTCATTGTTTCATTGAAATTTTCAAATGATTTTTTTGACATGAAATTTCTATTCCTTAAAAAATTAATTACTTTTATTTCAAAGAAACAATAGTATACGAATTCATAAAAAATTGAAATAAATTTTTTATTCCATGAAAAAATATTTATTTTTTCCTTTAAAAATATTCATAATATTTGGAAATATACAAAACAAAATTTATTAATTTTTTATAAGAATTAAAAGTAATAGTTTTTTTTGAAACACAATTTTTTCGTAAGTTGAAGAAATCAATTTTATTTAAACACAAAATGATTAGAAATATGTAATTTAAATAAAAATGTAATAAAAGGCGGTTGAAACCATGACGTTGATTTTAGTTGACAAAATATGAAATAGTAACGATTAGAATTCCACGCATTCCTTGAATTAACTCATTTTAGTGGTTAATTAGTCTTTGAAATGCACGCAAAAGCTAAGCAGCAATTCCTAGGTTTCTTTTAAATGATTTTCTCGGGATAGGAGAAAAAAATTCTCGACCTTTTGATGAATTGACAAACTAGTATTATTTAAAAAAAAAACTTAACGCGTGTAGAATATATAATAAAAATAATTATTTCACATAAATTAATAAAATTGATTTAAATTAGCCTTATTGTTTTATGAAAAATGTAAAATTAAATTCACTCACACAGTTGCTATAATATGACACTCCTCAAAAGGGATCCTCAAGATTAACGTTGACGCATCTCTCTTCATGGATGGAATTGTCGGAATTGGACTTGTGGCACAGGATTGTCATGGTAAGATCATTGCGGCCAAACATGAATCATTCCACGCTCTCTGGGAGCCCGCTATAGCTGAAGGCTTCGCTGTCCTTGTCGGGCTGACGTTTGCAAAAGATCGAGGATGATAAGCTATTCACATTGAATCTGATTGCATCACCGTCATCAACACTATTGGGCTCAATGACGACAGCTTCTTCTCTTTTGACCCCGTTATCAGGAACATCCAGTCTTTCAGTCAAAGCTTCACAACCTGCTCTTTCTCCTTCATTAAAAAGGACGGAAATGAAGCAGCTCATCACCTGGCTTCATTCAGCACGTCCGGCGTGAATCATCTCTGGCTTGACTACTTTCCTTCTTGGTTGCATGACCGTGTAAATGCCGACCTTCATGATTAATATATCATCTTCCTTTGTAAAAAAAAAAGAAAGATATATCACTAATAAAGTTTTCCAATAATCTCCATTTACATGCATGACAATTCAATCATTCACCCTAATAAAAAATGATAAACAAATGGCTAAGAGGAATACCAAAAATGAAATGATCCGGCGCATCTTAAAGGCATCAGGTATAATCCTCGCAAATAAGTAATACATCAATCTTGAAGCACAGATGTGTAATTCACTCAAGTGCACTCAACCCATTTGGCCACATGTATATAAGAAAACCATTTGGTTGTCCTTGTTAGGTCTTCTGCGATCATCGTATAATTTTTTGGCAGCGGAAGAATATCCAAACAGCGATCTACCCTTAAATAGAAGCAACATGCATGTTTTATGAAAAATCATGTAAAACAAAGCATACTCGGTTTTGTTCTGTAGTGGTGCAGCCACCTAGATGCAGGGAGTTGGCTTTAGGAAGATCACAAAAAGCACCAGATCAAGGGCTACTGCCACTGAGGGGGATACTGTTAGGGAATACGACAAGCGACAAACGCACAAACGAAGAACCAAGCCAACGCACAACGGAAATATATATATATATTTCTTTCAAACAAACCTGAAAAATTAAAATGAATGTGCAACGACCAAAAAATATGTGCAGAAAAAAATTGTTGAAACTAGATTTTTTTTAATGTGAAAAACCCAAAAGGAAAAACCACGAGACCTAGTTCTGAAATCGGAATTATAGCAACCATAACATTTTACACATAACATTACATGATTTTAAGCATAATTAAACATCAGAGTACAAGCTAATAATCGTGAAGTCTAGTGTCTTTGAAGACTAGGTACATAAAACTTAAAACATGAGACTAAAAAAACACTTTTTATTTAATTTTCATAAAAAGCTCCTAACTTCCTTTGAGCTATTACATATGCATAGAGTACCCTAGGGATCACATGAACAAAGGGATATGCTAAAAGCTCATTAAGAGAATAAACATAAGAATAAGGCTTTAACACAAGGGTTAAAGATCATGACATAATGATAAAAAATGACATAGAATCATACCATATAAACATGAGATCATATAAACATGAATTCATAGTAATGTGGCAGCAACATAAATCATGATTTTAGCACGAGTCAATGCTTGTTGCACATAGATGAGAACAAGTCAAGGTTAACAACTAAGTCTGTTGCACATGGTAGCACGAGTCAAGACTAATCGCCAAGACCGTTGCACATAACGTCTCATGAGACTAAACTTTACCCAATGCATTGGAGTGTTATATGAGCGCACCCATCTTAACATGTTCATGAATATCTTTGCCACGCAAATAATCATATATAATCAATCATACATAAACATAAGGGAACTCATGGAGAGAAACATGTATCACTTTCATGTCATAAAACATAATGAATGAGCGTATCATAAAAGTGTCTATGAGAGAAAGTAATTAAAACATACATGAACATTAATAAGGTAAAATAAGCATATAGCATGGTAAGTGATGTCAAACATAAATGACAACATGTAAGAAGAGTGTTTAGGAAATTCTTAACATTAAAACATTTTAGTATGATTTTAAGGAAAATACCAAAGTGCATTTAAAATCGAAAAAGGAATAATCTTTTATATAAAACCAGAAGTGAAACAAAAATGTTTTCATAACAAAGACTAATTTTATAAAAACAATGGTCGCTTAAAACAAATGGTAGAATGCACTTGAAATTGGGTAAAAATTTGAGAAGTTCCTTTAAAACGTGGTTGCTTATTGGGAAGTATCGAGGAGGGAATAACTTAAAAACATGTATATCCTCGAAAGAGAATGAGTGATGGATCTTGAAACATGAGTTTAGAGCATATACACAGTATGCATAAGTTGTATATAAAAATAAAAGACAACTTCATTTGGGTAAATAGAAAAGTAGAGCAACCCAAAGGAATAAAGGCGGTTCGGCTAGAATCCCTTACAGAATATCGGCATGGTATCATGTGTACTTAGGAGGTCTTAATGAGAGAGAAAAAGATTTCTTATCTTTTATAAATCACGAGGGCAGTATGGGGAAGGTGCGAAATCAAACCCCATCATTAGGAATTATACATAAAAAGGCATAACATAGAGAAGATTCTTGAATAAATGTGAGAAAGAGAGGATCCCTTATCTTAAGTCCAATGATGTTTTTCACTTGATATTAATGACCTGAATAATCAAATTAGGTTCATTAATTAATAATTCTAGAACCTCTTTTACATGTAAATGATTTAGTATAACCTTTTTGAGTTCATTCATAACCTTTCGATTGGTTACGAGGTTCAATTTCATTATCCGGGTCCATTTGTTTCATGTTCGGTTTACTTATATACATGAACGGATAAACATGTATGGTGAGAATGGTTGTCCAGAATTGAAGTTATATGACATTAGTGAACATTTAGAAGATTACATGGTTGTAAATTTAATTTTCTTACTTGGAGTGAAGGCGAATCATTATATAAAACATTAATGATAAACTCTTGGATTAATGTGGCGATTTTGCTCACAATTAACTTGTTTTGTATTATTATTTTACATCATGAATTTATAAGGATTTTAGAACATTAAATAAGATAAAATACATATATTATGATCTGGTTCAACCATTAAAATGGTTTCATGACCAGTCTAGAAGGTGGTAAAACAAATTGAAAACTCGTCGTCCTTGAATGTAATAAATCAACACATCTCAGATGGTATTTTCATTTATAGAATAAAAGGAGGGGGAGGGAGAGATTATGATAAAATATCTCATTAGCATAATAGCATTATAGTACATGTATGTTATTGGAGTTATCATACCATTTGGATGAAAGGAGGCGAGGAAAGAAACAAGAAAAGAAAAGAACTTGAAAGAAAATAAAAGAATCGAAAATAGGAATTTACCTCTTGAGTTTATCTCCTTTGAGAGCCTCTTAAGGGGAGAGGATTTGGTCTTTTGAAGAGACCAATGGGTGTTGGACGTGGGGGAGGAGCTTGAGGAGTGATTTGGTTATAACTTAGGCAAGACACAAGGCTTGAGAGGAGTGAAGAGAAGAGATGAGTGTGAGTGTTTTTTATAGTGGAAGAGAGGAGTGAATTTTGAACATTTAATTCATTATTTAATTATTTTGCTCAAGACAAGCAATAGTGTTTGATGATTGTGACAAAAAACAATAATAAGTGCATGTGAGTTTGAACCAATGATCATTTACATCATCCATGACTCAAGCATGATGCATAAATTCAGGTTTTAGCATTTATTGTGAATTATCATATTTTACTATTCATAAAAAATCATGTATTTTAGAAAAATCCCAAAAATTCACTTTAACCATTTTTTGATGTGTAAAATCCAAAAATGAACTACATTTTTCAAAAATAATTTTCAAAATATGATTAATTTAATTTTTAAATAAAATCATAATTTATTCGAAAAAAACATTAAAACTATTTCTCATTTTATAACACCTTGAAAAATTAATCAAAGTCCCATAAAGTTATATTATAACCATAAGACAATAAAATAAAAATTTATGATTAAATTTTATAAAAAGAAATTTCCATTTTAAATTATTAAATTAATCATAAAATTGTAATTAAAATATTTATGACATACAAAAATACCAATACTTATACTATGATCATTTTTTCACTTATAAGATGTCTAAATTGTATTTATACATTAATGGGTGAAGTTTCTATTTTTTTGAACAACTTACTATTCATTACTATTCATAAGGGTATGCTACTATTCACAAGGGTATGTTACTATTCATAAAAAAAATAAGTTGATTCTATCAGACTCTAAATATCTTAATGAACGCAACCGTGAATATCGGTTTTTTGAAATTCAAAACATAGAAGTGACAATATTATGTTTAAAGGTCACATAGTACTTGGTAGTTCATTGTGTTGTAATTTTATGTGATTATACGACATAATTATAATAAGCAAATTTCCATTGATAAAACATTGGATCATTACATTATCCCCCCTTATGAAATTTTGCCCTCAAAATTTCGTTTTACATTCTAAGCCATAAACAGGTGCATGTACTTTTCCTTCATTGCCTCCTCCAGTTCCCATGTTGTCTCTTTGTACTTATGGTTCTGCCACAGTACCTTGGCTAGGTGAGTAGTTTTGTTACGTAGAACTTTATCTCTACGATCCAAGATCTTCACTGGCTGCTCCTCGTAAGAAAGATCATCCTTCAACTGTACCACCTCTGAAGAGAGTACATGTGAAAGATCTGGTTGTACTTCCTTAAGAGGGATACATGAAAGACATCGTGTACTTTGAACATGGTAGGTGTAAGTGCTAGTCGACAGGCCACAACCCCATCATGATCAAGAATACCTTCTTCCATGGAGATATGCATAGAAACACCATGTCTCCAACTTTGAACTTAAGGTCTCATCGATGATTGTCTGCATAACGTTTTTGTCGACTTTGGGCTGCCTTGATGTGCTGTTGAATGGTTTTCACCTTCTCCACCATTTCTTCGACCATTTCAAGTCCTAGCAGCTTACACTCACCGACTTCATCCCAACACGCCGATGTTCTACACCTTTTCCCATAAAGGGCTTCGTATGGTGCCATTTGGATGATCGAGTGGAAACTGTTGTTGTAGGAGAATTCAACCAGTGGAAGATGTTTGTTCCATCCTCCTTTGAAGTCCATATAAAACGCTCTCAAAATATCTTCTATTGTCTAAATAGTTCGCTCAGATTGGCCATCAGTTTAAGGATGATAGGCCGTACTGAAGTTCAGTTCAGTGCTTAAAGCATGTTGAAGACTTTTCCAAAAATTTCAGGTGAATCTCGGATCTCAATCGAATACAATAGATAGTGGTACTCCATACAGCCTTACCACCTCTTTGATATATATCTATGCAAGTTGATCTAATGATAAGTCCTCTCGAATCGCAATAAAGTGATTTGCCTTTGTAAGACAATCCACAATGACCCATATAGCATTGTTTCCGCTGGATGTCCTTGGAAGTCC
Source organism: Viscum album (assembly GCA_963277665.1). Lineage (NCBI taxonomy): Eukaryota > Viridiplantae > Streptophyta > Magnoliopsida > Santalales > Viscaceae > Viscum > Viscum album. The sequence continues at coordinate 2,024,962,952 of OY728131.1, forward strand.
AGTGACAAAGTCTGTGGTGATGTTCTTCCACTTCCATGTTGGTGTGGGTAGTGGTTGCATCATCCCCTTAGAATTTTGTCTTTCATCCTTCACTTGTTGACATACCATACACTTTGATGTATACTCAACAATCTTCTTCTTCATATCATCCCACCAAAATTTCTCTCGGAGATCTCGATACATCTTTGTGCTCCCTAGGTGGATAGAGAAGGTTGAGCTATGTGCATCATTCAGAAGGTCCTTCTTTATCTTTGTATCGGATGTTACACATAATTGTGATCCAAATCTTACAACTCCTTCCTCATCAATCATGAACTCTGAGGATTTCCCATTTTTAATGGCTTCCACCCTTTTCTGAATTTCCACATCTTTTCTTTGAGCATCCTTTATTTTCTCAATGAGGGATGGTTGAGAAATCATTTGAGAAAGGATTGATAATGTTCTTACCTAAATGATTCCCATGTCCATCCTCTACAAATCTAAGAAGACCAAATCCTTTTCAATTCTCATCATTGATAAAGATACAAGATCCTTTCTACTTAGAGCATCCACCACCTTGTTCGCCTTACCGGGATGCTAGTGGATTGAGCAGTCATAATCCTTGATGAGCTCTATCCATCTTCACTGGCGCATATTAAGCTCTTTTTGTGTGAATATATATATTTAATACTCTTGTAATTAGTATATATCTCACACTTCTCCCCATAGAGATAATGCCGCCAGATTTTTAAAGCAAAGATCACAACCTCCAACTCCAGATCATGCATATGATAGTTTTACTCATGGATTTTCAGCTGCCTTAAGGAATATGCTATCACTTTATCATTTTTCATCAGAACACATCCTAATCCCTTATTTGAAGCATCACTATACACCACAAAGAGTTCTCCATTTGTTGGGAGTGTGAGTACTGATGCAGTGATTAACCTTTCAACTCCTTAAAATAGTCTTCACATTTATGAGTCTAGAAAAACTTTACTCCATTCCATTTCAGCTTGGTCATTGGGTTTGAAAATCATGAAAAGTTATTAAAAAATCATTGGTAATACCCAGCTAGACCCAAAAAGCTACGGATCACCGTTACAGATGTTGGCCTGGGCCACTCTTCAATTGCCTTTGTCTTGGAAGGGTCTACAGATATCTCTTTGATAGTGATAACATGCCCTAATAATGATACTTCCTCTATCCAGAACTCACATTTACTGTACTCTGCATACAACTTATCCCTTCACAAATTCTTTAACACAGTATTCAAATGCTCCTCATGTTCCTCCTTGCTCTTAGAGTATATTAGAATATCATCGATAAAGATTACCACAAATTTGTCGAGGTAATATCTAAAGAATCTATTCATTAAATCCATGAAACTTTCTAGAGCATTAGTGAGTCTAAATAAAATCACTATGAACTCATAGTGTCCATACCTCGTTCGAAAGGTAGTCTTGGGAATATATTCTTTCCTCACCTTTAATTGGTGATATCCTGACCGAAGGTCCACCTTAGAGAAATAATTGGCCCCACAAAGCTGATCAAACAAGTCATCTATCCGTGGCAGGGGATATTTGTTATTTATCATGATTTTATTGAGCTCATGATAATAAATGCAGAGGTGAATTTATCCATCCCTGTTCTTGACGAAGAGGATGACACACCCCATGGTGAAGAGCTCAGGTGTATAAAACCCTTCTCCAGATTCTCCTGTAACCGCTTCTTCAACTCTTCCATCTCTACGGTGGCCATTCTATAAGGTGTCTTTGATATAGGTAGATATCCAGGAATAAGTTCAATTAAGAAATAAACCTCTCGGTTAGGAGGAAGACTAGACAACTCTTCGGGAAACACATCAGTGTAATCCCTCACTATGGTCATGTCTTCAAGCATGATTCTCTTCTTTGTCTCAATCATTTGAGCTAGACATGCTTTCTTATAAGGAATTAATATCCACACTTGAGACATTGATTATAAGGGAGATTCATCTTCCCCATTACACTTGTAAGGAGTTGGAGGATGCTTTGGGATGTGAAGAGTGATATACCTTTCCTGATAATTGATTCTGAATTTTTATAAAGATAGCCAATCCATGCCCAAGATAGTGTCAAACTCCACTAAAGAAAGTATGAAGAGATTTGATGGGAGATTTAGTCCACAAACATTAACTAGGGAGGCGTTATAAACCATGGATTCAATAATTTCCCCATTCGCTTTTCTCACAGATAACTTATCCACCAAATTTTGAAGTGGTATTTGAATAGTTATATTAAACTTGCAAGATATGAAAGAATGTGTAGAACCAGAATCAAAAAGTACATTCTCTATTCTTGAATGAATAACTAGGGTACCTGTCACCACATCATTATCCAGATCCACCTTAGTAGTAGTGATAGCATAAGCCCTTCCTTGTTGCCATGGAGGTTGTTGTTGATTGCCTTTGACAACCCTCGACTTAGGGAAATTGTTTACATAATGCCCTTGCTCCTTGCAGTTGTGACACTACACTACATGCTGAGTATTGATCTGAACCTTCATTTCTTCTTCCACATTAGCGAGATTCTTCATATCCCATTGGCAGTTTTTAGCCAGATGTCCCAACTTTCCACATTTGAAGAAATTCTTGGTTCCCTTTAGATAGTTCCCAGGATGCTTCTTCCCACAATTCTTACCCGTGGGATGATCGAGCTTCTTCCCATCATAAAATTTATTTGTAGGACTTCTCACATGAGATTCCATTTTACTCTTCTTGTTACTGGGCCCATGATACCAATGAGAGTATCTGATCTCCATTTAAACCTTGAGGGAATAATGGACAATCTCCTCATAGCTGTCGAAGTCTCGAATCGTCAACACTTTTCATAGACTCGACTTTAATCTGTTAAAGAAGCGATTCACCTTGCTTTTAGTGTTCATGACAAATCCAGATGTTTACCTTGAAAGCCTTGTAAAGTTTGCTTCATATGCCTCGATTGACTCATATTCCTTTTGCTTGAGTCCGAGGAACTCTCTTTCCATATTTAGACAGAGAGTTCATGGAAAATATTTATTGAAAAACATTCTCTTGAATTCCTCCAAATACATGGAATCAATTTCATCCTAGGGCTTCATGTTCAAGATTAGTGTCCATCACTGATCAGCTTCCCCAACAAAATGATAGACCACCAGTACAAATTTCTCTTCTTCTAAGCACTGGAGGACATAAAATATCTTTTCAATGGAGTTAATCCACTCTTCCGCGAGGAGGGGATCAGAAGATCCAATAAATATGGGAGGCCTTTTCCACTTGAAGGATTCAATGACAACTTTCTCTTTAATTGGAGGAGTAGGGTGTTCCACATGATTCAAGTATTATTCATAACTTGAGCTAGCTGAGTAAGTACTATCATGAAGTTTTGAGCACTCATTCCTATCACATCATACATATCATTAGGGAAATCTTCACATTCTCTATCACATTGATTGTTGGCATGTGTTATTCTATTTCCCACCATTAACTAAGAAAAAGAACATACAATTAGAGGGCTTGAATAATTAGCTATTAAGAATAAAAAGGAAACTTTGAACATAATAGGATAAACTTGTAAAGGAGAAGTATATCTTAACTTTTGTTTCCATATGTTTCAATATAGGTTATCCTTGATCTATTTCTTAACTTATATTCTTATGGTTTTTTTATTCCCTTAATAATGGTTTGTACTAAGCTTGTAGATTTACCAAAGAATATCCCCTGAGAGTGTCAAACTAAGAGCGCAACAAGGCCTGTTGTCGGGTACCATTTCCCGTTCGAGTCTGGCTCAAAGTGGTGTTTTGGGGTTTTACCCCTAGATACATCTGTTCCAAATCCACCTCTATATATTTGTATCCAGACAAGGATGTATTTTCTTGATAAACCTCTTACTCTATACTTACCAAAATATAGGGATTTTTTTCTTATACTTAGTCACATCCTTAAGGTTCTTACTAAAGTGATATATTCCTAATCTCCAAAAATAACTAGACCATCCTCTAATACCAACTATAGAGACCCTAGACTCTTACACATAACATTACATGATTTTAATCATAGCTAAACATCTGAATACAAGTCAAGGATCATGAAGTCCAGTGTCTTTGAAGGCTAGGTACATAAAAATTAAAACATGGGACTAAAAAAACACTTCTTTATTTAATCTTCATAAAGATATCCTAACTTCCTTTGAGCCCTTACATCTGCATAGGGTACCTTGGGGATCACATAAACAAAGGGATGGGCTAAAATCCCATTAAGGGAATAAACATAAGAATAAGGCTTTAGCACAAGGGTTAGAGATCATGACATAATGATATAAAATGGAATATGGAATCATAACATATAAACATGAATTCATAGTAATGTGGCGGAAACATAAACCACGACTTTAGCACGAGTCAAGCCTTGTTGCATATAGAGGATCACAAGTTAAGGTTAACCACCAAGACTATTGCACATGGTAGTATGAGTCAAGGATAACTGCCAAGACTGTTGCACATAACGTCTCATGAGACTAAAGTTTACCCAATGAATTGGAGCGCTATCTGGGTGCACCAATCTTAACATGTTCATGAATATTCTTGACACACAAATAATCATACATAATCAATCATACATAAACTTAAGGGAACCCATGAAGAGAAACATGTATCACTTTCATGTCATAAAGCATAATGAATGAGCGTATCATAAAAGCATCCATGAGAGAAAAAAATTAAAACATACATGGACATTAATAAGGTAAATTAGGTATATAGAATGGTAAGTGATGTCAAATAGAAGTGACAATATGTAAGAAGAGTGTTTAGGAAATTTTTATCATTAAAACATTTTAGTGCGGTTTTAAGGAAAATACTAAAGAGAATTTAAAATCGAAAAGGGTATAATCTTTTATATAAAACCAGAAGTGAAAAAAATAAGTTTTTCATAATAAAAATACTGATTTTATAAAAAAAATGGTGGCTTAAAACAAATGGTAGAGTGCACTTGAAATTGGGTAAAAATTTAGGAAGTTTTCTTAAAACGAGGTTGCTTATTGGGAAGTATCGAGGAGGGAATCAATTAAAAGCATGTATATCCCCAAAATAGAATGAGGTATGGATATTGAAACATGAGTTTTGATCATATAAAAATTATGTATAAGTTTTACATAAAAATAAAAGACAACTTCATTTGGGTAAATAGAAAGGTAGAGCAACCCAAATGAATAAAGGTGGTTCGGGTAGAATCCCATACGGAATATCAGCATGGTATCAGGTGCACTTAGGAGGTCTTAATGAGAGATAAAGAGATTTATAATATTTTATAAATAATGAGGGAAGTGCGGGGAAGGTGATAAATCATACCCCATCATTAGGAATTATACTTAAAAGGGCATAACATAGAGGAAATTCTTGAATAAATGTGAGAAAGAGAGGATCCCTTACCTTAAGTCCGATGATGTTCTTTGCTTGATATTAATGACCTGAATAATCAAAATAGATTCATTGATTAATAATTCTAGAACCTATTTTACATGTAAATTATTTAGTATAACCTTTTTGAGTTCATTCATAACCTTTTCGATTGGTTATGAGGTTCAATTTCATTGTTCAGGTCCGTTTGCTTCATGTTCGGTTTACTTATATACATGAACGGATAAACATGTATGGTGAGAGTGGTTGTCTAGAATTGAATTTATATGAAATTAATAAACATATTGAATATTACATGGCTTTAAAATTAATTTTATTACTTTGAGTGAAGGTGAATCATTATATAAAACATTAATGATAAACTCTTGGATTAATGTGGCGATTTTGCTCACAATTAACTTTTTTTGTATTATTATTTTACATCATGAATTTATAAGGATTACAAAAAATTAAATAAGATAAAACACATATATTATGATCTGGTTCAACCATTAAAATGGTTTCATGACCAGTATTGAAGATGGCAAAGCAAATTGAAAACCCACCGTCCTTGAATGTGATAAATCAACACATCTCGGACGATATTTCCATTTATATAATAAAAGGAGGGGGAGGGAGAGATTATGATAAACTATCCCATTTGCATAATATAATTATAGTACATGTATTTTAATGGAGTTATCATACCATTTGGCTGAAATGAGATGAGTAAAAAAATAAGAAAAGAAAAGAACTTGTAAGAAAATAAAAGAATCAGAAAGATGAATTTACCTCTTGAGTTTATCTCTTTCGAGAGCCTCTTAAGGGGTGAGGATTTGGTCTTTTGAGGAGACCAAGGGATGTTGGACGTGGGGGAGGAGCTTGGAGAGTAATTTGGGCAGAAATTAGGTAAGGAAAAAGGGTTGAGAGGAATGAAGAGAAGAGGAGAGTCTGGGTGGTTTTTTATAGTGGAAGAGAGGAGTGAATTTTGAATATTTAATTCATTATTTAATTATTTTGCTCAATACAAGCAATAGTATTTGATTATTGTGACCAAAAACAGTAATAAGTGCATGTGAGTTCTAAAAAATGACCATTTACATCATCCATGACTCAATAATGATGCAGAAATTCAGGTTTTATCATTTATTGTGAATTATCCTATTTTACTATTCATAAAAATTCATGTATTTTAGAAAAATACCAAAAATTCACCCTAACCATTTTTATATGTGTAGAATCCAAAAATGAACTCCATTTTTCAAAAATAATTTTCTAAATATTATTAATTTAATTTTTAAATAAAATCATAATTTATTAGAAAAAAACAACATTAAAACTATAACTCATTTTATAACACCATGAAAAATTAATCAAGGTCTCATAAAATTATATTATAACCATAAGACAATAAAATAACAATTTATGATTACATTTTATGAAAATAAATTTCCATTTTAAATTATTAAATTAATCATAAAATTGTAATTAAAATATTAATGACATACAAAAATACCAATACTTATACTACGATCATTTTTTCACTTATAAGATGTCTAAATTGTATTTATACATTAATGGGTGAAGTTTCTATTTTTTGGCCAACTTTCTATTCATTACTATTCATAATGGTACATTACTATTCCCAAGGGTATGTTACTATTCATAAAAACTATGTTGATTCTATCAGACTCTAAATATCTTACTGAACGCAACTGTGTATGTCAGATTTTCGAAATTCAAAACACAAAAGTGACAATATTATGTTTAAAGGTCACATAGTACTTAGTAGTTCATTGTGTTGTAATTTCATGTGATTATATTACATACATATAGGAAGCAAATTTCCCTTGATAAAACATTGGTTTGTTAGAGGAATCTACTAATATTGAATATTACATGACATTAACTCTCAAAGATGAGCGATATCTCAAAAACAATACTCTGATAAAATAGTGGATCAAAGACAAAAAATAGATACAATTAGAAAGTAGCTTAGAAAAAAGAACGTAACCTGATAAAGAAATCCAAATAGATCAAAGCGTGAAGTATAGGTGTTTGATGTCCAAATAAAAGGTGTAGATGGAAAAAATCAAAATTGGATCAAAGAGAACCACAAATGAAAGCCAATCAGACCTAGAGAATTTTTCTAATTACAAATCTAAAAATCGCTACCTGAAACTTTAACTGCATTGTGTCAAAGATGAGAAGAGAGAGAGAGAGAGTTCACAACGCTCTTTGAAAAAAACCATCCGCCTCAAGATACGTAACCCTCATATATCATATATCCTTTTTTTTGTTTCTTTTTTTATATAAAAAATGATGCACGCGTGTCCCCACATGAGGACCCCAACACACCCCCCTCCGACTCAAGTGGGAATAATCGCCAACCCTACAATTAATCGACAAGTCTCAAATTTACCTCTGGATAAAATATTGGTAATCATGTCTAACCCATTGTTATCTTTATGGATCTTCTCAAGCTCCATCTGTCTCAAATCAAGGACGTCACAAATACAATGATACTGAACACCGTTATGTTCTAACCATCCATAAAAAAATGATATTCTTTCCCAAACAAATATCTCTCTGACTATCACAAAATAAAATATACTTTTTCTAATTAAAATTGAACCCTTGAATAAAAGTTTTCATCTACAATAATTCTTTGCATGCCTCTGTAGCTACAATAAACTCAGAATCATTGGTTGATTAAGCAACATATCTCTGCAATTTAGACTATCAAGATACAAATCCCCTGCAAAAGTGATCAAATAGCTTGAAGTAGACATCCTTGAATCTATATCTCTTGTCATATCTGAATCATTAAATCCACAAAGCATATATAACATCCCCCAATCCAACACTCTCTCACGTGCTCAGAAAGGGTTGGTTATGATACCTCAAGCACATCTCACCATACACCAAAGGTTGCTGACTAGTAGCGAGGGTGTGATCACTATAGTGGAGAGACTATACCCCTTGGCATGAAGTTACATACCACCAGAAATAAACAATATAAATATCATAATCAGAGTAATAGACAAGTGGAAAAAATATCTCATACCATCGGGAAATAAAAGAAGGAACAACTAAACCAATAGTAATGAATCATGTAATGACAAGATGAGATGTATCCAAATGTCAAACTCAAAAAAAGAAAAGAAAATGATTAGTAGACACAAAGTAAACCCAAAAGATTCCAGCCATGGGCCCCATGTTGGTCCCGTATTCAAACTCCATCCCAACCAAAAATCAATAAAATCTGTAATAAGGTCCCTTTACCTTGTCTCAACTCAGTAGGTCAACAACACCATGTCAAAACATAACCAATCTGATAATAAGTGCATGAAATAATGCAAAAAATAGTTCTGTTAATTAATTAAATAATTAAATTAATACCATATCAACCTACTTCGACACCATGTCAGAATATGTCAAAGCATGTAGCACAACCATGACAACCACAACCATATACCCAAATAACCTACATCGATGCCATGCCAATATGTCTCTAAACATGTCTCACAACCATGACAAACATAACCATATATCCATGGTATAAATCACACGAATATGGGTTAACACTGCTATATAAGAATTTCAGCATGTGGCACTGGGCGTAGCTCGATATATAAGAATTTCAACATGTGTCACTATGCATAGCCTGATATATAAGCATTTCGGAATGTGCATGGAATAACCCAATATATAAGAATTTCATCATTTATCAGAGAATATCCTAGTATATAAGCATTTCTGCATGTATCAAGGCATAACCTAGTATATAAGTATTTCAGCATGATAACATAACAAGTCATAACTGCCAGAATATCACAGTATAACATCATAAGCCTTAATGGTTAATTATGAAAATTACCATTTATATTTCACATTTCATTTATCATTTGGTCATAAACCAATAAAATTCCCATCATTTTAATAATCATGCCAAACCTAGGTGAATCTATATTAATCAATCACCCAAAACTCATGTCATGTTAAACACACTTTAATCCATTAATAAATTCATTTATAATCAAGATTTCGCTCACCCAAACGGCAGCCATAAGCCAGATCATAAATAATTGAATCCAAGGGATTCTAATTCAACATTTAATCAATTTAGTTGCATGTTATGTTGGCTCAATTATAGTACTGCACATACTTTACAAATAAATAGACCACAAGGTTATGGTTTAGACACCCTACCTTTAACCGGTGATTAACGCAACACTTCCAGAGGGTAACACCAATGAGGAAGAAGGTGCAGAAGATCCCATGAAGAATCTAAAACAATCCAGGTCAAGATCACAACCAAAATCAGTCCAAAGATTCCACCATCTTACTGAATAACAATGAAAGATGAAGGGAAACCCAAAGCTAACGACTTGCTTAGGATCGATCGCACAAGAAGGACATTTGGAATGGCAGAAAGGCTTCCAAAATCTCCAAGAGATTTGTCCAAGGTCAATAGGAGGAAAATTCATTAAAAGAATGAAAGAAAATCACCCACACTTCTCACTTAAAACTGTTGCTTGTGATAAATGCACGACCTGTGATTCATTTACAGGCCGTGTATTCCTTTTTAAAGGGATACGCCGAAAGACCCATCACCACAGATTATATTTAACACTGCTTGAATTTTACACGATGTGAACAGTTTACATGATGTGTAACCACTTCACACCCTATATTGGTTCATGACATGTGTAGCGGAAGTTACACGTTGTGTGACATGTACACGATGTGTAATCACCCAATAGACAGTTTTCAGTTCAATTTCCACAAAAGGACCCGAACTACCTCCAAAGACTTCCAAATCATGGAAAACCCCCGTAAACCCATTTAACACATTTATATCTAGAATCCATTAATTCAAAAAAACATACATCCCTGAGCTTTAGGTTATTTCCCCAACAAAGGCTCTTTGTCTCCGAACAATACTCGGTCACCACGAATTAAATGAAAAACTCAAAGAGGGGCGTACCTGAAAAAAGATGGGATCTTACAACCACCCCACCATATAATAGCTTGTCCCCGAACTACTCCAAGCATCATTGTAGGGTCTTAGAAAACATGTCTATCCATTGTGTTCAAATATCAGACTCCCTATCCTAGGTCTTCTCCTTAACACGCCCATGCCTCCATTGCACTTGAACCATGGGTATAGTCCTACCCCAGATATACTTCTCACTACGATCCACAATCCATATCAGATGCTCCTTAAAGGACGCATCAACACTAAGATCAATGTTCTCAATGTCCACTACATGAGAAGGGTATGGATAATATCTCCGAAGCTGTGACACATGAAACATGTCATGCATGGAATTGTAGCATTGTGGAAGTGCTAATCGGTATGCCAATGGATCGACCATATCCACTCTCTAAAACAGCCCAAAAAACCTGGGTTCCAACTTTCCTTGTTTTCTAATTCAGTGTTTCCCCAACCTAGGAGACACCTAAAGGAAAACACAGTGACCAACCTCAAACTCTAGAGGTCATCTCAGATGGTTAGTATATGATTTCTGCTTGCTCTGCATGGTTACCAACCGCCTCTTGATTAATTGAACCTGCTCAGATGTCTCCTGCACAAGACTATGCCCAACAAGTGCAGACTCACCAACCTCTATCCAATAAAGTGGTGAATGATATGAACTTTCATACAAAGCCTCAAAATACGCCATATGGATCGAATCCTGAAATATGTTATTATATGAAAACTCCATGAGTGCCATATTTTCCCCCCACAAACCACTAAAATAAAAAACTCAAGCTCATAACATATCCTCGAAAACCTGAATAGTCCACTCAAACTGACCGTCAGTCTGAGGATGATAGGCTATGCTCAAAATAACACGGGATCCCAGATCCTTCTAAAGACCCTTCTAGAATCATGACATGAAATGGGGATCTCTATCTAAAAGGATACTCCTCAGAACACTGTGAAACCAAAATACCACACACACATAATGAATACCTAGATCATCAACCATGGAGGTCTCCTTAATAGGCACGAATTTGGATACCTTCATTAGTCGATCCACAACCACCCATACGAAATCATTCCTATGGGTTATACTGGGTAATCCTATCACAAAATCCACAGTAACATCATCCCATTTCCACTCATGAATGGGGAAAGGTTGCAAAATCCAAGTTGGCCTCTGATGGTTGGCTTTCACCTACTGACATGTGAGACATCTAGCCATAAAGCTCGCTGCCTTCTTCTTCATTCCTAACCAACAGTACTGTCTACTGAGATCATGATACATCATTGTCAAAATAGAATGTACCTCCCATCTAGAAACATGAAACTCTCTCATTTTCTCCTCACATAAGCCCGTAGGAACCCATACTCATCCATGGAAAAGGATAGAATTTCTAGTGCTAAGAGACCATCCTGATGGTGTCTCCCCACCGTATAATTTATCTCTTAGAACTAATCCCTCCAGATCAGATAACTACTCTACCTTAATCCAGTATAAAAGCACAGGTATAATAGATTTCAAAGTTAGAGCTACTCATCCCTAAGACTCCTGAACATCTAGATACATGTCTGTAAAGAGTTCCATCATCTTCCACTCATCATAAGACTCCTGCACTACCTTTGTCTACGTCTTATGTCTTAATGCATTAGAAATAGAATTACCCTTACCTGATGTATAATCCAACTCAAAGTCGAAAGACTTCAGATAATCAACTCACCTCCTCTATTGAAGGTTCAAGTCCCATTGAAAAAAGATGTACCTGAGACTATTGTTGTCCATGTATATCACAAACCTCTCACCCATGAGATAATACCTCCCACATCTTAGGGCATGTACCATTGCTGTTAACTCCAAATCGTGAGTAGAAAAATTCCTCTCTTGAGGTCTTATAATGACCTTAACCTTTTACACATATTATTATACGATTTTAAGCATAATTAACTACCAAATACAACCAAGGATCGTAAAGTATAGTGTCTTTATAAGATTATGCACATAATTAGAAAACATGAAACCAAAGTTTAAAAATATTTTATTTAATCTCCATAATGAGATCCTAACTTCCATTGTTCTCTTACATCTTCATAGGATAACTTGGGAAAATATATGAATAAAGGGATGAACTAAAAATCCCAGTAAGGGTATAAACATAGAAATAAAGCATAACATGTGGGTTATAAGGCATAATATGATGACATAAAAAGGCATGAATAAACATAAGGAAACATAACATGTATAACATGGGATTATGTAATCATGGAATCATAGGAATGTGGAAAAAAATAAAACATGACATAAGCATGATTCAAGGCTACCTGCCAAGACCATTGCACATGGAAGAGCATGAGTCAAGGCTAACCGCCAAGACCATTGCACATGGCACACAAAGTCCCATAAATGATTCAGGTTCACTACCTTTTCCAACATTTACACAATGCATTGGAACACTCTTTATAAATACCCATAACAATATGTTCATGCATATGTGTGCCATATGAATAATCAAACATAAACATAAGGGTTACCCATAAAAAGAAACGAGTATTGTAATAATGTCATAAGACATAACAAATGGGTGTATCATAAAGGTGTCCATGAAATAATGGATTTAAATCATAAATGTACATTCATAAGGGAAATTAGGCATAAAATATGATAATTTATGTCAAAATAAAGTGAAAAAAAGTAAAAATAGTGTTTAAAAAACTTTAGAAATGAGCCACTTTAGTGCGATTTAAGGGAAAATTTTAATGATTCTTTAAAATAGAAAAGAAATAATTATTTGTATAAAACTAGAAATAAACCAAGATATATTTTCATGATAAAATGAGTGATTTTAGAAAAATAATGATGCCTTAAAAAAGATTATGGAGTACCCTTGAAAATGGGCAAGAAATCAGGAAATTCCCTTTAATCAGGATTGGTTATTAGGAGGAATTGAGAAGGGAACCTTTTTAAAACATATATTTCCCCATAAAATAAGGATGATATGATCTAGATACATGATTTTGGAACATATAAACATAATAATAAAGAAGTATATAAAAATAAATAAGAACTAAATTGAGGTAAATAGAGAGAAAGTGTAACCCAAAGGACAAAATGGAGGTTCGGAAAGAATCCCTTACCTTATGTCCGAAACTGTTTTTCACTAGATCTTAATGTGTTGGATCATCAAATTAGATTCATTAACTAATTATTTCAAAATATATTCTATATATATTTGATTTATTATAATTTTATTAAGTTTATTTATAGCCTTTTTGATGAGTTATAAGATACAATTTTATCATTGTGGGAGCGTTTGTTTCCTTGGTTTTCATGATTGGTTTACTTGTATATATGTATGGAAAATCATTTAAAATAAGAAAAGTTGTCCAGAATTGAAATTATACGTTATTAATTAACTTCCAAAAAATTAAATGATCTTATATATCATTTTTCCAGATTTTAGGATGATTCATTAGATAAAACGTTAATGATAACCATTTAGATTATTTTGGTGTTTTTTCAATCATTACGAACTAGTTTTGTTTTATTAATTAATATTATGTATATATATTGGTCACAAAACATTAAATAAGCTGTAATAAATATATTATAATTTTTTAACCATAAAAATATCTTTATGACCTACCTTGAAGGCAGTAATGGAAATTGAAAACTCGTCGTCCTTGAATGCAATAAATCAACACATCACGGATGATGTTTTCATTTTTAGAAAAAAAAGGACAGGGGAAGAGAATTTATGATGTATTGTTACATTAACACAATAAAATTATAGTATATAAAATATACCGGAGTTATCATGTCACTTGGATAAGGATATGTGATGAGAGGACAAGAAAATAAAAGAAAACTAAAAGAGAATAAATGAAAATAAAAGAGGATTTTACCTCTTGAATTCCTTCTTCTTGAGAACCTCCATGAGACACTTAAGTTTGGTATTTTATTAAGAAAAAGGCTCTTGGATGTGGGGGAGATACTTGGAAAAATTATTGAGAATAATTTGAAAAATATTCAAGGATTTTGAAGTGTGAGGAGAAGAGCTGGTGAGGGGTGGTATTTATAGTGGAGGAGAGGAATTTTTGATTATTTTATTCATTTGTTTATTATTTTGGATCAAGACTATGAATAGTGTTGATTATTATGAGAAAATATAGTAAATAATACATATGAGTTCTAACCAATGGTGATTACATCATCCATACATAATCCATGACTCAATAATTCACATATTTAGCTCATATCGTAAATTACTGCATTTCACTATTCACAAAAATTCAACTATTTTAGAAAAATACCAAGAATTTACACTAACCATTTTTTGATGTGTATAATTCATAAATAGACTCAATTTTATGAAAATAATTTTATAAATATGATAAATTTAATTTTTAATTAAAATCATCATTTATTCAAAAAATACCAATTTTAAAATTATAACTGATTTTATAACACTTTAAAAAATTAATTAAGGTATCATAAAATTATCTTATAATAATAAGACAAAAAAATATTTATTTATGAATCTATTTTATGAAAATAATTTTGCTTTTAAATCATTATATTAATTATAAAATTGTAAATAAACATTTATATTTAACAAAAATATCAACACTTAATTTATCATTTTAAAAACATTTGTTTACTTATTCCATGATATATATATATATATATATATCTATATCATATTTTCATTTTTAATATGCCTAAATTTTATTTATAATTTTATATGTGAGGTTACTATTCTATTAGCTGGGTTACTATTCTTAATGGTCACATTACTATTCCAAAGGTCATGTTACTATTCCATTGGTTTAGGTTCCTTAATTTCTATAAATAATTTTTATTTCATTCATTCTTCATTTATAAAGTTTTCATTGTGTTCTCTAAGTGATTTTATGTGATTTCTACTATATGACATAATTATAAGAAGAGGAATTTCATTGATAAAATTTTGGGTCGTTACATTCTTCCCCCCTTATGAAATTCCACCCTCGAAATTTTGTCTTACAAACTAAGGGAAAAATAGGTGAGGGTAATTATCCTTCATTGCTTCCTCTAGTTCCCATGTTGCCTCTTCATACTTGTGGTTCCACCATAGTAATTTGACCAGGTGAGTAGTCTTTTTGCGTAGAACTTTATCTCTATAGTTCAATATTTTTACCAACTGCTCCTCGTAGGAGATATCATTTTCCAACTATACCACCTCTAAATTCAATGCATGTGAGGTATCCAATATATACTTCCTCAAGAGGGATACATGGAATACATCATGTACTTGATACATGGTTGGTGGAAGTGCTAGTCGATAGGCCAGAACTCTGACATGATCAAGAATCCCAAAGGGCCCAATGTACTTGGGACTTAACTTTCCTTTCTTCCCAAATCTCACGATCCTCTTCCATGGAGATATGTAGAGAATACCATGTCTCCAACCTTAAAATCCAGGTCACATCGATGATTGTCTTCATAACTCTTCTGTCAACTTTGGACTGCCTTGACGTGTTGCTGAGTTGTTTTGACCTTTTCCACCATTTCTTTGACCATTTTAGGTCCTAACAGCTTACATTCACCAAATTCATCCCAACATACCAATGTTTTAAATATTATCCCATAAAAGGATTAATATAGAGCAATTCAGATGCTCTAGTGGAAACAATTATTGTAAGAGAAATCAACCAAAGGTAGATGTTAGTCCTATCCTCCCTTGAAGTCCATAGAACATGCTCCCAACATGTATTCTAGTGTATGAATAGTCCTATCAGATTTTCTATCAGTTTGAGAACGATAGGTTTTACTAAAGTTCAACTAAATGTTTAGAGCATATTAGATACTTTTCCATAACTTGGAGGTAAATCTTAGATATAGATAAGATACAATCAATAGTGGTACTCCATGCAATGTCACCACTTCTTTGATGTATATCCATGAAATTTATCTAGTGAGAAGTCTTATTGAAGTGTAATAAAGTGAGATTTATTTATAAGATGATCCACAATAACCCATATAGAATTGTTTCCTCTGGCTTTCTTCTAAAGTACAGTGAGAAAGTCTATGGTGATATTTTCCCATTTCCAAGTTGGTATGGGTAATGGTTGCATCATCCCTTTAGAAATTTTCCTTTAGGCCTTCACTTGCTGGCATACCAAAAACTTTGGTGTATATTCAATGATCTCCTTCTTTATATTTTTCCACCAATAGTTCTCTCGGAGATCTTAATACATCTTTGTGCTCTTTGGATGAATATAGAATTTTGATCTATGTGCGTCATTCAAAATCTCTTTCTAAAACATATTTGTGCTCCTTAGATGAATAGAAAAGTTTGATCTATGTGTGTCATTCAAAATATCTTTCTAAAACTTTGGATTGGATGATACACATAGTTCTGAACCAAATCTTACATCTCCTTACTCATCAATTTTGAAGTATGAGGATTTCCCATTTCTAATATCTTCCACATTTTTCTGAATTTCTTCATTTGAGCTTCATTTATTTTATCCATGAGAGATGGTTGAGAAATCATGTGAGAAAGGATTGATGATGTTCCTCCATTAATGATTCCCATTTCCATCCTTTAAAAATCTAAGTAGATCTAATCATTCTAAATTATCATCATTGATAAGATTTCATGATCTTATTTACTCAGAGAATCCACCACTTTATTTTTTTTTCCAGGATGGTAGTGGATTGAGAAGTCTTAATCCTTGATGAGCTCTAACCATCTTCACTGGTTCATATTAAGCTACTTCTATGCAAATATATATTTTATGATCTTATGATTAGTTTATATCTCACACTTCTTCCCATAAAGATAATGCCGCCACATTTTCAATGCAAAGATCATAGCTACCAACTACAAATCATGCATTAGATATTTTTTCTCATGAATTTTCAACTGCCTTGAGGTATAGGATATCAATTTATCATTTTTTATCAGTACACAACCTAAGACCTTATTTGAATTATCATTGTACACTACAAAGAGTACCCCATTTGTCGGTAGTGTGAGCACTGATGCAGTGATAAGTCTCTTTTTCAACTCTTTGAAGTAGTCTTCACATTCACTGGTCTATAAAAACTTCGCTCCCTTACGAGTAAGCTTAGTTATTGGGTTTGAAAATCATGATAAGTTCTTCAAAAATCGTCAGTAATACCCAGTTATACTAAGTAAACTATGAATCACCATTATAGATTCTGGTATAAGCCACGCCTCAATTGCCTTTGTCTTAGAATGGGTCCACAATTATTCCTTTTTTGGTGATAACATGCCCCAAGAATGACACTTCCTCCATCCAAAACTCACATTTACTGTAATTTTCATATAATTTATCCCTTACAAAGGTCTTTAGAATAGTGTTCAAATTCTCCTCACATCCCTCCTTACTCTTGAATTATATCATAATATCATCAATAAATACTACCACAAATTTTTTGAGGTAATATCAAAATACCCTATTCATTAAATCCATGAAAACTATTAGAGTATTAGTGAATTTGAAGGGAATCACTATGAACTCATAGTGTCCATACCTCGTTTTAAAGGAAGTCTTGGTAATATCTTCCTTCATCACCTTTAATTGGTGATATCTCGATCGAAGGTCCACCTTAGAGAAATACTTAGCCCCATGCAGTTGATTGAACAAGTTAACTATCAGTGGAAGAGGATACTTGTTATTTATCATTATTTTATTGAGATCATGATAATTAATGCAGTGTCACATTGATCCATCATTATTTATAGAGAAGAGGATTAGTGCACCCCATGGTGAAGCACTCGGGCATATAAAACCCTTGTCTATATTCTCTTGTAACTGCTTCTTCTGTTCTTACAACTCAATAGTGGCTATTCTATAAAGTGTATTTGATATAGGAATATATCCAGGTATAAGTTCAATTGATAACTAAACCTCTCAGATAGGAGGAAGACCAGGAAATTCTTCAAAGAACACATTAGTTTAGTCCCTCACAATGGGCATGTCTTCAAGCATGATCCTCTCTTTTGTCTCAATCATTTGAGCTAGATATGATTTCTCATAAGGGAAAAATATCCACAATTGAGATGATTATTCTGAATGAGATTCATCCTCCTTAAACTTGTACATAATTGGATAATGCTTCGGGATGTGAAGAGTGATCTACCTTTCTCACCAGTTGATGTTGGATTTGTATAAAGATGGAAAATCCATGCCCAATATAGCATCAAACTTCAGAAAATGAAGTAAGAATATATTTTATGGGAGGTTCAGTCCAAAAGAATTAATCAAAGAGGAGTTATAAAATTTTACATAATAATTTCCCAATTTTTTATTCTCACATATAACTTAACCACCATATTTTGAGGTGGTGTTTGAATTGTTATACTAAACTTGTAAGAATTGAAAGAATGCACAGAACCAGAATCAAATAGTATATTTGCTATTCCTGAATGAATAACCAGTGTACCTATCACCACATCATTATCGATCTCTACCTTATTAGTAGTGATAGAATATGAACTTCCTTGATCCCTTGGAGGTTTTTTTATTTCCTCCAACAACCTTGAGCTTAGGTAAATGGATCACATAATGTCCATGTTCCTTATAGTTGAAACACCACACTATAGGATGAGTGTTGATCTGAATCTTCCTATCATATTCCACATTAGTGGTATTATTCATATCCCTTTGGTAGTTATTAGAAATATTCCCCACTCTTCAAAATTTGAAGCATCTCATGGTTCCCATTATATAGTTCCCAGGATGCTTCTTCCCATAACTTTGACACGTGGGATGTTGGGTTTTCTTTCCATCATGGGATTTATCTATTGACACTCTTATATTAAACACCATTTTCTACTTTTTATCTCTAGGACCATGAGACCCCTAAGAGTCTATGATCTCTATTTCAACCTTAAGGGAACAACAGAAAATATCCTCATAGATATAAAAGTCTCAAATCACCAATGATTTTCATAGACTCGACTTTAGTCCACTAAAGAAGTGATCCACCTTGATTTCAATATTCATGACAAAGCTGAAGGTGTATCTTGCAAGACTTGTGAAGTTTCCTTTATATGCCCTGATATACTAATCTTCATTTTACTTTATTTTAAGGAACTCCCTCTCTATCTTAAGATGGAGAGTTCAGGGAAAATATTTATTGAAAAATATTTTCTTAAAATCTTCCCATTCCATGGAATCAATTTCCTCCTTGGACTTTGTGTTCTTGATCAGTGTCCACCACCGATCAACTTCCCCAATAAAATGATATAAATCTATCACAACTTTCTCTTCTTCTGATAATTGGAGGATAGAGAGTATCTTCTCAATGGAGTTAATCCACTGTTCCACATTTAGGGGATCAGAAGATCCATTAAATATAGGAGGACTTTGATGCATGAAGTATTTGACCACAACTTTCCATTTCTTAGGAGAAGGAGGGAATTCCACATGATTCAAGTTATTATTCATAACTTGATTCAGTTTATAAAGTACTTTCATGTAGTTTTAATCACCCATTCCCATCATATTTGGTATTTAATTAGGGAAATCATCACATTGATTGTTGGAATGAGTTATCATATATCCATCCATTAACCAAGAAAATAAATTACAATTAAGGGGTGGGGGATTTAATACTTATCTAATAATCATATAAAAATCAAACTTAACATAGAAGGATAAAACTGTAAATGAAAAGTACATCCTAACATGAGATTCCCTAATTTTCAATTTAGGTTATCCATGGCGATAGAATTATCCGTAGGGTTATTACTAAAGTTTTCTAGTCCTAATCTACAAAAATAACTAGATCATGATCTGATACCAACTATAACAACCCTACCTTTTACATATATCATTACATGATTTTAATCATAATTAACCATCTAATGTAACCAAGGATCATAAAGTATAGTGTCTTTGGATGATTAGGTACATAATTAGAAAACATGAAATCAAAGTATAAATATATTTTATTTAATCTCCATAATGATCTCCTAACTTCTATTGATCTCTTATATCTGCATAGGATAACCTGGAGAAATACATTAACAAAGGGATGAGCTAAAAATCCCTGTAAGTGTATAAACATAGAAATAAAGCATAACACATGGGTTAGAAGGCATAACATGATGACATAAAAAGGCATGAATAAATATAAGGAAGCATAACATTTAGAAAATGGGATCATGTAATCATGGAACAATAGGAATTTGGAAACAATATACAATATTAAATAAGCATGAGTTAAGGCTAACTTCCAAAACCATTTCACATGGAGGATCATGAGTTAAGGCTAACTTCCAAGACCATTTGCACATGGCGGACAAAGTCCCATAAAGGATTCGGGTTCACTCCCTATTACAACATGATGTGTCATGAGAATAAACACCACCAAATTCAATAAAGTGTTATCTCAAGGAAACCATAATAATATGTTCATGCATATGTGTTCCACATGATGAATTAAATATAAACATAAGGGTTACTCATTGAAAGAAATGAATATCGTAATCATGTCTTAAGGAAAACCAAATGGGCGTATCACAAAGGTGTCCATAAAAGAATGGATTTAAATAATATATGGAAATTAATAAGGGAATGTTGGAATAAAACATGATAATTTATGTCAAAATGAAGTGAAAACATATAAAAAGAGTGTTTAAAAATCTTTAGAAATGAGCCACTTTAGTGCGGTTTAAGGGAAAATTTTAACAATTCTTTAAAACAAAAAAGACATAATTGTTTTTATAAAACCAGAAATGAACCAAAATAGTTTTTCATGATAAAAATGAGTTATTTTAAAAACCCAATAGTGAATTAAAACATATTATAGAGTTCACTTGAAAATGGGTAAGAAATTAGGAAGTTCCCTTTAATCGACGAGAGGAACTGAGAAGGGAACCTTTTTAAAACATGTATTTACCCATCAAAAAAGGACGATATGATCTGGATATAAGAGATTTAAACATATAAACAGAATTAATAATAATTATATAAAAATAAATAAGAATTAAATTGGGGTAAAGAGAGAGAAAATGTAACTTGAAGGAAAAAAATGGAGGTTCAGAAAGAATCCCTACCTTATATACAAAATAGTTCTTCCCTTGATCCTAATTCCATGTATAATCAAATTAGATCTATTAAATAATTAATTAATAATTTATTCTATATGTATTTGATTTAGTATAATTTTATTAATTTCATTTATGTCCTTTTTGATAAGTTATAATATACAATTTCATTGTTCCGAGAGTGTTCATTTCCTTGGTTTTCATAACTAGTTTACTTGTATACATGTAT
Organism: Viscum album; assembly: GCA_963277665.1. Classification (NCBI taxonomy): domain Eukaryota; kingdom Viridiplantae; phylum Streptophyta; class Magnoliopsida; order Santalales; family Viscaceae; genus Viscum; species Viscum album. The sequence goes on from OY728131.1 coordinate 2,024,984,628, forward strand.
GGAAAATCATGTAAAATGTGAATAGTTTTTTCGAATTGAAATTATATGTGATTAATTAAATTAAATAATATCAAATGGTTTTATATATAATTTTTTTATATATTATGATGATTCATTAGATAAAACATTAATGATAATCGTTTATATTATTTTGTTATTTTTTCGATCATCCCAAACTAGTTTTGTTTTATTAATTAATATTAAGTATATATACTAGTTAAAGAACATTAAATAAGATGTAATAAATATATTATAATTTTTTTAACCATAAAAATGGTTTTATAACCACCCTTGAAGGTGGTAATAGAAATAAAAAACTCATCATCCTTGAATGCGATAAATCAACACAGCGTAGACAATGTTTTCATTTTTAGAACAACAAGAGAGGGGAAGAGAATTGATGATGGGTTGTTCCATTAACACAATAACATTAAAGTATATAAAATAAAATATATTTATCATGTCACTTGAATAAGGGGAGGTGAGGAGAGGATAATAAAATAAAATAAAATGAAAAGAGAATAAATGAAAATGAAAAAGAATTTTACCTATTGAATATTTCTCCTTAAGAACCTCCTTGAGGCACTTGAGTTTGGTCTTTTATTGAGACCAAAGGATCCTGGACATGGGGGAGAGAATTGGGAAGAGTATTGGGTAGAATTTGGACAAGATTCAAAGCTTTTGAGGTGTGAGGAGAAGAGGTGGTGAGGGGTGATATTCATAGTAGAGGAGAGGGGTATTTTTTTGATTATTTTATTCATGTGTTTATTATTTTGGCTTAAGAATATGAATAATAATGATTAATGTGACTAAATATAGTAACTAGTGCATGTTATTTTAAACCAATGGTGCTTAAATCATCCATACATCATCCATGACTCAATAATTTAGGTATTTAGATTACACCGTAAATTATCGTATTTCACTATTCACCAAAAATTCAATTATTTTAGAAAAATCCCAAAAAATAATCATAACAATTTTTCTATGTGTATAATTATAAAATGGACTCCATTTTATGAAAATAATTCTTTAAATATGATAAATTTAATTTTTGATTAAAAACATCATTTATTCTTAAAATACTAATTTTAAAATTATAACTTGTTTTATAACACTTTGAAAAATTAATTAAGGTATCATAAAATTATATTATAGTCATAAGACAACAAAATATTAATTTATAAATATATTTTATGAAAATAAATTTTCTTTTAAATCATTATATTAATTATAAAAATGTAAATAAACATTCATGTTTCACAAAATATCAATAATTAGTTTATCATTTTTAAAACATTTAATTACTTATTTTATGATATAAATAGACCATATTTTCATTTATAAGATTCCTAAATTTTATTTATACATTTATAGGTGAGTTTACTATTCTATTGTTTGGGTTACTATTCTTAATGGTCACATTACTATTCCAAATATCATGTTACTATTGCATTAGTTTAGGTTCCTTAATTTCTATAAATACTTCTCATTTCATTCATTATTCATTTATAAAGTTTTTATTGTGATCTATAAGTGATTTTATGTGATTTATGCAATATGAAATAATTATAAGATGGGATATTTCATTGATAGAATTTTGGGTCGTTACAAGTCTCATCTGTCTGGAGCCGTAAGCAACCACTCGATCCTCTTTCATCAAAACTACTCCAAGTCCAAATCCGGATGCATCACAGTACACAGTATATGTTTTAACTAGAATATGTAAAGTGAGGATAGGTGTTGAGGTCAGCCTACCTTTCTACTCCTAAAATTATTTATCACAAGCATCAGACCAAAAAAACTTCACTCCCTTTTTGGTCAGTCCTAACATCGGTGCTGCCAGATGAGACAAGTCTAGAAAACTCTGAATTTTAAAGACATTCTTGGGATGCTCACAAGATACCACAACTATAACTTTTTCTAGGTCCACTTACACTCTATCCTTTGAGATAACATGACCCAAGAAGTTCACTTTATCAATCCAGAAACTGTATTTGGTTATATTGGTGTAAATATATTGCTCTCTTAATGTACTCAAGATGATGTTATTATGTTTGGAATGATCATATACTTACTGAGAGTACACTAAGATTTCATCAACAAAAACCACCACAAACTAGTCTAGAAAATGATGAAAGATCTGATTCATCTAGGCCATGAATACTTCCAGTGCATTGGCTAAATCAAATGAGACCACTACAAACTCATACAAGCCATACTTGATCCTAAAAGAAGTCCAAGGTATGTGCGATGGTCTCACCCTCAACTAATGGTATCCTGATCTCTAATTGATCTTGGAGAAGATCTTAGAACCTCTCAATTGATCAAAGAGATCATCAATATGTGGGAGGGGATATCGGTTCTTAACCATAATTTGGTTTGATCTCTAATAATCCACACATCAACGTAAAGTCCCATCATCCTCCTGGGAAAAAAGAACCGAAGAAACCTAGAGAAACATACTAGGATGTATGAAACCCTTAGTTTTAAAATCTTCCAAATGAAATTTCAATTACTGAAGATCTGGTGGTTCCATCCTGTAAGGTGGGATAGAAACCAGCTCTGCTCCCGATACTAACTTGATCATGAACTCAATATCTCGTGCAGGTAGTAATCCATAGAACTCATCAGGAAAGACATCCTGAAAATGTTCTACCGCTGTAGGAAAAGAATCATGTTGTATTCCACCATCATCTAGAGAAATTCTAGCTTTCTTAATCACGAGACAATCCAATATGTGTTGAATTGGTCCTATACGACTAGCCTGAATATCATACTCACCCTGGTGAGAATAGTTGTCTCCTTTTGGAGATATAAATGTGACTCTCCTCTAGTAATAGTAAATATGAGCTCAGTATAGAACTAGCCAATCCATACTAAGAATCAAATTGAATCCCGTCATTTCCAACACAAATGGTTCTCAAAAGAAATGGTAACCACCCATCTCTAGAGAACACACCCTGCATCATTTGATATTCTATGAACACACTACCAATGGAGTGTAGATGGTTAAAACACCATCCAATCTTTCCACATCTAAGCCCAAACCATTTTAAAAAAGATTTTATAATAAGGAATTTGATGCCTCTATAAAAAAAATGCAAGAAAGGGTAGATGATACAAGAATCGTACCTCTCACGGTATATGGTCTTGTATCCACACTAGATGAAGTAGTCTACATAATGTGAAACTAACTAGCCCCTCCACCCCAAGCTCTACTTTGAATCCCCTTTGTTATTCCATCTGCTTGGTACTTTCATTCCTACACTGGGGTACCATGTCTCCTACCTCAACCAGAATGTCCCGTGGAACTCTAGTTACCTGTATACTGAGGATTACTTTATTCCTTCCAATATTTTGGTACCCATATTGATCCCCTTATGTTTCTCTACTATTTCATGCCCCTACAAAACCTTTTTAGGTGGCCCATCCTATAGTAAGTTCGACACTCCAAAGTAGGGTACATACACTGAGGCCGCTTGTGTCCCATCTTTCCATATTGATAGAACTATAATAGAACATGATTCTGAGATGGATACCCACTCCTATGACCACTCTTTCTATTGGTGCCTTGGAAAAAATATCACAACAGAACTTCTTACCACCAGAAGATGATCTCCCAGTTCACCCTGCTGAAATAGCCTGGCCGTTGCTCAGGGCCTCTATCAGATTCCCTTCATGATGAGTTCTCAATTCATCACATTATAAGAACTGCATGGATGTAAAACATTCACCTATGAATTGATCTCATAGTGAATACCATCCTAAAAACATCCCACCCTAGATATCTCATCAGCTGTTAAAATGGAAAAAAGCACAGCAAATCAATGAATCATCTGGTGTAGTCTAGTACTAACATGCCCTCCCGTGTTATGTTCATGAACTCACAATCCTTCTCATCCCTCAATGTCTTGAGATAGAAATGGTTTAGGAACTTTATCTCGAATTCCTTCTAAGATAAATCATAATACTTCCCATATGACACTAGAATATCCCACCAAAGCTTGGAAGGTCCACAAAGCATATATTTAGCAAGCTTCACCTTCCTATATATGGGTGTCTCAAGATGATTAAATATCTTACAATATGACTCAATCTAGAACTTGGATACCCAGGGTCCTCCCTCCCTAGTGAACATAGGAAGATTATGCAACTGGAACTCTCTCATCATCTCATACATCGAAGGCACGATACGATCATTATCTCTTTCTATGGATCACATAACCCTCAAGAAACTCTCATGAAGATGATCATCCATATGATTTTTCATGACCCATCTTATTCAAGATGAGGGAAGGGATAGAAATATGCTTAGACCTTCCTTCCTCTAGATGAAGGAGAGATAATGACCCCCAAGTCCCACCCCACAGTAGGCCCTGGGGTGGAGACCAACACCAAGGGTATAGAAATATCACAAAATGGGAGGAATTACTCTTTTTATAGTAACCAAGATCAGAAGATAATATGTATCAACCTCAAACAACTCCAAGACACACACACACACACACACACGTATAAAGAAACTAAAATCCATCCCACATGCTTATTTATAGTAAAACTACTAGAAATACAAATAAAACTCCAAAGTAAGTACCAAAATAAAACTAAGTAGTAACACAACAACCATACCCAACGTTTGAGCTAGTAAGGTCTAGAATGGTCCATGTAATATTCCTAGAAACCTAAAAATAGTTTTATATACATAGTGTGAGAATAAAAGTATACTTAGTAGGGAAAAACCAAATTCACTCATGGACAAGTGGGAGAATCATACTAATTACCCTATGAGAAAACAATAGAAACTCAAAATCACCTAACAAGGCATACTATCCACCCCAACCTCACCAAGGCATGCTCACCAAATAATGAAAGTCAAGTAAAGTAAAAATAGTATGCACATTAATATTTGGGTACCCCAAACCACTTCCCAATGGTTAACTACTCGTCCATAATGGTGAATATCCTGACACTACCAAACTCTCCCACAATCCCCACCGTCACAAAATTCCTGCTCACACCTAGGCTACATACCACACCTCACCCGCAAACACATGGGCCACAACCACATCACATCCCGAAAGACACTAGGGAAAGTACAATGCATCTCATCCTGAAGACACCTTGGAAGAACACCTCTCCCATAGACACATAGGACTCACAACCACATCACAACCTGCCCAAAGAGTATAGGGTTACCAATACCTAGAAGAGAGAGTAGAGAAGATATAATAACCAACCATCCATCCTCCTACCAGGATGTTGGGAAATGACACCCTTCCCCATAACAATGGGGGTGTTCGACACGTAGTGCTCAACATGGGTGGAGTACGTATAAAAATCACAAGGAACCACATGTATATATATAGGTACAAAACAGTCATATCAAACTATGGGTTTTCAAAACAAACTACCATCCCACACAAAATGCCCTTGTTGCCACCTCTATATGCACATACCACCAAGAATTATGGTCACTTCCCAATTCAACCACTTCACTACAAGCCACAACTCGAAACATACCCCCAACTAATTCATTTTAACCAATTTTCATTCTATATTATCAAATAATTCATTTATTTATTTCCATACCTCCTCGAACAACTACCAAACACTGCAAAAATTATAAGGTAAAGCAACCATACCACCCACTGCCAAAGCCAAACAAGGAAATAAGGGCTAAGGTAAAATAATCCATTATAACACCCATCCATAAAATAATGGACCCTATAAACTCTAGAAAAAAGGACCACTCAAGGTAATGCCATACTTCTTCAAAATCATCCCTTCTAATCCATCCTCAAAGGATCTACTATATGAGAATCACCACACTTAGCAAAACAAACCTCACCCAGCTTGTAGTCCCACTACACAATCCCATTTCTTGAATACCCACTCAACCACTGCCACCATCATTATTCAAATTCATGACACCCTATCATTCCTATAAACAAGTAAAAACCCCAACATACCTCATCACTACCACACTTGGTAGCCCTATTGTACAACAACATCACACATAGCACACCCATAAACATGAACATCACATAACCCAGTCCTATATCCCCACTGCCCAACCACTGCCCAGATATAGTCCCACTGCATAACAAGTTCATCCATTCCACAATCAACCAATCTCTTAGCTTGAGATACCATTACACCACCTGTACCACCCCATACCCACAACCACACTCCCAACCACAACACTACATGAACATCACAGACATAAGGCCATTCAGAACCACACACAACACACAACCACACCAACAAGGAAAGGTTTATTCAGATTTCACAACACCCATTATTTAATTTCACTTGATAAAATAGGGGTTATAAAAGAACAAGATTGATATTTAGGAATCCATTTATTTAACAAAATATACATGTTTAACCGAATTCCAATTCATATAGTAGTGATTCCTAAAACATACAGGTGTATGAAAGGAGACCACCAATGACCATGATTTTCATAAGGCATACAACCTTTACAAAACACAACATGGATGAAGGATAACATATAAAAAAATCAATCATAACCATCATACTACCAACCCTCATTTATTACTTCTTATTATCTTCATTTAATTTGTTTCAACCATCATAATCATAGGAAGATATCTGTACACCCACCCCACATGATGCACAAAGGAAAGAGAGATGATGAAATCCCTACCTGGAACAATAGATGATCAACAATTCTTTCTTGCATAAAAAATAGGGGTTCATGTGAGTAGTAGGAAAGAATCAAGGGAAAAACTGAACAAACTGGTACAACACAAGCACATGACTCCTCAAAGAATAAAGGTTCTCAACACACTAAAAGAAAGAGAAATGGTTTAAAGGAAGAGAGGATTTTGGCTTTAGAAATGACAAATCCTAAATCTATAGGGGAAAATATTTCAAAGGCCATTAAATATAGATCACGATAAATACCATGTAGTTTAGGAGTCAATGGAAGCTTTAGGTTTTTAGGAGATAAATACCATTTGAAATAGCCCAAAAACACATTAAAAATGACATTTAATGTCAAAGGAAATGTCAAAGGGGAAAAACTAGAAAAACTGGGGAAAAATGGAAATGACTCACTGATGGGTGAGTCACCGATGCAACTCATCGACACGAGTGAGCCACCGACAGATGAGCCACTGACACTGAGCCACCGATATGACTCGCCGATAGCGAGTCACCGATAAGACTCACTGACGCCACTCACTGACGCCTTGACCTACCAACGCCTCAAACTACCGATGCCTCCACCTACTGACACCACGACCTACCGACACCTTGAGTCATTGATGCCCTGAGTCACCGATGCCCTGAGTCACCAATGCTGAGCTGCTGACGTGACTCACCGATGCCTGAATCATTGATGGGAAAACTTGAAATTTTAAAAACTCTTGAAATTAGTTACCATTGCCTCTCAGAACACCCCAAACACTAGATTTTGAAAAAGTAATGGACCACGGAGGTCTGTGTCATTACATCAGATACCTATCAAACTATTCTCTCTCTCAAGAATTTAAAACTAAACCCAGAAAAAAGAGGGGTATGAACAACCACCCTGTAAGATACCTCTCAAGGATAAACCACCTTGCATTGTTTGAAAGGTGGAGTGAAACCTCAAAATCCAAGAACACCTCCTCCCATATATGCTGCCCCAAACATCCACATGATACCCCACACAAGCACCAACTTATCCAAACATATGAAATTAGATAATTCCTTCCTCCATGTCAAGATACTATCCACTTTGGGTGGCACTGACTCTCCCACACGGGTTTATTCACATCTCAATTAATTCATCTAAATTAGGAATTAGGTATCCCCCTTTTCACATGTTAGGACTTCATCACACACTATAGAACATGGAAGAAACCCATCTTATGACAAACAAGGTTCAAGAACACCATCACAGATCAAAACATACAAGAAAAACTCAAAAAAACTCTGAGTATTGGGAACACATTTGAGTCTCTCACTCCCAAGTACTCTTCTCAAGGCCGCCATGCCTCCACAACACACGAACCAAGGGAATGTTTCATCCATTCAACACCTTCTTTCAACAATCCTAGATCTCTACTGGCCACTCCACAAATGTTGCATCATCCTCGATATCCAACTTTCCCTAATCAATGACATGGGGGTCATCACGAAGATACCGAAAAAGCTGGGAGACATGAAAGACATCGTGGATCCTTCTCAACTGTGGTGGAAACACCAACTGGTATTCCACCTCACCAACTCATCCCAACACCTTGAAGGGTCTGATGAACCTGGGAGAAATCTTACTCCCTACACCAAACCTATGCTACCCATGTCGAGGGGAAATCTTTAAGAACACATGGTCCCAAAAATAGAACTCCAAGGGCCTCCTCTTATGATTAACATACGACTTATACTAGTCCTGTGTTGTATTCATCCTCTCACAGACAAGCTAAACCTTCTTTTTCATACTCTACACCTTGTATAGACCAAGAACAACTGCCTCCCAAACTTTTGTCCATCACAAGGGTGAACGACACGACCTTATGTATAAAGATTTGAATGGATCCATTCCAATGGAAGAGTGATAGTTGTTATTGTAATAAAAATATACCAAGGAAAAATTTCACACCTAAGATCCACTAAATTCTATAACATATTTCCGCAACATTTCCTCCAACATCTGGATGGTCCTCTCTATTTTCCTATGTGTTTGGGGGTGAAAAGCAGTGCTGAGGTGTAATTGAGTGCCAAAGGCATACTGAAATCCCCTCTAGAATTGTGATGTAAAACATGTATCCAAATCCAAGACAATGGATCTTGGAACCCTATGAAGATGCACCACCTCATCCATATACCTTTGCGCCAAGGCATCCACTGCACTCGACTCCTTGATCGCTAATAAGTGAGCCGATTTCATCAATCAATCCACCACTACCCAGATTGCATCACATCCTCCCTAATACCTAGGAAATCCTATGATGAAATCCATTGAGATGTCATCCCACTTCCATTTAGGGAAATTTAAGGGCTGTAACAAACCACCAGGAACATGGTACTTAACCTTCACTTGCTAGCATACCAAGCACTTTGCCACAAACTCCGCCACTACCTGCTTCACTCCAGGCCACCAAAACTGTTCCCTCAAACCCTAGTACATTTTGAAAACTCCTAGGTATACCGCCAGGGGTGAGATATGGAATTCATGTATAACTCCCTCACACATAGCCATAGGAACAAATAGCTTCCCATGGAACAACATCTACTTCTGACCATCCTCTGACCATCCATCCAGAGCATCGCCCTGGTCAACACGATCATGCATTAACTCTACCTCCAAGTCTCCCCACTAAGACTCCTACACCTATTTCCTTAGAGATGAATGCACCATCATTTGAAATAGATATCCCCCACCACCATCTATTCCTACATCTAAGTGCAAGGCATTCAACTCCTCCATTGTTCTCCAAGCATATGCATATTCTCAAACCACTTCCTTCTGTGAATTCTTACTCAAAGAATTGGCCACAACATTCCCATTTCTTGAGGCATAGGATATCTAAAAATTGTAATCCTAGAGAAAATTCATCCACCTACACTATCGCAAGTTTAGATCTTGCTGGGAGAAGATATACCTTAATCTCTTATAATCTGTGAAGGCCACAAAGTTATCCCCGATGAGGTAATGCCACCACAACTTTAGTGAGAACAAAATAGATATAAGATATAGATCATGGGTGGTATATTTAAATTCATGTAGAAGTAACTTCCTAGACCCATAAGAGATCACTCTGTGCTACTGCACTAGCACACATCCCAATTCTAGACCAGAGGCATCACATAACACCTCAAACATCACCCCTTCCTCCAGAAACTTGAGCACTGGGGCATTGACCAACCTCCTCTTCAGATAGGTGAAATATTCTTCACACTTCTCACTCCACACAAAGGCATGGTATTTCCTAGTCAAAGTCATCAACAAAACTGCTACTCAAGATAAATCAGCTATGAATCTCCGGTAATAGCCTGCCAGACCTAGAAGCTGCGAACCTCTACCGCATTCTTGGGTGCTTCCCAATAAACAATCACCTCGACTTTCTACGGATCCTCTGCTATCCCCTGTTGAGACACCACATGTCCAATTAAGTGCACCTATCATGTCTAGAATTTACACTTGGAAAACTTCCCATATAGTTGATGATGTCGAAGGACCTCCAAGATATTCCTGATATTCTCGGTGTGCTCCTCCTATGACTTCGAGTAGATCTGGATGTCTTAGATAAATACAATGACAAACCAGTCCAAAAACTCATGGAAGATAGAGTTCATGAGCCCTATGAACATGGATGACATATTTCTAACACCGAATGACATGACCACAAACCCAAAGTGCTCATACCTACACCTAAAAATAGTCATTAGGATGTCAACCTCCTTCACCCTTAATTGGTGATACCCAGATGGAAAATTGATCTTAGAGAACCAAACTTCTCCCCTCAGTTTGTCAAAAAGATAATCTATCCTCAGGATAAGTTATTGGTTCTTTACCGCTACCTCATTTAGTCTCTAGTAGTTTATGCATAACCTCACCACCATCTACCTTCTTCTCAAACAATACCAGAGCACCCCATGATGACACAATGGGTCAGATGAAACCCTTCTTCATCATATCGTCAATCTAAATCCACAAATATCGAAACTCTGAAGGCTCCATCTGATAAGGATCCATCAAGGTCGGATAATCATCGGGCTATAAGTTTATCCCAAACTCAACATCACGTAGTGGGTGTATAGTCAAAACCTCCTCAGGGAAAAAATACAGAAAATATCCAAAAACTCTCAGAACCTCCACCATCCCAGCATCCATAAATCCCACTAAAATATTGACTATTAAGGAAATAAGAGGCTTCATACTCTAGTTTCCCACCTGACAACTCTGCTCGCCAATGAAAGCTACATGCTGGACTTTCACATCTGAAAACAAAACTCTTCTATGGAAGTAGTCAATAACATCATGCACAAAAAATGTAGTCAATGTGAAGGATGACATCTTATGGATGCATCTATATCATAAAGACATCACCACTAGATTGATGCTACCCCAACATCAGTCTACATCCCCGAAAAACATTAAACAAGCTGGTCTAACCTTCGACTAGTGTAATCAACACTAGGGAAACAAAAAGTCTCTCTATGTCTAGTCATAAGGCATAGGACAAACTAAGTGTAATGAAGTATTATGAAGCTCCTGAATCAAACAAATCATAAGAAAGAGTTCTGAAAAAACTGACCATACCTCGAACAATCTCCAGCCCCACTGGAACTACTGCCTATGTGGTGTGCAACTAACCACGCTTAGGTTCTATGCCCCTTGGCTATCGATTGACTCCCTAACCATGAACTAGTCTAGGTTCCTGAGAAGCACCCTAAGGATAGCCTCTTCTTATACCATTTGTCCTCGGTGGAGCAGGGGCCTACTATCCCTACTGCTGGAAAGGAATGGATGACAACTACTACTGAGGCGGGCGCTGAACCTACCCACCTACACCATACTGAGCTCGAGCTGGGCACTGACTCTGAAGGTGATCGTGGCCTGCAAAAGTGAAATACCTTGGTCCCAAGCCTACAGAAAAATGATTAGGACCCAAAGGTTGGAACTGAAACTGTTGAGGTTGAATCCCCATTGGTTGAAACCTGTAAGGCCCTAATGTCGGAGACCTGCTGCTGACAGTCTTCCCCTTTAAATAACTCTGCTGGCTCCCCTATCATGGTAAACCTCCTCATGAGTGCATAATTTCCACTACCTCAACCTTCTTTTGAACCTCTAAGTATGTCGGTAGGGTGAAGGGAGAACCACATACTAAAGAGAAGGATGAAGGGCCTCCTCTAAGTGTCTTGCGTGAGACTCCTCATCTAGAAAGAGATCCGGAGAAAAATGTAGGAGATCCTTGAACCTGATCTCCAATTCCCTCACTAACATACCACCATGATAGAGGGAGAGTAGCTCCTACCTCTTTTCTTCCCTCATCACCAAAGAAAGTAATTCCGCCTCGAACTCCTTCTTGAAGTCAGCCCACGAAACATCAGTCTCCTTCCTATCCCTGAGGTAAAGTATCCACCACTAATGCACTGCTCCCCTCATCTGAATCACTTCCAGGGGAACCCAATACTCTGTCAGAGCCCGGATAGAGATGAAATTGATCACCAGCCCCTCAAGCCAAATCTCTATCTACATATCTAAGACACTTACCTCATACTTTCCCAGAGTCTTCCTCTAGAAATCATGCAGCGTATTCTACCATAGGTCATCCTCCTCCTCTCGATCAATCCTCCATCAAAAAACTAGGTCATCCTGCTAAACCTCCACCACTCGTACCACATGTGGGCGATGTCTGGGATCCATAACTGAAAAGTAAATAGGGAATTCCTAAGCCTAGGTAGTAAGGAATTTATTTAAGATTCATTTTAACTCATTGTTTATTTTAATTTCCCAAAAACGCCCGAAACAAACAAGAACACAAGTCATCATGATGCATGTACCTTTCCTAGGTTCTCTACCCCACAATTGGTGTAGCCTTGCTTGGTCACTTGGTAAGCTCAGAGTCCTTTCATTGGATCATGGGGGGCCCTAAAATCCCATGTACTAGCTGGTCTTCCCTAGACTATATCACGCACCAAGATCATATAACATTGTTTCCCTACCAACCCATGCAATCCTCATTATGCCAAACTCCAAACTCTACCCTATATCTCAACTATCACCTCTAATACCATTCTATCATGACCAAATTCTTCAAGATTTGGGAAGGGATAGAATGTTGAGACCTTATTTCTTCAAGATGAAGGAGATATAATGACCCCGAGTCCCACCCCCAATAGGCCCTAGGGTGGTGACCACCACCAAGGGTATATAAATCTCACAACATGTGAGGCATTAACCTTTTTATAGTAACCAAGATTGAGAGATAAAATATATCAACCTCAAAAAACTCCAAGACACCCACCCACCCACCCACACATGCATATATATAAAGAAACCAAAATCCATCCCACATGCATGTATAAAGTAAAAATGCTAAAAATACAAAGAAAACTCCAAAGTAAGTACCAAAATAAAACTAAGTAGTGACACAACAACCATCCCCAACGTCTTAGCTAGTAAGGTCCACCATGGTCCAAGTAATCACCTTGGAAACTTGAAAATAGTTTTATATACATCGGGAGAGAATAAAATTATACTCAGTAGGGAAAAACCAAATTCACCTATGCATAAGTGGGAGAAGCATACTAATGCTCCTGTGAGAAAATAGGAGAAACTCAAAAGAACCTAAACAGGCATACTATCCACCCCCAAACTCACCAAGGCATGCTAACCAAATAGTGTAAGTCAAGTAAAGTAAAAATAGTAAGCACATCGATAATTGGGTACCCCACACCACTTCCCATTGGTTAACTGCTCATCCCTAATGGAAATCATCCTGACACTACCAAACTCTTCCACAAGCCCTACTATCAAAACCTGCCAGCACACACCTAGGCCACATACCACATCCCACCCACAAACACCTGGTCCATAAACACATCACACCCCGAAGACACCTAGGAAAGTACAATGTATCTTATCCCGAGGACACTTGGGAAACACACCTCGCCCGCAGACACCTGATCCTGACAACCACACCACAACCTACCCGAAGATTCTAGGGTCACCAATGCCTAGAAGAGGGAGCATAGAAGAGACAATAACCATCCATCCATCCTCCCACTAGGATGTTGGGAAAGGAAACCATCCCCCATAAAAATGGGGGTGTTCGACACATAGTTCTCAACATAGGTGGGGTGCATATAGAAATCACAAGGAACTACATGTATATATATAGGTACCAAAAAATCATCCCAACCTATGAGTTTTCAAAACAAATTAACAGCTCACACAAAATACCCTTGCTGCCACCTCTACATGCACATACCACCACAAATGATGGTCACTTCCCAATTTGATAATGAACGCCGCTTCACTACAAGCCACAACTTGAAACATACCCCCAACCAATTCATTTTAACCAATTATCGTTTTGTATTATCAAATCATTCAATTATTTATTTCCATACATATCTTGGAAACTACCAAACATTGAAAACATTATAAGGCGAAGCAACCATACCAACCACTGCCAAATCCAAATAAGGAAAGAAGGGAAAAGGTAAAAGAATCCATTCTAACACCCATCCATAAAATAACATCCCCAGGAAACTCTAGGAAAAGGACCACTCAAGGTAAAACCATCCCTATTCAAAATCATCCCTCCTAAACCATCCTTGGAAGCCCATATATATGAGAAGAACCACACTCAACAAAACAAAACTCACTCAACTTACAGTCCTACTGCACACTCCCCTCTCTTGAACACCCGTTCAACCACTGCCACCATCAGTCTTCAAAGTCATGCGGCTTTTTCCTTACTCTCAACAAGTAAAACCCAAAACACACCTCATTAATACCACAATTGATAGCCTTACTGTACAATAACACCACACCCATCACGCCCACAAACATGAACATGACACAACCCAGCCTTGCAGCCCCACTGCCCAACCACTGCCCAGATGCAGTCCCACTACCTAACAAGTTCATCCATTCTGCAATCAACCAATCTCTAAGTCTGAGATACCGTTACACCACCTGTACCACCCCATACTCACAAGCACACTCCTAGCCACAACACTACACAAAAAACATAAACACAAGGCCGTTTAGAACCACACACAACACATAGTCACACCAATAAGGAAAGGTTTATTCAGATTTAGCAGCACTCATTCTTTAATTTCACTTGATAAAACGAGGGTTATCACAGAACAAGTTCGATCATAGGGAATCCATTTATTTATGTGATTAACCAGATTCCAATTCTTATAGTAGTGATTCACAAAATATACAGGTGCGCATACAAAGACCACCAATGTCCATGATTTGTAGAAGGAATAAATACTTTACAAAACCCATCATGGATAAAGGATAACATATAAAAAAAGGGATCATCACCATCATACTCCCATCCCCTCATTTATTACATATTATTTTATTCATTAAATTAGTTTCAACCATCATAATCATAGGAAGATATCAGTACACCCACTCCGTATGGTACAAAAAGGAAAAAGAGATGAAGGAATCCCTACCTAAAACAACAGACAATCAACAATTCTTCCTTGAATTAAAAAATAGGGAGTTGCACGAGTAGCAGGAAAGAATCAAGGGGAAAACCAAATAGATTGGTACAGTATAGGAATATGAATCCTTGGAGAAGAAAGGTTCTCAGTGCACCAAGAGAAAGCTAAAGGATTCAAAGGAAGAGAGGATTTCAGCTTTAGAAAGGACAAATCCTAAATCTACAGGGGAAAATGTTTCAAAAGCCATTAAAGATGGATCACAATCAAAACCACACGGTTTAGGAGTCAAAGTATTATTTTGATTTTTAGGAGATAAATACCATTTGAAACGGCCCAAAAATACATTAAATACAACATTTAACTCATTTATCATCAAAGGAAACATTAAAGGGGTGAAACTGAAAAAAATGGGGAAAATGGAAATGAATCACTGATGGGTGAGTCACCAAAGCGACTCATCGACACGAGTGAGACACTAAAAATGATCCACCAATGTGACTCACTGATAGCGAGTCACCGACGTGACTCACTGACGCCACTCACTTATTCAAGACCTACCGATGACTGACCTACAGACGCCTTGACCTACCGATGCCTTGACCTACTAATGCATTGAACTACCAACTACTGGACCTACTGAAGACCTGAGTCACCGATACCCTGAGTCACCGATGCACTAAGTCACTGATGCCCTGAGTCACTGACACTGAGCTACCAACACGACTCACCGACACCTGACTCACTGATGGGAAAATTAGAAATTTAACAAACTCTTGAAATGAGATACTATTACCTCCCAAAACACCCCAAACACTCTATTTTGACAAAGTAATGGACCACAGAGTTCCGGGCCATTACATGATCCTCAGGAGCTATAGGAAGCTCTGGTTCAACTACATTAGGATCATTCTAATTTCTACTCTCCCTATTCTCTACTCAAAGATGACGAGGATAAATTTTATCTACAAGAAAAAAAACTCCTTAAACTAGCTATAATAATAGGGTCAACCTCAATAGGTGAAAACAACATAGAACCACGACTTTGAGTCTTTATAATCTTGTATTACATGTGTTTTTAGCATGATATAATAGTTTATTTATTTCATTTTTCAGAAATAATGGGTATCTTATATATAGTTCATATATGAAAGTATATATCACATGCAATAAATATATCAACGTCATGAAAAATTCATGTCAATATATATCCCTATGTGCCTATCATGATGCATGAATATTCATCTTATGCCATATCATACCATGATTATAAATCACAATAACCAATAATATCTCGAAATAATAACCTCACATAACATGTGAATCACCTTGGGTGAAATAACATAAACTATAACAAGAAAAAAACATAAACAACATTCCCATCCCTAGGTACTTAGAGATTTTCTCTCGTACATGTGTTATCTACTCCCATGAACAAGCTCATTACCAAGTCCCGACACATCCTTTTCTCCTTTCTACCTTTCCCAAATAGTAAAGAATAGAAAACAAAAACCTGATCAATTGATACAACTTTGTAACATCCCCCGATCTGGAACTCTCTGATGTGGCTAGAAAGGGTTGGTTATGAGACCTCAATCATGCCTCCCCATACACCAGAGGTTTTTGACTAGTATTAGGGGTGTGATCAGTATATTAGGGAGACTATAACCCCTAGTATGGTGTTACATAGAATAAGAAATAAACAATATAAATATCATAATCAGAGTAACAAACAAGTAGAAACAATATCTCATACCACTGGGAAATAAAATGAGAACAAATAAACCAATAGTAATGAATCATGTAATGAAAACCTAGGATGTATCTAAATATCAAACTGAAAACAATACAATAAAAGGATCAGTAGACACAAAGTAAACCCAAATGACTTTGGTCTCAAACCCCATGTCGGTCTCATCTCTAAAATCCATCCCAACCAGCAAGCAATAAAATTAGAAACAAGGTCCCCTGCCCTTGTCCAAACCTACATCCAAGTAATCTAATCAGGTACTAGACGGTGGCCTGAGTAGGGTGTGAGTATAACTCAATAGTTCAACACCAACATGTCTAAACATAACCCATCTGATAATAAGTTCATTAAATAATGCAATAAACATGTGTATTAATTAATTAAACAATTAAATTAATACCACATAAAACTACTTTGACACCGTGCCGAAGTATATTTGAGCATGTATCAAAACCATTCCAACCAAAACCATATACCCAAATAACCTTCTTTGGTGCTATGACATCCTGAACTAGATTCTACTTAGAGGTTCCCCAATCCGGTGTCCACATGGCCTCAAGTATGCCTCCCCATATGCTTGAGGATTCCAGATAGTAGCAAGGGCCTAGGTTATGTCCATGGGGATACTATTAAATCATGTCATACTAAAGTATAGTGGATATAAGAAAAAGTAAATAACTGAAGCACAATAGTAATGAATAAATCAACAAAAGAAGACATAAATAATAAACAATAGAGAAAATTGATAAAAATACTCAAATATGAACACCGAATAATATTCAAGATGATAATGTCATGTCATGTCTCTACAAAAATATAAAACATATACACATGGTAGCAGGTGATACATACTATACAAAAGGCTCACAAAAAATCCAAAAACCTTTCCAAGTATCTTGATCACTGGCCCATTCATTTTCTACCAAGCTCCATCCTAAAGCAAGCAGACAAGATCAAGTGTCCAAAGCGAGAATCTTCCCCTTTTCAACACCTACATACATAAGATCTACCTGATTACCAAAAATGGTCTGGATAGGGTGTGAGATGAATTTTAGTAGGCCACCACCAACAATGTCTATACAATTCAGTCTGTTAATATAAACTGAAATAGTGTGCAAGTACATATGGAAGTAAAGACAGTACATAAATGTAAATAGCCCCGACCTACTTCAACATCGACTGGAGTCTAAACATGTAATAATTTAATTAATTATGTTCCAGTTCATAATAAGTGTTAATCGTACTATATATGATAGAGATAATGTAATAGGATCTAAGGTGTCACCAAGGCATCCGGTAATAATGATAATAATAAATAGGATCCATGGAAATTACCAAGGCATCCTTGACTTCAAGGATCGATCCAACTTAGTAATAACATGAAGCTTGGATGAAAGGGGTTTAAGTGTAATCCAAGGGGTATTTCCCAAGTCATTCTACTATAAATAGTTTTAACTGAGTCCAAGGATCTCGTCCAAGGTAAAAATAGGATAGCATGATAGGGCCCAAGGGGGTGAATCCACAACGACACATGTTTGAAGAAATCAAGATGGATCCAAGGAGTGTATACAAGATATCCTAATATTTGTAAGACATTTAAGGGATCCTAAGGAGTCATTTTGGGAATCCTCTAGTAGACAAGGAACATGTTCCAAGGTCGGTATATTCCTTGGTTACTGTCTCCTTGAATCGAAATGGAGTCCTCTGAGTGCTTAAGGAATTCCCTCAGGAATCCAAGTCTGGATCAAGTCTAACCAATCCTACAAATATTAAAAGGTCTATATGCAATAGGAACATAATATATAATTAATTATTTAATTTAGGACATGTAATACTCACGACTTCTAATAATTTAGAAGGTTCACTCTACTGCCTTTCGTACTAGGTTACAAGGCTAATTAGGACATGAAACCAATTACCAATTCAGTATATAAACATTTTATGGTTTCATTTCAAAAAGTAAATGCAACCAATTATTACTTTGATTCCTTGTTAAATTATTAAGTTCAAACCTTTACCTTTCATAAACATTTTATGTGCTATCCATTTAGAAATTAAGTATCCATTGATTATATAAGAACACTTACCTTATAAGGGTCCAATGATAGAAAACCTGAACAGTGGGGCATACAGTCATAACAAACCATTAAAGGCATAAATAAGGGATCACCCTACTTGGGGTGGATTGCGTTGAGGTCATAACCTCCAATGATAGAAATAAAAATCATGAACAAGGCTTTATAATACATTCATGATGATTATATGCATGGAATATAGATTCTATAGTCAATGCTCGATGAAATCGGCGTGCGTACAATGACAACAGTTTATAAAATGATAATAATTTTAGGGAAAATTCATAGACCACCTACCTAGAGACTATAACACTATCCTCATCCAGTATTAGCCCTTAGTTTGGCATGGATTAGAAGAAAATTGAATAATTAATCAACACCCTAAAAATAGGGCATATGAGCCCATATCAAAATATCATCATTGAAGAGAAGACAAATGATAAACTAAGATGAAGGATTTTAGGGCATACCTGGAGGAATATAATGAGACTAAAAAAAGATAAATTAGACTTTATATGGAAGAGATATCCAAGAACCTAGCTCAATTCTAAATAGGATCTCTCAAAGCAAGGGAGGAGGGTGTTCTATCATTGGAATAAGAAAATAGAAGAAGTGATAAGATTATAATAATTTTAAGGGAAAAGGATAATTCACCCAAAAATAATAGGGTCACATGGTTTGGACTAATGGTTGGACAAACTGTGTGCCAATTGTGTGACTCCCACTACCTAAGGAGTGACCCTACATGGTTTCATGCTCATAGTTTGACTAACAGCGCACAAACCAAGCTGCATGCTATACTAAAAACTGTAGGTACCCCCACATGGGTGTACGACTCAGGAATCATGGTTTTCTCAAATCATGCAGCATCCTTAATCCCTCTATCTAGCCCTCTCACAATTGGGAAAATCATGTGGACCAAATCACATGGTTTCTTTTAACCATGTGGATCAAACCTTTTCTCCACCAGTTAGAGTTATGAGCTCCTAAAAATTCCCAGAAACTCACAAAAGAACCGTGAAATCATTAGGAATTGATAATAGGTAAAAAAAAGATAAAAAATTAAAGGATCCACACCTCATATAAAATTTGGGTTCTTATAGTCTTCCACCCTTAAAGGAACTTGTCCTTGAGTTCACCTTCCAAGGGAGGCGAAACACTCTCTCAGAACAAATATGACCACTAGGTATGTACATTGGCCTCCCACTCCCAAATCTCACCCTATACCTAGACTTGATTCCTTAGAACCCATACTAAAGGGAAAGACCATCCTCAAAGATCCTTCATGAACCAATCAACGATGCATATAGGATACTTCTCAAAAGAAGCACCAACATCCAACTCAACCTCCTTAGGATGAAAAGTATGAGATGGGTTGAAATGATAACAGAAAAGATGTGAAATGTGGAAGGCATCATGCATAGCATGGTACCTATGAGGAAATAACAACTGATAGGCTACTGACCCAACTTTTTCCAAAATCTAAAATGGCCCAACATAATGAGGTGACAACTTCCCTTGCCTCTATATACCTCTATGCCTAATTCTAGGTGATACCCACAAGAAAACAAGATCCCCGACCTCAAACTCTAGAGGTCATAGATGAGGATTGACATAAGATTTCTATCTAGACTATGTAATAGACATAAGATTCCTGATCAATTGAACCTGCTATGAATTCTCCTACATGATATGAGGAGCTAGTAGCACTGCCTCTCCTACCTCTAACCAATATAGGGGTGAATTAAATGATCTACCATACAAGGAATCATACAGATCCATTTGAATTATCACCCAATAGATATTATTGTAGGATACTTGATGAGAAGTATATGATTATCCCAAGAACAATTGAAATAAAGGACACATACTTGGAGCATTTCCTTTAACACCTATACCGTCCATTCTGAATGGACACAAGTTTGAGGGTGAAAGGACGTGCTTAGAAGCACCTGTGCACCCATATCTCTCTACAACCCCTACTAGAACCTCAGTGTGAAATGAGAATCCCTATATAAAATGATAGTATGAGGGAAACCATGTAGTTGTATGATTAAACAAACATATAATATTTCCAACTCATCAACTAAGAAATCTCTAAGATAAGAAGGAATGGGATACTTTCTTCAGTCGATCCACAACTACCCAAACTGTATTGCTACCTCAAGGTGAACTTGATAATATGACTAAAAAATCTATAGAAACATCTTTCCATTTTCATTCTAGGAATATCAATGGATGTAATTATCCAAATGGTCGCTGGTGCTCCACCTTCACCTGTTGATAGGTGGAACACCTAGTGATAGAACCTACCATCTGATGTTTCATCTTAGGACACTAATATTGGCATCACATATCTCAATACATTTTGGAGATGCCTAGATGAACTACACACTAAGAAGGATGTGACTCTTGTATCAATTCCTATATCATATCTTTAGAAACCTAGATATGTCCATGTAAATGTAGGATATCATTTCCATAAATAGACCAATCTAGTGGTGGGTCCTCACCTGAAATACTCTCTTGGAGAACCAAGCCTTCAAGATCAGAAAATTTCCTACTCTTCACCCTATCAAGGAGGTATGAAGTAACTATCAAGGGTGAGAGTTAAGACTACTCATGAATCTAGTGAAACTTAAGATGCAGTATAATGGAGGGCCATCAATTCCCATTCATCATTGGATTTTTGAATGGCCTATGTATGAGTCTTCCAGATCAGTGCACCACCCATTGCATTGCCCTTTATAGGCATATAGGCAAGATAAAAATAAATGTAATGAAGGTATTAAACCCATATTTGTTGTCTGATATTCACGTCATTCTATGTAAAGATATATTTGAGGCTTTGTTGGTTTTCATATACCATAAATAAATCACCTAATAGATAATTCCTCCAACAACGTAGGTCATGGAAAACAACTACTAGATCAAGGTCACGTGTCAGATAGTTATTTTCTTGAGACTTAAACTACTAATATTCATACACAAAAAATCTATCCTCATACATAAATAAAGCACCTAGTTCGATGCTTGATGCATTATAGAACACTGTATACCCTCTGCTATGCTCTAGATGAATCAGAATTGGTGCTGAAACAAGCCTTCCTTTCAGATCTTGAAAGGGATTTCTTGTATGCTTCTGACCATAGTAACTTTATAAACTTCTTTGTAAGACTAGTAAGAGTTACAAAAAGGCATGATGATCCCTATATAAAATGAATTTAATATCCATACAACCCCAAGAAACTCCATATATCAAACACATTCTTGGGATGCTCTTAAGAAACAACAACACCCACCTTCTCTAAGTCAACCGATACTCCTGATTCTGTGATAATACAACCCAATAAGTGAAATTTTTAAATCTATAAGTGGAACTTAGAAAACTTGGAATATATATGATTCTCTCTCAATGTATTCAAAATGTTCTCAAGATATTTATCATGGTCTCTATGAGTATGATAATACATCAAGATGTCATCCATAAAGACCACAACAAAAGAATCCAGATAGGGGTGGAAAACCCTAACCATCAAGGCCATGAAAATGGAGGGTTTGTTTGTAATACCAAATGACATAATGTGATATTCATATGAACTATATTAAATTTTGAAAGATGTATGTGGCGTATTTGAAGTCTTGAATCACACCTGATGATAGCCCAATCTCAGGTTGATCTTCAAGAATACCCTAGATCCTTAGATCTAGTTAAAGAGATCATATATTTGAGGAAATGTATACCATTTATTAATAATAGTCTAGTTCAACCATCGATAATTTATGCATAAATGAAGGATCCCTTCTGAATTCTTGAAAAAAAGCATGGATGATCCCCAAGAGGAAATGTTGGGTTAGGAAAAGCCTTTAGACTATAGATCCTACAATTATAGCTTGGGATCCTAGATCTCAGTAGGTGACATCCTATATGGAGGAATAGAAACTAGAGATACTATTGGAACAATATAAATATTAAAATATACTCCTCACTCAGGAGGCAATCCAGAAAAATCATCGGGAAAGACATCCTTGAAGTAATCTATTATAGGAGGAAAATATGCCATCTGTACTCCCTACTCCTCTATCAATAGACTATAAATCTAGGAGGTCACATCACCTAGCCCATGAGGCTCTAGTATATATCTAATGTCTTGGACATTATACTCACCCTTGTGTAGATAAATGATTCCCTTTGGTGATGTAAATGACACCCTATGACGATAAAAGTCCACATAGGCGTGATATGAAACCAACCAATCCATTTCGAGAATGACATCGAAAATTGAAATCTAGAGTACGAAGAGGTCCCATAAGAAGGGATAACTACCTACCTCAAGGGTACAGTCCTTGCATTGGTGTATTCCCTCTGACCGCACACCTAACAGTGTGTCCATGGTCATCACACAATAGAAGTATTGGATTTCCATCTCGATACTTTCCAAGGTAGATAAAGAGATAAAGGAGTGTGAAACACCTATATCAAATAAAGAAGATGCAATAGTGGAGGCTATTAGAATAGTACATCATATAGTAGAAGTTCATGCAATATGAATCTCAGGTATCGACTATAAGTCATGCAACTGACCTGATCCATGACCCTATGCTATAGCTGGACTACCCTAAGGAGGTACACTCTTCTGGTGATGATAATCAGAATTATGGATACTATGGCCACAAACTCCTCCTTGTAAAGTTCTTCTAGTGCTACTCCAACTCTTCACCTGACATGGATCAATTTATCCTACTCTTGAAGGTGGAGCTGGTGCAGATCCTCTTCCACTAAAATAAGTTGGAAAGGTTTGATAGAATCTCTCAAGATGCCCTATAAAATCGTAAGCACGACACTCAAGAGGGACTATATAAAACTAAGCCTTCATATTCCCATACCTTTCACACTAAGGGAATATAATGGATCTACTAGTGTGGATAATCTGGCTTCCAATTCTCTAATTAGAACCTCAAGGGTACACTTCCTACTATCGGAAGAACTAATACCCTGTTGTGGCACTGAACCCTTTTTCCTGTTACTATCACATCCCCTTAGGTTGAGTTCAGTGATAAGAGCCTTATTTACAATCTTATTAAAGGTAGGTAGGTGGAAGAAATTCACCTGAGTATGAATGTCATATTTAATCCCATCCTCAAAGCATTTAAAATGCGATAGCTCATCATCAGCTTGAAGTAGTGCAAAGTATTGGAACTTAGTAAAACATGCCGAGTAGTCCATAATAGACATAAATCCTTGCTCCATGTTCATTAACTCTCTATCATGGTCATATATCAACGTATGAGGAAATATGTAATCATATAAGGATGTATGGAAGTATGCCCACGCCATTCCCTGATGACAACCATCCCATGTAATCACATCCCATCAGCGCTTGGTGGAATCCCAAAGCATATAGGTGGGAAGATTTACCCTCCTCTTTGGAGGCATCTATAGATGATCAAAGATAGAAATATTGTACTCTATCCAAGAATCATCAGCCTGTAGAATTCTATCCCCTAAGAATATGGTAGGATACTAGTATTGGAACTCATGAGTTAGATCATCCATTGTATGTACAAGTTATGGAGAACCCTGTATAGACTAAATCAAACATAGGAAACTCTCATAAAGATAAGTATCTATGTCTATATTAGAAATAATAGGCAGTGCCTCAAGTGGAACTATATCAGGAATCATTGTTGGCTCAAGGACCACCACCTTTATAGCATGATCATTGCTACCCTCCTGGTGCATGACACAAGGACGTCATGGTGGCATAGCTCTACAAATTCCAATCCCACACCTCCAAACAATATTTTAAGCAATAGATGCACCAGAAGAAGAAAAATATAATAATTAGGGCTCACTACCAAAGGTACTACCCCAACTACCCACTTAGAAGGCTAAGGTATTAATAAGTGTTCAAGTTTAATTTATAGCAGTTCCAGTAGATGAAGGGTCAACTGCACTTTTCTACTTCATTTACTAGAAACCATTTTATTTTATAAGTTGAGGTCCACTTTTAATTTTGTATTTTCTTATATACATATATCAAGGTTCGATTAAAATGGATCTCCATTCCTAGTGAACAAGGCCCCACACACCTTATCACTAAAATCTATACCCATTTATTTATATTTAACCTCATTTACATTTAGTCTCAAACTGTAATGGGTAATATATGATGAATAAACTTGGTAAATTACCTATTCCAATCTATGTGGTCCCATAACCCATAGATCCCATGATCAAAACCTGGATCTGATACCACTTTGTGACGTCCCAATCCAGGTGCCACTTAGAGGTGTCCCAAGTTGGTGGGCCACATGGCCTCAAGTACACCTCCCCATATGCCAGAGGTTGATGAATAGTAGCGAGGGAATAGGGTGTTCCCATGGGGAGAATATTACCTCATGTAAAAGTGGATCATAACAGATATAAGAACAAGTAAATAGCAAAAGAACAATATTAATTAATATCCCAATAGAAGAATACATAAATAACAAACAAAATAAGAAATTGACAAAAAATAATCAAATATGAACACCAAATCATATAAAAGATGATAATTTTATGTCATGTCTCTAAAAAACTAGAAAATAGGTATACATGGTAACAGGAAATTCATGTCATACAAAAAACACAAAAAGAATAAAAAACCATCCAAGCTTTGCAAGTAATGGCCCGATCATCTACTACCAAGCTCCATCATAAAGAAAGCAATCCAGATCAGGTGTCCAAAGAAGGATGCTTCCCCTTTTCAACACTGACATACATATAATCTAAATGGGTACCAATGATGTCCCAGATAGGGTGTGATATGAATCTTAGTAGGACACCACCAATGATTTCTATTCAATCAATTCTATTAATATAAACTAAAATAGTGTGTAGGTATATGTGGAAGTAAATGAATTACACAAATGTAAACAACCCACACATGATTCATCCTCAGCTGGAGTCTGAACATATAATAATTTAATTAATTATGCTATAGTTCATAATAAGTTTCAACCATACTATATATGATAGAGATAATTTAAGAGGATACAAGGTGTCACCAAGGCATCATGTAATGATGATAATACTAAAGAGGACCCGAGGTAATAACCAAGGCATCCTTGACCTCAAGGTTTGAGCCAACCCAATAAAACATGAATCCTAACAATAAGGGGTTTGAGTGTAATCCAAGGGGTATCACCCAAGGTATTCTACTGTAAATAGTTCTAACTGAGTCCAATGATCTCATCCAAGTTAAAAACAGGCTAAGCATGATTAGGACCAATGGGGAAAATCCATGGATCCACGTGTCTGGATACATCAAGATGGATCCAAGTAGTGTATCCAAGGCATCCTACTATCCGAAATATGGTGAAGGGTTCCTATGAAATCATTCCAGGAATCCGCTAGTAGACAAGGACCATTTTCCAAAATGGGTATCTACCTTTGAAAATGGATCCTTGAATTAGAATGGAGTCCTCACAGTGCTTGAGGTATTTCCTCAGGAATCCAAGGCTAGGTCCAGTCTTACAAGTCATATAAAGATTAAAAGGTCCATATTCAATAGACACCTTATACATAATTCATTATTTAATTTAGTCGATGTAACACTCATTCGTTTTAATAATTCCAAAGGTTCACTCCATTTCCTTTCATACTAGGTGAGAAGGATAATTAGAAAATGAAACCAATTACTAATTCAGTTTATAAACATTTTATGGGTTCATTCCATAAATGAAATGAAAAAAATTATTAATTTGATTCTTTATTAAATCATTAGGTTCATTTATTTACCTTTAATAAGCATTAAAAGGTGGTATAAGGATATGCAACTATATGAAATTCAATTTTTAAATATCCAGGCCAAGTGATATATATAAATATACTTTCCATTTAACATTTGAAAGGTTAATTAATTAATTAGGACAATTAACTTATAAGGTTAAAGTGAAAACTAGAAATTTTTATTCCATTTATAAATTAAGGATACATTTATTATATAAGAACATTTACCTTAGAAGGGTCAAGTGACAGAACACCCGAACGGTGGTGCAGACAGTCATAACAAAGCAATAAATATGTAAATAAAGGATCACCCTACTTGGGGTGGATGTTTTTGAGTTCATAACCTCCAAATACACAAAGAATAATTATGAACAAGGATTTATAATATGAGCATGATGATTATAATCATAAAATATAGATTCTATAGTCAACGCCCAGTGAAACTAACGTGCGTACAATGAAAATAGTTTATAAAATGGAGAGACTTTTAGGGAAAATTCATATACCACCTACCTTAATGAAATGAGACAAATGATTATAGATCTTACCTAGAGGAATCCAATGAGACTAATGGAAGCTCAATCAGACATCAGAAGAAAGAGATATACAATAACCTAGCTCACTTCTAAGGAGGAGATCTCAAAGCAAGGGAAAAGGGTGTTTTGTTGCTAAAATAAGAAAATAGGATAAGGGGTAAGATTATAATAATTTTAAGGGGAAAAGTGTAAATTCACCCAAAAATAATAGGGTTCCACTATTTGGTCACATGGTTGGCCAAACCATGCACCTCCCACTGTGTAAGGAGGGACCCTGCATGGTTTCATATACACAATTTGACTAACCATGAACAAACCATGTTGCATGATTTGATAAAATTGAAGGTACCCCTATATGGGAATGTTCCATAGGATGCATGGTTTCCTCAAACTGTGCGGACTTAGAATGCCCTCTATCCAGCCCTCACATGGTTGTGAAAACTGTGTAGACTGGCTCACATAATTTCTTCTAATAGTGCAACCCAGTCCTTTTCTCCATTAAGTAGGGTTTTGAACTTTGAACAATCCCTAGATACTTCTGAAAAAACTGAAAACTCATTAGGAATTGCTAATAATTCTAAAAAAAATAATTATATTGAATACTAATGGATCCATACCTTATAGAAAAACCGAGTTCTTACAGGCACCATGCTGGTATGTCTCTAAGCATGTATCACAACTATGCTAACCAAAACCACATATCCATGGTATAAATCACAAAAATCTAGGCCAATATCTCTATATAATCATTTCAACATGTTTCACCAGTCATATAACACTATATAATCATTTCAACATGTTCCACTAGGCATATCATGCTATATAATCATTTCATAATGTGTTAGGGAATAGCTCAGTATATAAGAATTTCATCATGTATCAAGGAATATCCTAGTATATAAGCATTTAAACATGTATCAGGGAATATCCCAATATATAATCATTTCATCATGTATTAGGGAATATCCCAGTATATAATAATTTCAACATGATAACAAAATAAGTCATAACAACCAGGATATGATAATATCACATCATAAGGCTCAATGGTTAATTATGAAAATTACCATTTATCTTTCAATTATAAATTTTGTTTATAATTTTTTCATAAACCAATAACATACCTTTTAATTTAAATAATCAAGAAAAAATTAGGTGAATCTATATCAAGAGACTGTATCTTTCAATTACAAAACTCATGTAATGCTAAATACACTTTAAGCCATTAGTCAATTCATTTATAATTAAGAGTCTACTCACCCAAACGGTATCCATAAGCTAGTTCATAAACAATTGGATCCAATGGATTCCAATTCATCATTTAATTAATTTATGTGCATGTTATATTGGTTCAATTGTAATATTTCACATACTTTGCAATTAAACAGACCATAGGGTTAAGGTTTAGACCCCTACCTTTAACTGGTGATTAACGAAGAACTTCTAGTGGTTAACACCAATGAGGAAGAAGGTGAAAAATATTGTAAGAAGAACCTAAAAAAACTCAGGTCAATATCACAACCAAAATAGGTCCAACCACTTCCCTAATGGAGAAAAATAGAAGAGTAAGGGAAAACCAAAGCCAAAGGCTTACCAGGGACCGATCGTACAAATGAGACATCTAGAAAGGATGAAAGGTTTCCAAAATCACCTAGAGAACCATCCTAGGTTGAGAGGAGGAAGCTGCACCAAAGTAATTAAATAAAATCACCCACACCACCCACTTAAAACAACTACTCTTGATAAATACATGTCATGTAATTCATATACTCATTGTTTATACCTTTTTAAAGGGATATGCTAAAAAAATCATCACCTGAGATTATATCTAACCCTACTCAACTTTTACATGATGTGAACATTTTACATGATGCATAATTACTTCACTCCCTATATTGGTTCATGACATGTGTAGTAATAGTTACATGTTGTGTAACATGTACATGGTGTGTAATCACCCAGTAGATAGTTTTTAGTCCAGTTTCCACAAAAAGGACCCAAACCACCTCCGAAGCCTTCCAAATCATTTAAATACCCCATAAAACCATTAAACATGTTTATATCTAGACTCCATTAATTCAAAAAACACACACATACCTAAACTTTAGGTAATTTTCCCAAAAAAAGGCTCTCCATATCCAAACAAGATTCGGCCACCATGGCTCAAACAGAAAACACAAAGAGGGACGTACCTTAAAAAAGACAAGATCTTACAATATTGGTTCCCCATTGACAAAAAAATTTAAAATCAAAAGTAACAAGAATATAATGATATATATACTTTACTACTCTCAAATTACCTCTAACTAGATTAGATAGAAAATGACTGACCACACCAACTTCATGATCTATATTAGGTCTAGTACATACCATCATATACATCAAATAGCCAATGATAGATAAATAAGGCATGTGTTGTATATCATCTATCTCTTCATAAATAGAAGTCAACCAATTGGTTCTGAGCTCAAAATGTAAATCAAGATGACTACTAAACACTTTCTCTCTTTCCATAGAAAATCTCTAAAGAACCTTCTCAATATATCTCTCTTGAGATAACCATAATTTCATGAAATTTCTTTCATGGGAGATGTAAGAACCCATTTTTTCACTCAGGTATGTATCCTTTAATTTTTATTCTAAATCTTTACTTTGGACCTAATATAGATGTATGATGAGTTAGCAAAGGTTATGAGGGTGTCTAGGGCTTGTTTGGAGCTTAAAACTCCTCTTTTTGGGAAATCAGGCCAAGTCGCACAGTTTGCACACGGTTAACACATGGTTTGCCTAACTGTATGGATTGTGTTTTTTCACTCTCAACCTAGATATCTCCATGTGAGAGTTTTCACCTTTTCTTAGATCTACTCCAATATGAGGCAAATCAAGGGATGACACCGGAGGAGAAGGCTTGTACAACCCTAGTGTGGGTGGTCTATAACTCATCCTTAAAGTTTGTTGTTTTTGGAATGTTTGTGTGGGGCCCACCGGTTTTGTTGGAAACTGTTTCTTAAATTAGCATGCCTTGATTATGCTCGTTAGAATCATAGGGTTATGATATTTCCAAATATGTGATTAGTTGTTAGTGGTTACACCCACAACTGAATTCGCCTCATGTCGATGGTTATGCCATAATTGGGTTTTAGTATTTCGGAACGTTTGTGTCACCATTCGGGTGTGCCTTTGCTTGAACTTTCTAAAGGTGAGACTCATTATAATAAATGGCTTGTTGTTATTGATAATTTCATAATGGAATGTACCATGTATGCTCACCACTTGACCCGCCTAAGGTAAGTGCTTCAAAATGGTTATTAAAAGTGAATAGTGAAATGTAAAATGGAAAGTATAAAAAGTATATAACTTGGACTTATTTAAAGATATTGAATAAAGGTTACATGTTCATAGAACCCCTTTCCATGTTTATAGAAGGTAGAGGAGTGAACCTCAATAATTGAAGATTCCTTAATGACTAACTAAGACTTGATTAAATGGTTGCAATGTTACTTGGCCTATCAACACTAATGGAAGACAAGGCTTGAACCAATGGTTTCAACTCTACCTGACCTATCCACACTAATGGAAGGAAATAATTGAACCAAATGAATTATTACATGATTACAATATCAAATAAGAATGGACTGACTCAAGCTCACCTTGGATTCTGAGAGGAGAATACCTTGGGTCTCGGGAACCCCATTCTGATTCAAGGATACAATTTTTTTAGGTTGATAACCACCTAGATTCTGGTTCTTATCTATTCCTTGGATTCTCAGTATACTTCTATTAGTTCCCTTTCTTTATTACATGATACCTCAAATACACTCCTTGGATCCAGTATTGACTAGTAGGTTCCATGGTGAAAGCCCATAGGGCCCTATCTTTGCTTAGCCCCATTTTACCTTAGTTGATCACCTTGGACTTTGTAGCCACCTTATTGTGGAATTCCATGGATTACAATCCTTGGATTACAATCTTACCCCTTTTACAGTCTCAGATACTACTGGGTTAGATTTCTGTGAGTTTACATTACCTTGGTTTTTACCCTGGAACCGCCTCACTGGATATCATTGTTTGGTTGATTTGTTATGTCTTGGGACCTTCACTACTTATACTATCATGAGGTGATGTAAGTGTTGTCTATGACTCATGTGACCTATTAGCATTAAATGGTAACTGATTAATAAATTAACTGGTTACATGTTCAGACACCAGCTGAGGGCTGAAGCAGGTACTTGGTTATTTAGTTATTTTTCACTGCATGATTTACTCTATATATATGTATGCACACTGCTATATTCTATTACATGGGAGAGATGTTATAGACACCGTTGGTGCTGGCCCATTGAGATTTATCTCACACCCTCTTCGGGCGCTGTTTGGCACCTGAAGCAGATTACATGGTTACAGGTATTGACAAAGGGAAGCATGCAGCTTCCAATACTTGATTGTGTGCTGATAGGATGAAACTTGATAGCAGATGACCGAGTATGATCTCAGGATACTTGGAGTAGTATTTGTTTTCTTTTACCTTGTGGAACATGTTATACCTATTGTCTTATACCCATGATTTCCATATTTCTAGTGATAAGACATTACATCATCATTGTTCCATTTGATATAATTATTGTTATTCTTGTTTATATATTGCATCAGTTTGATTCTACTATTTATTCATATTGCTTCTGCTATTTACTATTCATTTATATCCCTTCTACTATGCTACACTCTACTAATGAGGGAATAGTATTCCCACAGATACACCCTAGGTCCTCGCTGCTAGTCGGTAACCTCTGGCGTTTGGGAAGATGCGCTTGAGGCCATGTGGCCCACCGGGCTTGGGGCACCCGTTAAGTGATATCCAGGTCCGGGTCATCACAAAGTGGTATCATAGGTGGTTTCTTTTCTTTCTTGACTATTTGGAGACAATATATTAGAGAATAGGAATTCTTGGGACTTGGTAATAAGCCGTGCTTGGGTGTTGGGAACCCATGTTCAGGGTAAAAGCCAAGTTACCCATAATGCAACTGTTGTTCTATTTTTCCTTTTACAGTTGATATTATTTCATCGTTGGTTGACTCAAAAGTTGTGTGGTGTTGTTGATTATTACTCTCTGGGAATTTATTTCACCCTTGTCCTGATGATATGAGGGCAAGGAGTATTGTTACATTCATCATTATAGGCACCTAGAATTCACATTTCATGCATATTTCCATGCCATATAGGTGTATTTTACTGCTTTTCATTGCTTGATATGCCTGTGATTGTTGAGTGATGTTGTGATAATTACTTGTACTTGTATTACTTTGGATTCGATTGAGTGATTTCCTATCCCAATTTTATGAGGTGTATGGGCCCTCATGGGTTGGAATGAGTAATTTACTGAGTCAAGCCATTATGTTATAAGTAAATGGGTTTTGTTTTTGGTGATAGGTGTATGGGAAATGATTCATCAGAAATGAATATCCATTATAAAGTGAATCCTAAAAAATGAAATTGGTTCCACATCCTTATCCTTCCTGTCATGTTTGTGAAAGGTAAAGGAGTGAACCTAAGAATTAACTTCAAAATGACATAAAACCTAACTTAAACACTTATCGATACCTAGCTATCTAAGAAGGTAGTTTGGGTAGTATGCCTTGGGTAGTGAGTTTTCATATGATTTTTTTTCTAATAGTGATACTATCTATTTGCTTCTAATATTGTTATAAGGTGTGTTCTTGTCATTTGTAGACCAATTCCACCTTGACGTCCTTGTGTCATTCTCCAGGAGGATGGTGACGAACATACTCCAGACATGGTGGGCCCTGAGCTTCCAGTATTACTTCCAGGAGTGCCACATGAAGCACTGCATGCTATACCTAATCAGGACACTGATTCCAAAGTTTGTGATAGTTTCCAACATCTGACGCAGTCCATGAAAGGTGCTCCATGGGTTGCACCTACGATGGCTGATCTGACCCGCGAGTTCCAACAACAACATCCTCCTACTTTTTTAGAGGATGGAGGATCTTAGGATTCTGAGTCTTAGATAGGGGTAATGATTTCTATCTTCTAGCATCTGGAAATTCCTCCAGAGTGGAGAGTCAAGCTTTCTACATACATGCTTTGGGATTCGGCCAAAACGTTGGTGGGATGTTGTCACCCAGGATGGATGTCATCAAGGCATGTTATGGGTTGACTTGCAAACTACCTTCTATGATCAGTTATTTACTCAATCGCTGAGAGGTGATAGATCCATAGAGTTAATGTATCTTGAGTAGGGTTCTATGTTAGTTATGGAATATTCAGCACATTTCACTGATTTATAGTTCTTTTCACCGCTTTTAGTCGGTGATGAGCTTTCACGTGCTAGATGTTTTGGGGATGGGATCCAGCACACCATCCAAAATCTGGTGAATGTATTTCACCTTCTTAACTTCTCTCCAATAATTGATCAGGCCCTTATCACTGAGCATAACCTGAGGGAAAAAGAAAGTATCAGGTTTAAAGGTTTAGTGCCGCGTCAGGCCAGTAGTTCTTCTGGTGGTAGGAAACGTTCCCTTAAGGTTTATCGTCAAGGTAGTGGAAACCAGAGTATACAATTTGATAGATCTGTATTGTGTTATAAGTGTGGAAAACAGGGTCATAAGAATCCCTAGTGTGATAGAGGCCCTATGGAGTTCTAAGATTATGGTCGTAAGGGTCATATTCAGCACTTTTGTAGGACCTTTCCACCAGCTTTGAGAGGAAAAGGATCAGATTCAGATCCACCTTCAGGAGCGAGTTCTTTTGCACTGCGTTAGGTGGGGAGTTGGAGTAGCACTGGCAGGTTTGGCCAAGGAGGAGGTCTTGGCCTTGGTAGTATGATCCCAGATCACCAGCAACACTAGCAGAGTAGTCATGATCATGGTAGTCCATCTGTTGCATATGGTTGTGGATCAGGTCCGTTGCATACCATACAACCGATACTTGAGGATCATGCTGTGGGACCATCTATATTAGGAGGTACTATTCTAGTAGCCTCCACTTTTTTTTATACTTTGTTTGATACAGGTGATTCAAACTCTTTTATTTATATATTTATCTTGGAAAGTCTTGGACTAGAGATACAATATCACTATGGTGTAATGACCCTCGATACACAGTTGGGAATACGGACGGAGGGCATACGCCAGTGCAAGGACTACCCCCTTGAGGTTGGAAGTTACCCTTTCTTGTGGAATCTCTTTGTTCTCGAGATGACGGGATTCGATGTCATTCTCGAGATGGACTGGTTGGTCCACTATCACGACTTTATAGGCTGTTATCACCGAAGGGTTTCTTTTATATCACTATAAGGCAATAGTTATCTTTTCAAAGGTGAGTGGGATGTACAGTATGGGAGAGCAGGACCGAAGAATCGTGGGCTAGGTGGAGTGACTGCCCAGATTGAAAATATTTTCATGGAGGATTAGGGTTTGCTTCAAATTGATTTCCATCTAGCAGTTGATCATTTTAGGGAAGTCTTTCCTGATGAATTTTCTGGATTACCTCCAGAGAGAGAGGTAGAGTTTGCAATTGAGCTTGTTCCAAGAGTAGCTCTAGTGTCCATTCCTCCATATAGGATTGAACTGACTGAGTTTCAGAATCTCAAGAGGAAGATATAGCACTTAGATGCCAAAGGATTTATACAACCTAGTACATCTTCTTGGAGTTCACCAGTGCTTTTCTCTAAGAAGGCAGATGAAACTCTCTGTTTATGCGTGGATTACATAAGGTTGAACGAGCTTACGATCAATAATCTGTATCCAATTCCTCGAATAGATGATCTCTTTGACCAACTCCTAGGAGAAAAGGTGTTCTCTAAGTTCAACCTAAGATCGGGTTATCATCAGGTGCGAGTTAGACCATCAGACATACCTCGTACAACTTTTCAAAGTAGGTATGGTCTGTATGAGTATATTTTTATGATGTTCGGTCTTACAAATGCACCTTCCATTTTCATGGATTTTATGAATAGGATTTTCTATCCCTATTTGGACTCTTTTGTCATGGTCTTTGTGGACAACATCTTGGTGTATTGGCGCACTCGTAATGACCATGCCAAACGTCTTGAGATCATTTTGAGTACACTAAGAGAGTATCATCTTTATGA
Organism: Viscum album; assembly: GCA_963277665.1. Classification (NCBI taxonomy): domain Eukaryota; kingdom Viridiplantae; phylum Streptophyta; class Magnoliopsida; order Santalales; family Viscaceae; genus Viscum; species Viscum album. Next base: position 2,025,020,026 of record OY728131.1, read on the forward strand.
AAAGTTTTCTAAATGCGACTTCTCGATCAATAAGCTCTACTTCATGGGTCATATTATTTAAGAATCAGGAGTATTTGTTGACCCTAAAAAGGTTAGTGCTGTAGTCTCCTGGGAGCAGCCTAAGAATTTGTTTTATATCAGGAGTTTCTTAGGGCTCACTGGATATTACAGGAGTTTCATACAAGACTTCTCAAATATTGCTTCACCTCTTACTGGACTTACAAAGAAGGGTTTTAAGTTCCTGTGGTCAGAGGCATGCGAGAAATCCTTTCAAGAGCTAAAAGGAAGGATTGTCTCGGTACCTATTCTGATTCTTCTAGAACCTAGAAAAAGTTATATCATCTTCTGTGATGTATCATGCATTGAACATGGAAGACAAAGTTGTTGCGTACAGATCTCAGTAGTTGAGGCCTCATGAGAGAAATTACCTGACGCATGACCTCGAGCTAGCAGCAGTTGTCCATGCCTTACATTACTGGAGACATTATCTCTTGGTTGAGAACTTTGTGGTTTATAAAGATCACAAAGCCTCAAGTATATCTTTTCTATGCATGAATTGAACCTCCGACAGTGAATATGGGTCAAATATCTACAATCCTTTTATTTTGAGATTGCCTATAAGCCTGGAAAAGACAATGTGGTTACAGACGCACTAAGTTGAAAAACTCAGACGTAGGCCATATAGGAAGCCAGTGATGAATGGAAGCTAATAACCCTATTTTCTAAACTTCATCTGGAGTTTCATGGTAGTCATGAGTAGTCTTACCTCTCAGCCTTAACAGTTACCCCTTCCCTCCTTGAGAAGGTGAAGAGTAGGAAGTTTTTAGATCCTGAAGGTTTGGTTCTCTATGAGAGTATATTAGGAGATGACCCACCTCCATATTGGTCTGTGGATGGAGATGACATCCTATATCTATGTGGACATATCTCAGTTCCTAAAAAAAGAGTCCCACACTTCCCAGTGGGCAGTTCATCCAGGAATCTCGAAGATGTATCGAGATATGTGATACCAGTATTTGTGACCTGGAATGAAATATCAGATTGTAGACTTCATCACTAGGTGTTCCACCTGTTAGCAGGTGAAGGCGGAGCACTTGAGACCTGTAGGATTGTTACATACACTTCCAATCCTAGAATGGAAATGGGAAGATGTTGCTATGGATTTCATAGTTGGCTTACCTAGGTCGTCGAGGGGTAGTGATGCTTTCTGGGTAGTCGTTGATTGAATAATGGAATCTTCCCACTTAATTCTTATTTGGGAGACTTTCTCAATTGATGAGATGGGAAGACTATATATCCATGAGATCATATGACTACATGGGGTTCCACGTACTATAATTTCAGATAGGGATTCTCGTTTCACTTCATGTTTCTAGCAAGGTTTGAAAAAATCTATGGGAACTCAGGTGATTCTAAGAACAACTTTTCACCCTTAGACCAATGGATAATCGGAACATACAATATAGGTTTTGGAGGATATTCTTTGAGCATGCATCCTTGATTTCAGTGGTTCTTGGGAGAAGCATATCCCTCTCGTCAAGTTTGCCTATAATAACAGTTCCCAAGTGATAATTCTGATGGCTCCTTTTGAGACCTTATATGGTAGGCCATGCCATTCACCCTTGTGTTGGATAGAGGGAGGTGAGGTAGCCCTACTAGGTCCTTGTCTTATTCAATAGACTTCAGAACATGTCTAGCTGATCAAAAATTGTATGACTACTGATCAGTCTAGACAGAAATTTTATGTCGATCACCTTTGGAAACCTCTTGAGTTTGAGTTTTAGGATCATGTTTTTCTTCGGGTATCACCCAGGCTTGGGTATATATGGTTACAAAAGCAGGGTAAGATATCACCTTATTACATCAGGCCATTTGAGATTATAGAGAGATTCGGGATAATAGCTTATCGGTTGCTACTACTTCAGAGGTATCGCGCCATGCATGATGTCTTTCATGTCTCACAGCTTCACTAATATCATGCTGACCCATCTCATACCTTTGATACTGAGGAAGTTGAGTTAGACAATGATGCTACCTTTTAGAAGTATCTAGTATGCATCGTTGACTGAAGCACGAAGGCTCTCTGAGGAAAGTTTGTGCCTCTCATATGGGTGCTTTGGCAGCATGACCGAGTATAGGATAAGACTTGGGAGAGGGAAGCCGATGTATGTGCTCGGTGGCCAGAGTTGTTCTCAGAAAGTGTTTCCTTACCCTTGGAAAGAGAACTCAGGGGGCGAGTTCTTTTAAGTGGGGAAGGCTGTAAGAACCTCTTTTTTCACTCAGGTATGGATCCTTTAATTTTTAGTCTAAATCTTTACTTTGGACCTAATATAGATGCCTAATGAGTTAGAAAAAGTTATGAGGGTTTCTAGGGCTTTCTTGGAGCTTGAAACAGATCATTTTGGGAAAATAGGCCAAGTTACATGGTCTGCGCACAGTTTGCCTAGCCGTGCAGATTGTGTTTTTTTGGACAGTGGCACCTCACACTGTTGGTGCATGGCCATGTGGCCTAACCGTGCGAACACCCATTTTTCCCAGGTTCGAGCAGAACCATCTTGCATGGTTTGTGCACGATTTGAAAATCCGTACAGACAAACCATGCACAGGATAAAAACTTGTGTAAAATGTCTAAAATGCCCTTAATGATCTATTAATCCAACCCTTTCCTCCCTAATCTGAGTTTATGCAGGATTGACCTAGTTCTCTCTCATTTTGGAGTATTTTGAATATCTAAACTTCGAATCAAGAGATCTACTTCGTCCAATATTTGATTGATCTTTCATTCATCATGTTGGATGCGCAACGGTAAGTACTCGAGTCCTCTTTATCCGTTCTTATTCTCTTTCACTCTCGGCCTAGATATCTCTATTTGAGCAATTTTCACCTTTTCTTAGATCTACTCTGATCTGAGGCAAATCAAGGGCTGATACCAGAGGAGAAGGCTTGTACAACCCTAAGATGGGTGTTCTAGAACTCATCCTTAAAGTTCATTGTTTTTGGAATGTTCGTGTGGGGCCCACCGATTTCATTGGAAACTATTTCTTAAATTATCATGCCATGATTATACTCATTAGAATGGCATGGTTAGGATCTTTCCAAATATGTGATTAGTTGTTAGTGGTTACACCCACAACCCAATTTGTCTCATGTCGAAGGTTATGCCATAATTGGGTTTTAGTGTTTAGGCATGTTTGGGCCACCATTAGGGCGTTCCTTTTCTTGACCATTCTAAAGGTGATACTCCTTATAATAAATGGATTGTTGTTATTGATAATTGAATAATGGCATGTACCATGTATGCTCACCACTTGACCCACCTAACGTAAGTGCTTCCAAATGGTTATTAAAAGTGAAAAGTGAAATGTAAAATGGAAAGTATACTAAGTATATAACTTGGCCTTATTTAAAGTGATTGAATAAAGGTTACATGTCTGTAGCACCCCTTTCCATGTTGATGGAAGGTAGAAGAGTGGACCTCAATAATTGAAGATACCTTAATGACTAACTAAGATTGGATTAAATGGTTGCAACGCTACTTGGCCTATCCACACTAATAGAAGACAAGGATTGGACTAATGGTTTCAACTCTACTTGACCTATCCACACTAATGTAAGGAAATAATTAAAACAAATGAATTATTACATGATTACAATATCAAATAGAAATGGACTGACTCAAGCTCACCTTGGATTCTGAGAGGAGAATACCTTGGGTCTCGAGAACCCCATTCTGATTCAAGGATACAGTTTTCTCAGGTTGATACCCACCTAGATTCCAGTTCTTATCTATTCCTTGGATGCCCAATATACTATCATTGGGTACCTTTCTTTATTACAGGATACCTCAGATAGATTCCTTGGATCCAACATTGACTAGTAGGTGCCTTGGTGAATTCCCATAGGGTGCTATCTTTGCTTAGCCCCATTTTACCTTGGTCGATCACCATGGACTCAGTAGGAACCTTATTGTGGAATGCCTTGGATTAAAATCCTTGGATTACACTCTTAACCCTTAGCTAGACTCAGATACTACTGGGTTATCTTTTCATGAGTTTACGTTACCTTAGTTTTTACCTTGGAACTCCCTCACTGGATATCATTGTTTGGTTTCCTTATTTCGTATTGGGACCTTCACTACTTATACTATCACGAGGTGATGTCCTTGTTGGTTATGAATCACATGAACTATTAACATTAAATGGTAATTGATTAATTAATGAACTGGTTACATGTTCATACACCAGTCGAGGGATGAAGCAGGTACTTGGTTATTTAGTTATTTTTTACTACTTTATTTACTCTATATATATGTCTACACACAGTTATATTCCATTACACAAGCCAAATGTTATATACATCATTGGTCGTGGGCCACTTAGATTTATCTCACACCCTCTCCAAGCACCGTTTGGTACCCAGAGTAGATTACATGGTTGCAGGTATCGATAAAGGGAAGAATGTAGCTTCCAATACTTGATTGTGTGCTGATAGGATGGATCCTGATAGTAGACGACTGAGTAGGATATCAGGATGCTTGGATTAGTCTTTTTTTATTTTACCTTGTGGAACATATTATGCCTATTGTCTTTTATCCATTCTTTCCATATTTCTAGTGAGATGACAATACATCATCACTATTCCAAGTGATACAGTTATTGTAATTCTTGTTTATCTATTGCATCAGTTTTCTTATGCTATTTATTCATATTGATTCTGCTGTTTACTATTTATTCATATCCCTTCCTATGTGCTAAACTCTTCTAATGAGGGCATAGTCTTCCCACAGACACACCCTAGGCCCTCACTACCAGTTGGAAGCCTCTAGAATTTGGGAAGATGTGATTGAGGCCATGTGGCCCACCGGGCTCGGGGCACCTGTTAAGTGTCATCCGGGTCTATGTCGTCACAGGATACTAGCATGCCAAGGATATAATGGGCTGGATGTAAGTCTTTAATCACAAAAAACGGCCAAATATCCTTATTCAATCTATCAATTATAGATGTATCATGGCCAATAATTATCTTATCATCAATATAAGGTTACAATATAATAAAATCATCATCATTAAATATCTGAACAAAAATAAAATGACCAAAAGATGTCTTATAGAGAACCCTGATGAAAAATGATAGAGTTAAACTTCTTATAACAATGTCTCAGAGCTTTCTTCTGACCATAAAAACTCTTATTTTAAATTTCATACATAATTATATTTACCTATTTCAAAAAAACCCTCTAGCTTCTCGATATAAATCTCCTCCTCTAAATATTCATGGAGGAAATCTATCTTCACATCCATCTACTCAATTTTTACATCCAAACTAGCATCCAAAAAAAGAAAGACATAAAAGGAATATATTTTGAAAAAGGTGATAAAATTTCATCAAAATCTACAACTTTATTCTGATGGAATCCTTTGATAACTAACCTTGCCTTGTATCATTGAACTAAAATGGATTATTCTTTTTTTAATTCAATAAATCTACTAATTTTTAAAATATCTCTTAACTATAGGTAACTTCACCAGCTCAAAAGTATGGTTGTCATGAAATTATATCATATCATCATCCATTTATACAACCCACCTATCCTTCTAATCACTTTCCATCACCTCAACAAAAGATTTTGGTTCCCCCCTTCAGTGATGAGCACATACTCATTTGATGAATATTGAGTAGAATTGGTATGATGGTGAGATGATCTCCAGAGTGGAGCTATGTGTTTATTAATAACCCTTAGATATAGATCATCTGAAACAAAAGGTGAATCAAAAATATAAAATCCAACCTTTTTACCTTGAACATCATTCTATACCTCAATACAATCATCATAATCAACAACATGAGGTCTACATGACTGAAAAATTGGCTCGGGACTTACAAATCCATTAGAAGTTGGATAAGTAGTTTTTTTCTCCCTTATCAATATCTGTGATATTTTGATCCTCTAAAAATATTGTATCATTAATTTTGAAAAGTTTCTTAAAAGAAGGATCATAGAACCTTTATCCAAACTCATCATATCCATAAACAATAAAAATACATTTTCATGACTTACTATCCATCTCGTATCTCTCATCTATAGGAACATGAACAAAATACTTGTAGCTAAAAACACATAAATGATTATACTTTATCTATTTTTCATAAAAAAACCTACCAGGAGTTCCTATCTATAAAGAAATCACATATGACAAATTGATAATATATGTAACAGTAAATAAAGACTCACCCCAAAAATATTCAGGAAACTTTTCTTCCAAAAGAAAATATTAAACACTTTCCAACAAAGTATTGTTCATCCACTCAACTACACCATTTAGATAAGCTATCTTAGGAGGTGTATTCTGATATCAAATACCTTCATACCTACAATTCAATCAAAAGGAACAAAATACTCACCCCCATTTTTAGTGTAAATACATTTCAACTTCTTATTATATTCCCTCTCAAATGAAACCCAAAATTTCTTAAAAACACCAAGCACCTAAATTTTGGAATTAAAAACCTAAACCCAAATATTATGTGAGTATTCATAAATAAATGTCACAAAATAAATAATTACACTAAAATTATTAGACTTCAAAGGAACAAAAGCATTAGAATGTACTAATTCAAGTACTTGTGACTTCTTATGCTAAGGAAAACTATTGAAACTAACCCTGATCTGTTTTCTAGCTATACAGTGATCATACGTGTCCAATTTGAAACTCTTCAATCTTGAAAGTAAATTTCACTTGGCCAAAAAACTAATCCCCTTCTCACTAATATGGTTGATCCTCTTATTCCATAACTTAGAAGACACACTGTACTCAACAATGCAAGCAGTATCATAAGAAATAGAATATCTAGTCTAATACAAACTTGAATGCTTCTTACCATGATCCAAAATAAAGGAACCGTTGGAAAAATTCCATTGTACATTACTTGAAGTACTGATAAAATCTCAATTATCAAGAACACTGGTATAAATAAGATTCATATGAACCTCATGCGCATATCGAACATTCTTTAAAATCATCTTACTTCTTATGGTGTTCTCTAAAAAAATAGTCCTGATACCTACAACATCATCATGACCATCATTACCCATATTCAAAATTCCAAAATAAACAAGGATATAAGATGAAAATAACTCCTTCTTTGATGTAATGTGAAACAATAACCACTTTCAACAACCTAATAAGAATCATTAGAATACATATTAATGGAGTCATAAACAATAAAAATATCATACCTTATAGAAAAATTGACTCGATCATCTCCATTAACATTTTTCTTCTGTTGATTTTAATTAAATATGTTTTCACATTTTAGTTGATAGAGAAACTTCTTAACATGTACTTTATTACCACAATTATGAAATTAAAACTTCCTTTACTTTGAAATGGATTTTCTTATACCTTTACTCTTACCTCGACTGCTCTGTCCCTGATTATTTTCTTGAATTATACCCTTATTATCCGTGACTAAAATATATAAAGAATATTTATATTGAGTATGTATCTTACCTTATTCATTAAAAATAATAGATGTGAAAAAAATGAATTTCACAGCACCATTCTAAGCATAACTGTTTAGAGTAACACATAAATTCTACTAAGAATCAGGTAAAGTATTAAGAAACCAAATCACTAAAAATTCATCATCAAAATTAATACTCATGCTTGAAAATTAATCAAAAAATCCTTCAAATTCAATAAAATAGTAAGAAATAGATATAACTTCTTTTCACCACAAATTCACCACCCATTTGAGGAGAAATAATTTATTGTTTCCTATCTTGGAATCATAGATGGTATTAAGATTCTACCTCAAAGTTCTAGTGTGAGAGATGTTGACAATATAGTTCATCACGTTTTCTTCAACCCACTAATGAATGAATACACAAACCATATCATTCTTACACTCAAATTTTTCATTAGATGTTTTTTTTCTGGATTTTAGGTACTAAACACCGGAAGATTCATTAAATTGAAAAAAATTAGATCATTCATTTTTAATCACCACATATGGTAGTTGGTACCATTCAACAAAATCATCTGATTGTAATTTTTTTCCATAATTTATCTGAATAAAAACCAAACCCTCTTATACCAGATGTTGGGAAATACAATAAGTGATGAATGTAAAAATTAACAACCAAGTGAACACAAAAAAAAATTTCTTTCCCTTCTAACAAGCCTAAAAAATTAAAGTGAATGCATAATGACCAAAAAATATGTGCAGAAAAAATATATTGACACTTGAAATTTTTAATATGGAAAAACCACAAGACCTAGTACAAAAATATTAATCCACTAATAATAAAGGGTACATGGTGGAGACATCCAAAGATGAAAAGGATCTCAAAAACAATTCTTTGATAAAATAGAAAATCAAAGGTAGAAAGATGATGCAATTTGAAAGCAAGTTGAAATAAGGAATGTGGCCTGATAAAGTGACCCAAATAAATATGATTGTGAAGAGAAGGTGTTATTTTTCCAAATAAAAGGTGTATATGAAAAGAAATAGTATTGGATCAAATAGAATCACAAATGAAAGTCTATCATACCTAGATAATTTCTCCAGTTATATATATAAAAACCGCTACCTAAAACCTTAACTGTACTACACCAAAGATGAGAAGAGAGAGAGTTCATGGTACCCTCTGAAAAAAATCATTCACATAAAGATACATAACCCACATATTTCTTGTCTCATTTTTTTTATTTTATAAAAATTGACGCACTTGGGTCCCCATGTGAGGAGGAACCCAACAAATACACTGGCTGGTGGATCCTGAAATCTATCAGAGGATACCTGAAGCTCTTAAAGGGGTGATAAAACCTTCTTAGGATAGATGAATGAGGTTTGGGAAGAAATAATATTCAATAATTCTATATGATACCGATGATCATTGTTGGCATCAAACAAACAAGATAATCCATTCCCTCATCAAAGAACTATTTCTCTTTTATTGGCAATGCATGATGTATTCTTTATAAATGAAGAACATGTCTGTTACTATCATGTATTATTAAATAATAGCCATGATTTATGTCTCATTGATGAGTGTATTAAAATATTTTAATGATCACATAAAAACCTTCTAATATGTATGAAAATCACTTGGATATGGTTTGTTTCCATTTTGGAAATGCTCATGGAGTAAGCCTACATTTTCAGTTTTCATTGCTCGTATACATGGATCATATATCAGTATACTACATGATACTATGTACACGAGTACATGAATCATATTCATGTACTCATCATGCCTTATATTCATGATAATATCCATGAATTATATTCATGTTTCATATGTGCACTTCATGCCATACATATATAAAATACCACATACTATATATATGAACATGTTATTTTCTCAACTAGAAACACCATGAATGGGTTGTAACACCCCCTATTTTAGGTACATTATCCTTTTATTATATATTTTGAAGTTATGTAATACTTGAGTTGAGTTTTAGGAGTTTTTGGATGGTTTTGGAGTGTTTTGGAAGGGGTTTTAAGGGTGCACAGTTTGAGAACGGTTAGAGAAAACTTTGCACTTTATCCAAAAACCATGCAAGAGGTTTTGGGAGTCACTAGGAAGATGCATGGTTTGGCCAAACTGTGTGGGTTCTCTGGAGAAACCATGAATAATAGGGAGTTTTGGGCAATACCATGTGCATGAATTATAGAGGATTTTATAAACCATGTTGAAATACCATGTGACTTCTTGGTGGATGTACAGTAGCATGTGAACAGTTGACGCATAGTTTGTCAAACCGCATGGAACAACCATGCAGATCTCTGGTTTAGAGATAGTAGAATGCACATGATTAGAAAATGGTTTGTTAAACTATGTGGTATAAAGTGAGACACGTACTGAATGCTACAAAATTTAGACTTTAACTCAGTTTTACACCCCAAATGTAACAAATAGGCCCTGAAAGCACCTCATTTTCCCCATAGACACATGTTTCACCCTCCCTAGGGCCCACCCACATGCCCGAATGTTTCATCAGACTAATGTATATCCCCATAGACCAACACATATTTTTTCAATTTAATTTTACTCAATTACACACACTCTAGGAAACTTCCTATAAGGCCACCCATCACGATCACTACTCCATACAAAACCTCTTTAACTATAGAGTTCAACTCTGGTAGGCTCCAAAAAATAAAGGTGCACCATATTGATATAAGTAATAAATTTTATCCTTTTAACCCTTTAACATTCTGGGGTCTTGAATTGACCCCCCTTTATAGCACAACATCCTTGTTATGGACCCTACATTCTCAACCCAAGTAGTGTCACCTCACTTCTGGATGAGTTCCTTATATAATCCCATACTTTTCATACAAAGATATTAAATCTTAATAGAAAAATTTTCATTACATAACATAATGATCCATGCTAGAATCATATAGGTCTAGTATATTTTGAAACTTGGAAACATAAGCAACTTGTTCACAAGACATCTACATCATCTCTCACTTAGTTCTTCATAACTAGCACCCTTCTTAGACATAACATACATAAAATATTTCTTCATAACTAAGGTAAAGTAAACATAAGAAAGGATGATATCAGATACTTAGTAAGGGTAAACAAGAGATATATGAATGATCACATAAGCATATCATGAGTATAAGCATATGAGAACAAGATATTAACATTTGAAAACAATACCCTACATATCATAGATAATAATCTTGAGTAATGGAATAAATTTTGATAGTTCATAAGACATGAATCATAAAGGAATCAAAGAACATAATCCATGAAAGCATTATAATTTTCGTAAGACACATTTTTTTATACACATAATCATATAAATTTATTTTCTTAATGGTTAAGGCTCCGTTATAAGTTGATCATAGTGGATTAGGTTCACTCCCCATTTTATCATAGTAGTCAAGGTTCATTCCCAAGACTATCATAGTGGATATATTCCCTTACTAAACCATGTTAACTACCTATTCCAACCCTATTTATCTCATTAGATATCCAATTTTACCCAATGCATTAGAGGGCTATATAATTTCAAGCACTCCCATAACAAGATGAAAATCATATATATGTGTACCATAAGATAATAAAATATTCACCATATCATAACACATGAAAAGGAAACAAGTTTCATAAACATTTCATCACAGCATAGCCCATGGAAACAAAGGAGTTTCATAAATATTTCGTTAATTCATCACAAAATAACCTAGGGAAATAGAATTGGTTTCATAAACATTTTTTTCATGTCCCAAAAATTCCGAGAATTTTTTTATAAATTATATGGAATTATTCCAAGACGAGACACTTTGATGGAACCTAATTTTGAGACCCGATGAGCCCAAAATAGAATTTTGAAGTGGAAACAAGGAGGATTTGAGACCATTGTAGGGAAAACGGCATCCTCCAGAGGCCGTAGGTGCAAGATGTGGGAAGAATGGACCACCAGAGCGGACCTGGTGGTCCGCGAAAGAACCCGCCGACGATCGCCGGTAGTGGACGGTGGTGGCGTCTGTGGGTGGGTGGCAGTGTGCCATGACGGCGTGCCAGGAGAAGTTCCACAACCAGGTTGGGATGTGGTGGTGTGGTAGGGGTCACAAGCCTCCATGCTGGCAGCTGGCGGTGGGCGTATGCGGCCACCTGGCTGCGTCGGGGCACCACAGACGCGACACCGCACCACATCCCATACAGAAAGGCCGTAGTCAACTGACTGAGATAGAGGAGGCAGCCCCGTGGACAACCCATGGGGCAAGGGGAGTGGATGTGACTTCCAGGCACATCTCAAACAGGAAGAGTCGGCCCACCCTTGGCGGGTCGGGTAGGACGGACCCACCCCGATGGTCCAGACCCAGGATGGGCCGGATCCGGGTTGGGTTAGTGGACCCGGGTTGGGTTGGGTTAGTCTGACCAGGTCAGGCTGGACCTAGACCCAACCGATCCCTTTTTGGAAAAACACCAATATCTTTCAAACCGGGCATTCGATTGATGAGATGTTTACGAAATTGGAACCCTTGTGATGAGGATGATCCTTTGGAATAATTTATCGATGGTTTCATGGAAGTTTAAATTAGATGAGTGAATTGAGGAGCGGTTCTCCCGGAATCTAGCACACTACGTGTAGAAACTCTATGGTTGGATGAGATCTAAAGACTACTGACAAGTGACCCTATTTGGATTAGATACGATGGCCTTGTGTGAAGTGGATCTATGTCACTCAATAGGCCAATGGTGTGGAGAAACTTTGTGTGACCCGACATACCCACAATACTCGATAGGAGGACTAACTCAGTATGACCAAGGTGGGAAGCTGCTTCTGTGTGACCCGACATGCCTGCGATGGGGGGAGAATTCTGTGTGACCTAACATACCCATGGTACAAATCAGGAATGAGTACCAAAACAATCTAAGGTTAGTGGGAATCAGCTTCTTTGTGACCCGACATTCCCACTTTACTCATTGAGGAGGAGTTCTTCAGCAGTCCAAGGTGTTCGACGATATGACCGATGATCCTACCTTATATACTCTAGATTATAACTGGTGTGAACTGTCTTGCTTCGTGGTTTTATTTGTGGATTTCTCTGTAATATTTTCTTGTTGGTTTGGGGTCCCTACTAAGTATGTTGTTACTCACCCCTTCACAGGCTTTGTCTGCATGTGTTATGTTGGGTATAGACAATCGCCGCCTTGACGGAGGACTTGGTGGCCCAGGACCCGGTGGTGCCCAGTGAGACTAGGTAGGCAGGTCGTTCTTCTACGACTTCTAGTAGCTACTCTACACTTACCCATCCGGTGAGATTTTTCAGAGGACGACTTTCAGATTTTCCTTGTACTTTTCTATTTTTAGTTCATATTTTTTTGGGTTTGTATTCTGGCCCGTTTGACCTGTAGTTTGTAATTTTACTAAGTGGTTGTTTAGTGGCATGCATGTTTACTTTTCCAGATTTGGGATGTGGTTGTGTGTGTGTGCATATAGGTACTCAGGAAAATTCCTCCCACTTGTAGGTTGACACCTTCAATGCTAGTTTCCAACCCTTGCCCTTCTGGAGGTAGGCTTGGGGGATGTCACGGTATGGGCCCCGGGGGATGGGTCATGAAAAAGTGGTATCGAAGGTGGTCGGTTTTACCTCAAAGACTGAGATTCTATTGTTTTGTTTTTGGGAAATGATGTTAAATGTTTCAAGTTCAACTTTTAGATTCGGGGAGTCCAGTGTTGGTGCGGCAGCAGACGTATCCATACACAAGGACCTTGAAGTTTGCCTTTTGACTCTATACATAAAAACATTGGTTGCATGCATCACATAGGAATTGAGTTTTTCCTCACGTGCTTCTTAAATTAGAGTCATATCACCAGGTATAATCTATTAACTATGGTACATCTTGATTTGTATCAGGATGCATCCATGCAGAAGACTAGCTAGGATTCCGATGCATGACCATGAGGACCGCCCGCCTAGCGACGAGGCATCGGTTCAGGGACCAGTACTAGAGATTTCCCCATCGGGTGGTGCACCAACTATACCACCACCCATTGATCAGAAGTTACTATTGGTGTTACCAGTAGAAGACGTACGCAATCTCAATGCCTTGCATGAGTTCTAGAGAAAGAGACATCCCAGGTTTAGGGGAGAGACAGATCCTCAGGCCACTGAGGATTGGCTGGATATAGTGATACGAGTCTTCTGATTAGTGAGGACACCACTCGACTAGATGAAAATATTAGTTGCGTGCCTTCTTCAGGGATCAATAGGGAGATGATGGAGCCTAAAGATTCAAACTCAAGATGAGGTAACCCTCTCTTGGGATGACATTGAGTAGCTTTTCTGAGAGGTGTTTTTCCCCATGACCTTGTGCTTGGTGCGCATACAGAAGCTGCTTCACCTATAGTATGGAAGCATGTTAGTAGATGAGTACTCTTTGAGGTTTATAGACCACTATCGCTACTCCATAGACATGGTGAGAGAAACTTTCTTCAGGGACTGAACCTTTGAGAAGGTACTCAGATGGGAGATCAGGGCATCCATGGTGTCTCTCATCATACCCACTTAGGTTGGAGTGCTAGAGTGAGCCCTTCTTGTGGAGAGCTTCCTGGCAGAGCAGACACTGATACCTGGATCCACCAGCATACATCGGGTGACCGAGTCTTCAATATTGAGTAGTATTCAGTAGACACGGGGACCCAAGTGGGTTATATCTTTCAGGGGACAACCCCAGGACTCAGGGTCGGTAGTGCGGGGCTCCTAGAGCAGAGGGAGTCAGTAGGGAACCAAGCTGTACTTCATGTGTGGTGGGTAGGGAAACATGGCTTGTGATTGCCTAACCCACAACACAGACGATCAACAAACAGTCGAGGGACCGCCAAGGCAGATACAAAGGTTTGAGCAAGGATGTCCGTAGGGCGACGAATGTGGCAGGGGAGCAGGCCAAGCGGCAAGCGGTGGATGACGATTCAAGGTGCTACCACCACCACCCCAAATTGGTCCACCACGAGCTCAGGGAATTGGCGAATAGGGGAAAGGCTAGCTTAAGGTGATAGAGGCCCATGACCACAGTGCTCCAGATATAATTAGAGGTATGATATGTGTCTTCTCTACCTTTTCTTTAGTTCTTATAGACACAAGTTTCAGTCACTCTTTCCTTGCCAAGGACATTGTTTGAGGCTTGGAGATTCTAGTGGAGTTGTTGGCCTGATCCTTATGATTAGAGACTCCTAAAGGATGGGATTTTAAAATTAAACACTGGTTCTGATAGTGTGATCTTACTCTAGGAGGTGAGATTTTTGGTTGGGATCTCATAGTATTAGCGTTGAGGCCTTACGATTTCATCTTGGGTATAGACTAGTTATCTACAGTTGATGCTAAGATCAACTGTATTAGGTGAAAAGTGTGGTGTGTTTGTGAGTATGGGAACATGTTTTCCTTCACTAGAAAGAAGAGAACACTTGAAGCATAGGATGAACTTTCTCAAAAGAGGGTGCAGCCGATCACTCACCAATTAAATGGCCTCACCCTCGGTGTAGTTTACGAGTGGAGTCTAAGATTTCTTATAGTGGTGGAAGAATATGAGGTTGTCTTTCCTAAGGATGTTCTGGGATTAGCTCCTCATAGGGAGGTAGAGCTCGGCATCAACCTGTACCTAGGGACCACAACAATATCCACAACAACATATCGGATGGCTCCCATAGAGCTTCATGAATTGAGGGTACAATTGGAGGACTAGCTGAAGAATGGCTTCGTGAGGCCCAACGTTTCACCATGGGTAGCCCCAGTGTTGTTTTATAAGAAGGAAGATGAGAGGTTGAAGATATTAATGGAGTTTTGGCACTTGAACCAAGTGACCATGAATAAAAAGTATCCATTTTCGAGAATTGATGACCTCTTCAATTAGCTGGAGGGAGTTAGGTGGTTCTTGAAGATAGACCTCAAATCAGGCTATCATCAGCTTCGAGTATGGGATAGGGACTTACCGAAGACAACCTTTAGATGATGGTATGACCACTATGAGTTTTTGGTGATGCATTTTGGCATGAAAAATTCCCCAACAGTGTTCATTAGACTCATGAATTGGATCTTCCAGCCTTACCTCAATAATTTCGTGATGGTCTTCATTAATGAAATCTTCGTGTACTCAGTGTTGGAGGAGGAGCACGCCACACACCTGTGGATGTAAGGGTTGGTGTCCTGAGAACCAACTATTTTGTACTTTGATTACATGAATGTTCACTTATTATATATTGTTTATTGTTCTGCATGACTATAATATAATAATGTCCTGGAATATTTGTTGCATTGATATGGTCATGGAAGACCCCTGCTATGATGAGAACCTTGAAATGCTATAACAATATTATTAAATAAAGTTATACAGTTGGATGACATACTATGATAGGACACATAGTATATAGACCGTCATGTTCTAGTACTCGTAAGAAGACGATATTCTCTCTCATGGAGTTTGCACTTGGTAATCTCCAAGATGGGAGATTATGAGAACAGACCCGCCAGTAGAAATTCCGCATGTCTTGGTGTCATCAGACATTGCTATCTATGAGCGTGTGTAATGTTTCTTAGACTAGAATATTATCATTAAATCATTTCATGACTCGCACACTTAGATTTACTAACGAAAACCGTCACGCAGAAAGTTGGCGGGAAGTAGGGTACGTTGGGTGCGTCACGAGTGACATGTTGTTAATGGATAAGTCCGTGAAGGATTTGTACCTTCCATTTATGGAAGTTGATATCTTGGCCCTTTGATTGAAATAGAACTATCACATTAAATTCCATGGCCATGGTGTAAACGCCGAGTTTATTTCAGGAAGTCAAAGAACAACAGATCAAACATGTAGGTTTATGACACTGCCATGAAACTTGCTTGATGAGATATCGAAACAAAGGGATTAAATTACACAGTAAACATTTGTATGAGGTGATACGTCAATGCGGCATCAAATTCTTTCTATTGGGTGTCTTGACCCGTTTCTAGATAGTAATCTTGGACTTTAGGCAAGCCTACTTAATGCCAACGAGAAAGAGGCCTAGAGGGTCACACACTAAGTGTATTCAAGTATCTCAAGTAGAATAAAGATTATTCCTGTACGTGGTTTAATAATTATTCAAGGAAGCCTAAATCGTCTTAATGATGGAGGATGAAGGAAATGAAAAACAAGATATACACGCTGTGTATTAAAGATTACATGCCATGTAGTTTTTCATGGAAAGCAAGTACATGCCATGTATTAATAATTACACGCCGTGTAGTTTTCTTCATGGAAAGGAAATGAATAAATGAAAACAAGATATACACGCCATGTACATTAAATGTACACGCCATGTAGTTTTCAATGAAAAACAAGTACATGCCGTGTATTTATTATTACACGCCGTGTAGTTTTTCCAGTCGGGATTTTGAGGATATAATATTGTTTTAAATGATATTTATTATAATCAGCGTGGGCACATGTCAAGGAATTAATTATTCGACATGGGGGTTTTAAATAAGAGTCAATGAAATAAATAAAATGCGTAACGCATTTATTTATTGTCATAACTCTACAACCTCAAACATGATTATAAATATCCTCACAACCCCAACTCTTTTCCTACACACAAGAGAATCATTGTGCACAGCAAATCTGGAGAATTCTTTCAAGGCTGAAAGAACCTCTTCCTCCAAGAACGCTCTCAAGACCAAGAGAGATCCTCTTCCATCAGATCAAGACGATCTAAGGAGGACAACACAATCAAAGGTTTCTCCATGCTAGCACCCATAGAATCCTTTGCCGATGTCCCGAGATACGAGGTACACGTGTAGATCACCGCTAGAGGAAGTCTACACTTGGATTCTGCGACGCAATGACGAATCACACCAGAACGTGATCAAGAACATCAACAAAGAAATAACACCCAAAAGGTATTTCTTTTAAATTTATTAAATTAATTATAATCAACCTGTAATGATCGTACTTTGTGGTTCTAGGACTTTCCTTTTCTTTGTCCATTTCTATGATTCGATCCGTGGAGACTAGCGTTTATCGTCGTATTGATCCCGGATTGATCATTGTTAATGACAATCAAATCCAAGTGGGAACATCCACCCACGTGCTTCCGCTGCACCCAGAAGCTTCAAATGGTATTAGAGTGAGGTATAATGTTGATTATAGTTATTTAATTTTCATTGATAAATTATGCATTTATATTTGATTCAATTCAAAATAAATCATTCTATAAATATGAATAAACAAGATCTATTATTCCTCCTTCATTTCTCGATTCATATCACAGAAATGACCTTTTAATTTTAATTTTGATTAAAATAAAAATGAGGAACTCGTCCAGAGGAGCTACTCTTTCTATCTGTACAACACGGGATTACACGACATGTAATTAAAGCTACACGCCGTGTACTTAGGTTCAATGAACCGACACTGGTCTGCCAAACCACGCCGTGTGAATTGATTATGCCTAAGTTTTAATCACACCATGTTGACCAGAATTGAATGGCACGTGGAAACCGGAATACACGACGTGTATGTTGGAGCAAAACGCTGTGTAGTCCGATCTGGCCAAGGTGAAACCTTGTACAAGGAGAAGCCGTGTTCCGTGTACACGGGATCGCCAGGATGGTTACCGTATAACATGGAAGTACACACCGTGTATGATTTATCTACACACCATGTACTCCAAAATTTCCAAAGTACAGAGAACACGCCAAAGCCCCCGGCGTGTACTTTGGATAAAAGGTGAAAAGAAATACACAACGTGTAACTATAAACTACACGCCGTGTACTTTCTAGAAATTTCACCAGGTTTCCTCCAAAAGTACAAAGACCTGTACAAGGAATATGGATGAGAAGAATCTCAAGGAAATTCAGAAAGGAATTTAAGATAAAGAATTTATTAATTATAAGATCATAATTAATTGAATTCAAGCGTGACTTATCTTAAATAATAGAACGATTAAAAGAATTTGAATTCTAAATATGCATAAATGTCATTGCATGATGTGGACGATCATGATATAGACCAAAGACCCTTTTTATGTGTGTGTCGTTTCATTTAAATTTGTTTAATTTAAGTTTGTTGGCCTGTGAGCCTTCTTCCAATAAAATGTAGGGCCTACGTGCCCATGGTTTCTTTAATGTAAAACCATGTAATGGAGGATCTCCCAAGCCATAGGAGACAGTTCAAAACCCAAAGCTGAGGCGAAACCAACCCAAGAAGATACAAATATGGACAGGTGGGAGTTGCAAAAAACGAACCATTGGTTCAAGGTGTTTTTCCCTAGGTCAGGGTTATCTTATCAAACTGCTAGATAAGCTAACCAATAGAAGCTCATGATCATGCCATCTTATTTTATATTTGTCTAATTTCATGGTTTATTTATTATGTATGTGTTGTCATGATCACATAATTAATGAAATAAACAAGCACGAAAATATGGAATAAAATAAAAACCGGACTATGCGTAAACATTATCAGAACATGGTTAATCACTTAAGATAACATCACTTAATATTAACAAGCATTTGATAATGCAAAACTATGCATAAAAGATTAAAATCCCTCAATTACATATTAAGTAAGAACAAGCCTTTCGTTACTTGATTAAGGGAAAGACTCAATAAAACTATGTGTTTGACCAACCCTTGTTGGGAAACTTACTTTTATAAAGGAAGCCCTTGCGACTGTCACATGGCATTCATCTTTCCAAGAAAATGTGTCCTCAGACACATGAGGAAAGAGAGAAAATGGAAAGGATCCCTTACACATCCGTGATCGGGTCAGTCATGTATGCTATGCTATGTATGAGGCTAGATGTTGCTTACACATTAAGTACGATAGGCTGATATCAAGTTGATCAAGGAGACCGCCATTGGATGGCAGTCAAGACTATCCTTAAGTATCTGAGGCATACTAAGGATATGTTTCTAGTTTATGGAGGAGATGGGGAACTAGTCATCAGAGGACATGTAGATGCTAGTTTCCATAATGATCAAGATGACATGAAGTCACAGACTGGATACATCTTCAGTTTTAATGGCGGTGCAGTGAGCTGGAAGAGCTCAAAGCTAGGTGTGGTGGCTGATTCTACAGCAGAGTCCGAGTATATCATAGCTTCTTAGGTATATAAAGAAGAAGTATGGATGTGAAGATTCATCCAAGATCTGGATGTAGTACTGAGCAGTAAAGATCCTATCACACTCTATTGTGATAATAATGCAGCGGTGGCACTTGTAAAAGAGCCAAGGTCACATTAGCGGACAAAGCACATACTTCGGAAGTATCATCTCTTGAGGAGTTTTTCTCAAAGAGGTGAAGTTGCAGTGAGCAGTATTTCCATGGAAGAAAATGTGGCAGAACCCTTGACTAAAGCCTTGACTCAGCAGAAACATGATCATCATGTGAGGTCTAGTGGACTAAAAGTTGTAGGTAGTTGGCTCTAGTCCAAGTGGGAGTTTGTAAGGGTTGGTGTCCTAAGAATCAACTGTTTTGTACTTTGATTACATGAATGTTCACGAGTGACATGTTGTTAATGGATAAGTTGAGGAAGGACTTGTCCCTTCCATTTATGGAAGTTGATATCTTGGCCCTTTGATTGAAATAGAACTATCACATTAAATTCCATGGCCATGGTGTAGATAACAAGTTTATTTTAGGAAGTCAAAGAACGATGGATCAAGCATATAGGTTTATGACACTGCCATGAAACCTGCTTGATGAGATATCTAGACAAAGGGATTAAATTAAATAGTAAGCGTTCGTATGAGGTGATACGTCAATGTGGTGTCAAATTCTTTCTCTTGGGTTCCTTGACCCGTTACTAGATAGTAATCTTGGACTTTAGGCAAGCCCGCCTAATGCCAACGAGAAATAGGCCTGGAGGGTCACACACTAAGTGTATTCAAGTATCTCAAGTAGAATAAAGATTATTCCCGTACATGGTTTAATAATTATTGAAGGAATCCTAAATCATCTTAATGATGGAGGATAAAGGAAATGAAAAACAAGATATACACGCCGTGTATTAAATATTACACACCGTGTAGTTTTTCATGGAAAACAAGTACACGCCATGTATTAATAATTACACGCCGTGTAGTTTTCTTCATGGAAAGGAAATGAATAAATGAAAACAAGATATATACGCCGTGTACATTAAATGTACATGCTGTGTAGTTTTCAATGATAAACAAGTACACATCGTGTATTTATTATTACACGCCATGTAGTTTTTCCAGTCAGGATTTTGAGGATATAATATTGTTTTAAATGATATTTATTATAATCAGCGTGGGCGCATGTCAAGGAATTATTTATTCAACATGGAGGTTTCAAATAAGAGTCAATGAAATAAATGAAATGCGTAAGGCATTTATCTATTGTCATAACTCTACAACCTCAAACCTGATTATAAATATCCTCACAACCCCAACTCTTTTCCTACACACAAGAGAATCGTTGTGCACAACAACTCTAGAGAATTCTTTCAAGGCCAAAAGAACCTCTTCCTCCAAGAATGCTCTCAAGACCGAGAGAGATCCTCTTCCATCAGATCAAGATGATCTAAGGAGGACAACGCAAGAAAAGGTTTCTCCACGCTAGCACCCATAGAATCCTTTGGCGACGTCTCGAGATATGATGTACACATGTGGATCACCACTAGAGGAAGTCTATACTTGGCTTCTGCAACGCAACGATGAATCACACTGAAACGTGATCAAGAACATCAACGAAGAAAGAACACCCAAAAGGTATTTCTTTTAAATTGATTAAATTAATTATAATCAACCTATAAATATCCTACTTTGTGGTTCCAGGACTTTCTATTTCTTTGTCAATTTCTATGATTTGATCAGTGGAGACTGGCGTTTATCGTCATATTGATACCAGATTGATCATTGTTAATGACAATCCAAGACAAGTGGGCACATCCACCCACGCACTTTCACTGTGCCCGGAACCTTCAGTGGATTGTCGTAGATACACTTTGAGAGCACCAGATTTACTGTAAGATCTCGAAGTTTCAGTTATGGATTTGGGAGGTCCACTTTCTGGGAAAAATCATCTCAGAGGCTGGAGTTGTAGTGGATCCGGTGAAGATAGAGACAATTCTTGTTTGGGAGCCACCCAGGAGTGTGATTGAGGTGCGGAGTTTCTTGGGTTTGGCCGGATACTACTAGAGGTTCATGCCCATTTTTTCTAGAGTAGATGCACCCGTATCGGCTTTTACAAAGAAGGGAAAGACCTTCATGTGGATGGAGAAGTACCGATGGAGTTTTCAAGAGATGAGGGTGATACTGACGAGTGCCCCCATCTTGAGACTACCAGAAGAGGGAATTGGGTATGTAGTCTTCTGAGATGCATAAGGGACTAGACTAGTTTGTGTCCTGATGCAGGAGCGATCGATGATCAGTTATATCTCACAGTAGTGGAGGCAGCATGGGCCTAACTATGCGACCCATGACCTGGAGTTAGAGGCAATGGTCTTTGCCTTGAAGATGTGGTGACACTACTTGATGGGTGAATGATTTACCATATACTTTGACTACAAGTGTCTCACGTATATATTCTCATAGACGGACCAGAAATTAAGACAATGGTGATTGCTGGAGTTCCTCTAGTACCAGGACTATGACTTTAAGATAGTCTATACTCCTGGAAAGGGGAATGTGGTGGCAGACAAACTCAGAAGAATGTCTGGTCTACAACTGCTGAGTGAGGTTATGGAGAAGCTAGACACAATAAAGATATCCTTTGTGAATAATGATGGAGTTGCTTACCTTGAGTTGATGATTGTCACTCCTCCACTCTTACAACAAGTCAGGGAGGCACAACTTGTGGATGTTGACTACAAGGACCGACGTGCTTAGTTTTCCTCTGGACATGCTCCTGATGGATTTTTGATACAAAAAAATGACCCCTTTAGAAGGGGTTATTTTTTACATTAGAAGGGGTTATAACCCCTTCTAAATACATTAGTGGCGGTTGTGGGAAACCACCGCTAATGTGCCCGCCTACTGTTAGTAGAGGCGGTTGTGAGAAAGCGCCGCTAAATTCATAGTGAATTTAGCGGTGGTTACATTAGAAGGGGTTTAAACCACATATAATGTTGCTTGAAATTTACCACATTAGAGGCGGTTATAACAAAAACCACCTCTAATATAAGGGATTTAGGGGCGGTTCAAACCGCCCCTAACCCCTGGACACCCACCCTAGCACCCCTATTGACACCCCGCTTGCCCCCAGGACACCCAGCCCTGATACCACAGACACCCATCCTCTCCCTCCCCCATGACACCCCGCACACCCCCCCCCCCCCCCGACACCCCCCCGACACCTGCCCGCCCCCATGACACCCCGCACGCCCCCATGACACCCCCAGGACACCCCGCGCCCCCTGACACCCGTGCGCCCCCATGACACCCCGCCGTGACACCCGCACGCCCCCATGACACCCCGCCCTTACACCCGCACCCCCTGACACCCCTCCCTGACAACCCTGCGTGCCCCCTTGACACCCCCTGTTGACACCCGCACGCCCCCCCCTGACACCCCAGCGTGCCCCCTTGACACCCCTCGCTGACACCCTAGTGCGGCCGAGAGTGTCGCCATGCTTGTGGCGTTAAAAAGCATCCAGCGGGTTTCGAACCCTGAACCTGTTCCATCCAGTCACGACCCGACCCTACCCGGGCTCGAGCCGCAACTACCCCAGGCCCGCCTCCATAGGCCAGGGGCTGGCGACCAGCGCCGAATGAACAATAACTCGGGGAGGCCTTTGACTAAGTACCTGTACACACACATGCAACACACTCAATGCAACAGTGCAAAGTAAAAGAAAAGACAAGAAAAGAAAAGGAAAACTGCTATATAAATACCACAAATGTGCATCTACCTCTAAACAGTACAAGTAAAGTGCTGAAAAGGAAAAAGGGGTAAAAAATGAGCCCAAATAGAAAAGTGCCACAACCTGGAAATAGGTAAACAAAACAAACAGCCTGAAGGGTCCCCCACCTGGAACCCGACTACGACCACCGCACGCGGTCCAAGCTCCCGAACTCCTGTGCTCCACTGAAGTCACAACCAACCTATCCGTCATCTGCAAGGACAACCAAGTGAGGGTAAATCCCAAGCAGGGGTGAGTATAAGGATACTTAGTAGGATACCCCGAAGGCTTGAGGGAGAAACAAAGGAGGTACCGAAGGGTGAGCAGTAGAGCGAATAAGAAAAGTAAAGGAGTACAACCGAGGGTGCAGTAAAGAGTAACAGCTCAACCCAACAAGAGAAAGGTAGAAGACTTGTCCTAACACAAGGAGCTAGGAACGGTGAGAAGATTCACTTCTCATCGAGCTTTCGTTGCCTATAGAAGGAGAGTGGACTCGTCCCACCACGAGAAGCTAGACACGGAAAGCACGTGGCATACCCCGCGCGTCTTCGCCTCTCTTGGAGTGAGAGTAACCAAGCCCAAAAAGTGGGTACTGGAACAAGGTATATACATATCCTTATGCTCAGCAAGAAGCCTGAACAACGTTATACGAGGATCTCCATCCCGTAGCTCATCCCAAGAAGAGTGAGTCTCGAACAGTCCCAAGAGTAAATTCCATCGATTCCCAGCATCCCGCACGTCTGCCCCGAACCGCAAGCCAACGGGCTCAATCACCACACCTCGACACTATCCGCTTTGGGCGGCACTGACTCGCCCGTACGGTTTTAGATCGTATCACAAGAACGCGTCTCGGTGGGGTAAGTGCCCCTCGTACTTGAGAGTTCTGGGGGAATGTCAAACCACAACTCGTCACTGCCCCGCAGTCGAGAGGTCCCCTCGAAGTCAAAGTTGTTCCATCACCGACCCGTACAACCAAGGGTCCCACTCCTGTAATCACAGAGGAAAGCCACAGGCTAGACTAGTAGAAAGGACTACGCCTGGAATGCCAACAGGTGTCCCACTGCCCAGCCCTGCTGGAGGGTGATTCATAACCAGATATCGGGTGACCCACTGCCCGACCCTGCTGGAGGGTAAACCCTAATACATCATCAGGAGAACCACTACCCAGCCCCACTGGAGGGTAAAACATAATACATCATCAGGCGACCCACTGACCAGCCCCGCTGGAGGGTAGACCTGGAATATGTTGACAGGCGACCCACTGCCCAGCCTTGCTGGAGGGTAGACCTGGAACTAGATGACGGGCGACCCACTGCCCAGCCCTGCTGGAGGGTAGACCCTAAGAGGTCATCGGGTGACCCACTGCCCAGTCTCTACTGGAGGGTAGACCCTAAGTGCGTCAGGTGACCCACTGCCCAGTCTCTGCTGGAGGGTAGACTCTAAGAGCATCGGGTGACCCACTGCCTAGTCTCTGCTGGAGGGTAGACCCTAAGAGTGTCGGGTGACCCACTGCCCAATCTTTGCTGGAGGGTAGACCCTAAGAGCATCGGGTGACCCACTACCCAGTCTCTGTTGGAGGGTAGACCCTAAAAGCTGATGAGTAACCCACTGCCCAGCCCCGCTGGAGGGAAAAACTCAAAACTGATCTGGCCATCTCCACTGGAGGGTACAACACTGGCCAACCGAACACGTAGTGGGTATCGCGCAAA
This sequence comes from Viscum album, assembly GCA_963277665.1. NCBI lineage: Eukaryota > Viridiplantae > Streptophyta > Magnoliopsida > Santalales > Viscaceae > Viscum > Viscum album. The sequence continues at coordinate 2,025,045,118 of OY728131.1, forward strand.
CACCCAACTCCAGCACAACTCACCCAAAGGGGTTCATCGCCTCTTCCATCACTAGGTGTCACTAGCACCGCTACCGGATGATCCATCAAGAACGAAACCAGGGGGAGACCACTCAACCCTACTGGTCAAACAAACGAGCACAGAGGGACCCTCTACGTCGCGAGAGGTCAAAGGTACGCAAAGCAGAACCCGGAACGCACGTGGGGCCCACACAATGTGTGGTCCCATCTCAACCCCAACCATGCGCACAAACGTTCTCAGGTACGAACAACCACATGTTCCTCCAAGAATTCCCGTATACTCCCAGAGTATACCACATCTCCAGCCCTAAGGCTATCGTGCACACGACACCCAACGTCAACGCGAAGGCGTGACGTAACATCTCCAACTTGCCGCCTCAACAACTGGGGCACGGTCAACCACATCTCTTTAAACACCAACCTCACCCTCTCAGGAGTGCACACAATCACATGCCAAGGGTCCGCTACGAACACGGTAGAGGAACCACCGCTGGGGCACCTTTCATATTTCTACATTTAATAAGATCGCGAACGAGGCTCCGCTCGCCTGAATAGATTACACCATTCTAATCCTCACGAAAAAACATGCGAGATCGACTACTTACTCGCCTCCAACAGATATCTGACGGAAAAAGTCACTAACACCGCCTCACGCCCGAACGGCATCCCGTGATCCTGAGCCTCGGCCCCGAAAAAAGTCGGGCGCATCGCACCAATGCGATCCCCTAGGGAAAACACGTCAAAAGCACTGCTCACTTGAGTGCAACGAATATCTGGAGAAAAAGGTGCATTCCGGCGTACCGCACACAAGCGGTGCCACGTGGGACCCGCATCCCGGTCCCGAAAAATAATGAACGGATCGCACCGTTGCGATCCTCTCAAAAAATCACACAATATGGACTATTCACTTGTCCAAAACGGTCGACCGATGATTAAGATAGAAAATCACCATCGACGCCCAAACAACCCTCGTGGGCCCCGCACCATCATGCGGAAATATAGCAGGCGGATTGCACCATCGCAATCCCCTCGAAAAAACAACCCAAAATGACTGCTCGCTAGCCCTGAACGGACGCCCGATGAAAAAGTCGTGCAACGCTGCACGCGGCTCAAAAGACGGGCCGTGGGGCCCACGCTTCAACTTCGGCCTCAACGCCTGAAACCACCCTGGAAAGCTCCGCCTTGGTGCCAAGGTCCCAGCGCCACTGACGGTGCTTAAAACGGACATCGGTCGCGTCCGCGCCGTCCAAAACAAGATCCCCCGAAGAAATGACAAACACCTCAACGTACGTGTCGCGCCACCGAGGCCCCTTGTTTCGGGAATTAAAAATTTCCGAAACCATCTCAAGAAGACTCCCTCGACGCCAGGAAGGATCTTCCGTAGACGATATGCAAATTGGATACCCGTAGTGGAAGATACGAGTGTCCGAACACAAAGATGACAATCCCCTTGGGCTGGACCGGCCTGGACCGGCCGGTCCGCCCGACCTGGCCCGGTCCGCTGCTCAGCCGCGCGGCCCGGTGTTGTTCGCGGTCCGTCTGCAGACCGGCCACGAGGGCCGGTCGCCTCGCCGCACGAAGACCCGCCTGGCGTGGGTCTTTGCTTCCCCTGCGGGGTCGCGGCGCGCGACCCCGGTCTCCCGGGTCAACCGGCCGGCACAGCCGGCCGGTCCTTCTGCTCCGCGCCGCGCGAAGCCGCCGCGGCCGGAGATCACTGCTGCACCGAAGAGCGCCGTCACCAGGGAGAGAAGCCGCCGCCAGGGAGAGAAGCCGCTGCTGCCGAAGCCCCTTCCACCGCCGCTGGAACTCGCCGGAAAAAGGGAAACCCGCCGAAAAAAAAATTGAAAACCCGCAAACTTCGACGAGCCGCTGCGGCCTCCTCCGAACTCCAATTTCAATTCTGTAAAGGGAGATAGAAAGCTCAGAACATACTCTACGCGACTATGGGATTGGATCGAAGATTGGGCAGTAATTCAACATTAAAATTGGGATTCAAAGAGGGGTTTTGGATTTAAAACGCAAACGAACACCGCCTACCTCTTGGGCGATGCCCGGAGCTTCACGGGGAGTCCGCCGCCGCACCGCTGCCTTGCCGGAGGTGCCTCGCCGGAGCTGGAGGAGAGAGGAGGGTTTGAGGAGGAAGAAGAAGCAGAGGGGATGAGATGCGTTTAAGTAGAAAATTCTTAAACGCCGCCCGATAGCCCCGAACCCGAAATTTCGGCGGGGTCGAGATTAAGACTCCCCTAGGCTGAAAACCACGCTCCGAGCGTAACGGCGGTCTCGGAATTTTAATTTGAGGCACCGTTCAAAAGTTGCAACAACCGCCCCCGTGGCCGCCAAATTACGAAAACGCCCCTGGGGCCATTTTTCACTAACGGCCCGCGCCAGTAGAACTTACACCCCTCCTAGGGTAAACAACACGTTCCGAACTCAACAGTACCCTCAGTTTTTCAATATGAGCCACTGTTTAAGAGATACTCATGTTAAGCTGTGAAACGAATAAATTAATTATTTAATTTATCCGTTCCTCGTTCTGAAAGCGAGCGAGGGGTCCAAACATCCCGCACCGACATGTTTTATGTCGTCCCTAGGGTAAACACCCCATTTCGGACCCATCCATACACTCGGATCTCTGATCTGAAGCACCGTTTAGGGGTTATCCCATTTATTTGGTGTTTCCAGTGTGAATGCACTGAAAATTTAATTCCGGCCACTCCGGGGCTCAGAATCGTACGCCGTCTGAAGGCGCTGCTCTGGAATATCATCAAGAATATTCCAAAGTCTTTCACAGCAAAAAACGGGTTCTTACACATCCAGCGCTCAACAGAGAACCACTAGGCTACATGCGTTTCTATGTATAATATACACTACATTATATTTAATTATATCCTAAAGTATTATATATATATGTATATATTTGTGTTTAAAAATATAAAAAATATAATATATTTGTATATATACAATATATTTTTCTATAATATAATATATATTTGTGTATAATATTTATATATAATATGTATTTATGTATAATTATATATATACACATGTTTGGGTATATTTAATATATATAAATACATATTTATACATATATTAATAAATATATTTATATTTATCTGTGTGTGTATATTTTTTTATTTATAGATATAATATAATTATGACATATATTATACATATATTATATTAAATACATTTATATTATATATTAACGTATTTAATTATATACATTTATATTATATCACCATCACACATATATATACACACAAAATTAATTTCATTCATATAATTGGAAATAAAAAATAAAATAAAATGATATATATATACAATAAATTAATATATAATTAATATGCTATACTAAAATATTCATAAAATAATTATAAAATACATATAAATTTATTCATAATAAAATTTTTACAATATAATATATAATATAAATACATTTATATTGTATACTTATGTATAAATACATTTATATTAGATTATGTATACTAATTTACATAATTTAGACAAAATTAATTATAAATATAAATATAAATATATTATTTATTTATATTATATTTTATATTATATATTATATTATATATATACTAAATTAATATATAATTAAAATGCTATACTAAAATATACATAAAATAACTATAAAATACATATAAATTTATTCATAATAAAATATTTATAATATAATATATAATATTAATAAATTTATATTGTATACTTATGTATAAATACATTTATATTAGATTATGTATACTAATTTACATAATTTAGACAAAATTAAATATAAAATCAAATATAAATATATTATTTATTTATATTATATATTATATTGTATTTATAGATATAATATAATTATAATATATATTATACATATATTATATTAAATACATTTATATTATATATTAATGTATTTAATTATATACATTTATATTATATCACCACCACACATATATATACAGACAAAATTAAATGCATTCATATAATTGGAAATAAATAATATAATTAACTGATATATATATACATATATACTAAATTAATATATAATTAATATGCTATACTAAAATATACATAAAATTATTATAAAATACATATAAATTTATTCATAATAAAATATTTATAATATAATATATAATATAAATACATTTGTATTGTATACTTATGTATAAATACATTTATATTAGATTATGTATACTAATTTACATAATTTAGACAAAATTAAATATAAATATAAATATAAATATAAATATAAATATATTATTTATTTATATTATATATTATATTATAAATATTTTTTTATGAATAAATTTATATGTATTTTATAATTATTTTATGTATATTTTAGTATATCATATTAATTATAAACTACTTTAGTATATATATATATCATTTAATTATATTATTTATTTCCAATTATATGAATGCATTTAATTTTGTGTTTATATATATGTGTGATGGTGATATAATATAAATGTATATAATTAAATACATTGATATATAATATAAATGTATTGAATATAATATATGTATAATATATATTATAATTATATTATATCTATAAATAAAAAATATACAAACACATAAATATAAATATATTTATTAATATATGTATAAATATGTATTTATATATATTAAATATACCCAAACATGTGTATATCTATATATATTATACAAAAATATATTATAATTATACATAAGTACATATTATATATAAACACAAATATATATTATATTTTAGTGAAATATATTGTATATATACAAATATATTATATTTTTTATATTTGTAAACACAAAAATATACATATATATAATATAATATAATATAATATAATACTTTAGTATATAATTAAATATAACGCAGTGTATATTATAAGCAGAAGCACACATAGCCTAGTGGTTCTCTACTGTGCGCTGGAACGGGTGTAGGGTTCGAAACTTGAAGGAATCTTTTTTACGCCATTCGACACTCTCCAGCACGCTGGGGTGTCAACAGTGGGTGTCAGTGGGGCGCGGGTGTCAAGGTGACGCTGGGGTGTCAACAGGGGGTGTCAGGGCGTTGCGCGGGTGTTAAGGGGGTGCACTACGGTGTCAGGGCGCAGGTGTGAGGGCGGGGTGTCATGGGGGCGTGCGGGTGTGAGGGTGGGGTGTCATCGGGGCGTGCAGGTGTCATGGGGGCGCGTCATGGGGGCGTGCGGGTGTCAGGGGGGGCGTGGGGAACGCGAGGGTGTCATGGGGTGTGCTGGGTGGGTGTGAGGGCGGGGTGTCATGGGTTAGGGGTGGTTTGAACCACCTCTAAATCCCTATATTAGAGGCGGTTTTTGTTATAACCGCCTCTAATGTGGTTGTGCATAATCCCTCTCTAATTTCTATAGATAATGAATTTAGAGGGGGTTTATAACCCCCTCTAAATTTGATGATTAGAGGGGGTTGTGTAGAACCCCCTCTAATGTTACAGAAAATGAATTTAGAAGGGGTTGTGCAGAACCCCCTCTAAATAACCCCCTCTAATGTACTGTTTTTTTGTAGTGGGTGGGGAGCACGTCATCCTTTTCAGAGAACATGAGGAGGTGTTGAGGGAGTTCCATACATCCCCTTTGGTGGTACATCCTAGTGTGGCGAAGATGTACCAGGACCTTTGATGTCATTACCAGTGGCTAGGGATGAAGAAAGTGGTGGTAGAGTTCGTTTCATGATTCCTTACTTGTCAGCAAGTGAAGGATGAGCATTAGGTTCTAGTAGTCTTGTCCCATCCACTCGAGGTACTTGAGTGGAAATGGGATGACATCTCGATGGACTTCGTGATGGGGTTACCATGCATGTCCAGGGGCCACAATTCTATCTAGGTGATCATTGATTGACTCACCAAGTCAGCTCATTTCAAACCCATCCAGGAGCAGGGATCGATAGAGGTCTTGGGATGCCTCTACATCCAGGAGATAGTGCAGCTACACAGGGTGCCTTCAGTGATCATCTCAGACTGTAAAACTTGCCTTACATCCTGGCTATGGAAGGGATTTCAGGAGGCATTTGGGAATCAACAACACTTGAGCACAACCTTTCACCCTCAGAAAAATTGTCAAACGGAGTAAACCATACAGACCTTAGAGGACATGATTCATGATTGAATCCTTGGTTTTGGTCATAGTTGGGAGGACCACCTACCACTGGTGGAGTTTTCAAACAAAAATAGCTATAACTCCACCATTGGCTTGACATTGTTTGAGGCCTTATATGGGTGACCATGAAGATCACCACTATACTGGACAGACCCTGGGGAGTCATCACTTATGGGTCTAGAGTTGGTACGGGCTACCATTGAGAAGGTGAAGATCATCCAGGAGTAGATGAGGACTGCACATATCAGGTATAAATCGTATGCTGATAGGAGGCAGAGGCCTTTCAAGTTCAAGGAGGGAGACCATGTTTTCCTTCAGGTCTTACCCCGATGGGGATTTTGGAGATTTGGTCGGGGTACAAAGTTATCTCTGAGGTTCATCGTACATTTCTAGATTCTGAGCAGAGTTGGTGAGGTGACGTACCACCTAGATCTCCCCCCTATAGATGCACCGGGTGCATGATGTTTTCCAGGTGTCGTAACTAAGAAGGTATGTGCAAGATCCATCGCAGTTCATCGACTGGGGTGAGCTGACCATTAACGATGGGGACACGTTTGTGGAGTTACTAATGGAGATAGAGGATCGACAGGAGCAGGTCCTTGTAGATGGTCGATTCCTCTGGTACGTGTTTAGTGGAAGCATGGGAATATCCAGGAGAGCACATGGGAGCAGAAGACTTAGATTTGTGATCAGTACCCCCATTTATTTGTTTAGTCTTTGTTTTGGATTTCGGGGATGTCAATCCCTAAGGTGGGGAGAATGTAATGTCCCAAAAATTCTGAATATTTTTTTAAAATTATATGGAATTATTTCAAGACCAGATGCTCTAATAGCACTAGATTCTGAGGCCTGGTGAGTCCGTAATAGAATTTTTAACTTTTTTTTATGTTCATTTAAGTAAACTTGCGATTGAGTTTTTATAACTTTTAAACCGATGCTCGGATCAAAAATACGAGGGCACCGTTGAACTTAGATTGGCAGGATTCTCCTAGAATGGACTTAACTTCAACCGATGATGATTGACCAGAAAATATTGTTTTCAGACTTTAAAAAAAATAATAAAATAACTTAAAAAGTTATTTTATTTTATTTTCTCACCATTGAGTGGTGGCACACCATCACTGCGGTGTGACGATGAGGCAGCGATGTTCCCCTTTAATGAGACTCCTTAACGTAAGTGAAACATACACACTGCTTTATTAATGAAACAACGTAATGACGTGGTGGCGCAGTGTAATAGAAACACTACGACACGTTTCTATATTAATTAGATAACACATTGGGGAATCAAAATTGGGATTCCTTTGATGAACTGATGGTGAAAATCCTCTCCAATGATGAACAAATAATGATGGAAAATCACTGGAGACATCAACGCACCTCGAACAACAGGACCGAAGGGCGACGAACGTCGACAGCTTCGAACGGAATTTGAATCCTCACCGACAAACCACTTTAAAGATGAAAAAATTTAAGGTAGGTGTTTGTTTTGTTTTAAATTTCCCCATTATTTATTCTAAATGATGAATGATGATCAATCCACAAACAGGTTGATCCACGAACTGCTCATTCTTACTGGAGGGCACTTTTCTTGGGGTTTCGCATCAGAATTATTTGACTAATCACGATAGAACTTAAATTATATATCTCATGTTTATAAAAATCTAACACAGAGGGCACCAGCCAAAAATAAAAAGTCCCGAACCCCTCTAACTTTTGTGTTTTGTGTGTTATTTTTGACCACATCTTCTAAGTGGCAATAAGAAGGATTCAAGGACATCGCAGAGAAGATGGCATCCCCCGGAGGCTTTAGGCATAAGTGGTGCAAAGAAAGGACCACTGGAGTGGACCCAGTTGTCCATGGAAGATCCCATTGGCATGGGCCACAGGCCAGTAGCGGTGCGCCATGACGGAATTCCAGGAGAAGTTTCACAGCCAACTCGGGATGAAGCAGTGCGACAGGATCCACCGACCTCCGTGCCGGCAGCTAGCAGCAGGCGGATGTGGCCACCCGGTAGCATCGTTGCACTACATAAATGGCACCGCGCCGCATCGCATATAGAAAGGCCATGGTTAATCGACCTCAGTGGAGGAGGCGGCCCCAAAGATGAACCGCAGGGTAGGGGGAGTAGATGCAACTTCCAGCCGCATCTTGGCCAGGAAGAGCCGGCCCACCCTAGTTGGCTGGACCTACCCTGGAAGATTGGACCAGTGACCTGATGGGATGGACCTAGGCCAGGCTATATTCGGGTCAGGTCAATGAACCCGGGTCAGTTCGGTGGACCCCAATTCGGGTCAGACAGGACTCAGACCCAACCGAACCCTTTTTATAAAATGCAAATATCTTTCAAAACTTGAGTCCAATTAATGATCCATTTACAACGTTGGAACCCTCGCGATGAGGTGGATATTTAGACATACTATATGGATGATTTCATGGCTGTTGAGATTCAATGAATGGATTGAGGAGCAGTTTTCCTAGAATCAAGTGCACTACATGCAGAAACCCTGCAGTTGGTTGAGACCTAAAGACTGCTGACAAGCGATCTTGTATGGATCAGCTATGATGACCCAATCAGAAGCAGCTCTATGTGACCCGACAGGTCCATAGTGGGGAGTGACTCTATGTGACCCATCAGACCCACTATACTCAATAGGAGGAGTACCTCAGTATGACCAAGCTAGGAAGTGGCTTCTATGTGGCCCAACATTCCCATGGTGGGGAGTGGCTTCTATGTGACCCAACATACCCATGGTACTCATTAGGGATGAGTACCACAACAGTCCAAGGTTAGTGGGAAGTGGCTTCTGTGTGACCCAATAGGCCCACTGTACTCATTGAGGAGGAGTTCTCCTACAACCCAAGGTGTTCAATGATATGATTGATGGTCCTACCTTCTATAGTATAGATTATACCTGGTGTAAGCTGTCATACTTCGTGGTTTTCTTTGAGGATTTATTCATGGTCTTTCCTTATTAGTTTGGGTTCCCTAATGAGTATATCGTTACTCACCCCAGCATGGGATTCAACTTCATGTGTTGGGTTTGGTGTAGACAACCACCCCCTTGATAGAGGACTTAGTGGCACAGGACCTGGTGGTGCCTAGTAAGACCAGGTTGGTGCGGCGTGCTTCTACGACTTCAAGAAGCTACTCTACACTTACCCATAGGGTGGGATTTTTTAGAAGAGTATTTTCAAAGCTTCATTGTACTTTCCTATTTTCATTTCATCTTTTGTTGGGTTTGTATTCTGGACCATTTGACCTATAGTTTGTACTTTTACTCAGTGGTTGTTTAGTGGAATGCATGTTTACCTTTCCAGCTTTGGGATATGGTTTTGTGTGCGTGCATACAGGTACTCAGGAAAATGCCTCCCACTTACAGGTTGAAGCTTTTGATGCTAGTCTCCAACCCCTGGATTTCCGGAGGCAGGCTTGGGGGATGTCACAACATGGGCCTTGGGGGATGGGTTGTGACAATTTTTTCATCATAATCATAAAACATCTAGAGAAATAATAATAAAATTATCATTGGATTATATCCCATTAAAGAATAATTAACATCAAAGGATGTTATCATAGATGAAAATTTCCTTCAAAAGATAACTTGGAATGTTTTTTTTAAGGAAAATACTTTTCTAATTTGAAATCACTTATTTAAAATCTAAAAATTTACCAAATATTAAAGAAAACATTATATTTGAAAATAAACTTTGAAAATTATAAATTAATCTTAAATTAATTGAGTTTTCATGTTGATGGTAAATTTTGTTCATGCTGTATAAGTTAAAAGAGAACATTTCTTTCACACTTTTGTAAAAAAGTAAAAAAATACCATCTTTGGAAAATGAAAGGAAGATTCATTTTAATTTTTTTTTATAAAAAGTAAATCATGGGTAAAATAGGCTTTAAAAAATTATAGGGTAAAATTAAAAAACATTCTTGAATTTTTTTTAGAAAATAAGGGCATCGGTAAAAAATATTTTCAACCAAAGAGAAAAATAAAGTTGATTTCACTTAAAAACATTATTTTAGTATCTTGAGTTATAAAAGAGATGAAAATGAAAGGAAAACATGTATTCTATAGAAATATCTATATTATAATAAAATTTATGATATTATTGAATGTTTTATCATTGAAAACTTAATCATAAATAATCCCAATAAACAATGTGATTTTAACATAAAACCCTTACTGCTTTGGAAATTTTTGAATCGTATAACCCATGAATGAATAACATAAAATGAAACATTAAGTGTATTAAAAATAGAGATATTCATGATATAAAATGAAAAAGTGTAAGTATAAACACTTCATAAAATAATATAGGCACATAACATAACATATGTCCTAAAGAAGACAATTTAAGATGATAAACCCTTACCTCAAGTCTCTTATTTCTTTATACGTGTTTTAAAATCCTGTAAATTAAATATATATTTATTATAAATGTATTATATAACCATAATTATATATAAAAGACCATATATTATTTTATTATCATATATAACCACCCATTTGTTAACAATTATTTATTAAAATCACTGTTCTGAGTGATAACTACTTTGTTTTTCATGCCTGTTTTGGTTTAATAGTCTAGGTATTTATAATTTTATCATTATTAAACCATCCAGAAAATTTTAAAAATTATATTAATTTCATATATATTCATTATATATATATATATATATATATTTATAGTCATCCATACAAGGCAGTGATAAAAAATTAATCACACTATTCATGGAGATGATAGGCCATACATACACATGAATGGTGTTTTCACTTTTCAACAGATGAAAAAAAAATATAAATAATAATTTAAATTTAAATAATTATAATTATTTCATATAAATCATATATATCCATAATATCCATCCTTATTACCATCCATATAAATCAGAAATGAAAAACGAATCACATCACTTCATGGAGGTGGTAGTCCACGTGTACACAAGAGCGACGTTATTGTCTTCCAAAGGATCGAAAGTTAAAAAGTTAGATATGATATTATAATTAAAAAATCATAATTATTTCATAAATATTATATATAAACATTAAACCCATAATTATACCCTTCTATAAAATATGGTGATGAAAAATGAATTGTATCGCTATGTGGAAACGGTAAACCATACATATGCACAAATGATACTTTCACTTCCCATTTGATGGGAAAGAGGGTGGGTAATGGTGGTTTCATAATAATAATAAAATTTTAATATATTGAGGTCACTTAATTTATTTTTTATGATAAATATCATATATTAATAGGAGATAAAAGAATAAGTAAAAAAGAGAGTGATTAGCTTAGGTGATTATCTCTTCTTTGAAAGAACTCTTTAAGTTCTCCTCTTACGAATCCTGGGATTGATATTTTGGGAATAAAAATAACTATATAACTTGAATAATGATATTTAAAAGATAATTTTTTAGGTTTTTTTGATCAATAAGGCCGAAATTGGTGAAATGAAGAGAAAGGAGGGGTACCCTTTTATGAGTGAGGGGAGGGGAACTCTTAGAATTTCTTAAAAGATTAAAATATAAAAAATTCATTCTCTATAAAAATAATTATAAATAGATATATATTTGTATATAATGTAGTATTTGGTTTAAATACCATAAAAAAAATAAAATTTTTATAGGTTTAAGTGCTTTTTTAAATCTTATCTTTCGGCTTAACGCCTTAGTTAACCTATTTTAACCTTAACTATAGTAACACCCTTTTCACTCTTAAATGATTATAATTTTAGTTATAAGATGAAAAATGGATCATAAGTTGAAAATATATTAAATTTTAGGCCATATATTATCCAAATATTTATATTTCAATATTTTTAGGATTTTTAAATAATTTAATAAAATATTATTTTCATAAAATATCATTAATGTCATTTTTGATACTATTCATTTAATTTGACTTTAGAGTCACCAAGATAAATATGTAATTAGAATATAATCCTTAAACAAAATAATAATATGTTATATTCATATATAAAATTAATGTAAAACTATAAATCACTTAAATTATATTACTTTTAATATTTTTAAAATAATTTATTTTATTTTTCTATTAATTGAAGAAATACCGTGTTGGTGTTTTGTAAATGTTTAAGGTAATTTTTAAATTACTAAAATTAGAATTAAATTACCATAATTAAAATAATTTAATTATTCTCAAAATATCCATTAATATTCATTAACAACTTTCTTTTGTCCCTATGCGAACACATAATAGATATTTAAAAGTAAGAGAGTGAAATTTTGTATTTTTCTTTAATTTAAATATTATATAGTCCATTTTCATGGAAATGTGTCCCTTAAAAAGTTAAATATAAACAATAAGGTTATAAGGATATAATTACCTTAATCCAATAAGAATTAAGATAAAAAAATGGTGACTTTAACATTTTTTGAAACCTAGGTTATCCTAATTTACCCTTTACCGAGGTGATAAATTTTACCATGGTTACTATTCATAATACTTAAAAATAAAAGGACCCTATTTACCAAATTTGAACCCCATGATCCTAAATATGGAATAAATTTTATTAAATTCAATTCATATAAAAGGTAGAAACTAATTTAAGATTAAAACACAAAACATAACAAAAAATAGTTTTTCCTAAAATATCTGTTTAAGTACAAAAATGTTTTTATACCAAATTCAGTAAAAAATTGATTCCAATGAACTTAATAGAAATAAGAATAATATAATAGATAAAATTTTAGTTTTAAATCATTTTAAAAAATGTAACTTTGTAAATACTTGAAACAAAAATACAATTTTTAATAAAAAACCTCATTTTCACTATCCATCGAAGAATCAATATTTTCAAAAAAATTTCAAAAATTTACTCTAAGTTAAATTTTGAATGGTGATTAAAAAAAAAATTTATTTATTAAAATATTTTTTCTAAAATTGGAAAAAATTAAATATAATATTTGTTCATGAAAATCAATAAAAATGATTTTTGATGGAAACATATTTTTGAATCATAATATAACTTTACTAATAATTAAATGTTTTTTCCTAAACAATTAATCAATAAATTTACATTGATGAGGACCTTAATATTTATTTCATCATGTGGTTATTTCAATTCATATCCACCAATTCAATAGCTTGGTTTTAACATTCATAACTAAATAATAATATTTCATGATAATTTAAGCTTGGTGTTGTGTTCCATATACATTATTGAACATAATGTTCTTATTTTAATATATCAATTTGTTACATTACTCCTTATACTAATTTAATGACTAGAACCCTTAGGAAACCCAATTTCCCTATAGACACGTGTTGTCCCCTCCCTGTGTCCCACCCACGCGTCCGAACGGGTCATCAGACTAATGACTATCCCCACATGCCATCACATATTCTTTTAGTGTGCTCTGTACTCACTTACACAAACCCTAGGAAACTTACCAGGAGGTCACCAATCCTTATCACTATTTTAATACAAACCTTTTTAATTGTGGATTTCTAATCAGGTAGGTTCTCGAAAATAAAGGTTCACCTTATTGACATGGTAAGTAACATTTAGCTTTTTAACCCTTTAACATTCTAGGGTATTGCACCAGAACTATAATTTTTCTCTTATTCTCCTAGGATATCAAACTACTATCCTATCCTAAGAATACTTGTAGATTCCCTTGGACCCATAAGGAATTTATGATGAATTAATGTGTCTTGGATCTCCAGAATCAATGAAAAGTCTCCATTTTATCACTTTCTTCTTAGATATTATCATCTTATCTCAAATGGAACATTGGATATAATATCTTATGGATATATTTATGATCTAAAATGTGTTTTTATGAGATATTGATTGTATCTATTGAAGGGATTAGGTTTCAAGGCCAGATCTTGAGGTTTTGTGTTCCATTCTTCGTTTTCTTCAACTATTGTGAGGTAGGTGGATTCTTTACCATTTTACTCGTTCTAGAAATTGAAAGATTTATGTTAAAATCATTCTCTTTTTCTTTATTGGAAAAATTTCCTGGTTTCAATACCTATATATTTGGCTTAAAATATTTCACATCCAAAGTTTGATAAATTACTTGAAAGAAAATGGTTTTCCAAAGAAATAGTTTTATTTGAGAACTTGGAATGTATGTTTAGCTTGAAGTCATGAAATTTGAAATGAAGGCACCTTGTTGGTTTAGACTTGGGGCTAGTGACAAAGTGGAACATGGTATTCCATCCAGTGATGACTTGGTTATGGGACGGGTCACCACTCATGAGTATTGGGATAGTCATTGGGCATGCATGGGTGTGTGAGCGTAGAATGTGGATGGGTATTCCAAGTGGAAATATTGAATGAAAAAATTTATTTAGTTCAATTGTTTTTCATAGATTATTTTATTATGGTAATTTTTTTTATATTAACACCTTATTTTATATAAATTTGAGCTAACTTGTTCCTGTTCCTAGCGACATGTGTTGGGAGGTCTTGGGGATTAACTACTGAGTTTTATTCTCACCTGCTTCTTGGGAACATGGGTGTGGTTGTAGATTTTTTATACTAAGATACAAGTAAAGGAAATGTGTTTTAATTCTCTAGTGATTCATCATGATACAGTGGACATGGCACTTGGAGTTAGAGCTTCGAGCTTGGTTGGGATGGTGCTTGGTTTGATTACACTTCAGTGTCTTTGAGTTATGTTTTCCTTACTGTTATAGTGATTTGATTCCTTTATATCACATATTACTATGATATTACATTCTATTTTTTCAGTTTTTCTGTACTACTTTACATACATAATATAGCATTTTTTATTTGTTTCACATTTTATAGGTTGTTCCAGTCCCTGGGTAATTCATCCCACAATGATCTTGTATTCCCATGTAACTTGTTTCTAATGTTTGGTGTATTAGGGAAGTCACCTATCCTTAGTATAACCACCACCTCTTACCAAGATAATGGGAGAGGGGAAAAAAGTTTCAAATGGTATCAGTATTGTTTGGTCCATTATCTTAGGATGGTAGTAAAGAGATAGGAGTGTTAGAACTTTAAATGTATATCATAAAAACACTTAGACAACCTTTCTATACTAAACTTCATGTTTCCAAGGTGGTTTGGGAAAAAAGTGTTCTAAGACACTTTTAGGAGTGTTTTCATCTCATCTCCATGGGTTTATCCAATGAAGATAGATTATCATGCATTATTAATGAGACTTCCCACAAGGAATGCATTCTTTATAATTTGTTTGATGATTTTTGGAAATCATTAATGATGATTTTCTCTTTTGGATGATTTAGAAATATTAACACTTATTTTGGAAAAAAATTACAGTTTTTTTATATGTTATGTTGTACATTTTATAGAATAGTTCTATTCAAACGATAGGGATTCCACACAAGGAAGGTGCTAAGAATGTGGTTTAACCTGGACCATAAGTAAATTAGTAACTCATATAGAGCATAGTCTAGGAATTTCAATCCATGGATAAGGGAAATCAAAATCCATAGCCACACCATGAAAATTCATCCATGGAATTTTAGAAAAAGAATACACTAATATTTGGGGGGAGATTCAAATCCAGAAAATGTGGAGGCATGGATAGGGAAGATAAATCAGATTTTCAATTTCTTGGGAATCATGGAGGATAAAAAAGTGAATCAATAGTTTATATTTTGTAGGATATTTCTTGGAAGTGGAGAGATATATTTTCTATAATAAACATGACATGGAATTGGAATGGTCAAGCTTTAGGGATTTGTTTAAAAAACAATTTTATTCCCACACATGAATCAATTTCCTGATATATTTCTTGATAATTTCTCTAGGTTTCCAACTGAAAGAGAAGTGGAACTTAAAATTGATCTCTTACTAGGGAACAATCCTATTTAACTTCTTCCATATAGGATATATCTAGTGGAATTAAGGGAAATTAAGGTTCATCTGTAAGAGTTAGAAAACAACAGATTCATTTGACTTAGCATGTCTCTATGGGCAACACCATTTTTTTCCCCGAAAGTAGATGTAACTCTTTCGATTTTTGTGAATTATAATAAGTTAAACTAGGTTACTATAAATAATCCATATCCCTTTCCATGAATTGATAGTTTTTTGTCAATTAATGGGATTAAAATGGTTCTTTAATATTTATTTATGATTAGGGAATCACCAACTTAGAATTTAGAAGGAGGATATTATTAACACATCTTTCCAGATTTTTTAGGGTCATTATGAATATGTGGCCATGCCCTTTAGTCTTATGAATACACCAACAATGTTTATAGAATTGATGAATAAAATATTTCTGATGTGTCTTAACTCCTTTTTGGTGGTATTAATTGATAATATTATGGTGTATTCTAGGACAAAGTTTGATCATGAACAACAAATGGGAATAATGTTGGGTATCTTGTAGCAACATTTCCTTTATGATAATATTTAAAATTGTGATTTATAGATACAATAGGTACATTTACTTAGCCAAGTAATTTTTGAAATAAGAGTCTCAGTAGATCCTAAAATGGTAGAAGTTTTTATCTCTTGAAAACCACCAAGTAACATCTTTGATATAGATAGTTTCCTCAACTTAGTAGGGTATTACTATCACTTTATTTTTAAATTTTCATGACTTGATTCTCTGATGAAATCTTTGAAATGGAAAGGAATTCATTTTCAATTAAGCAAAGAGTTGTATAAATGTTTTTAAGAACTTAAGGTTTAGGTTATATCATCAATTATCTATATGTTTCCAAAGTTAGGAAGAGGTTTTGTGGTCTATTTTGATGTATCCAGATCTGGTTTGGGAAGTGTTCTCATGTATGGAGATCTTGTTGTGGTGTATAGATCATGAAATTTACTGGTGCATGAGAAGAATTAGCTAACACATGATTTGAAATTATCTAATATAGTTCATTCCTTGAAAACAGGGAATAATTATCTATTTGGTTATATGTGACCTCTTTTCATAGATCATAAATCCTAGAAATGTAGATTTTCACAATGAGATTGAAATATAATACAATGAAGATGAATATAATACCATAATATGATTAACTTGTACTTGATTTATACAATAGGTAAAGGAAATTCTATGGCCAACACATAGATTAGGAATTCATATATTCAGTTTTCTAAATAAGATTTGGATTAGTGGAAGTTGATGATGGTCATAGATGATATGCTTTTGGATTGAGTTGATCAAGGTGATATTATAGTTTTCCTTTCAGTTCTTCTTATTTTTAATTTAATTGATAATGTTAAAGATAATAAAACACCTGATCCTGAATGTCAAACCATGAGGTAGAAACTTAATGATGGTGAGTATATTGAGGGATGTATGCTAGATGGGGTATCTGTGTTTTATTTTAGATATTAGATTGTGGTTCCTCCAAATTATCATGATTTTTTTTTCAACGTACCACCACTCAATATAGTTCATTCATCCTTGCATTGAGAAGATGTATAAAGTGATGAGAACACAATTTTTGTGGTTTGACATGAAAAGGAGGGTAAAAAAGTATGCCTCGAGGTGCCTCACCTATTACTAGGTCAATGTAGGGTACTAATGACCAAATAGTATGTTTCAATATTTACATATACCCATGTAAAAATGAGAGAAAATAACTATAGATTTTGTTACAGGTCTATCAAGAATGGTTTAGAAACATGATTTCATATGGGTTATTATAGATCATCTCACAAATTCAAATCACTTCATCCCTATTTGTGAATCTAATATAGTGGAGTAATTATCAAAACTCTATATTCAAGAAGTTTATAGTTTTACAGAATTCTAGTTTCAATTATGTCTGACTAGGACCCCAGGTTTACAACTTAATTTTGGAAATCTTTGAACCAAACCCTCAAAACCTAGTTGACCATAAATACAACTTATCATCCTCAAATGGATGACCAGTCCAAATTAAATATACAAGCATTAAAAGATATGATTATATATTTTGTTATTTATTTTGAAGGCTCATGAGAAGGTCATATACTAATAGAAGGGTTCTTATACAATAATAGTTATCAAGCCTAAATATTTATAGTTCCTTTTGAAGATTTGTATGGATTCAAATTGTAAGAACCTAGATCTTCCTTTTAGGTATGTTTTTCCTTTTTCTGGAGCTTTTGAGAAAAGAAGAGTTTGTGGAATTTTTTGAAGTACACGCCGTGTACTTTATGAGTACACGCCGTGTACTTTGTTGCCAAAGAAGGCCGTGTGCTGGCCGTGTCATGGCCACACACATGGTCGTGTGGGGTGACGTGGAGGCCACTTAAATAAGAGTATGGAAAAGGCGAGTACACGCCATGTACTCCAAAATTACATGCCACGTAATTTCTTTCTTTTCAATAAATGCACCGAGGTCACGTCTGACGGATAGAACCATCTTCTTTTAGGTTTCATTTGTCCAGGTGAAACCGTACAACTGAATATCTTTGATTAACCCTCGAGCCTCCATCCCCCCTCTAAATCAAACTCCGTTGGTTACGTTGGGATGGAATCCGTGAGTTCTCCCTTCTTATAGAGCATTTTTTTCCAATTCCTTATCTTTTCCAAGTTATCATGGGTTAAACGTTTTATACATTTTCATAGATCTGCAATGTTCTAAGAAGATTCAAGCCTCGTGGTTCAATTATATTGATCTTCTAACCCCAAGGTTGTTGGTTTTTTCCTTTATGTTCAAAGTCTTTGAGTATTATGGGCAAATTCCACCAATACCCTTGAAGGGGGTGTTGCGTGTTTACCATTTTACCCGTGCTATTTTCCTTCCATGCTTGTATAACTATAGAGGTTATTTGGATATGATTTGGTTTTATTGATACGTCTTAGATGTTCTGCTCATGCTTTGTTTTGTTTACAATCGTTTGGTCCTATTTATCCTATTGGTTGTTACCTGTTTTCCATGCCTTATGGTCGTAGGATGGAGTGTTGTTTTCAGACATGCTTGAGATGATGTAGACTTGTTAGCCAAGTAGTTCTATAGGTTTACTTTGGTCATATATAATTACTATGCATTGACCTACCCAGGGTGGTGAGAACCTAGTGCTATAGACTAAATGAGGATAGACTGAGTGAGCTTCCTCAAAGAGTCTTTGGATAGTATAGACTATAAGAGGATAGACCGAGTGAGCTTCCTCAGAGAGTCTTTGGACATTATAGACTATAGGGGGATAGACCGAGTGAGCTTCCTCAAAGAGTCTTTGAGCTTTATAGACTATAAGGGGATAGACCGAGTGAGCTTCCTTAGAGAGTCTTTGTTTTACTTGAATTACCTTGAACCACTCCAGGCTATAAGAGGAATTGACTGGGTCAGCTTCCTCAAAGAGTCTGTGAATGATCTGGGGCTATAAGAAGAATTGACTGAGTGAGCTTCCTCAGGGAGTCTCTTGACCTTGGGGCTATAAGGGGAATTGACTGTGTAATATTCCTCAGAGAGTCCCTGAATACCTTAGACTATAAGGGGAATTGACTGAGTGAGCTTCCTGAGAGATTCTTATAATTTTTGTATGACCAAACCAGAGGGGTTAGGCTGAGTGTACTGCCGAGAGGGTTGTTTGTATTTTCTTAGGTGGACCAGAGGGGATGGCTGTGAGTACTTCCCAGAGGGTTACCTATTGTGTTTAGCTGCCTGTTAGCTGCTGGTTGATATTGGAACTATAGATTGTTTACTGATGAGTTTCTTTCCTGTTTACTACTTTCTGTACTTTACCTACCATATATTCACTAACTGTTAGGCACAGATATTCAGGTGGTTGCCTAATGAGATTTAGTCTCACACCCTGTTTGGGCCATGCTTTTGGCCCCAAATAGATTATATTGCTGCAGGTATAGACAAGGGCAAGCGCCCTTCAACTTTAGGCACTTGACTTGATGTGGAGATGGAGAGCATGAGACCAAGCTTTGGATTGCGATACTGAGGAGTTGTTTATCTTTTATTTTGTAATTTTGTTCAATACTATTGTATTCATAATTGTGACTTGTTTGGATATTTTCCTAGACATATGTATCATGCATCATTTATATATGTGCTCTAGTTGTTTCTAACTTTTAGCCTTCTGCTGATTGATTTTGTATGGATTATTATTACTTCTGCTATTGTATCGTGTTTTTATTCCACTATGTACTATGCCAATGAGGGAATAGTTTCCCCACTATCACACCTAATTTCCTCGCTGTAAGTCAGCAACCTCTGGCATTTGGGGAAATGCGCTTGAGGCCCTGTGACCTACCGGGTACGGGGCGCCTCTGGGTGGCTTCCGGAACTGGGACGTTACAAAGTGGTATCAGAGGGATTCCTTCTCTTGACTTACTGTTTGGAGCCTATAGAGAGGGATATGATGTAATATGTACTTTTTAATAAGATGTGCCAAATATTAGCTAACCCGTGTACAGGGAAAAGCCAATCTACCTCGTTTATTGAATTTTCTTCTGGTTTTGCAAGTTTATGGTTGATCTGATTTTCCCTGATGGGTGACTCACATGTTTTGTGATATTACTGTTGATATTATTGGGGTTTCATTTCTATCACAACCCAATGATATGAGGGTATTCTATCTCATGAATCATATATAAACTTTCTAGAAATCACATGTCATGCATGTTTTCCATGCCATTTAGGGTGCATTAGCGATTGCATGTTGTTGTAATAGATGTTTTTAATAATATGCATGCTGTTGTGATATATGCTTGATAGAATACCTACTTTTATTAGGTATTGCTATATGTAAGGTCTTGTTTGAATGAATTCCAAATTTCAATTCTTGAGGTGTTATGGGCCCACATGAATCAGAACTTGGTGGATCATTGACTTGTTCCCTTATATATGACATGTATGAGATGCCAAGATTTGATTTGTAGGGAGTTTGGACCCTCATAGATCGGAATTTGTCACCTTAACGCTTGTTTTCTGTGTTTTCTGGGCTCCGGAGTAGTTTCTGAGGCTACTGCCTGAAAAATCCCAGAATACATAGCATGTACTTTATAAATACACACCGTGTAGTTTTTAACTGTGTCACTGACTGTGTGGGTAGGGACAAGGGTTTGTGAAAAATCTTTCAGTAACACGCCGTGTACGGTACGTACACGCTGTGTTGTAGTGACCATGTGTCTACCCGTGTGACTAATGACATAGATGGATGAAACTTCGACTATACACGCCATGCCCTGATTTCACATGACGTGGAGTGTAACCTAGGTACACAGTCATGTCACGAAGAACATGGGTCGGGGAAATCCTTCAAGTAGACACCGTGTACACATGGAGCACACTGTGTAGAGTAAACCGTGTAGCCGGCCGTGAAACTAACAACACGGGTCATTGAAACTTGTCTAGTACACATCGTGTGGTGTTTATACATGCCGTATAGGTTAGCCGTGAAAGGAGACTCAAGTAGGGGAATAGAGTTCAAGTACATGCCGTGTGTGGGGACAACACGTCGTGTGGTTGGGGCGTTACACGACCAGTTGTGGCAGAAGTCACTCCCATGTGAATGACTTAAAAGAACACGTCGCGTAGTGTTTATACACGCCATGTAGTCATGTTTTGTAAAACTTGATTACTTTCTTTCTCATGTTCCCTTTTTACACTCCTTGTTTTCAGTCCTTCATAATATTGACCTAAGGTGTGTGCTTGACCTTGGAGAGTCATTCCACCGAGAGGTCCTCCTATTGTGCCGGTCTTGGCACCAGCCGTCATTCTAGACACAGGTACTGATGCACAGTTCTGAGAGAGTTTTATAAGGTTCATGTAGAACTTCTGAGGAGATCAGAGTAGGCAGGATGCATCTTCCGGTAGCCAGGTGGTGTGCTACCAGTGTGGGAGAAGCGGGCATACTAGGCCTCAGTGCCATAGAGACCTGATGGAGTGACGATATTGCGGTAAGATGAGCCATCTTCTGCGTTTCTGTCAGATCTTCTCACCTGGAGCTGCTGGTAGGGGTTCTTCTATAACCCCGCGTTCAAGAGAAGCATCGCCAGTTTCTCACTAGTTTTGGAACTGGAGTTCTTCTGGCCGTTCTGGCTGAGGTGGAGGTCGCGACTGTGGTGGTCAGTCACTAGGCTACCAGCGATAGCAGAATGGATCAGCTCATAGTGGTCAGGCAGGGTCACAGGGCCGTGGAGCAGGCCAGAACTTTGCCGTGGAGTAGACCCATTAGAAACAGGATCCTGGCTCCTCTACAGTTCGAGGTACGATATTAGTAGCCTCCGTTTTATCTTCAAATATTTTTGTTACAGGGGCTTCCCATAGCTTTATATCTGTCGCTGTTGTGGAGGGTCTTGGTCTCTGCATCTTTTCTTCTACCGACATCTTGACACTAGAAACACCGTTAAGAACTAGGATAGCTAGTCTACGTCACTTCAAGGAGTTCCCTCTAGATGTTGGTGGGTGTCACTTTCTATGGGACCTGTATGTCCTAGAGATGACATGTTATGATGTCATTCTTAGAATGGACTGTTTATTTTCTTTCCAGGAAGTTTTTGATTACTATCACTGCAGGGTGAGTTTCATATCACTAGAGGGTGGATATTTTCTTCATAAGGGTGAGCGGGATGTCTAGTTGAGTAGAGCAGGTGCAAAGCATCTTGGGTTAGGAGGAGTTACAGCCCAGATTTCCAGTCTATATCTGGATGACCAGGGGACTTCACAATTGGACTTTCTTCTAGTAGTGGATCATTTAAAAGACATCATTCCAGAGGACTTTTCAGGTTTTCCTCCAGAGTGTGAGGTATACTTTCCTTTTGAGCTTGTGCCAGGGGCGGCACCGATGTCCATTCCTCCTTATAGGATGGCTACAACAGAGTTGTAGGAGCTCAAGAAACAGTCG
This sequence comes from Viscum album, assembly GCA_963277665.1. NCBI lineage: Eukaryota > Viridiplantae > Streptophyta > Magnoliopsida > Santalales > Viscaceae > Viscum > Viscum album. Next base: position 2,025,068,041 of record OY728131.1, read on the forward strand.
GAGGAGTTGCAGGCCAAGGGTTTCATCCAACCCAGTACTTCTCCTTGGGGTTCGCCTGTCCTATTTTCGAAGAATGAAGATGGTAACCTTAGGCTTTGCGTGTACTATCATAAGTTGAACTAGTTGACGGTCAAGAACCGATATCCCTTGCCGAGGATCGATGATCTCTTTGATCAACTTTGAGGAGCCTAGGTGTTCTCGAAAATTGATTTGAGATCTAGTTATCATCAGTTGCATGTTAGGACATCAGATATACCTCTTACATCCCTCAGAAGAAGGTATAATCTATACGAGTACTTGGTTATGTCTTTCGGTCTCACAAACACGCTTGCAGTTTTCATGGCACTGATGAACCGAGTGTTCCATCCATACTTGTATTCCTTCGTGGTGGTTTTCATGGATGATATTTTGGTGTACTCTCACACACGACACAACCATGCTACCCATATTGAGATCATTTTGAGTACACTAATGGAGCATCAATTATATTCTAATCTCTCAAAATGACACTTTTTGATGGATTAGATTCACTTCTTGGGTCATTTTATCTCATATATAGGAGTGTCATTAGACCCATATAAAGTGAGGGTAGTAGTTTCCTAGGAGTAGCCGAAGAACATCTTTGAGGTACGAAGTTTTATAGGGTTGGCTGGATACTACAAATGATTTATTCAGGACTTTTCATGCTTAGAAGAACCACTGACGGGTCTGACTAAGAAGGGTGCGAAGTTCTTGTGGTCAGATTCTTATGAGTCAGCCTTTCAGGAGCTGAAAAGAAGATTGACTTAAACCCCAATACTAGTCTTTCTAGATCCAGGAAAGAGCTATACTGTTTACTGAAATGCATCAGAAATCGGACTGGGAGCTGTGCTTATGCAGGGATATGGAGTCATTGCTTACGGGTCTCAGTAGTTAAGGCCACATGAGAAGAATTACCCGACACATGATCTGGAGTTGACAACTTTTGTTCATGCCTTATGCTGTTGGAGACATTATCTTATGGGAGATCACTTTGTGGTGTTCACCAACCACAAGAGTCTCAAGTACATCTTCACTCAGCGTGACTTGAATTTGAGATAGCGAAGGTGGGTTGAGTACCTTCAGTCTTTTGACTTTGAGTTTGCCTACACACCTAGGAATGGAAATGTTGTGGCTAAAGCACTGAGTAGGGGGACACAAATACAGGCAGTTTAGGAGGCCAACAGTGAGTGGAAGCTTATGGATTTGTTCTTTGAGATGCATTTGGAGGTGAATGACAGACAGGGGCATACTTTTCTATCTTTTGTAGATGTTACCTCTACACTTCTTGATCGGGTACGAATGAGGAAGTTATCAGATTCTAAAGGCCTAGTCCCACAGGAAAGTGTGTCAGGCAAGGATCCTATTATAGGGTGGACCATAGGTGAGGATGAGATCTTGCGTTTCCTGGGATGCGTGTGGGTGCCAGTAGAGATATGTGAGGAGTTAATGTGGGACTTTCATTCCTCAGTTTGGGTAGTTTATCCTGGAATCACCAACATGTACTGTGATCTACACCATCAGTATTGGTGGACATGTATGAAGAGAGACATTTCTGGTTTCATCTTGAGGTGTTCCCATTTTCATTAGGTGAAGGTGGAGAATCAGCGACCAGTAGGGATTCTGCAGCAGTTACCCATTTCTGAGTAGAAGTGGAACGACATCGCGATGGATTTCGTGACAGGGTTTCTGAGGTCTCCTCGAGGTAAAAATGCAGTATGGGTTATCATTGACAGACTCACGAAGGTTTCTCACTTATTTCCGATCAAGGAGACCTTTAATGTTGATGACCTGGGGCCATTTTACATCCGAGAGATTGTACGTCTGCATAGAATTTCGCACTCCATTGTTTCAGACAGGGATACACGTTTTACTTCTCAGGTCTGGCATGGTCTTCAGAAGGCTTTGGGTACACATGTACTTTTGAGCACAACATACCATCCCCAGATAGATGGCCAGTCCGAGCATACGATTTAGGTGCTTGAGTACATGCTCTGAGCAAGTATCTTGGATTTTGGAGGTTCTTGGGAGAAGCATGTACCTCTTGTAAAGTTTTCCTACAAAAATAGTTTCCATGAGACTATTCATATGGCACCTTACGAGGCTTTGTATAGTAGGCTATGTCGATCACCCTTATATTGGCTGGATGTAGGAGAGGCAACTATGCTGGGACCTTGTCTTGTCCAGGAGACCATAGAGCAGATAGAGTTGATTTGTAAGAGGATTGCTACTGCGCAGTCTCGTCAGAAATCTTATGCTGATAAGCGGAGATGACCTATGGAGTTCAAGGGTGGGGATCGGGTTTTCCTGCGTGTTGCACTGAGGTTGGGACACAGGAGGATCAGGATATAGGGTAAGCTTTCGCCGAGGTACGTCGGGCCATTTTAGGTGTTGGAGAGAGTTGGTCTAGTTGTCTATCGGTTGTAGTTACCTCAGAGGTACCGGGATATGCACGATGTCTTCCACATTTCTCAGCTTTGACGTTACTTTTTAGACCCGTCTCATGTCTTTCAACCTAAGGAGGTTGAGCTTGAAGCAGATGCATCGTTTGAGGAGCATCCTATCTGGATTGTCGATCGCAGTATGAAGGTCCTCCATGGCCGGTCTGTTCCTCTGGTACGGGTGCTATGGCAGCACGGGAGAGTACAGGATGAGACTTGGGAGAGGGAGGCCGATGTACGGTCGTAGTGGCCAGAGTTGTTTGAGGTTTCTTCTTCTACCCTATGCTAGGGAAATTCGGTGATGGATTTCTTTAAGGGGGGAAGTTTTTAAGAACTCGGATCTTCCTTTCAGGTATGTTTTTCCTTTTTTTGGAGTTTTTGAGAAGAGAGGATTTTCTGGAAATTTTTGAAGTACACACCATGTACTTTATGAGTATACCCCGCGTACTTTGTTGCGACAGAAGGCCGTGAGCTGGCCGTGTCATGGCCACACACACGGTCATGTGGGGTGATGTGGAGGTCGCTTAAAGTGGAGTATGGAAAAGGTTAGTACATGCCATGTAATCCAAAAGTACATGTCGTGTACTTTTTTTTTTCATTAAACGCACTGGGGTCGCGTTTGACGGATATAACGATCTTCTTTTAGGTTTCGTTCATCCGGGAGAAACCGTACAACCACGGATCTTCGACGAACCCCGAGCCTCCATTCGTCATCTAAATTGAACTTCGTCAGTTGCATTGGAATAACATTGGTGAGTTCTCCCTTCTTATAGAGAATTTTTTTCCAATTCCTCCTCTTTTACAAGTTATCATGGGTTGAACGTTTTATGAATTTTCGTAGATCTGTGACATTATAAGTAGATTCAAGACTCTTGGTTCAATTATATCGATATCCTAACCCCAAGGTAGGTGGTTTGTGCCTTTCTATTCAAAGTATTTGAGTATTATGTGCAAATTCCACCAATACCCTTGAACGAGGTGTTGCGTGTTTACCGTTTTACCCCTGCTGTTTTCCTGCCATGCTTGTATGCTTGTGTAGAGGTTATTTGGATATGATTTGGGTTGATTTCTACGTCTTGGATATTCTGCTCATGCTTTGTTCTATTTAAAACCATTTGGTCCTATTTAGCCTATTGGCTATTACCTGTTTTCCATGCCTTGTGGTCGTAGGATGGAGTGTTGTGTTCTAACATGTTTGAGATGTTGTAGACTAGTTAGCCAAGTAGTTCTATAGGTTTACTTTGGCCATATAGCATTACTATTCATTGACCTACCCGAGGCCGTGAGAACCTAGTGCTATAGAATAAAAGAGGATAGACCGAGTGAGCTTCCTCAGAGAGTCTTTGGATAGTATAGACTATAAGAGGATAGACTGAGTGAGCTTCCCCAGAGAGTAATTGAACATTATAGATTATAGGGGATAGACCGAGTGAGCTTCCTTAGAGAGTCTTTGAGCTTTATATACTATAAGGGGATAGACTGAGTGAGATTCCTCAGAGAGTATTTGTTTTACTTGAATTACCTTAAACCACTCCAGGCTATAAGAGGAATTGACCGTGTGAGCTTCCTCAGAGAGTTTGTGAATGACCTGGGGCTATAAGAGGTATTGAATGAGTGAGCTTCCTTAGAGAGTCTCTTGAACTTGGGGCTATAAGGGGAATTGACTGTGTGATCTTCCTTAGAGAGTCCCTGACTACCTTAGACTATAAGGGGAATTGACCGAGTGAGTTTCCTCAAAGAGTCTTATAATTTTCGTTTGACCAAACTAGAGGGGTTAGGATAAGTGTAATGCCCAGAGGGTTGTTGGTATTTTCTTAGGTAGGACCAGAGGGGATGAATGTGAGTACTTCCCAGAGGGTTACCTATTGTGTTTAGCTGCCTGTTAGCTACTGCTTGATATTGGAACTGTGGATTGTTTACTGCTGAGTTTCTTTCCTATTTACTGCTTTCTGTACTTTAACTACCATATATTCACTGACTGTTAGGCATAGATCTTTGGGTGGTTTCCTACTGGGATTTAGTCTCACACCCTGTTTGGGCCATGCTTTTGGTCCCAAATAGATTATATTGCTGCAGGTATAGACAAAGGAAAGCGCCCTTCAACTTCAGGTACTTGACTTTCTGTGGAGCAAGAGAGCATAGGACCAAGCTTTGGCTTGCGATTTTGAGGAGTTGTTTATCTTTTCTTTTGTACTTTGGTTCAGTACTGTTGTATTCAACATTGTGAATTGTTTGGATTTTTTCCTAGACATATGTATCATGCATCATTTATATATGTGCTCTAGTTGTTTCTTACTTTTATCCTTCTGATGATTGATTTTGTATGGATTATTACTACTTCTGCTATTGTATTGTGTTTCTCTTCTACTGTGTACTCTACCAATGTGGGCATAGTTTCCACACTATCACACCCAATGCCCTCACTGCTAGTCGGTAGCCTATTGAGTTTGGGGAAATGTACTTGAGGCCATGTGACCAACCGGGTACGGGGCGCCTCTGGGAGGCTTCCGGAACATAGACCTTACACACATGTTGTTATCCACTTTGTTAGGTGAAAATGGGTGAGACTTTACATATTATACCCATCCTTGTGCATGACACAGTAGGGAATATTTATATGATTAGAAATAGCATGTAAATGGCTCAGAGACATCATAAATCATATTTGGATCATTTTCATCGACCATTATCATTTGATATGGGTGATCATGTTTTATTGAGAGTTTCTATGAGGCTTGGGCATTATATTTTTTTTAAGTAGGGTAAATTTACTCCTTAATAAATTGCCTATTTTTTGGCACTATAATGAATTGGTGATGTGTATTATCAATTATATTTACCACCAAAAATTAACTATGTGCACAATGTATTTCATATGTAAAAATTAAAGAATTATCAACCTAATCCCAATGGGACCATGTTGATATTGATATAGACGCTATATTGATTCACCTGCCAATACAGATAGTGGATAGATAAGATAATTTTTTTACATGGAAAGAGTATTAGTTTGGTATTTATCTTTTGAAAAAATGGTCATATTTATAAGGATACATGGATATGTAAGAAAGAAATGTGGGAGCATTAGCTTGAATTTTCCAATGCATTAGAAACACCCAACTTTTCGAGGATAGAAAGACCAATGGTGGAAATAACGTAACACCTCTTACTTTAGTTATTTTACCATTATATTATGTATTTTAAAGTAATATAATATTTGGTTTCAGTTTCATGAGTTTTTGGATGGTTTTAGAGTGTTTTGGAAGGGTTTTTAATGGTGCATGGTTTGAGCATGGTTAGAGAAAATTATGAACTACCTCCAGGATACTCTGTAAGAGAATCTGGGATTTATCGGGTGGGCACATGGTTCATGAATGTGTTGGAAAAATGATGAATTTACCTAGGAAAAAATGTGTATAATGTGGAGTTTTGGATAATAACATGTGCACGGTTTTCAGATAGTTTTATAAACCGTGCAGCACAACTATGCGACTTCTTAGTGGATGACCAATAGCATGTTCATGGTTATAACATGGTTTTCCAAACTATGTAGCACAACCAAGAATCTATATAGTTTGTATATAGTATCATAACCATGGTCGACACATGATTTGTCAAACCATGTGTCCTAAAACTATGACATGAATTAAATTCTTTGATAATTATAGTTTAACTTTATTTTACACCTTGAAACTATCATTTTTATTCTATTCTATATAGTTCTCAAAATCATACCATATATTAAGAATCCTTAATGATTCCCTTTGACTCTCATGATGTTTTTTATAAATCCATGAGCTTTTGATCTCCTAAATCAATGATAAGTCTCTATTTTCTCTCTTTATTCTTAGATATTCTCATCATCTCTCACATGAAATGTTATATGTAATATATTAAGGGTATATATATGATATATGATCTTTTTTGATGAGATATTTATTGGATATATTTAATTAAATAGGTTTCAAGAATATATCTAGAGGTTTCATGTGTCTTTCATCATTTTCTTTAACTGTTATGAGGTAGGTGGATTCTCTCCCATTATACTCATTCTTAAACTTAAAGATTTGATGTTTAAATCAATCCATTTTTATTTTTTGTTAAAAATTATTTTTTTCAATACCTAAATATTTGGTTTGAAATGTTTAACAAAAATTATTTGATAATTTTCCTAAAAGAAAATAGTTTTCGAAATAAATGATTTTATTTGAGAACTAGGCAGGTTTGGTTGGTGTGAGTTTATGAAATTTTCATTGGAGGTTCCTTGTTAGTTTTAAATTGGGGCAGGTGTCAAAGTGGTATGTAGTATTCCATATGGTTCAAACTTGGTTATGGGATAGGTCACCGCACATGAGTATTAGGATTGTCATTGGGCATGCATGGGTGTGTGAGTGTGGAACATTGATGGGTATGCAAAGTGGAAAGATTGAATAAACACATTGATATAGTTCAATTTCTTTTCCTGAACTATTTTATTATGTTAAATAGTTTTGATATCCCCACCCTCTATTTTATATAAACATGAGATAATATGTTCTTTTTCTTAGTGGCACGTGTTGGAATGTCATAGGGATTACCTAAAAAGTTTTATACTCACCCCCATATTTGGATCTAAAGTGTGTTTGTAGTTGTTTTATATCAATATACATGTAAATGAAAGGTCTCTTACTTCTCTAGTGATGAATCATGATGTAGTGGGCATGAGACTTGAGTTGGAGCTTAGAGATTGGTTAGGATAGTGCTTGGGTTGATGTCACAAGGATGTATTTGAGTTATGTTTTACTTTTTGTGTCAGTGATATACTTCCTTTATACTATCATATACTTTGATATTACATTATGGTTTTGAGTTATATTGTATTAATTTATGTTCATCTTATAACATTGTTTGTATTTATTTAATATTCTGAAGGTTGTTCTAGTCTCAGAGAAAATCATCCCCCAACGATCTTGTATTCCCTTGTAACTTGTTTACAGCCTTTAGTGTCTTGGGGGTGTTACCTAAGTTAATTAAAACTACCAAACCTTTTCAATATAATGGGTGAGGGGTGGGATGATACAATATATATTATCATGCTATTATTATAGATAGAAACAATCCAGGCAGGGAGCCAGGGTGATAATTGAATTGAAGTATTTCTTTAATATGTTTATCTTTCTTTTAGGATCTTGTTCCCATGTTAGTAGGAACTGTGATCAACCTATTACTCTTATAATACTAATCAATGAAACAAAAAAATATACAAGAAAGTAAATCATGCACAAAACACATAGATTTTTCTTGATTCACTACAAAGGGATACATACAAGGGTCACAAACGAATGATGTGCCAATGATCTAGAATACACTAATCATCACTAGTTCTATGGATAAAAATATTTAGTCATGACCACTCCATTCTAGGCTCACCGACTTTATAATTTTCTAGGTTCAGTCACTCCAAACCAAAGGTGCACTACCCATTCTTCACTTCCGCACACTACTTATATGAATGATCTTCCATTGTTTATAAACTTCTAGGTCTCTTAAAAAGATTGAAAATATACTATTTTCCCCCTATTCAGCATAGGACCCTTCCTACACCATGGTTCCAATTTGATGCCCCTTTGAAGGCTCTATTAACTTAAAATGGATCTTTAATGCTTCCTATTCAAATATAACTATATTTTATAACTATTTCTTGACTGAATACTATTAATAGAAAAACTAAGTAACATAACCTCTATCGCATAAATTAGATAGTGTAATTCTAGGAAAACAACCCAAAGCACGATACCCCAAACATATAAACCCTGATGCATAAACCTTGGTGCGTAACCCTTGTGCTAAACCTGCTCCATGAAACTTGCATCTTGTGACCTGATTTTGTTATTCCACTTTTTGTGAGTCAAGTCACACAAATACATGCACAAGAATCTTATCTCATAACCTTGATCGTAGTCATGAATCCAAGGTCACATGATCCTAATTATATAACCACTTATCTTGGTCCCGATCACATAACTCTACTTTCTAATCATGGTTGGGTATGTCCAGTCACATGTATCTGGTTTTTTATCCTCAAGAACTAAAATTTTTATAGTGAGATACTTATGTTCCACCTATTCATGAGCCTCCTCACACACTCCACCTATGTGACTCCGTTCATGAATTCCAACACACCTCGTTCGGTCTCTCTTCTCCCCAAACATCTTCTCTGATTTAAATCTATCAAGCATGATAAAACACCCTTAATAACATGAAAAATTACCTATTTATAGATGATTTATACTAAATAAATCTCCAAAAAATGTTCAACTAATCATTCCACTGACCTATAAAACTTATTCACATCACCTAAATAGATGTCCTTCGATCACACAACTCTCTTGACATATGTGGTCCACACGAATTCTTTCACAAACATTTTTGGTCAAAAAACATAGTTGAGCATGAAATATCATGGTCATATGAAATCAAAATCATGGGTAATGTATCATCCTTTACAAATCTCACATGACCACATCATGTGATTCCTTCATTCATATGTAAATCTTGTGACTCCTCTACTGATATATATATATTTTACCTACGTCACATAAGATGACATTGCTTGAATAAAACACATCTGATCATTAACATAAATTGCACCATAAAACTTGATTGTGTAATCCAAAAAACCATATGTGATTCTATCTATCTCCATTGCATAATTAATTTATTAATATTCACTTACTTCATTCTCATGATCATACATGCTTTCATGACCTCTTTGCCTCGAACATCATAAATCCCTTCATGTGATCTGCATGACTCTTGCATGAATTCTTTATCCATATGTGATTCATAAAAACTTGATCATGTAATCCATTTGGAATTATTCAATCATTTTGAATAATATTACTTATTTTCTCACATGATCCTTTCACAATTACATGATTTACTTAAATTTTCCACCCAATTAATCAAGATCCATCACATAATCTATTTTAAATTATGTGATTAAGTAACCCTTAAGGGTTTATGTGAAAACCACTTATAGTCTCACACAATACTTTAATTAAACTTCATTTAATATATTCGTTCCATGATTTCACCTCATTTTCAGTTCATATTTAGGTAAAAAAAATTCTCCAGGTGAGATCAATCCCACACTAGAATCATTCTATTTCATTTATCTTCAAAATAATATAAATCATAGATATCATGTCTATCTCATAGAGATAATTTAATTTTTCCTGGTTTCTTCTAAATCAAATATTTCAATTTGTTTATACTCTTCTAATATTTTTATCACCACCATAACCTTTTCTAAATCATCCATTTTCACATCTCATCATCATACCACAATAGATTACACATCCTCCACCCATGCCTTAAAAATTAGCCACTACTCAACTCATACAACATGATACAATAATAGAAAACAAATATAATAACAAATATAGGTTTAGATCCAATATTCCAAACTTTGGATTTTGTTTTCAATACTATCATAAATACATCCTCTATCAGATATGCCAAATATTTCAAGAAAATGGATTTTATGATTTATGAAAACTTATTTTCCTCCCCCTTTGACATGAAAATTCAAAGGGACTTGTGAATCTAGATTTTACTGCCATACTTTACCCCCCTTAGGGGCTCATCAGATTTGTCTTTTATTTTGAATCCCCCTTTCTCATAGAGCTCCATAGGGTATTCATTAATCTAGATTTACTCCCTCTTAATCAATATTATCCATGCACCAAATATTTAAATAACTTCATAAAAATGTCAGGGAACATGGTACTCTATCAGTTATAATTTCACTCTCATATTTTCAGTAAGTAAAATTACCAGTTAGAATTTGTGTCATCAAGAAATCCTCTAAGCCTACCGAGTTTAAACCTAGTATAGGAAACAAGAGTTTAAGTAAAAAACAAAAATGAAATCCATATTAATCACTTAATTTAAATTATTCTAACAACTTATAATTTTATTTCCTTTTTAACCCACCATATGTTCTTAATCATAATTTCAAAAAATCATTATCAGATAATAAATAAACAAAAAATTGTGTGAGTCATGCCACATGTTAATACAACTAGAACCAATTGTTAAAAATAACCTCATGGTACCACTTGGTATGCGTGATCTTCAATTATTCATAGTACTCCTTTTTTAGATAAGGCTAAACAACCTAGAGTGTTTGTCACCAAATCTACCTAATTATCTACAACTTTGTACTGATATAGACCAATGATGAAAATTGGTGAGCTAATTTCAAATGTCAAATTACTCTTTAAAATGAAGATATCACTTATTAAAAATATTATTTCTATTCTAAGATATTATCGTTAAACTAAAAACAGTTAGTTGATACCACTTTTTTTATACAAAAATAGATATATAGAGGATATACGAATTTTTCTTCTTCTCCACCAATCTATCTTCAATTGGTGGTCCAATACTAGTTTATTTTGTTCTTGATACTAGTGGTTGAATATTTAAAATCATTTAGAACCACTAGATCTTTAAACATATATTTGACAACTCTTTAGCTTTAGATCAGTCTCTTCATATGTTTTTCCTCATTTTAATCAACATGTTACTTATAGATTATTATTTAAAGACCAGAGTGGTTGTATGAAACCTATTTTTGATTCTAATTCCATATATTAATTTCTAGTATTCTAATTCTTCATGTATTATTTATCTCTATTCATCTTATAGACTTGTATCCTTTTAGCACATACACACCCCATGGATTGTATCTCCCCCTTAAGACAACACCACTTTCAACATATATTAGAAACATTTAGATGCATGGGGATAGGGGTACCTCAATAATCCTCAAGTAGAGTATTGTGGTTGGTCATGATGGTTTAACCCTTTGCTTCCAACTTCTCTCCAAACCTTCACTGTACTGGTGCTTTATATGACACCACTTGCACAAATTTCTATGCATATAACTTATTTAAAAAAACCATTATTAGATTAGTTTTTTAATAACAAGCAAGAAAGACTCATTATTTTATACCTCATCCATCTTCCTTTCCAAATCCAACATATCATCGATATTATTAAACATTCTTTCCACACATGATCAATCATATTTTTATGTACAATTTCTACTAGAATCTTCTTTACGACTCTAGGATTAAATCCATGTGTAAAATTTTTCTTCATTAATGCACCACCTATTTTATAAAAATTATTCCTCCTCTATTGGAGGGATATTTTCATTACCTTCACTAATTTCCTAGTGGTATGATTTATGAATCCAGTAATATATTCTTCATTTGTTTTCCTTTTATCGTATATATGGATAACTCATCCTTTCTCACATAGGAAAAGTATTTCATTGAGCATACATTATTATTTCTCAAAACAAGAGTGTATTTTCCACTTTTATTCCATATTTGTTAACATTATTTATAATGGGGGTTTTGTGTGTGAAATATAGTAGGTTCTTGGTACACCTATAGTTGAGCTCTATGTTTTTCCTCTAATATTTTAATTCTATTTTATATTTTAACAAGTTTTATTCTAGTGTAAAATCATACCTTGTAAGTCATAGAGGTGTAGTTCCTCCTCATGAATTCATTTTTCTTCCTCCTACAACAATCCATTGCCATATATTCAAGGTTATTAAAAATAAAATATATCTTATTAAAAACTTACCTCATGTCATCATTTATCAACTGGGATGTCGGTGCATCTAGCATTTTTCTTCTAAAATTGACCCCTCAGGATTATAGACACATACTAAAGGTATTCACCACTTTCCCAAAAAAGTATAATTTCATGGATAATTTATTCTAAGAGTATTTAATTTTTGATTTTTCAGATACCTTCTACTTATTTCCATATTTAGCAATATTCTTCCTCCTGTTTTTTAATTTCAGACTCAAATACTTTCTTACTCCAATCATTGATGATTATATAGAGTAAACCTTCACCTTCTCTTTTATATTAGAAAAAATGATATTTGTCTTAAGATCTATAATCTTCTAGTCCTCCTTTAGTTGAGATTCTATATCCTTTAACCTATAACTTGCTTCATTTTTAAATTTTCTCCTCTATTCTAGCAGTGTCTTGAGAGTGGGAAATGTTTTCTTTAATTATTTCTCTCTAACCATATTTTTTTTTCTGATTTCTTAGTATAATTCATCAAGTAAAATTGCCTGTTCCTTCATTTTTACCCCATATTTATAATTTTAGTATTTAGGTCCACTTCAACTCTCTTAATCATATTATTTTCTATGCATATATCTTCAAGGATTTTATAATCCACTTCCTATATTATCTACCATTAATCCACCTTCTCTTTTAAATTTTGGATCTATTCTTGATCTCTACACACACTATCTCTAAATTTATGACCATACATCATTGACACTTATTTCTTGTTAGAGTTATCATTATATTTTAGTGTTTCATATTCACCATTAAATCCTCCAAATCTTTTTCTCTTAATTAGAGTAATCATTGATGGGGTATACAAGTATTCTTACTTTATAGATAGTAACTTCTTCCCCAAGTTACTCAATATTCTAATTTTGTTCTTCAATGATGGAATTTAAACTTTCAAAAACATTAAAGTATAATTCAATATTTAGTTTAATATTCGCTATTTCTTTTAAATTCACCAGACTAGATGATTGATCTTAAACTCCTTTTCAAGTCGGTCAATATCTGCTTTGATGTCATTTAAATGCTTTGAATATTTTTTCAAAAGACAACCAATATTTCAATTTATCTTTTTTTGAATATCTAATTCTTCAATAGAACCATAAATCTATACCATAAGGTCAAAAATACCCTCTAGTTCTTTTTTATCTAGGGAAAAATATGAATTTCTATATTTATAATAAATTTCTACAATATGGTTAGAATCAGATTAAATAGAATAATTATAATCATTCACCTCGATTTCAGTACATCATCTATCATGCATGTTTTTCTTATTCATTTTTCTTCTTAAATTTATCATAAGGAACTCTTCTATAATCATGTTTGATGGGTTCTCAACTTTACTGGTTTTCAACCCTCTTTTGAGTGAGTCATAAAACCTCATTTGCTTCTAATGTTTGTCCATAAGTAGTTTCCGAGTCTTTCACATTTCAAAAGAAGTTGCATAAAGAATGGTTTTATTATAAACTTCATTGCTTAAATATCTTTTTAGAATATTTTTTTATCCTTACCTATTCTCTTACCATGATTGGTTAGATATGTATCTTGAAGGATGCAATCCATAACCTCATTTTCATGAGTTTGGAGGAATATAATCATTTTGTTCTACCAACCACTGAAGTTAGTTCATCTAAAAAATGGAGACTTAATCATAGAATCCAAGAGAATAAAAAATCTAATATATATTATAAGGCTTAAAGCCAAGATATAACATTTTTAATGTCTCTTTTTTCCATGTAAATATTTAAAATATATCAAGTAATATTTTTGGAGTCAGGCACTGAGGCGAAACATGATTTAGAGGCCCAATGGGTCTATAATTGACCTTTCAAAAATATTAAATATATTAATATCATGCACATATAGTTTTCTTGAAATTGTAGAATAATTCCAAGATAGATTCTTGGATCAGAAATATGAGGCCTCTATTGAGTTTAGAGAGTGAGTTTTACCCTAGGTGTGACATAACATAAGTCAGCATCAGGAATTTGTAAAAAAATTTCCTCATGCACAAATAATAAATAAATATATTTATTTTATCATGTTTTGACACAAAAAACTTGAAATATTCTATAAATACACTATTATAACCAATTCATAGGTTTAGCTACATAACCCTAAGAATTAAGAGAGGGAATTGGAGGAGATCATTAAAAAATGAGAAAAAAGTAGATGATTAGATCTTATACACCAATGGAGTTCATGGATCTCACCAATTACAGTGATTCAAAATCATTATTAATTAGTGAATGATCCAAACTTGAGGTAGGATGTTTGATTTATGCTAATTTATCCCATTTGTTTCCTGTGTCAAAAGTGGATCAATTTCACCAACAATAATTGATTCACACATCGATGGTTTATTTTTTTTATGATTAATTTGATTATTGTTATTTAATTCATTTGTAATTATAATGGAAAAATATTAAGTACAACCTAAACAAGTTTTAAATTCATTCTTATCTTGTTTTTATTGGATTTATCCCCAATTTCTTCACACATTCATTGCAATCAATTTCTTGGGACCACTTTTTGATGAATACATGGTATTTGATCATTATGTGATCGATATCCGACACAAAGGATAAATAATGTGGGAGAAGTTCATGATATAGGATGAAATAAAGGTGCAAAATGATGGTGGATGAATGGGTTCAGATTTGGAAATTCCTAGTTGTGGTTTTGGCATTCTGGAGAGACGACGTGACAATAGACAAACTCCCACTTGTATTTGGAGCCCAGATTCCAGTCGATGGTGAGAGTGGGGCTTGGTTGAGGCTAGATCCAAGGATTTTTGGAATGATTGATGGTAAGAGTGGTTGATATAGTTACTATGAAAGTGTATGCTTGAAGAAACCAGAAAGATTTATAAATATTGAGTTACATGACGTGTAATCTAGAGACACACACCATGTGGGACCCATATATATGGAACTAGGGTTTCCATAGAAAATTAAATACTACACAATGTGTGAAACATGTCACAGGCCATGCATCCCATGGATAGAACCTCAGCATGTACTCTTGGAGTACTCAGTCATGTACATGGCTAGGAAAACAGGCACAACCTGGTACTCAGACATGGCCTGGTTCATGGGAATGACCCAAAGTACACGAACATGACCACGTATACACGAAAACATACTGAAGTACATGGGAACTATAAGATGACATGGGAAGAGTGTCGAATTACCTTTATACTCTATATACCTTGAAAGGACATGATATGTATTTGGATAACTATATACCATGTCATATGGTGAGACATGGGTAGACCAGGGGTTGGAAAGACATGTCACGTAACTTTAGTAATCACTGTGTACTCCCTCTGAGGATGTTTAGATCTCTTTGTTTCTTCAATGTAGACTATACTTAGTTGAATGGGATACCTTGGTCCTCTCCCATGAGGATACAATGAAATATTATACACTCAACATAGGACTGTGATCCTCACTATGGGTTTAGTGTCAGATAGATTTTGGTGCATCACTTTGTGGGACCAGGGTGGAATATTCTATTGTTACAAGGCAGGGTTCATGGTATTAATGTGACCACCATGCATAGGGTGTCAATACCCTATCTAGTAATTTTATCCAGTAGGGTTCGTGGTGTCCCCTAGTTTCCCTATGCATGATCCCCTACCTAGATGATGAGATCTCTAGAAATCTAATGAGTACATCGTGGCAAGGACAGATGAGAAAAAACTACCAAATGAGCATCGTTAGTGATAACATGGCTCATGGATTCGGTTATCCCAAAATAATTGTTACCTTGAATCCTCGAGTAGAATCCTATGGTTGGAAGTGTTGGTTAAGACCCCTTGATACCAATTGTTTGTTATGATTATATCTATGTTGATTATTTATATGCCTCTTATCTTGTTGAAATATCTTATATTGGGTTGACTACTACTGATGCTTTATGATTTTAGTGATTTTGGTGTGTCCTATTGGGTATTTTTATACTCACCCCTATATATTATTTTTCTACATATGTCATGTCTTACACAAACACCAGGCCTTTTGATGGTGTCTTAGGAGGGTTGGGAGCAGGTGGAGCATAGATTAGTCTAGACATACTGAGGTGTTTACTAAACATTGAATTTGATAGAAGTACCCTCCCTCTGAGAAACTTGGACTCTTTTAAAATTTTAGTGGGATTTTATTTATCCCAATAGAGTTTTCAATTCCTTATTGACATACAATGATTATAAGATTATATATGTATGCATGAATTAGTTTCAATTGTTCTTTATATTTCATCATTATATGGGCTTAGAGGTGTGCGTTTCCATATAGGTACTTAGGTTAATTCCTCCCATGTGTGAGATATACCTAATCAATATTAGTCTCCATACCCTATCCTATTAGAGGTGAGCTTGAGGTAGTCAAACTCAACTTATTTCTGGTTAAATGACTCCCAGTGGGTTGGGTTATGATAGAGTGTTATCAAATGGAGGTTCTACCTTGGGAATGAAGTTAGGAATTGCCCAGCTATGAGATTGGTTTGGGATTTATGGAAACAATGTTAAAGTGTTTTGAGTTCATATTTCATGCCAGGGTCTCTAGTGTTGGTATGGAAGATGAGGTAACCATTCATCAGGACTTTGATAACTTGCTTGTTGACTCGGTACATGAAGACACTGGTTACATGGAAAACATTGGTACATGGATCATATAGAAATGGGTTGTGGTTTCCATGTCCTTCTTGATTAATCTTTTCAGATATACTCTTTGACGATGGCATGTCCTGTTTATTTTAGGATGCCTCTATGAATAAAACCAACTAGTATTCTTGAATGTGATCATGAGGATGATATTCCAAGTGATAATACTTCAGTACAAGGTCATGTACATTAGGTGGTATATTCAGTTTGTTTTTAGTTATTCCACTATTCATAGAGCAGTAGTTAGAACTGGAAATATAGAATGATGATGCACACAGGTTTACTAAACTATATGAGTTTTAGAGGCAATAACCTCTGAGGTTTTGTGGTGATCCAGACCCCTAGGTATTTTAAGACTTTCTAGATATAGTCACCCAAGTTTTTCACCTCATGAGGACACCTAAATATCACATGGTGGTCCCAGTGAATAAACTTCTTCAGGGCTCCACCTGAAAATGCTATATTTTGGTGACCTAGTCACACAAAGAGAAAGATCTTTCCTTATCATACTTTGAGAATATCTTTAGGGAAGAGTTTTATCCAGCCATGTTGTGATCCATGTGTATCTAGGAGCTTCTGGATTTGTAGTAGAGAAGTATTAACATGGATTAATATTCTATGAGATTCAATGACCTCTTGAGATACTCTTTGAATATGGTTCAGGATTCATTCTTTAGATCATGGAATTTTGAGTAGGGAATTTTCCAAGATATCAAGGATAGAGTGATATATTTATACATTCCCACATATTCTAGAGTGGTTGAGCAAGAATTAGTAGTGGAGATATTATTGGAAGAGTAGACACTGATAGTGGGTGTTGTTAGTGGGAACCCAGTAGTTGAGACCTTGGTAGTAGGAAGCTGATATATTTATAGGGATCTGGGAGTGCAGATGCTTCAAGAGATGAACTTAGGATAGAGGATTGAAAATTAATGGATCTTAGGATGGCTCGAGTCAGCCAATGGAGTGGCAATACTTCTCATGTGATGGTTTGGGACATCTTTCTAGAGATTATCTAACCTTCCACATAGATGACATGAAGATAGTCAATAAACCGCCTAGATAGAGGAAGCAGTAGGATCAAGGATGTCTTTAGGTCAGAGAACATGGTAGAGGACCAGGTAGAATGTCTAGAGGAGATAGGTGATATGGAATATTTCCACCACCACCCCTAAGTAGTCCATTCCAGGCTTAGGGATATGATGGGAAGGGGTGAGGATAGTTACAGGTAGAAGAGTCCAATGAATTATAGGCTTTAGAGATGATTTGAGGTACAATCCATGTCTTCTCTAATTTAGCTACAATACTTATGGATGTGGGTGTGAGAAAATATTTTCTTTCCACTTCTCTAGTTAAAGACTTAGAGATTCTGATTGACCCCTAAGCTCGAACCTTATGCTTGGAGACTCCCATAAGCGACTCAGTGATCACACATCTTTTCCAAAAATGTGACATGAAACTTATAGGTGAGATATTCTTATGGGATATTTTTTTTTCAGTGATGATGCCTTATGATTTCATATTAGGTATGGAATGTATATCCATAGTTAATACATATATTGGTTGTTTCATGTAGAGGATGTAGTGTATCCATTATGATGGGATGAGGTTTTCCTTTATGGTTGAAAAGGAGGCCCCAAGGGATCAAGGAAGGCTCTTACATAGGAGGGTGTGTCCGATTAATCATAAATTGGATAGTAATACTCTTGGATCTATAGATGCTCTGGGAATTTAGATTCCTACTATAGTGGCAGAGTATGAGGAAATCTTTCCTAAATACATGTCACTCCTACCTCCTCGCTAAGTGATAGAATTTTGCATTTAATTATACCCTAGGATGACCATGATATTTGTGATAACACATCGAATGGTCCCATTAAGAATCAATAGTTGAGGGTGCAGCAGGAGGACTTGAAGAGGAAGGGATTTGTGAGGCCCAGTGTTTCCCCTTGGGCAACCCTGATGTTGTTCACTAATAAGTAAGATAGTATCTTGAGGTTATGTCTGGATTATCAGTTCCTGAACTAGGTGAACATAAATAATAATTAACCACTAACAAGTATTGATGGCCTATTTGATTATTTGAGAGGGGAGCTGGTTCTTGAAGATCGAACTCAGATTAGGCTATCACCAACTATGAGTACGGGATGAGGATATATCTATGACAAAATTCTGATGTCGATATAGTCACTATGAGAACTTAGTGATTCCTTTTTGTGTAAAAAAATGCCAAAAGTTTTCATGGGACTCATGAACTAGATGTTTTAGCCTTTCTTAAAAAAGTTTGTGTTGGTATTTATTGATGATATCCAAGCATACTCGATGTCTGATGAGAAGAATATGAGACACTTGAGGATGAACCTCGACATACTTTGAGAGCACCATCATTATAGGAATCTGTCAAATATTTAGTTTTGAATTTAGTTGCACCTTTTGGGACATTTCATCTTAGATGATGGTGTAGCATTGGACTCAATAAAGGTTGAGGAAGTGTGAGCTTAGGATCCACCCAAGATAATGATGGAGGTGTAGAGCTTTCTTAGGTTTTTTTCTAATAATAGAGATTTGTGTCCAATTTCTTTAGGATATTGACACCTATGAATTATTTGACTTGGAAAGGGAAAACATTCATGTGGACAAAGAGGTTCTAACATTATTTTTTAGAGTTAAGGTAGTGGTAGAATGTGATTGCATATGCAGAGGTAGAATGTGATTTCATATGAGTCTCGAGAATTGAGGCCACACAAGTAGAACTACACAACCCATGACCTTGATTGATTGCGATAGTCAACTCCCTAAAGTGTTTAAGAAAATACCTTATGGGTGAGCGGTTTATCTTATACTTTGATCACAACATTATCAAGTATATATTTTATCATAAGGATATTAACTTGAGATAGAGGTGATAGTTTGAGTTCCTATAGGATTATGAATTCAAGATATTCTATAATCCTAGGAAGGGGAACATGATGATTAATGCTCTCAGTAGGAGATCTTTACTATAGTTTTTTATTAGAGCTTCAGATCAGTTAGCCTCATTGCAGTTTCCCTTAATGTACAAGGATAATGATTCATATCTAAAGTCGATGGTTTTTACCCCATATATTCTATAGCATGTTAGGGAGGCTCAACAGGGAGATACCAACTACGAGACCTTATGTGCTAATATATCCACTAGACATGCTCCAGATGGATTTTCTAATGGCGGGGAGAACATCATCCTTTTTATAGAACATAAAATGGTGCCAAAGACATTATAGAAGGAGGTGATAAGTGAGTTTCATACACCCCCTTTAGTGGTACATCTTGGTGTTTCAAATATGTACTAGGATATTTAACATCTGTTTTGGTGTCCATGTATGAAGAAAGGCATAGTAGAGTTTGTCTCTTGATATCTCAATTGTCAGTAGGTAAAGAATAAAAACCCAGTTTTTGCAAGTTTAGATCAACCCCTTGAGGTTCTAGAGTGGAATTGGGATGGGATATGGACTTTGTGATGGAATTATCATGAATGTATAGAGGACACAAAAACAACTAGGTGATCATAGACTAAATCACCATGTCTGCCCACTTCCTAGTTATCCAAGAGAAGAGTTCAATATAGAACTTGGGATGCCTTTACATGCATGAGATGGTCCAACTCCATGGAGTTCCATAAAAAATTATTTCATACCATGATGATTGCTTCATGTCACGGTTATGTAGTAGATTATAGGTGTCCTTTGGTATTTTGTTGTGATTTTGCAAGGTGTTTCACCCCTAGATCGATGGCCATATTGGGGGGGGGGATCATTCTGGTTTTGGAGGAAAATATGTGAGATTTCATGTTGGACTTTGTCCATAGTTTAAAGGATCACCTACCCTTGGTGGAGTTTTCATTCAAAAACAATTACCGTTTCACTATCATTATGTCACTATTCAAGGATTTATATGGGTGACCCTACATGTCACCACTACATGGGACTAAACCAAGAGATTCAGAACTTATGGGATTAGAGTCCGTGCAAGCTATGAATGAAAAGGTTTAGGTCATCTATGAGTGGATGAGGATTTAATAGAGTCATTAGAAGTCCTATACATACTAATAATAAAGGCCTTTATATTTTGAGGGAGAAAATGTATTCCTGAAGGTCTCAACTCGATGTGGACTTTGGAGATTTGGTTGGGGTAGAAAATTATCTATGAGATTCACTGGCCTTTTCCAAATACTACATATGGTCAGTGAGGTGGCATACCACTTGGAACTACCACTGTAGTTAGACCAGGTACATAACATCTTCTACATGTTGAAGTTGAGGAGGTATGTGCATGACCCATCGTATGTTATTGATTGGGGAAATATGGACATAGAGGATAGAGATACCATTGTAGAGTACCTAGTGGATATCGAGGATTAGTAGAAGAATGTCCGCTATTAGTGAGTGATTCCTTTGGTGCATTTTTGGTGGTAACATGAGAATCTTTAGGAGAGAACCTAGGAGCAGGAGACCTATATGTGAGCTTAATACCCACATGTTTTTTAGTATTCCTTTTCACTTTTTGGGATGAAAATTCCTACGGTGGGGAGAATGTAATGTCTCTATTTTTTCCATATAAAGATTTAAAATATATATAATAATATTTTTAGAGCCAAGCATTGAGACAATGGGTGATTCCAAGGCTCGGTGATCCCATAATTTATATTTTAAAAATAATAAATATATTAATATCACATGAATTAATTTTTCCTAAAATAGTTGAATAACTTCAAAATAGAGGCTTGGATAATAAATATGAGGCCACTATTGAGTTCGAAGCATGGGTTTTACCCTAGGCATGACATATCCTATGTTGACATCAGGCGTTTTTAAAAAATATTCCATAGGAAAAAATAATAAATAAATAAATTTACTTATATATTTTATTATTTGTTAATGAAACGATCTAGAAATATTATATAAGCTTGTTTTATGACCAATTCATATGGTTAACCACATAATCCTGAGAATTGAGAGAAAACATTGGAGGAGATCATCGGAGAATGATAATGGATCGGAGGATCGGATCATCTATGCCAATGGAGTTCATAGATCTCTCCAAAAACTATGACATAGATTTTTTTTCCATCAGTGATTGTTCCAAACTTGAGGTAGGATGTCTTATTTATGTGGATTCATCCCATTTTTTTATCCTATGTCGAACACAGATCAATTACACTAAGGAGAATTTATTCATGCATCTACAATTGATTTATTTTATTGTTGATTTGATTATTTTTATGGAATTTAATTAGTCATTATAATGGAAATGGATTTAGGCCAACCTGAATAATGAATATTTTTCATTACGCTTGTTTTTTTCTTGTATTTCTCCCCTGTTTCTTTACACATTTATCATGGGAAATTTTTTTGTTCTGTGGTTCGATGAATACCCTATGTATGATCATTTCCTGACTGATCTTCGATGAAACTGATCAATAACATTGGTGCAGTTCATGATAATGGATGTGATCATGGTACGAGATGATAGTAGATGAACGAGTTTGGATTTAGAGATTCTTGGTTTCATCTCTTAGTGTTCGAGCGAAACAACACGATGACAGACGAAATCCCAATCATATTTGGTGGCTGGATTCTGGTAAGCGATGATGGAAGGGCTTAGTCGAGACCCGATATGGGGATTGTGAGAATTTTTATTGGCTATAGAGGTTGATCTGGTCATGGCATGAGTGTATGTGTGAAGAAACCATAGAGTTTTAGAAATATTGAGTTACACGGTATGGAATATGATGATACACAATGTGTGTGACCCCTAGCTATGACGCTAGGGTTTCTATAGAAAACTCAATACCACATGTCATGTGACATGTGTCACATGTCATGTAATTCATAGCTTATATCTAAGTATGTACTCTGGTATCATGCAAGAACATACATGACCAGACACATGGGCACGACCCGGTACTCGGACATTACCTAGTACCCGAGCGTGACCTAAAGTACACAGGCACTGCCACATATACACGAGCATGACCCGAAGTAAACTGGGATGGGAAAATGACATGGGAAGAGTTTAGACTAACCTCCACATTCCATGTACCCAAATAGGTTATGAATTTTTTTAGAGAATTACTTGTTGTGTGAAATGGTGAGTCACAGGTAGACCCATGGTTAGAAAGACACACCATGGACCCCTAGTACACATCATATACTCTATCTGAGGATGCTTTGTCCCTATATTTCTTTAGTGTAGACTAGGTTCAGTTGATTTTGATACCTTGATCCTCTCCCTTGAGGGTATAGTGTAACATTACATCCTTGATATAGGATTGTGATCCCCTCTATGGGTTTGGTATCACATAGATTTCGGTGTATCCCCTAGTGGGATTAGGGTGGAATTGTATATCGTTTCTGGGTGGGGTTATTGTTATCGTCATGACCACTATGCATAGGGAGTAAATCCTATATCTTGTAGGTTGATTCAGTAGGGTTTGCGGTGTCCCCCAATGGCCCTAGGTGTGATCCCATACCTCGATTAAAATATCTCTTGAGATATAGTGAATACATATTGGTGAGGACAGATGATCAAAACCCCTCAGACACATATTTTTAGTTATAGCATGGATCATGGGGTAGGTTCTCCTGGAATGATCAATACTTTGAATCCTTGAGAAGAATTATATAGAAGGAAGTGTTGGTTGAGTATCCTTAAGACTGGTTATATATTATGAGTATATATGGGTTGATTATTTCCATGTCGCTTACCTTGTTGACTTAACTTATGTTGGAAGAATACTCTTGAAACTTTATTATTAGTGATTTTGGTGTGTCATACTGGGTATTGTCATACTCATACATGCATGGGATTTTCCTGAACATACCATATCTTATGTATATGAACATCAATTTGACTGTGTCCAAAGAGGAATAAGAGTAGGAAGATCTTAGATTTTTCTTGATAGGCCAAGGTGTTTACCTGGTGTTACATTTGAGAAAAATACCCTCCTTATGATAAGGTTAGAAACTTTTTAGTCTTTGGTGGGATTATATTGGTCCCTTTATCACTTTTAGTACCTTATTATCATACTCTAATTGTGGGATAATAGATGTATTCATGAATTTGTTTATTTTTTACTTCACATTTTAGTATTGTATGGGCTTGTAGATGTGTGTGTACATAAAGAAACATAGGATAATGTCTCCTATGTGTGGGAAATTCCTACTCAATGCTGTTCTCTAGCTCCTTTCCTATTGGAGGTGGGCTTGGGGTAGTCACACTTAGCTTATTGCTAACCAGGATATCTGTAACACCCCGAACCTAGTTACCCAGAGTTGGTGCATTATTATATAACATTAGAATGATCACAAGGAAATCATGTCTCGAAAGACCGATCAATTTAGTATTATTGGAAACAAGATTCATACATAAGTTCAACTTTATAACTTGAAAAGAAATACAACACAAATTTATTCCCTTATAAACATACGAGCCTCCTAGATTATTCCAACAACTCACTAATAACTAACTTCTTCATATCCTGGGAAAATGAAACATAATAAAGGGGTGATCTCAAACACCGAGTAAGGGTAAGCAATACAGAGGAAGATAACATAAATATTAAGCATGGTGAATAATTGAAACCACATGCCTTTACCAATAATAAACATGAATACTTTTATGGAAGGAATATGATCTGAGTAAATAATGCCATAATAAAACATAATGATGGGTATTATACTAGTCTAATGACCACATGAACCATCAATATTATTTTCATAATGAGGGAATGTATAATTCCTAACATTCTGAAACATTTTGTCAAGGCCTCGGCCAAGACGTCTAAAAAATGATTAAGGCCTCGGCCAAAACCATATATCAAATTGGGAAAGGCCTCAAACAATTCCACGTCTAGTTGTCTCATGAGACCTACTAATGCATCGAGGAACTATAGTGGGCTCCATCCATCACTTACTAGGTCTAATACATTCCTCATATGAAAAGGTTGAAATATAACATAAACATTCCTATTAAAACTAGCATAAGAAATGTCAATACTTTAACCATAAACCATGAATGGTATAAAAATAGAACATACACAGTCAAACATATCACAAAACCTTCAATAAAATATAGAAGTTTTGTATCATAATAAATCAACTTCAAATAAACTTAAAATTCATCAAAGGATGTTGACATAGATGAAATCAAAACCTTTTTTTAGAGAAATATATCTTTCTATTTTGAAATCATTTAAGAGTCACAAAATTATAAAGAAAAAATTTATTTTGAAAATATTCTTATAATATTGTAAGGGGAGCTTTGAAGATTTTATAATGGTGGAAAATAGCCGCACCCACCGTATAAGTTAAAAAAACATTCTTACCTTAAATTTGTCGAAAAGGTAAAAAAGTACCTTGTTTGGAAAACAACAAAAAGATTTCTTTCAAAACATATAATGTAGAATAAGGGTATAAATTAATTTTACCCATTTTCTAGTAAATATTAAATTTTTTTTGAAATATATTTTTAAGAAGCATGGATGTGGATGATAAAGAGGTCCCATTAGATAATTACGTATAAACAACCTCAGATAATGAAGAGATTGTGAAATTAACGCTTACCTTGTACTTTTCCTTGGTCAAGGGTAGGTTAAACTCCTGTATAATGGTGAAATAATTGTTATTAAATTATACAAGAATAATATACATTAATATGATGTCATATATGTTCTTTTAACATTGCTTTGTTAATAATATCTTAGTATTATCGTCGTTTTGGGTGTTAACTGATTCGTTTTCCTTTATATGATTTGTTACATAAGTAATGTTTGTTATGGATAGGATGTATCTTATTCATATTCAGAATTATATTAAGTCTTTAAAAATTATTTTTAATCATCTAATGAAAATTAGTCTTGAATGGATACGATGGGGAATGAATCTCATCACGTTCGTGGAGACGGTACTCCATACGTACTCACGAGTGACAATATCATTATTTTGATATTAAAATAATATATAAATGGATGGTATATCATATATATAGAATCATTATCATGTTATATTTATTATTTACATCAATTACACATCATTATTATACCCATCCAAATAATAATGTATTGAATAAAAATTACACCACTACGTGGAGACGGTAAGCCGTACGTACACACGTATGGTGACATGTCATTCAAATGATAGATAGAATAATTAATATGGTTGTACCATATTTATATTAACATCACAGTATATAGAATATACTGGAGTAATTATTTTAGAATGGAAACAACAAAGAAAGAGGAAGTGGAAGAAGCAAAGAACTTGAAAGAAGTGATGAAATATTTACCTCTTCTTCGGGTTCTTCCTTTTGATTTGATCAAAAGGGATCCTTAGGTTGGATTTTTGATGAAAGGAAGGCCTCTAGGATGAAGATAGGACAATTGAGAGGGTATTTGGGTAGGTTTTTTCCGATCCAAATGGATTTGAAGGTGTGAATTAGAGAGAAGGGGGAGTTCCCTTTTATAAGAGGGGTGAGGGGCACCTTAGGAAAAGCTAGAAATATTATTTTATAATAAAATAATTTTAGGTTTATAATGGATAAAAAATAGATTATTTAAAGGATATTGTGGGTATAGGTCTAAAACCACTCAACCAATAGGTTTTAGACAGGTTTGGATCATTATATTAACTTTATCTTTTAGATTTAACTCTTAGTTAAATAGTTTGACATTTACCATGTCTCTTTGTATTTTTATATTATATGGTTAATAAACTTACTATATACTTCCAAGAGAACCCCAAGTGGTTCATTAATGATAAAAATATAATTATATTAGTATTTTTTCTGAACCTTATATCTTTAGTAATATAATATCAATTAATAATATAATATTTGTTTTAAAAACTCTTTTATGTCAATTTTGACACTATTTGGTATTTTGTTTTTTTAAATTCATAACAACATTATTACTTCCAAAAAAATTCATCTAACCAACCCTAATATGTCATATTGACCTAGAAAATTATTGGAATTCATAAAAAGTCTCAAATTACATTTATTTGTATATTTATAATGTCTATTATTTTAATCTTTCATTAATTAGGTAATTACTCCATCATCATTGTGTCATTAATATATTAAATTATTTAATTTCTAAAAAATATAAATAAAATAAAATTATGTAGGAAATATTTTTATATTTATAATTAATATTTATAGTCTAATTTATCTTATGTGTAACCCTTTATTAAAAATATTTTAGTTATTAAAATTTGATTTTAACTCTTTTAACTCTTCTTTGGATTAAATAATAATAAATGTCCTAATCTAATCCAAGTGGACCAAAGAGGTTCATATTTTATTCATAAGGTTGTTTTTGGTCGAATTAAACTTATCCAATATAATTAGGACATGTTTTATGGTAATAATAATATCATTTTTACCCTTAATTACCCTATTTACTTTTAATCGTGGTAAATAAAAGTAAAAAGTTACTATTCACTGAAAATTATTTTCATCTTATTGAACCACATTTTACTTACTAATATCAACTGTGTCACTCTGATTTTTGAAATTCAACTCACAGAAGAGGTAAAATTAAGCTTTATGTAAATTTGCAAATGCTCCTAGGAGGTGAGTAAAAGACGGTAAAATGTTCAATAAAATTTTTATATATCTAAAATTATTATAAACTGACTCCAATGAATCACATTGAACTTATATAGGTATTATGTATCTATTTTGACCTAAAATAAATTTAAATAAAATAAATAATTATTTATGTAACGCCCCAACCCCAGTTACCCAGAGTCGGTGCATTATTGCGTAACATTGACATGATCACAAAAGATCAAGTCTCAAAAGACCGATTAGTTTAATAGCCTTGGAAATACTAGATACATTCATAAGTCTTACATTGCATCATAATGTAAAACAAAACTACAACAACATCTTGTCTTCATATCCCCTCATACTATCCCTGCAGGTCATTCATAATATACTTCTTCACATCCTGGAAAAATTAAAGCATTGGAAGGGGTGAGCTCAGATGCTCAATAAGGATAACAATATAGTGGAAGCTTTCATAAATAAACATTAACATTTAAGGCAATGTATAACTAAAACAAAAGCATTTTAAACTTGAACTTCAGCATAATATGGAAAAAATAAAATGAAATAATTCCATTTGCTTATTCACATGGATATTCTACTAGTCGAATAATCACATGCAATATGAATAACGACTTTCATAATGATGGAATGTATAATTCCAGACTATCATAACCACGTAGCCAAGGCCTCGTGCCAAGACTACAAATAAGATTTTGTCAAGGCCTCGTGCCAAGACACTAGTTTGTCTCATGAGACCTACCGATGCATTGAGTAGCTATAGCGGGCTCCACCCGTCACTTATTAAGTCCAATGCATTCCTCATATGAACTGGTTTAAACTTATCATAAACCATAACATAATCATATCACATAAAACATGCATAAAGGAAACATAACATTTCCTCATTTCAATCACAAGATATCAATATAACACATTGATATAATAAAAACATTATCAAAACCATTTTAAATACCAAAATAAAAGAAAATTAAATCTTGGTATTTATTTTTCATTTAAAAAAAGTTATGGCGTGTAGAGGAAGCCGAAACTCAAATAATGGTCATGGCGGCAGAAAAGTCGTTGTCCCCATATACGTACGACAAATAAAAAATTCCCTTTTTTCTTTTAGTAAAATTCTTCGTATAAAAAAGATTCCTTTTGAATAAACGTAAAAGTCAAAGGGGTTTATACACCGTATAAAAGAAAGTTGTGTGTAAAATAAAATATGCCTCAATGAAAGGAGATTGAGATGAAGTCCTTACAAAGATAATTTTTTAAATAAAATAAACCAATTATGTGTATTCACTATAAGTACACAAAAAGGAAGTACAAATAAAAGATATTACATAATAATATCATGACATAATTTGAAATTAGGAGATTAACCCAAAGAATGGAAATTGGGTTAAGAAGTTCCCTTAGCTCGTGTCCGACTTGGCTCGATCATTCTTTAACCTCCTGATTAATAAACAAGAGTTAATTTATACTTGCTTAGGAAACCTTTTAAAGTTCATTATTCATCTTATATCACTTATTACCATGTTATGAACATTATTTAATTATTTAAGTTAATAACAGTCATTTTGTCGATCTTTGGTACTTGAGTCAAAAATAAACTTATTATAATTACAAGTTGTTAATGTGGTAAAATATCCATTATATCCAGAATTTTATTCATTATGTAGATATCATATATATCATATATATCCAGTATATACATTCATTTATAATATTGCATAAAATTTAGACGTAAGAAATCAAATGCACCGTTTATGGAGATGGTAAGCCGTATGTACGCATGAACGCTACTTTCATTTCTATTTCCTATTTAATGGAATGAAATCATAATGATTTAAAGGTGTATTATAATTACATTATAATATCATATATAATATCATTTACTCCATCCTTTATACGTCCCACATATGGCATTAACGATTCAAATCACTTTGAGGGGGCGGTAGTCCGCACTTCCTAAAATGAAATTATCGCGTTACCCATAATGGAAATCATAAAGGTATTACATAAATTATAAATACATAAGCATAAGGAAAACATAAAAATAATACATATATCA
Organism: Viscum album; assembly: GCA_963277665.1. Classification (NCBI taxonomy): domain Eukaryota; kingdom Viridiplantae; phylum Streptophyta; class Magnoliopsida; order Santalales; family Viscaceae; genus Viscum; species Viscum album. The sequence goes on from OY728131.1 coordinate 2,025,097,487, forward strand.
TATATGAAAATAGTGTCATCATAATGGCCACCATTAGAGGTGTTAAAAGAATATTGAACAATCATCGTTTCGTGAGGCAGTATTTCGCCACCCACAGAAACAATATGTTCTTTAACCATTGGACGGAGGTGTGTGTAAGTGTAAATAAAATAATTATCATAAAAACATCCTAGTATATTTTATATATTGGTGTTGTTACAAAATAAAGTAATAAAAATATTTTAAGGGGTTGGAGAAGAAAAATAAAACAAAATAACATAAGAGAAGACATTACCTTAAAATCAGGTAACTCTTTTTTATTTGAGCCAAAGGCTTCCTTGGGAAGACTTCTGCCCAAAGTGAGGCTTCTAGGAGAAATAGAGGGAATTTTAGAGAGTATTTTGGAAGAGTTTATCCGAGCCAAATGGCTTTGATGGTGCGAATAAGGTGGTAGAGGTGGGGGCCTTTTATAAGAGGAGAGGAGGGACACTCTTGGAAAGTCATAAAATGTTACATTATTATTAAATGATTTTCGGATTTTAAAGGTCCCAAAATGATATATTTCGAGGATAAGGTGATAAGGGTTCTAAATATACTCATCCAATAGGTTTTTGACATCTGTAAGTCTTAGATTTTACATTATCTTTTCATTTTATTTAAATCGTTAATTAATGAGGTAATCGCTGCATCATCATGGTGTCATAAAAAATTTAATTTATTTAATGTATAAAAATTATAAAAAAAATATAATTATGTAGTAAATATTTTTATATTTACAATTAATATTTATAATCTAAAATTTAACTTATATAACCCCATGTAATAATTGTTTTAGTAAAACAACACATGTTTGTGACAATTTTATTTTTACTTTAAATAAAAAGTTATTAATGTTATTTTCTTACCCAAGTGGCTCCATGGGGTCCCCAAGTTGACCCATGGATTGTATTGGTCGGCCATGACTCATCCAATAAGTGTAGGAAAAGTTTCAATATATTTTCATATTTTTATAATATCATTTTTACCTTAAATTTCACTAATTACCTTTAATCGCGATTAATAAAACTTAAAAGTTACTATTCACCAAAAAATTATTTTAATCCCATTGAACAAAATTTTACTTCCTAATGACAAAAATTTATGTCGGATTTTTGAAAATCAAATCACAGAAGTGGTAATGTTTCATTTACACGAAAAATTAGTTTTTAAACTACCACTTAGTGGTTTCACTATTCATCAAAAATTGAAATTTTTCAGAAAAATACCAAAAATTCACCCTAAGATATAATTGATATTCTGAATTCAAAAATTATGTCTATTTTAAAAAATTCGAAACATATAAGTTTCATTAATTAATTTTATAATTAATTCCCGCTGTCAAAACAAATAGCATGTTTTTAAGAAACAATATTAATCAAAATATTGACAATTGTTTATGTCCAATTTCAAAGTGAAATTAATTCTAATGACCACCATTGGATAAAATGGTAAAATTATATTGTAATTATACTTTAAAACCACTCAATAGTATAATTTATCACTATAAATTATCTTGATTAAAAAAGTTTTTTTTAAGTATTTTTTTACTATTCATGGAAAATTGGAAGTTCTCAGAAAAATACCAAAATTTCAACATAGGCTAATTTAGATATTCCGAATCCAAAAATGAAGTCCATTCTGAAATATAAATTTTATGTAATTTCAAAAAGTGGGTATTAATATTCATAACTGCTACTTTGATTGGTCGCGATGTGTTAGAACTCTAGGTTGCGTACAACACATGCTGCTCTATTATTCAAAGAGAAGCGTACCATTGAATCTTGGGTTGTAACAATTTAAATAAAAAATCGGTTTTAAAATATAACTTAGTGTTTTCACTATTCATCAAGAATTGAAAGTTTTCATAAAAATTCCAAAAATTCACCCTAAGCTAATTTCGACATTCTGAATCCAAAAATGAAGTCCATTTTGATAGATAAAATTTATAAAATTTCAAAAAGTGGGTATTACTATTCACAACAACTAGTTTGATTGGTTATGGTGTGTTAGAACTTGAAGTTGCGTACAACACACGCTATTGTATTATTCAAAGAGAAGCGTACTATGGAAGCTAGGGGTGTTACAAGGTCCCTGGTGGGTTGGATCATGACAATATTTATGTTATGATACCACTTGTTGCAACTAGAAACACCCTAAGATGGGGGAGGGGATGATTTAGGGATGGTTGAATTAAATTTTTTCTTTAATTGGTTGATCTTTCTTTTAGGATTTTGTTCCCACATTGGTAGAAAATTTGTTCAGCCTGTTACTCCTATAAACTCAATCACTAAAATAAAGAAAAATACATAGGAAAGTAATGCATGCACAAAACACATAGTTTTTACTTAATTCACCACAAAGGGATATATGTAAGGAGTACACATTGATGATGTGTAAATGTGTTATAATATAATAATCACTACAAAAAACAGGGTTATTAGAAGGGGTTTTCTAGAGGCGGTTATGCACAACCCCCACTAGATTCATTTTCTGTATAATTTTAGGGGTTTATGCACAATCCTCTATAATCATCGAATTTGGAGAGGGTTATGAACCCTCGCTAATTTCATTTTCTATATAAATTAGAATGGGATATGTGTGACCCTCTCTAATCATCAAATTTAGAGGGGGTTAAGAACCCTATATAATGTCTTAAATTAGAGGGGGTTTAAAACCTCCTCTAATGTCTTTAAATTAGAGGGGTTTCAAAACCCCCTCTAATGTCATTAAATTAGAGGTGGGTTCAAAACCCACTATAATGTCTTAAATTTGAGGGGTTTGAAAACCCCCTCTAATGTTTTAAATTAGAGGGGGTTCAAAACCACCTCTAATCTCTTAAATTAGATGGGGTTCAAAACCCCCTCTAATGTCTTTAAATCAGAGGGGGTTCAAAACCCACTCTAATGTCCTTAAATTATAGGGGGTTAAAAACCCCCTCTAATTTAAGAGATTAGAGGGGGTTGTGAACCCCCACTATTTAAAAAAACAAAAAACAAAATTCATAATATATATATATATATAAAATTAAAAAACTATATATAAATGTATTTAAAAATATCATTTAAACTTATTATATAGAATATTTATATATGCTTGTATTTAATTGTATTTATATGTTTACATAAATATAATTTTATAATTTTATGTACATTAATATATATATTTGTATAAATTGTATTTTATATAATATTAATTATATATAATACAAAAGCATAAACATATTATATTAATATATACATATATATAATTTATATAAAAAATATATCATATAAAAACCCAAGCTTGTAGTTTTTATAATTTATATTACAATAATAATATATATATTTTAAAATAATATGTTTATGCTTTTATATTATATATAATTAATATTATATGATATATAATTTATACAAATAAATATATATTAATGTACACAATATTATATAAATATATTTATTGAAATACATATATATTAATGTACATGTTATTATACAATTATATTTATTAAAATACATAAATATTAATGTGCATAATAATAAATATATGTATTGAAATAAATTATATAAATATTTGTATAAATTGTATGTCTTATATCACTATATAAATATCTATATAAATTTTGTTTCGTATATAATATTTTGTATAAAATTTATTTCATTTAATATTAATTATATATAATATAAATATTGGTATAAATTGGATTTCATATATATATGTATTTTATATAATATTAATTATATATTAATTATATATAATATTATACAATTTATACAAATAAATATATATTAATGTACATAAAAATACATATATGTATTGGAATACATTATATAAATATTTTTTTAAAAGACATTATATAAATATATTAAATAAATAATTTATATATATTATTTAAATATGTATTTAAGTATATAAATAATTTACATAAATATATTTATAAATATATAAATATATGTGTATATACGTAACATAAATAGAATTATATAATATATTTACTAAAATGTATGTAAATACACATATAAAACATATAGTTTATATACATGTAAAAATTGAATATAATATAAATGTATTATAATTTAAATAAATAAATGAATAATATAAAAAATCTATATATGAATTTTTATAAATATACATATAGGTTATATATTTGTAGGTATTTAAATATTTATTCCAATGATATTTATGTAAATTAGTCTACTAATATATATAAATATGATAATGTGTTTAAATAAAGTAATAAAATTTATGCACTAGGGCTTGATGATTTTGGTCGTGTGTTTGATCCATGATAGGAATTTTTTTTACAAGTCATGTGCTAGAATGGAATTGGAGGCCGGGTCGCGGGTCTTTCTAACTGGAGGGAGCTTCGTTAATAGGAGGCTAGAGTGTCTGGTGGTGCTAATTGGAGGGAGGCAGGCCGACCCACTAAAGGGTGGCAAGTCGGGTGGTGCTAACTGGAGGGGCCCTGGGTGGCAATAATTAGAGGGAGTCCGAGATGATAAATTAGCGGGAGGAGGGATATTGGAAAACACGACAAGGGGTTGGGCCAACCATATTAAAAAAATAAAAAAAATGAGAAGCTTTAGGGGTGGTTTTCAAAACCTCCCTTAAAGTAATAAAAATTAGGGGCGGTTCAGACTGCCCTTAAAGCCCTCAATTAGAGGCTGTTTCAGTTATAACCACCTCTAATACCAAGGGTTTTTGGAAAAGTTATGTCAAAATTAGAGGAGGTTTAAACCCCCTCTAATTTAACCCCTACTAAAGTCAACATGAATTTACCAATGCTTCCTCAAAACTACCTCTAATGACAGTAAGAGGGTGAATTAGTGGCGGTTCCTCATAACCACTGCTAATGACTTTATAAGGGGTTATAAACCTTTCTAAATTGAAAATTAACCCCCTCTAAACTTTTTTTGTAGTAAGTCTTCACTAATTCCATGGATACAAAGTTTCATTCATGTCCTCTCTATGCCTGGATCATTGCCTTTACAATGTTTTGGGCTTAACCACACCTTACCCAAGGTACACTACCTCTTATTCACTTCCACAAACTTCTTATTTAAAGGATCTTCCATGGTTTATAGACTTGTAGGAATCTTAAATAGATTTTAAAAATACTATTTTTATCTATTCAACATGATACCCCGCTTGCATCATGGTTTCAGTTTGATACTCATTTGAATGCTCTATTTACTTTATATGAATGTTTAATGCTTCCTGTTTGTTTATAATTATTTTTGTTCAACTATTTTCTGACTGAGTACTATTTTTATAAAAACTATATCAAATAACCTCCATCACATAACTCAGATTACGTAACCTTGGGCACACAACCCCAAGCATAAGACCCTGAACATATAACCCTTGATGTGTAAACCTTATCTCAAAACCCCAATGCTAGACCTACTCTGTGAAAACTACATCACATGGCCTACTTCTATTTTTCTCCATTGTGTGAGTGAAATTGCATAACCACTAGTTTGAGAATTATGTCACATAACCTTTATCATGGTCGTGAATCCTAGGCCACGTGATACTGACCACATAACCACTTTGCTTAATCCTAATCATGTAACCCCTCTTTCTAATCATGACCACATATCTCTATTTGCATGGCTAAGATTACTTATCCTTGAGAACTAAACTCTTAATTACGAGTTTCTTATGCACTACCCTTTTGTGATCCTCCTTACATGCTCCACATCTATGAACCCGATCATGAATCCCAATGTTCCTCATTCAACCTCCATTCTCACCAAACTTATCCTCTAGATGAAATCTATTAATAATGACCAAGCACCCTTAATGGAATGAAAAGTTTCCTATTTATATATGGTTTACACTAATTTAATCTCCAAAAAACATGGTTAACCATTCATTCCAATAACCTACAAAAATTATGCACATCGCTTAAATAGACTAACTTCAATTGCATGACTCACTTAACATATGTGGGCTATGTGACTTCCTTCACAAACCTCCTCCATCAAAAACTCATACAAGAATGAAATCAAATGATTGAGTGAAATTACCATCATGGAAAATGAATCTTTATATACATGTTTTTCTTGACCATGTCTCTTTATTCCTTTATTCATATGTGAATCATGTAACTCCTCTACAGATACCTGGATTCCCATCATCGCATAAGCCGACATCTCTTGAAGACACCACCTTTAACTGAAAACCTAACTTGAACCAAAATCCTTTATCATATAACCCAACAAAACATATGTGGTTAAATCTCCTTCCATAACATGGTTCCTTTATGAATATACACTCACCTTATTCTCATGACATTACACTGTTGTGTGACCACTTTTCCATAGACAACCCAAATACCTTCATGTGATTCACATCAATGTATTTTGTGAATTATTTATACATATGTGATTCATCTAAACTATATTTCCTTATCCTTTTAGACTTATGTGGTCATGTGATCCAATAGGACTTACGTGATCACATGAACCTTTCATGATTGTGTACTCCACCTAACTCCCCCACATGATTCATCATGCTTCATCAAGTAATCCTTTTAAACTTATGTGATCGAGTGAACCTTAAGGGTTTTGTTGGTTAGAGAAAGATGGAAATAGAGGGGAGGGGGGGGGGGAGGTTAATTGACCTTTTAAAAATTAAAGAAGAAGGAAATGGTAAATTAGAATTTAAATGACTTTTAAATGATAAAGTAATAATTTAAATAAAGATATATATTTATAAATTCAATACATATTATAAAATTAATTTCAATATTAATTTATCAATTATGCACTATAGAAAATGTACTTTTTATAATTTATGAAATTATGAATATTTAATTTGAATGATTCGATGCATAAATTGAAAGATAAAAAACACAGTTTGATAAAGGAGTTAAATAGTTACTTGGTGTGAGCCCCGAATCACCATATCCTTGAGTTGATAAGTTTATGTTATTTATCCATTAATCAAGAAACTAATATCTCATTATTATGGTTATTAGAACCCTCTTGAGCTTCACCGATATCCAATGAACTCAACCCTCACTTTTTTCAGTGGGGATCATACATTATAGAAGGAGATGAGAAGAATAACATTTGATTGGAATAATCCTATTTCAATTCTACTCCCTAGTCTCTCAAAAGGATGTATACAATTTTGATATGAGATATTGAAAGAATATGTAGGAAAAGAGATCCTTTTATATTTTGGAACAATCAGATATTGTCTTTTTTTAGAGAACTTTAAGATCACTATAGATTCAACATGAGAGTGTCATTGAATCGATCAAAGAGATTTTTCACAAGTTCATTGATTAGATCCAAGTCACCTTGGGCCTCTATTTATATGCTTCATAGGAGAAGGAGGTGTCTAGGGTCGAGCCAAATATTTAATGTCCTAGGTAAAATCATTTAAGACCTCCAATTAACACATCTTGATTGTTTTGGATTGAAGCCACCGGTTAGCTGGATGATCTCACCAGCTAGCCAGTGAGACACCTAGGTATCACTGGGTATTTCCTAATTCCACCAGCTTGCCAGTACACCTATTACTACTTCATTTGAATATCTTAAAGCAATAATTAATACTTTTCCAAGACTTTAACAATGTTATCAACATTTCTTTTAATATACTATAAAAACTTCATCAATTATATAAATTAAAATAATTAAAGGAAAATTAAAGTGACTAAAATTCACTAAATTGAAAAATATTAGAAATATAATATATTGTTTTTTATCATAAAAACTCCATAAGAGAGAGCGATAAATCCATATACACCTTTTTTATGAATACAAAAACTTAAAATAAAAAGTTATATCAAGTGAAAATCAATATTGAAAAAATAACAATGTATTAAAGATATCAAAATATACCCGATATTTAAATAATATTTTCAATATGCACAAGTAGTAAATAAAACAAACATTAAAAATTTCAAACAAGAGTAAAACTTTCAACTCAAAATTTAATGACTCACCCTTTTTAAAATAATGAATCAATAATACATATTTGAATAAATTACTCCAACAATTTACTCCCCATTTAAATTTCAAAAATTCTCCCCCTTTAAGGTTAAAAAATTCTCCTACAAAAAATCCCCCTTAAAAAATTCTCCCTTTTGTGATTATCAAAAATAAAATATGGTAAGGAAATAGAAATTTTAAAAGGAAATATCTGGTAAAAAATTAAAGAGATATTTTGAAAAATATTATGAAAAAAACAAATAGAGATTAAGAAGGAGTTCTATCAGTAAAGAGATTTTGAAAACGAGAAGTAAAAAAGAAAGATTTTGAAAAAATCTCTTGGCTTAAAAACTGCCCTTAATATAAAAATTAGAGAGAGAGAGAGAGGTAAATTTAAAAGAATATTTTTAAAAAATAGATTTAGAAAGGATAAAGAAAATGGAAATAAAATAGAGAAATAAGAAGGAGATATAAAATGAAAGGAATAAGTAAAATAAGAGAAAATATAGAGAAAAATATAAAAGAATAAAAACAATAGAAAATATAGAACAAAAAGAAAAGAATAAAAGAAGAAAAAGATAAATAAAATTGGTAAAAAACTATGTCAAGACACTAATTCCCTTAAAGAGTATATTTACCACCATTTAAGGATTACTTCATAGAAATAGATTTTAAAAAAGGTCATTTGGATGTGAAATCATTCCTAAAAAGCATCCTTTGATGTTCATTTTTCCAAATACAAATCAAAAAAATTATTAAATATTCTAGAATAAATATAATTTTTACTCATTATTAATCTACCTTTAAGAGAGATAAATACATTTTTTGGAAAATATGTAGAGAATATATATAATTGAGATATAGGGATCACAACTAAAAGAAATATGGGAAAACAAAGAATATAAAGATAAATCAATATTTTAAAATAAAATTTTAAAAATATAATTCAAGTTTTACTTATTAAAATGGAAATAATCACACTCATACCATTCCTAATTCACCTTTAATAAAATTGAAACGATCACGAGTAAGATTTTTAGTGAAAATATCAGTAAGTTTACATTAAATCCTAACAAATTGCAATAAGATATCACCTGTTTGGAAGTTATATCTTATGATATAGTGCCTAAGGTAGATATTTTTAGTGAGAGAGTTTTGTATAGGATTTTTTGAAAGATTAATGGCACTAGTGTTATTAAATATAAAAGGGATATTGTCATATATAAGCCCAATGTCAAAGAGAGTGTGGTTCATCCATAGTATTTGGGTGTAATAAACCCAAGTGACTATGTTTTCTTCTTCGAGTGTATAAATATGATTTTTTATTCTTACTACTTCGTGAGATCAGGGATATTTCAAGTAGGTGGAAAGTCCCATTTTCAATTTCCTTTCTAGTTGAAATTCTCAAAAATTAGCATAGAAAAAACTAGTTAATTAATAATAAGTTCCTTTCAGAAAAACAAACCCTGCTTTTTGGTTACTTTTAAATAAAAAATCCTTTTAATATATTTGAGATTAGATTCCTTTGGATTTTATTGAAAATAAGAACAAAGAAAAACACTAAAAATGATGGAAAATCGAGTAATAGTAAGATAAATAAGACCACCAATCATAATTTTATAAATATTTTTGTGGATTGTATTATCAGATTCATCTAATGTTTGCTTACAAGTTGCAATAAAGTGTACCATCATATTTTTTGGATAGTGATAGGTTTCAAATGGAATTTTTAGTTTTTCATTCAGAAAACAAGACAAATTTTGAATTGAGAATCAGAATGTAATTATGAGTGTTAGAATTATTAAAAGTTGTTTTCTAGATGTGAACTGATGTCTGGAAGATGTATTAGTAGTTTCAAGAGCACCCTAAGGGTTCAAGACTGTTGGCTCCCAAATATGGAGAGAGGAGAAGCAATTGCAATGAGGAAACCACCTCTAATGAGGCCGCCTCACAAAGCCTATTCGTAGAGCTGCACAACACCATGGCTGGTGTGAAGCCACTCCCTTTGCGGGTGTTGCGAAGAAAAGTGGTGGGAGGCTTTGAAATCTGAAAGACATTTTTGAAGCCACCACGAAGCAAAGAGGTGGGAGTCTCCATGATCCAAAATATGTCTGTGAATCCACCACAAAGCAAACAGACGGGAGGCTTCACGATCAGAAAGACATTTGCAAAGTCACCACGAACCAAAGAGGTGGGAGGCTCCGCAATCTGAAAGACCTTTACGAAGCCTCTGTGAAGCAAACAGGAAGGAGGCTCGGTGATCTGAAAGACGTTTTGTGAATCCACCATGAAGTAATGAGGTGGGAGGCTCTACGGTTACGACAAAGCACCATGTGGCTTCGCATCAAGCGATCCCTACCCTACGTTGCCTCTTGGTTATAAATACCGGGTTTCTCCCAATCCCAAAGGATGGATACTCCGACCTTTCATATTATCAACTCACAAATCACGAAGAACATTTTACTTTATGAAAAATAAGCTCTACAAGGTACTTTTTCATCATGAAGTGCCTTTCCTTTGGCTTAAACACAACCCCTCTTCAAGTAGAAATGCCCTTCGTGAAGTCCATGGGCCTTTACAAAGGAATGAGATCCTTAATGGGAGTTGGGTCTTTTCCAAGCATTCATGCTTTGAGAAGTACCTTCCATGCACATGTTAATCAAATGCTAAGGTAGGGTCACTATGCTTTGAGAGGCATACTGCTTCGCAGTGCTATGCTTCACAAGGCACCCTTGATTCACAAAGCCCTACTCCGAGAGATCCTTTCCGCTTTGCGAAGCACCCTCCATGTGCACCTATTCTCTATACACAGGATAGGCCACCCCACTTCACAAAGCATACCCCTTCATGAAGCCGCTTCACTACATGGAGAACCTAGGCTTCACAAGGCGTCTTCCTATGAACCCCTTTGCTCTGCAAACCCTTTTACCATATGAACCTCCAGGTTCATATGAAGTGATTTCAAAATCCCTTGGGCGGTGCTTTACGTTTCATTGCTTAGCCTTTTGCTTCTTCACATAGACACGCTAATGGATATTGATTCTTTGCATATCCATGCTAACGTGGGCCCCTCAGTGGATCACTCCACAAAACCCCCTCACCACGGCATTTCCAATGCCTTCCATTCACCAAAGGTTAAATCGTGCTAGTTATGTAAGTAATAGGGGTACAAAGTGAACCCACCTCATCTGAGCTACATGAAATTAAACTAGAAAGCACCATTGTCCTCACAACATGACGTTAAAATGTGGTATTTCCCCTTTCATCATAGGCAGGGTGCCCCACCTCGAACATTAGCAACATTCACTGGTCTCTACGAGAATGAAATCTTCCTCACATAGAATGAGATCCTCTTTGTTGGAGTGGAGCCTCTCCGTGAGGAAGGGAAACTATCTTGGTGTAAGCCCCTAGCCTCTCTCTCAAGTGGTAGCACCCATGCTCCTCCTTTATTTTTCAGTGCCAAAGACCAGAGAAGATATGGGCACATGGACCTTTATTATCCTGTCCCTCTCCCTCAGGGATTTGTTGCCACTCAGGCCTCCATCCTAGAGTAAGTCCCAATCTCCATCTCCCTAGGCTGCTTCCATGCGTAAGACCCATTCACCATTGCTCCTCCATAGAGGCACATGGACTGATTCCATGCATAAGACCCATTCACCATTGCTGCTCTATAGCGGCACATGGGCTTTTTTCCATGCGTAATCCCCATTCACCATTTCCGCTCCATAGCGGCACACAGGCAGCTCCCTTGCGCAATCCCCATTCACCATTACCGCTCCATAGCGGCACATGGGCAACTCTCACACATAAGACCCATTCACTATTGCTACTGTATAGTAGCACTCAACTTCGATGCATAAGCCCCATTCACCACCCTTTATGGATGAACCTTTGCTCCATGATCATCAGGTCCTTGCTGCCTCTTGTTTCTCACACCGATGATGACTAATGTGGGCTTAGAGTAAGCATTAACCATGGCATCCTTCCTGGGCCGCCTTATTGTGTAAGCCCCGAACCCAACCTGAACTACGTGGACTTTGATCCTTTCCAAGACAAGGTATGTAGGAAGCCTCTCTAAGGTTCAAGCCTAATATCTATTGGTCCTGAAATCATCAATTTGGTTCACCAAACTCTTCCGAACTTCATAGACTTTGATCCTTTCCAAGGCAAGGTACGTAGGAAGCCTCCCTGAGGTTCAATGAAAACACCTATTGGTACTGAAATCTTCATGTCGGTTGGCCAAAATCTTCTAAACTACGTGGACTTTGATCCTTGCTAAGACAAGGTATGTAGGAAGCCTCTCAGAGGTTCAAGCCCAATGCCTATTGGTCCCAACCTCTTCACATCGGTTCCCCAAACTCTTAAGAACTACATAGACTTTGATCATTGAAAAGAAAAGGTATGAAGGAAGCCTCTCTAAGGTTCAAGACTAACACCTATTAGTCTCGACCTCTTCACGTAGGTTCAACAAACTCCTCTGAATTACATGGACTTTGATCCTTGCCAATTCAAGGTACATAGGAAGCCTCTCTGAGGTTCAAACCCAACACCTATTGGTCCCAACCTCTTCACGTCGGTTCACCAAACTCTTTTGAACTATGTGGACTTTGATCCTTTCCATGATAAGGTATGTAGGAAGCCTCCATGAGGTTAAATCCCAACACCAAGTTGTTCTAACCCCCTTCATGTCGGTTCACCTTTGTCCCACATGATATTAAACTGTACGCCCCCTTTTGTCCCACAAGACATTAAACTATACCCTTTCAAACTATGTGGGTTTTGATCCCTATCTCCTAGACAGGGTATGTAGAAATCCTCCTTGAGGTCCAAACCCAATCGATGGTAATCTATTGTATTCCCCAATTGACAGTAAGCCGTTGTGTTCCCTAATCGATGGTAATCCATTTTATCCCATCCAATGGTATGTAGTTTTATCACATCCATCGGTATGCCATTGTCATCCCCACATGATGGTAATACATCATAAGATGAACTTCATGGGTTTGATCCCTGTCTCCTAGACATGGTACATAAGGTACCTTCTTGAGGTTCAACTCCAAACACTGGTAAACTTTGGTGTTCCCCACTATTGGGACCCACATCTCTGGTCCACCCCTTGAGTGTCAGACCAACCCAGGCTTCTAACCATGCATAATCCTCAATATGTCATTAGGTTCCTATCCTCTGTATACACCATGATTCTATGCCCACATCATAAACTACATGGACTTTGATCCTTGCCAAAGCAAGGTACGTAGGAAGCCTCCCTGAGTTTCAAGCCCATGATTCATGTATCATCCTAGTATGTCCCTTGAGCCTATGTGTCCTAAGAAGATCACGCCCCAACCTAGAGGTTCCACTTCCTACAGGTCCTATCCATGCATCCATTCTCATAGGACACCTCCTCAGGTGCCCCATCACCCCACCGAACTACGCAGACTTTGATTCCCTACCACAGGGATACGTAGGAAGCCTCTATGAGGTCCAAGCCCAACTTATTTTCTGCTGAACTACCACTACTAGAAATTTACACTTTACCAATGGTTTAAAACCATTAGTAAAGGCCTGGAAACCATTGGTATATAGTATACGAACGGTTCCCTCAACCGTGGCCAAGTAAGCCATGATAATAGGCCTATACCAATGGTTTTGTGAAAACTGTTGGTATAGGTGTTAAAATAGAAGGTATACCAACGGTTTGCTACAAACCGTTGTCATGTGTGTGTTAAAGTATAACATATACCAACAGTTTTTGAAACCACTGGTATATGTGTGTTACACTTATACCAATGGTTTACAACTGTTGGTATAGAGGGGATATGGCAAGCCATAAGGCTATACCAATGGTTTTGTTATAACCGTTGGTATAAACCTATACCAACAGTTATAACAAAACCGTTGGTATAGTTATATTATAGAATCTATACCAACAGTTTTAAAAACCGTTGGTATACATTTTCTCAACAGTAGCAGGCCCCTCTCCCCTCTCCAGAACAGCAACAACACAACTCCATAGCAACACACCTCCCCCTCTCCAGACCTGCAACAACACCAACACACATAAGAGTATTCAAAATTTAGAATTCATTCCTCACTCAAACCACAACAACGATACACAAAAGAGAAAAAACCTACATGTTATAGGAAGCACATGGGATGTTTAGTCATGGTCTTGGGTTGAGTATCTTAAAACCAGTAGAAAAACTTGGGTAGAGTGGACAAGGATCATGATACCCATAAGATAGACAATGGTAGTGGTCATGTACTTTGACCTAGGATGAGTTATAGGAAGCATATGGGATGTTTATATTCCTCTAATGATTATGAATCCATGTATAAATGGTTATTGATGTGTTAGTGGGAAACATTGTCCAATCTCGACATATAAGATGGGTTACCGGAATAACCTACATTTTTTTCATAGACTTTTCAATTAGAATAAGGGGGTATGTGGATAATTGTAATTTTCCCTCCTAGGTGTGATGTGAGATGAATCCTCATCATGGGTAGTGGGTATGAATATTCAATTAAGTCTTTGGTATTGGGTTCCCAAAGGGACTTTGGTTTGGTCCTAGAACCCACTGTTTGAGGATGGGATTGAGGTGATCCATGGGGCTATGGTGTCACCATATGTATTCCTCACCATTGGGGTATTTTTATGAGACTTTGAAACTTATTTTTCAAGAATCTATGTGTAGCCTTGTTGAACAATTTGTTATATTGTATTCTTGAGTGTTCATAGGTTTCATATAAAATCACTATATGATATTTATTTATTGTATGTTATTGTATAGAATGAATGACCCGTGATTGAGAATTAGAACATGAATGTTGGTGCATGTTCACGATGGGATGTCGAGACTCATTCCTAATATAATTCATGTTTTTATATATATACTATGACCCATTGTGTTTCAATCTATGACTTGTGAATATTTTCTTTTAATAACGTTTGACCAATAGACCATATTTTATTTTTTATCCCTTAATTTAAAGAATCTATGTGTAGCCTTGTGAAGATTTTCCGCATGCCAGTTGTTGTTTTCACTTAAAATGTTGTCCATTTCAAACAAAAGTGAGACACTTTGAGTGATACCAGTCACACCGTGCCTCAGATTGAGGCGGGGTTGACTTGTACCCATAAAAAATGATCCATGGATCGTTGTTCTAAAGTATCAACACAATCTGAATGCGTTTGGTTGGTTTTCCGTATGCCAATTGTTGTTTTCACTTAAAATCCTGTCTATTTCAAAAAAAAGTTAGAAACTTTGAGTGATACCCATCACAACATGCCTTGGATTGAGACAAGGTTGACTTTTACACATCACAAATGAGTCATGGATCGTTTTCATAAAGTATCAACACAATCAGAATGCGTTTGATCAGTTTTCCGTATGCCAGTTGTTGATTTCACTTAAAATGCTGTCCATTTCAAATAAAAGAGCGAAACTTTGAGTGATACCAGTCACAATGTGCCTTATATTGAGGTGGGATTGACTCGTACACATCACAAATAACCCATGGATCATTGTGATAAAGTATCAACACAATTCAAATACGTTTGGTCAGTTTTCTGTATGTCAGTTGTTTTGACTTAAAATGTTGTCCATTTTAAACAAAAGTGAGACATTTTGAGTGGTACCAACCACAACTTGCCTCGTATTGAGGCGGAGTTGACTCTTACACATCAAAAACGACCCATGGATAGTTTTAATAAAGTATAAACACAATCCAAATGAGTTTGGTCGGTTTTCCGTGTGCCATTTGTGGTTTTCACTTAAAATGCTGTCCATTTCCAAAAAAAGTGAGACACTTTGAGTGATACTGGTCACACCATACCTCAAATTGAGGAGGGATTGACTCATACCCTTTAAAAATGATCCATGGATCGTTTTTCCAATGTATCAACAAAATATGAATGTGTTTGGTCAGTTTTCCGTATGAAAATTGTTGTTTTCACTTAAAATCCCGTCCATTTCAAATAAATGTGAGACACTTTGAGTGGTACCGACCACACCATGCCTTGTATTGAGGAGTGGTTGACTCATACACGTCACAAATGACCCATGGATTGTTGTCCTAATGTATCAACACAATTCTAATGCATTTGATCAGTTTTTCATATGCCAGTTGTTGATTTCACTTAAAATGTTGTCTATTTCAAATAAAAGAGAGATACTTTGAGTGATACGAGTCACACCATGCCTTGGATTGAGGCAGGGTTGACTCGTACATGTCAAAAATGAATCATGTATCGTTGTGATAAAGTATCAACACAATTCTTATACGTTTGGTTGGTTTTCCATATGTTAGTTGTTTTGACTTAAAATGTTGTCCATTTTAAACAAAAGAGATACACTTAGAGTGATATCGGCCACATCGTGCCTCATATTGACATGAGGTTGACTCTAAAAAGTCAAAAAATGACCCATGGATTTTTTTCCTAAATTATCAAGACAATATGAAAGCATTTGGTTGGTTTTCCGTATGCAAGTTGTTGTTTTCACATAAAATCCTGTCTATTTCAAATTAAAGTGAGACATTTTGAGTTGTACCGGCCACACCATGCCTCAGATTGAGGCAGGGTTGACTCGTACACATGAAAAATGACCCATGGATCATTTTCCTAAAGTATCAACATAATCCGAATGCGTTTGGTTGGTTTCCCGTATGCCAGTTGCTGTTTTCACTTAAAATGTTGTCCATTTCAAACAAAAGTGAGACACTTTGAGTGATACCGGTCACACCGTGCCTCATATTGAGGTGGGTTTGACTCATACCTATCAAAAATGATCCATGGATAATTGTTCTAAAGTATAAACACAATCAGAATGCGTTTGGTCAGTTTTCCATATGCCAGTTGTTGTTTTCACTTAAAATGTTGTCCATTTCAAATAAAAGTGAGACACATGGCACCACCTGGTTTAAGTCAAATAAAAAGAGAAACATACAATAATAGATGAAAAATATTAAAACTAATTTAATACTTAATGATTTGGAGTGTATAAATAAAAAATTGATTGACTTCAGATGGATCTATAGGGAGGAAGGAGTTCCCAGCCTGGGTAAAGAGAGAGGGATCTTGTTTAGACCAAATCAAAACAGAAAATAAAAAAATAGATGAATAACATTAGGACTTACATATTAGAACTAAATAATTGAGTGAAGGATTCCTGAGGGTTGGGGGGATGTTTGGGTGGTGCGTGGGGCTGTCTGGGGGGTGGGAGGGCTGTCCGAGTGGTGCGGGGGGCTGTCTGGGGGGTAGGGGGGCTGTCCAAGGTGAGTGGGGGGCTGTCCGGGGGTGGGGGGCCGTCCGGGGTGAGGGGGGATGTCCAGGGGGTTGGGGGGCTATCAGGGGGGGTGGGGTGCCATCTGGGGTGGGGGGGCTTTCTAGGGTGGGGGGGGGGCTATCCAGGGGGTGTGGGGGGCTATCCAGGGGTGAGGGGGGTTGTCCGGGGGTGGGGGGGGGGCTGTTCGAGGGGTTGGGGGGGCTGTGAGGGGGTGGGGGCTATTTGGGGGGTGGGGGACTATCAGAGGGGTGGGAAAACTGACCTCGTACACCTCACGAATAATAATTAGGGTGTTTTTGTGTGATTTCAAGTCATTCCGATGTCGTTCGGTATGTAATTGACCGTAAAATGCATGTTTTGGCCATTTATGACACGCAGAGTGTGTTTTCAGCCACCACAGTCACAAGACACCTCCGATTGATGTGCCATCTAGTCGACCATTTTACAATTCACCCACCCTTTGTTGTCTTCCAATTTCATGGTATTATGAGGTCGTTCGACTAATTTTGACCACCCCATGCATGCTTTTCAAGCGCACCAAACACCTAAAAACACATATTCAGCTGTTCCACACAAACCACATGTCAAAATTTTGTGGCATCTCCTCGTACACCTCACGAATAATAATTAAGGTGTTTTCATGTGATTTCAAGTCATTCCGATGTTGTTCGACATGCATTTGACCGTTAAATGCATGTTTTGGCCATTTACGACATGCAGAGTGCGTTTTCAGCCACCATGGTCACACGAAACCTCTAATTGATATGATGTCTAGCCAACCATTTCAAAATTCACCCAACCTTTGTTGTCGCCTGATTTAATGGCATTCTGAGGTCGTTCGGCCAGTTTTGACCACCCCACGCACGCTTTTCAAGCGCACCAAACACCTAAAAAACACATATTCTACCATGCTGCGCAAACCACGCATCCGAATGACGTTTTGTCTTTTCGTACACCTCACGAATAATTATTAGGGTGTTTTTATGTGATTTCAAGTCATTCTGATATTGTTCGGTATGTATTTGACCGTAAAACGAATGTTTTGGTCATTTACGACATGCAGAGTGTGTTTTTGGCCACCATGGTCACATGGCACCTCTGATTGATGTACCATCTGCACAAAAATTTTAAAATCCACTCACTCTTTGTTGTTGTCTGATTTCATGGAATTCTGAGGTCATTCGGCCGGTTTTGACCACCCCATGCATGCTTTTCAAGCGTACCAAACACCTAAAAAACACATATTCAGCCGTGTCATGCAAATCACACATTAG
The DNA here is from genome assembly GCA_963277665.1 of Viscum album. Classification (NCBI taxonomy): domain Eukaryota; kingdom Viridiplantae; phylum Streptophyta; class Magnoliopsida; order Santalales; family Viscaceae; genus Viscum; species Viscum album. The sequence continues at coordinate 2,025,115,994 of OY728131.1, forward strand.
AATGATGTTTTGTATTCTTATACACCTCAAGAATAATAATTAGGGTGTTTTTGTGTGATTCCAAGTCATTCCGACGTCGTTCGGTATGCATTTGACCGTTAAACGCATGTTTTGGCCATTTACGACACGCGGAGTGTGTTTTCAGCCCCCGCGGTCACACGACACCTCCAATTGACGTGTCGTATGGCCAAACATTTAACAATTCACCCACACTTTATTTTCGTCAGATTTCATGGCATTCCAAGGTCGTTCGGCCGATTTTGACCACCCCACGAACGCTTTTCAAGAGCGCCAAACACCTAAAAAACACATATTCAGTTGTGTCGCACAAACCACACATCTAAATGGTGTGTTGTCCCCTCATACATATCATGAATAATAATTAGGGTGTTTTTGTATTATTTAAAGTCATTCTGATGTCGTTCGGCATGCATTTGACCGTTAAACACCTATTTTGGCCATTTACGACATGCAGAGTGTGTTTTTGGCCACTGCGGTCACACGACACCTCTGATTGACATGCTGTCTGGCCGACCATTTCAAAATTAACCCAAACTTTGTTTTAGCCTGATTTCATGGTATTCTGATATCGTTCAGGTGGTTTTGACCACCCCACACATGCTTTTCAAGTGCTCAAAAAAGCTAAAAAAAATATTCAGTTTTTTCATGCAAACCACACATATTAATGACATGTTATCTTTTCATACACCTCAAGAATAATAATTAGGGTGTTTTCGTACAATTTCAAGTCATTATGATGTCGTTGGGTATGTATTTGATAGTAAAACACATGTTTTGGCCATTTACGACACGTGAAATGCGTTTTCGGCCACCATGATCACACAACACCTCCGATTGACGTGTTGTCTTGCCAAACATTTTAAAATTCACCCACACTTTGTTGTTGTCCGATTTCATGGTATTCTGAGGTCATTCGGTTGGTTTTGACCACCCCACGCACGATTTTCAAGCGCGCCAAACACGTAAAAAACACATATTCAGCTATGCCATGCAAACCGTCCATCCTAATGAAGTGTCATCTCCTAGTACACCTCAAGAATAATAAGTAGGGTGTTTTTAGTGTGATTTCAAGTCATTCTGATGTCGTTTGGCATGAATTTGACCATTAAACGCATGTTTTGGCCATTTACGACACTTAGAGTGTGTTTTCGGCCACTGCGGTCACACAACACCTCCGATTGACATAATGTCTAGCCGACCAATTCAAAATTCACCCACACTCTATTGTCGTCCAATTTCATGGAATTCCGAGGTCGTTCGGCTGGTTTTGACCACCCCACGCACGCTTTTCAAGTGCGCCAAACTCCTAAAAAACACACATTCAGCTGTGCCGTGAAAACCGCGCATCCGAATGACATGTCATATTTTAATACATATCAATAATAATAATTAGGATGTTTTCATGTGATTTAATGTAATTCCGATATCGTTCGGTATGTATTTGACCGTAAAACGCATGTTTTGGTCATTTACGACACGCAGAGAGTGTTTTCGGCCACTGCGGTCACACGACACCACGGATTGATATTCCATCTACCTGAACATTTCAAAATTCACCCACCCTTTGTTGTCGTCTGAGTTTATAGAATTCTGAGGTCGTTCGGCTGGTTTTAACCACCCCATGCACGCTTTTCAAGCGCACCAAACACCTAAAAAACACATATTCAGCAGTGTCATGCAAACCATGCATCCGAATGATGTTTTGTCTCCTAATACACCTCAAAAATAATAATCAGGGTGTTTTTGTGTGATTTAAAGTCATTCCGATGTTGTTCGGTATGCATTTGACCGTTAAACAGATGTTTTTGCCATTTAGGACACGTGGAGTGCGTTTTCAGCCACCGTGGTCACACAAAACCTCCAATTGACGCGTCGTATGGAAGACTATTTCAAAATTCACCCACCCTTTATTTACGTCTAATTTCATGGAATTTCAAATTCGTTCGGCCAGTTTTGACCACCCCACGCATGCTTTTCAAGCGCGCCAAACACCTAAAAAACACAAATTCAATCGTGCTGCGCATACCGCACGTCCAAATGACGTGATGTCTCCTTGTACACCTCATGAATACTAATTAGGGTGTTTTAGGTGATTTCAAGTCATTACTATGTCTTTGGGTATGTATTTTTCTATAAAACGCATGTTTTGGCCATTTACAACACCTATAGTGCATTTTTGGCCACAGTGGTCACACGACACCTCCAATTGATGTGTCGTCTAGCCGACAATTTAAAAATTCACCCACACTTTTTTTTCATCTGATTTCATGGTATTACAAGGTAATTAGGCTGGTTTTGACCACCCCACACACGCTTTTCCCAATGGTTTTTTAAAAACCATTGGGAAAGAGTGACTATCCCAACAGTTTATATAGAACCATTGGTAAAATCCCCTAGAAAACCAGATTTAACCAACTGTTCTATAGAACCTTTGGTAAAGCCTCCTATAAACAAGATTTTCCCAATGGTTCTAGAGAACCATTGGTAAAGTCTCCTACAAATAGGCCTATACCAACGATTTTGTTAAACCATTGCCATATCCTCCCTTTCCCAATGGTTTTTGTAAACTGTTGGGATAAAAGCATTGGGAAAACATCCATTTTTATTAGTGTATACAGAATTTGATTCCTTGCCACGAGGATACATTGGAATCCTCTATGAGGTTCAAGCCCAAATTCTTTTCCGCCGAACTATGCAAACTTTGATTCCTTACAATGAGGATATGTAGGAAGCCTCTATGAGGTTCAAGCCCAACACTACTGCCTCCTTCATAACAGATTCATCTCATTCCCCCTCCACTTCATTAAACTATCCATCATCCATCTTGATTATTACCCGAGACTCTACATCATGGTGAGATCATGTTATCCACCTATTCACCGCTCCTAGCAGTTCTCAGTTAATTAACCATGCATTATCCCTAGAATCAGTGTTCACTCCTAGGGTTACACCCATCTGATTCACTCTCGTCAGTTTTCTGATCAATCAGATCCATCTCTGCTAGATGTCAAACCCGCGACATACCATGTGTTAAACATGGAAAGCTGAGGAAAACCTCAAAGACATACTCATGACATATAATTCCCCACACTCGACTAGGGAAACCTCATGCTTCTGTGCCCTTGAAAAGCCCTATCATAAGGGGAAGAAACCCAAACGCATCAGTGTTACATTGTCCAAACATGCCAGCGATGTCCAATGTGACTACTCCCTTGACTGAAGGTTGCTTCCCTGACCGGACCCCTTGTAATTTCCTGACAGAAGTAGCACAATTAACCGGCATTCGTGAAGACATGGCACTGGGAAGAGTTTCACGAACAACTTTTTAAGTCTATGAGGGAGACCCAGACTAGGTAACGAGTTCTGTGGAGAAATCCAAGGAAGGAGGAACTGACATCCCATCATCTCATTTCGATCATGGAGCAGACATACCTGAACAAGCGTTGGATGCCGCCCACCTTTGGAAAGAGGGAATGCGGGGCAACAACTACATGTACTCCTCCAAGTAAGGGATGGATGCATACCCTAGAGAAAGCATCAGAAATAGAAATGGTGAAACCTATGTGACTTTCTTCTCCTCAATGTAGAGATTAGTAGTGCTCAAGACATCAATGGATTTATGTGTCACTGGATCCATGTATTCGGCGCTAGGTCCCATTAAGAAAATGGTGGGCCTAGCGTGAAACTCACCAGAAATTAGGGAAGTTGAATGTTGGACATCCTGGTATGCGACGTTGTCAAAATGGATCCTTCTTACCAACCATTGGAGAAAAAATGGCACTAGGGAACTAGATGTCTCTTTCCTTCATTTAGCACATACGATTAAATATCCCTGCTTTGTAGGACCCAAGTTTCTACGATAAGAAATCGATCACCACCCACCCACTGACATAGGGGAAAGGGAAATGTCAATGCGACAATTCTGTATGGCCCTATCACTTCTAAAACAGCTTCCACACCCACAGCTGCTGGACACCCACACCCAATCTCCCCATCTAAAATCGTTCAGATAAGAGTGATAAATGGCCTTTTTTGGTGATATGATGAGGAGGGGATTGTCCCAACCCAAGATATGGATCGTCAAGACTTAGAGTCTTTGGCGCCTTGTCGCCACCGCCGCCCCCAAGGGCCACGTAGGGAGCCACTTCTCCTCACTCCGACACACAACTATTTCAGGAGCCTCTCCCTGGAATGCTTCGATGACTCCCCCCTATACTGATGAGGTGAGGGATGTCTGGACTAGCTCAGCTAGGATTCCGTTCTAGGGGCTCCCAAGGAGGGATCCCACTAGGCAGCGTCAATTCCACCAGCCAACCCCATGGGCTGAGGAACAGGTAATCTATGTGCCTGCACCACCGGCCCCAGTCCAATTAACCTGACACCAGCATCAGGCGTAGGCTGAGGGGGACACTGCTGATGGTCGTTAACATCAGCGATTACTGTGGCCCGTGCCACCGCTGATGCCTAACATCGATCCCCTATTTACGCTGAGCAGGGGCACTCATACAACCAGATCAGATCGAGGCCCCAACCACCCCATGGGAAGGCTATCTTGACTCTCCTGGCCGTTGACGCAGGTAGCACCCACCACGGGCCAACCCATGGCAATGAGGCCCAATACGGAGGTCCTCCTCGTACCGTCACCAATGAGATCACAAGTACTTCCTGCTCCCAATCTCGGCATGGAGGTCCTCTCCACACCAACTTCAATCTGAATGAGGTTCCTCCCCTTAGTAGTGAAGCTTATTACAAAAGCCTCCTTCACACCCACAACCATAGGTATGGAGCCATTCCTCGTGCCGCAGGTCACCAATATGAAGATGCTACACATATGGACAATCATCAGTGTGGGGGTCTCCCCCCTGTCTTTGCATCAACTGAAGAAGGCCATCCTCGTCCCAACAACCAGAGAATTGGAGGATTGTCTCACTTGATAAACACCCAACACGAAGGTCCTACCCGTGTTCTGCTCGACTATTATGAGGACCATCCTCGCACTGACATTACCGGGGGCACAAGCATGGAGGTACTACCCATGCTCCCACGAGCTCTAGTGGAGGTCCTACCCACTCTATCACTTCCTGTGGAGATTCCCTTCACCTATCGGCCAGTGGACAAGGAGGTCATCCCCATATTCCCTATAAAATATGTCCAGGTGCTCCTCACACCCTAGCTCACTCAGGTTGAAGTCCTCTCTGCCCCAACACCAGTTCAGCTGAAGGACATCCTTGAGCCAGAAATCTACCTTGTCCTGAAGAACCATCTCAGGGCAGGAGGGTGGGTCATCGCCGCCATAAAAAGAATGACTAGAAGATTCCAACCGAGATTAAATCTGTCATCTTCTCAGATTATGAGGTGTAATATGATTTAGAAATGGAACACTCTCGTCAATCCTCTATGATAAGGGACGAGGTAGGAACGAGGTGCATCAGCCTCATCCATCCAGAATGGGAGGTCAATAGGATCCCTACCTCCCTTCACAGATACATCTAGGAGGATGAAGATTTAGCATCTCCCTAGGGACTTGCCATGAAGTCACTACCATCATCGCCACGGTCACTCTATACCTCAACCAGAGATCATGGAGAGTTATTGTGGGGACCGATGAAAAATGAGCAATAGTATGGTCCACTGCCAGCAGCCATAGTTACTGCGCCAGAAACTATAGTCACTAACCTGTCTTATCGTGATGTGGTGGATAATTCACTACACGCTTCAGAGGATAGCCTAAGATGTGGTATATTTTCATCCCGCTCACCATATTATCCACTGGCCAGCCTACTGTCTCAGCAGTTTTCTTCAGTACTGCTACTGGTTCCCCAATTGCTTCCAGTTGACGAGTAGGGCAACCAAGGGCCAGACCCTGAGTCTGAGCTGAGGAGATTGTGGGAAATTCTTACGGAAGACCATTTCCTAAAGATTTTTTAGCTAGTTGTATCCTCGAATTTTAGTGTGCCAGAATCGCTCACCCAGTAAGAGTTTAGATGATTTTTCCAGACCCTCTTGGCGACTCACTTTCGTCTTCGTCTTCGACGAGTGACCTACCCCAAGATCCAGAAACACTTCGAAGACATTGGTCAAGAATTCCGTTAGGTTTATTTCGCCGCACTCCCCGTGTACCAACGTCCTGAGTCACTAGGATGCCACATGAACCTCCAACAATGATGAATTTAGATCTTTAAAGTGGTCTGTAGGATTATCAAGGAGGCTTCTCCTCACGTGTAGATCCATGGTTGGGGGCAATATACTGCCCTCTATTTTAGTTCTATCTGACACCAGCCCGACTTGCCAGGTGATATCGAGGATATGCCTCCTGGTAGAGTTTTGGTTAACCTGGACGATCTATTAGAGGAAGAGATGGAGATAGAACTCCTTGGAGAAAAATTAACTCTGGGGGAGTTCCACAACTGTTGGATCCACCAGGAAGGGTTATTCACCAGTAGTGAAACCTACTGGGTCTTCCCATGCCCACTGAGGCATTGGTCCTTAGCCAGAATACCCAGAATGGCAAAGAGCATGTAACAAATGGGTTCTAGTGATAGCACAGGTACCTTGCCTTAACATAGCCATTTGGTCTCAGCCCTCCAGGTACCCCAGTTGCCCCACAGACACATGGTCCCCACCATGGGGCCCACCCAAGTGCCCAAACAGGTCATCTTACTAATGATAGTCCCCACATGCCAACACATGTCCTTTCTAGTGTGTTTTTTCCTCACTTGTACACTCCCTGAGAAACTTCTCTGAAGGTCACCCATCCTGATCACTACTCCAGGCCAAACACACTTAACTGTAGAGTTTTAATCAGGCATGCTTCTGAAAAGGAATGTTCACCTTGTTGACATGAGTCATATAATTTATCCATTTAACCCTTTCATTTTGGGGTGTTACAATCACCACCCTTTATAGCACAACATCCACATTGTGGGTTCTACATCTCAACCTAGGCAGTGCACTGCACTTAAGGCTGGGTACCACCTTTGATACCATTGTAACAATTGGGTCCTGGTGATAGCACATACACCCCGCCTTAACATGGCCATCAGATCCCGACCCTCCAAGTACCCCAGTTGCCCTGTAGACACATGGTCCCCAATATGGGGCCCACCCACGTGCCCGAACGGGTCATCAGACTAATGATAGTCTCCACAAGACAACACATGTCATTTCCACTATGCTTTGTCCTCACCTGTACACACCCTAGGAAACTTCCCAGAAGGTCACCCATCCTGATCACTACTCCAGGATAAGCACGCTTAACTGTGGAGTTCTAATCAAGTAGGCTCCTAAAAAGAAAGATGCACCCTGTTAACATGAGTCATATCATTTATTCATTTAACCCTTTATCATTTTGGGGTGTTATAGAGCACCTCAGATCGGTCAAACCTTCAAACCCATCTGACTTAGTGAAAAAGATGGAGGACGATCCTGAAAAAGCTGCGTTGTGTCAACAACTCATAGACCACAAGAAGATGGTTGCCGACCACCTTGCTGAACGTGCAGCGGAATGACAGACAGACTACGATGATCCTCAGCTGAGTCAGACACAACTCTCCCCGATGAAATGCCTCTCGGTGACCCTGACCATCCTATCTACATAGACAGGATAAAGGTCGGAACTTATGGTAAGAGGGCGCAGTATGTGTTTTCAAATTGACCTGAGCGGCATGATAATCTCTAGGACCCGACTCAGGTTCCCCCAGCTACTTCGCTGGTCATCCTACTAACCACTCCACGAGACATTGAGCCTGCTTATCATATCGAAGAACCTTCCAATGCACTGGTAGTCAGGAATCCTCACCAAGATAGGAATCCCTACCAAGACGATCCAATGGCAGCAGTCATTACTCACCTCGAGGCATTGTAAACTCGATAGGTGGAAATCCTGCATGACGGCAAGCTGTATCCAGTATGGGTGGATGATATGCCAGCACCCCAGAGTTTCGAAAATCCCACCTTATCCCCATTTAATAAGACAGGAGACCCACTGCAGCATCTGGCCCACTTCATCTCAAGGTGTAGAACCATGCTGGGAACTCCAGCGCAACAGGAGGCCTCCAATCTCTGGTGTTTTGTACAGACATTGGTAGTGCCTTCTTTTGTTTGGTACAACCAACTACCCATCATGTCAGTAGCCAGCTAGGAAGATCTTCATAGGAAATTTATTTACTAGTTCAATTCCACTACTCGAAAGACAAGTATCGAGGACCACTTCAAGTGAAAATAGAGTCCTGACGAGCACTTCATAGACTTTGTCACCCAGTGGAAATGACTCACCTACTCCTTGGACATTCCGCTGAATTAAGAACAGCTACTGACAATGTGTGTGGGAAATGTAAAGACTGAACTGTTCCCCTCTCTCATTACCCAAAATTACCCCAAGGGATTATGGTATTTCTCTGATAAGGCCAAATTTTTAGAGGAATCCTTACAATAGGCCAAGCAAGCACATCCATTGCCTCCTACAATTCCCACGAGGAGGGCCGCCAAGGCTGAGCCCACCGCGTAGGCCCAAATAGAGGCCCCCAGGAAACTGGAGTTATTACTAGTGGAGCTGCCTCCATAGCCTCACAGAGGCCCACCACCTCATGCATAGCCTCTGGCCTAGCAGTGCCCCCCACAGAATTGGAAGGTGCCCTCGCGTAACACACCGCTACCACCCAGGCAAGATAACCAGGTCCACCTCCTTGATTTCCTCCTACAGCCCCTCTTCAGGGCCAGGCTCCCCGAGCCCCCTTCCCGGATAGGAGAAATATAACCTAATAATTTAATGATTCCTAGGTTACTGACTATTTCCGAAGTGCCATGGAACAGGGGATTGTACATTTTCGTGAATGCAGGATACCAGAAGAGGCAGACCTCACTGATCACCCCAATTACTACCCCTATCACTGGATCTTGGGGAACACCCTCAAATAGTGCTATGTGTTTATAGACTGGCTTCATGACCAGGTTGATAACAACATTTGTAGGTTAGGTCCAACTCCAACACATGTGACATGTGTTTTTGTAAAGCCAGACAGTGGCAATGACAATGAGGGTGAGTGGCATCAGGTTTCTAACTGCGGGTCCTAGAAGTTCAATGACTGGATGGATTTTAAGGCAGTCAACCATGCCCATGGTATTATTCACGCACATCTGAATCAAACTGAGCCTTAAGCAGATGCCACTTCACCCACTTCTAGTACCTCTGCGTCAACGTCTCAACCATCCTCTTCCTATAAGAGCAAGCATCGACGATGCAAGGGAAAACAATGTCCTCCAACAATGCCGTTGTCATCCCATAATCTTGGAGACTTTATACCCCAAAAGATGGAAATTCCCACTAGAGTTTGTCCAGTAGTGGAGGGTTCTTTAAGTGACAGTCAATGGTATTCCTTGGTTAACACCATAGAGTTGGTAAACCCCTACATGATTTCTGACGGTGAGGAGCGTCAGGTGGATCCTCCCAATGTTCCCAGCTGTCGCTAGTGTCGACGAATCTATGGAAATATGTTTTGTTAGAGTTCCTCAATGAGTACTTTTAGCTAGGCTATGTATGCCACTAAAACCAGACAGTAGGCCCATCATAGAGTTCATCATTCATAACCTTCTCATCTAGTGTCATCAGGTCTGCCTTCACAGCCGTTTGTGTTTCTTGATTAGGTAGAGCTACCTAGACCGTGCCATGATCATACACAATCTGATACTTACTGTCCCCAGTCATTAGAGCCACATCTATTATCCACTCTATAAGCTTCATCTAGTGAGAAATGAGATATTCCCAGCACCAGTCAACCACCAGTTTAGCCAGAAGGGCCAGTCATTCCCCCTGCTGTAGAACGACCTCCTTTAAGGAGAATCTCATGCTTGTTAAAGAAGTAAGGTGTCATTAAGAATATTTCCAACAGTCTGAAAAGGATCTCTATCATTGAGGCTCTTTTACTACCCATATATATGTGTGAATCCCTCGCTGAGGCTTTAAGAATCCCCCTTGAGTTTGAAACAGAGGTAGCTACTGCAGAAGCCTTCCATGCTGAGGTAGTAGAGCATGATGAATACCAAGCCATTATCTCATTCTCTAGAGAAGATGAAGGATCTCCCATACAGAGGCATAACCTACCATTATACATCACTGGACACTTCAATGGCGTGGATGTTCATCACAACCTTGTCGACCTAGGATTTGGGATCAACCAAATCCCAACTCAAACCCTCTAAAAGATGGGGCTATCCGAGGGCAACCTAAGTCCACATGACCTGAAAATTCAAGGTTATGATAGGACATAAAATAAATCATTAGACAAGATCTACCTGAATACCCATTTCAGTGGCCTAGTTTCCAGCACCGAGTTCATGGTTGTCTCCCAAGACACCGCTTATAACGCGCTAATGGGAAGGTCATGGATCCATCTGCATGCGACAGTCCCTTCACCATATCACAAGTGCCTCAAGTACTCCCTTAATGGTGGAATATTCATACTTCAAGGTGATGCATATCTATTTTCCTCTTGTGAAGTCTGATACCTAGATGATGACTATTATAAGAGCAAGGACAAGCAAATTCAGTCTAACAAGGTCGAACACGCGACAGCTACGACCAACCTGTGGATAGATCTAGATGATGCCCAAATTTTCCGGATCCATCGATTGGAGGCTACGACCCCAGATACAAGGAAATGATTTTTTGTTTTTGGAATAAGGGGGAAGAACATTCTCAAGTCTAAGAGACACCAGAATATCACCTCATATTCCTACACAAATCAATCTTGGGTAATCCCAGAGCTCCCTACCCCCATTACGTATCAGGATATTCACCCTATGGCAACAACAATATGCCATACTTGCTTGTTTCAATGGGTTGGGATAAAAAAACTCAATATGACACACCACTATTGCTTTGATATCATCAAGCATGGCCCCTTGGTCCGAAGACCATATGGGATCAGATCGACAGTTTTCATCGCTATGGTTTCAGCTGCACAGGAGTCCCTCGATGCAATGTCTAATAGCAATCAGGCTAGTACCAATATCCCATCAGGATATATTGACTCATAGGAAACTACTTACACTAAGGATCCCTCCTCTATAAGTGAAGAAGATGATTTGGGGGACGAACCTTTTTCATTCGAAGAAGGTGTCTCCACAACGATCGATGAATTGGTAAAGGTGAACTTCGGTAGCAAGAAGGTTCCAAAACCCACACTGATTAGTGATTCTATGCCTATCAAAGAGAAACAACAGTATGTGGACTTCATGAAGAAGCATCGTGATGTGTTTTCTTGGAGCTATGATGAAATGGCAAGACTAGATCCCTAGGTATCTGTCTACCGCATCGGTCTCCCCGCAAACCACCACGGGTTCAAACAACCTCTTAGAAAGATGCACCATTCTTACGGTACCATGGTCGTGGCCGAAGTTGATAAGCTCATTAGAGATAAATTTTTCAAGGATGTCCAGTACCCCAGATAGTTAGCCAACATTGTGCCTGTCAGGAAGAAGAATGGACAGATCCGATTCTGCATCGACTTCCGAGACCTCAACTATCACTGTCTGAAGGATGATTTTCCCCTTCTCATGATGGAGCTACTATTCGATGCCACAACTGGGTTCTAGGATCTTTATTTCATGTATGGGTATTATGGGTATAATCATATCTGAATGGATCCTGAGGTTGAAGATTCTACATCCCTCAGAGAACCACAAGGTAATTTTTGCTACCAAGTCATGCCCTTCGGTCTAAAAAATGTAGGTGCCATCTATCAGTGGTCTATGCATCACATATTTAAGACGATCCTAGGACACTAGTGGAATTTTACATGAATGGTCTGGTGATCAAATCTTGCCAACTTTAGGACCATCTCTAAGACCTAGAGAAAGTGTTCGACTTCCTCTATTCTCGCCACCTAAAGATGTACTCATTGAAGTGTGCCTTTAGGGTCACCTCTGGAAAGTTTATCGGCTTCATTATTAGATATAGGGGCATCAAGATCGACCCAGATAAGATCAAGGACATTTTCCAGATGTCTCCCCCAAGCAACATTTTGGAGCTTTGAGGCTTTCAATGACACTTAGCCTACATACCTCGATTCATCATGAATTTGGATGGAAAGTGTAATCCCTTTTCTCAGCTCATTTAGAATGGAACTGTCTATCATTGGGACAAGGAATGTCAGACTGATTTTGATGAAATCAAGAAGTATCTACTCCAGCCTTCGGTCCTGATGCCACACATTTTCGGAAAGCCACTAGTACTTTATGTGATCACCCTGGAATGATCTCTTAGTGCCCTTCTTGCCCATAAGAATAATGAGGGGATAAAGAAAAATATCTACTATCTTAGCCGCATGCTCCTCGATACAGAGAACCAATACTCCCCTATTGAGAAAAGCTACCTTGAACTGGTATTTTCACTATAGAAATTGTGAAATTACTTGTAGCACCATGAGGTAAATCTAGTGTCCCAAGTAGACCCACTAAAGTATATCCTAAACCGACCCATGTTGACAGGCCATCTAGCTCGGTGAGCAGTGATCCTCTAGAAGCTCGACATCAGGTTTGTTCCTCAGAAGGGTATCAAGGGGAAAGCATTGGTAGATTTCCTTTCCACCCATCCATCTCTCACGGACCAGTCTTTGGAACTTGACTTTCCTGATGAGGAAATCCTCTCAGTATACCAAGCCATTCCTGGTAGGCTAATGCACTTAGATGGAGCTTCTCAAAGCCCTACCAATAGAAGGATCAATGACCCCATACTCAACAGAGTAGGCTTGGGTATCGTCTTCATCACTCCATCATAAGTTGTTTTTCCATATACATTCATGCTATTAGAGGTTTGTTCCAACAACGAAGTAGAGTACCAGACTCTCATTACTGGTCTCGAGCTGTCCCTTGACGTTCCCCACTTGCATGTGAAAGTGGACTCCAAACTATTCATCAAGAAAATCAATGGTGACTATATCGTCAGAAAGCCAGAGCTCATACCACTGTTGGAACACACCCTTCAGCCGATAGCCCAATTCCCATCTCGGCCAGAAGTTACCCATTCCCCTCGATCCTAGAACAGTCAAGTTGATTCCTCTTCCAGCCTAGCTGCATATCTTACAGAGCCTGATTAGGATGATTTGATTATCCACATGGAACACCAGAGAGTCGTCACCCCCCTTCACTCCAGATGATGATGATAGCCCACAGGCAAGCCACATTAGCACTGGTGCCTCTACGTCGGGACCCCCAGGTTCCCCTAATGTAGTATTGAAAGTAACTATTGATTGGAAGACTCCATTTGTTGAGTATCTATAACATGACAATCTCCCAATAGATCAAGATGAGCATGAGCAAATTTGACACCGCGCATTGTATTTTACTCTCTAGAGTGATCCCAGTCTTGAGAGGATCCTCTAAAAGCACAGATTTGATGGAGTTCTCCTCTGTTGCATTCAAGGGGTTGATATTTCTCCGGCCATATAAGAGGTTCATGTTGGCTCCTATGGGGCTCATCAGACCAGGCTGAAACTATCTCACTAGATCCGGAGACTAGGGTATTTTTGGCCTTCCATGATCCGTGACTGCATCAAGTTTACCAAGAGGTTACATGCATTACAAATTCATACCAATTTTGTGCATCAGCCACTAGAGCCTCTCCACAGTACCAAGTACTCTTAGCCTTTTGTGGTCTCAGGACTTGATGTCATAGGACCATATCCACTGGCGATAGCTCACCAATGCAGGTTCATTCTGACCGATACGGATTTCTTATCCAAGTGGGCAGAGGAAATCCCGCTCAAGGAGGTAGTGGCCCGTTCTATCATTGACTTTGTGAGCTCCAATATCATTTATCATTTTAGAGTCCCTTATGCCTTCTTCACCGATAACAACACCAACTTCCAAGCGTCCGAGTTGAAGAAATTGTATACCAAGTACAATATTCATTCTAACCATACCTCCCGCTATCACATGCAAGCAAATGGGAAGATCGAGGCATTAAAAAAAAACCATCTCTAACATTCTATAGAAAATGGATGTTCAGAACAAGAAGAGTTGTCTAGAAAATCTCCCCAAAACCCTCTGGGCTTATCGGAAAATGACTCTCAATTCCACACAGGTGACCCCATACTCCCTGGTATACAAAACAGAGGTTGTCCTACCCATAGATATTCAGTTACCTTCATTACGAACAACTGTTTATGATTAGAAAGTGCTACAAAAGTATCTGAATTCCGTCTGGCTGAATTGGAATCCCTCAATGAGAACATGCTTCATGCCCTGCGCAATCTGGAAAGGCATTAGAATAAGATATCTAGAGATTTCAACAAGAAGGATCGCCTCTGTTTTTTCTTATAGGGTGACCTAGTGTTAGCCCTGAGACCACCAATGATACCTAGTAGGAAACCTCCCAAGCTTGGGTCCAAATGGGAAGGACCTTACATCATTCATAAGTTTTACCTCAATGGCGCATACTCCTTGGTCACCATGGATGGTGAGTGTATAAATCCTACCACCAATTCCAAATTACTCAAGAAATACTTTTCTTGAGTGTATGGATCCTACATGACCTTAAAATGTCATGTCCCACATAAAATTAAATTGTATGTCATATCGTAGGACGTTAAGCTGTATCCGGTCTTACATAACCTTAAACTATTATGTACTGCATGACATTAAACTGTATGTCATCCCACACGATGTTAAACTATAGATGGTCCTGCATGACCTTAAATTGTCAAACATTCTTTCTACATGAAGTTAAAATACACAACACCTTCAAGAACCATGTATGGATTAATTCCCATCCTTGTGGGATATGTAGGAATGCTCGGACACCTCGTCTTGAGTCCAACCCCTAGATTCTTCTTTGACTACCCCCTAGGTATAGTTCTCTTGGAGTATCCAAATGGTTTAATGTAGGCTTCTTTGGCCCCACTCATTGCAGGATTATGGTGATCACACCATGTGCCTCTCCTTGTTCTTCTATTCTCCTACGTCCTCACCACACAATGCTAAACTACGTGGCATTCAAGAACAACGTGCAGCTTGATTCCCATCCTTATGGGATACGTAGGAACACCCAGACATTTTATCTGTCGGCCCAGTCCCAAACATCAGGATCCCCCCTAAGGTTAGAAAACATGGCATGGTTCCAGCTTTGTCCCTCATTTATGTTGGGTTCATCATGACCGCACCATATATACCTCTCCCTGGAGATCTCCACCTCTTTCACCATCCTCCTTGATGTTAAAATTACATGGGAACATTTATGCTTCATACACTCCCTTTACTTGGGAATTCATCATCTTTACCATCCAAAAGGGTCCCTGAACGGTACATATACTTAGCCTAAGGGATCTCCTATTATTTTGGGACAATTCCCTTGAGGACCTCAAACAAAAAATTGATATGAGTACCGCATTACGAATATGGTCAGCGGTATACACTCATTTGTTGTTCCCATTTAGGTCATATGATATGGATGTTGTGTTTAGAACATGGTCAACAACTATCCTTCTTAATTGTCTCCACCATCATATGTCCCAAATATTGGGTGTAGTGGTTCATGCTGTCCTACTATCCCTTCAAACGTCAGTATTCTTCGAGTAGGAGTGTGAGTCAAGCTACAATACCCTTATATGTTGGGGAGAGCCAGGTCCTATTCCTTATTTTCCACACTGAGCATTGATCATGTTGGATTAGGAATTTTGGAAGGCAATGCCCACATGAAGGGTCATGTGTCTATGGTCTGAGCTCTAAGACCTTAAACTAAGATCTCAATCATCCTCATTGCAAGAAGTTAAACTGAAAACCATCCAGGACTTATTGTCTCAGGTCCCTCACCCCTTTCTGGCCCTTGTCCCAAGTTATCATTCAGGATGCGGCAGTATGGCCTAGAATCTTATTTCCTCATTCACATTAGGATATTTTTTTCCACACCACATACATCCCCTTGGAACAACCATTCATTATCATCCTCATTGCAAGACTTTAAACTACGAACTGGCTGGGACTTCTCATCTTGGATCCCTTGAATTTTTCTTCCCCCTGGCCCAAGTCCTCATTTGGGATTGTATAGTGTGGCATGGGCTTATGTTCTTCCCACCGCGCCATACACATCCCTCATTGAGATATCTTTTCTCTATTAGTGTCCTTGCTGCAAGACATTAAACTGCATAATATCCTCCAGAACTACACGTGGCTTGATTCGCATGCTCATTGGATACATAGGACCACCTGAACATTCAATCTTCAGGTCCAGCCCCATCTCTTAGAAACATCCTTATCTTCCTAGACCCCTGGCCTGAGTTCTCCCAGGGGAGAGGCATGCGATGTGGTATGGTCTTATGTCCTTATTCACATCGGGTTTATAACAACCATTCCCCATACCTCTCTCTTTTTAGAGATCATCATACTCCTGTTCTACAATCATCTTTTTGAGTCGGCTGCTCTTGAGTTGGGCCCCTCGACCTTTATTGGAAGTTCACCAATGTGCCCAAGAGCACTCTGGTTCAAGACCTAGAGTTTTAGATTCTTCCCAAACATGCTCTCGCCCATTTTTTAGGCTTTGTGTTCCCATCCATTTGGGATTTCATCATCTTTCACATCCAAAAAACTCCTGAATGGTATGGATACTTTTCCCAAGGGTTCTTCTTCCAGTCCAGGCCAACGTCCTTGAGTATTTTGAAAAAAACATTGATACAAGTACCGTGTTGTAAATATAGTCAGTGGTCGACACTCATTTGTCATTCCCATTTCAGGACTCACGATATGAATGTTGTGTTGCGAGCACGATCAACAGTTATCCTCCATCGTCACTCCAACCCCATCAAGCCCTAAATGTTGGTTGCATGATTCACATTATTTTCCACTCCATCATGTCCAAGTGGTATTTATACACTCTAGGCACTATCCCCCAGTGTGAATTTGCACGTTAGGATGACAAATCCACATTAAGGCCTCATTTGGGGCCCCACACCGATTTTCCCTTTTATGCTTTCCACGTGCTGCAAAGACCTTCTCTGCCCTTGTTTTCCACATCAAGTGTATCACTCGTGGGCTTAGGGATAAGATCGAGGTTTGCACCTGATTGGAAGAGTTTCATTTCTCCAGGGTCTGAGCTCTATGTCATTAAACTAAGATCTCATTCCACATCCATTCCGTAAGGCATAAGAATCATAACTCTAGAACTATGTATAGCTTGATTCCCATGCTCATGGGATACATAGGAACACCCAAACATTCGTCTTTGGGTCCAGCTCAAGTTCTTCTAAATACCTCTTCTGTTTGGACTTATGGACCCAACTTTCATGGAATTGCGTGGTGTGGCGTAGGAATTACGTCCTCATTCATGTCGGGTTTTCAATAGCCACACCACGTACTTACCTTCTAGGAGCTAGTCTCCCATTCCCCTCATCCCCAAAGATATTAAACTGCACCCTCAGAACTATTTATGGATTGATTCCCATCCTCATGGGATACGTTGGAACACCTGGACGTTTCATCCACAGGTCCAGCACCAAATTTTCTGACCTTTGCTGGCCCTTCGACCCGAAGTTACTTCCCTATAATTTCATGTGGAGTGGTGTGGATCTCGTACTCACTCATTTTGGGTATGCTTCATCACGTCATGCATGCCCCCCCAAAAAAACCTCGTTTCTTCTATATGTGTCCAAGCCATATGACCTTAAACTATGACACCTGGTCCCACATGACTTTAAACTCTTTCGCCATTATTGAATGACATTAAAATGCATTGGTAGGTCCTATCATATGACCCTAAACTATGACATTATCTTCCTAGCCGCACGACGAAAAATAACACTACATTGTGATGTCATCACTCAAGGGGACATCATGTTGGGTATCAGTCCTACACCATACCATTTTTCAATGCCTACATGTAGATTGATTCCTATAGCGACACTTGGATTCTCTATCCTTGGTTTATCGCTTCATAAAAAAACACACATCTATCCCAAAGAAAAAACAAGATCTATCAAATGTCGCTTCTTTTGGCGCGTGGGCCAGACCCACACAAAAATATTGTCCTTGGCACTGGTACCCTACCACGCCACTTCTAGAACTACATATGGCATGATCCCCATCATAATGGGGCACGTAAGAATGCCCATGCACTTGGCCCTGGGCCTAGACCAACTCTTTTTTTTGGTCCCTTGACCTAAAATTTCCCTAGGGAGCACATGGTATTATGTGGGAATATGTGCGCATTCACATCGGGTTTTTGTAATTATTGCACCACGTGTCTGCCTCACCCCTTTCAGTTTACTGTCCAAGCTCTAAGATATTTAAACTAAGATCCAACTTTCTTGGTCGTAAGATACTAGACTATGAAACATCCTCTATAACTATGTATGGATTGATTCCCATCCTCATGGGATACATAGGAACGCCTGGACATCCCATCCGTGAGTCCAACCCTGAGAATCTTAAATCATGCCCCGCCTTTAGCCCCTTGGCCTAAATTCCTTTGGAATCATGTGGTATGGAGAGCACCTTTTGGGATCTCATTTGCACTAGGTTTTTCAACAACCACACCATATACACCCCTTGTCTCTTCTTTTCTGGTCCAAGTTCTACAACCATAAACTAAGATCTCCCTAAGGGAACTGCACATCAGTTTTGACTATTTTACCACACTGTGAGTACTTCATTAAATCAATCCCCCACTTAATGGTCTATTTAACGACCTTAAGCTAGAATCGTGTGACCCCATGACCCTTTTCCTTGGAAAGGGACTCGACTCCCTCTATCTGATATGTCTTATTGTCATACATAGATGTGTCATTTCAAAGAGTCCAAGGCATGGAATTCCCACATGAAAATTCCCTTGTTCCATGTCCAAGCTTCATGATCCCTTTATTTGGATCCTCATCCTCTTCTATGTCGGAAGGGACCCCCTTTATGGCCTGGTCTCATGCCAAATTGGCTCACCTACCATCTTGGGCCAATGCCTATGAATACCTCAGACAACATTTGTTACAGGTTCTATGTTTTAAACATGGTCAGCAGTCAACCCTCATTTTTCTATCAAGATTCTAGGTTAACACGAAATGGATACTGTGTTTCCAATGTGGTCAATAGTTATCCTCCACCATCACACTGCTATCATTGTGATCCAGATCTCAGGCACCATGATTCACATCTCTCCACTTCCTTTTGTTCATGTGGAATTCCAGTGCATGCTTTTATACCTCCGTGCATCTATGTGCATTAATCAGGTGGGTAAATACTTTTGGGACATCATTAAACTAACATTACATTTCCTCTGATGTGTGACTCCCTGTGCCAAGAAAGTCCCACCACCACTCCTTGTTTCCCACATCGAGCACGACTCATGAGGGAAAAGTAATTTTGGTAGGACATGTCCTAGAGCAACCATGCCACACATGCCTTTCATCCTGCATGACGTTAAACTACATTCTCAGAACTATATATGGATTGATTCCCATCCTCATGGTATATGTAGGAATGCCTAGACAATTTATCTTGGGCCCAACCTAGTTTTCACTTTTGTTCCCTTGACCTAAGGATTCTCCTGAGAGCATGTGGTGTGAAATAGGACTTACGTCCCCACTCACGTTGGGGTATGTACCATACCAAAAATTTCTTTCTATGTGGCCATGTCCTCAAAGAATGACTTTAAACTACGACCCCTACCCTGAATAAGTTTAGGATGCCGCATGATAATTATGGGATGCGTCCACTTCCTTGCTAGAGAGGATTCCTCCAACTAGAATTGGTCTCTGACTGCACTGTTCTTAAGAACTACGTTTGGCTTGATTCTCATCCCTATGGGATACATAGTGACACCCAAGCATTTCTCCTCGGGCCTAGCCCCAGGGCCATTAACCCTTTTAGACCCTTGGCCCCGATCACAATCCAGTCTCTCTGACCTTAAACTAACAACCTACAATCCATGCAACATGACTTTAAACTGATAGCCTTGGTCCATGCAGTATGACCTTAAAACTACATGCACTATCCTCACTGCATGACATTAAAACTATGTGTCTATCATCTGCCTTGGCATGAAATAAAGCTAAAAGGCATTCTAGGTCCTCACTAGATAGATCCTATTTGGAATTAATTTTGATACCCTATTTGACTAATGCACTCACCTATTGTGTTTTCCTCACGGTGGAGTAATTTCAAGTGTGTTGGAATCCATTCAAACAACCCATCACTTCACCCTATATGCTTTTTGTGCCCCTTATTTGGACCCTCATCCTCTTTTATGTTCGAAGGAACCCCCTAACAGCATGGATGCTCAGCCTATGGCTCGCCTATTGTCCTGGGATAATGATACAGAATACTAATGGATGACAATTTGAGTCAGGCCCCGTGTTTCGAACATGGTCAGTGGTCGGCCTTCATTTGTTATCCTTATTTCAACATAACACAATAAGGATACTGTGTTTTGAACATGGTCAATAGTAATCCTTAATTGCCACACCATCCCTACAGTGTTTCGAGTTTTGGGTATCATGATTCAAACTTTCCACTCCCCTATTTTTGAATTAATTGTAATTCCCCTGGAGGTACCTTACTCGTGCACTAGAGCACATTGGGAAAATGACACTTCAATAGTTATGAGAACTTTGTCCTCCAGTCAGGCCTCCACCTTTCTTCCCAGAGGTTAGTATTGGGTGTTTAAACCCTAGACGCCTAATGATTGGTCATCACTCTCATATTCAGTTAGAACAATGAGGTGGTTATCTCTTATTTCTCACACTGGGCCTGACACACGTGAGCTTAGGGATTGATTGCCGGATGTTTCACGAATGCGATAGACATGCAGTATGCTCAAAATAATATTGGAACTCATGGATGAATCAAACATAAAAAATTAAGTCATGAAAGTACTTTTTAATGTTTATAAGCATTACAACACCTAAGGATCGACCCCTCTCATATATGGGTTGACCTCTTCAATAGATCGTTCCAGCACCACCACTCTCTCGCTTATGGAATCCCAGATCTACTGTCACCTATTTACTTCCCACTTCTCCTCAGTAGTAATGGGGCATATTTTATTAGACACAACCTGGGCCTACTCCTCATTCTCTCAGATGGCGGCCATCTCTTCAGAATATTTCTTTATTCGTTCTTCGGCCTCTACCTGTTGGGACTTCAAGTGCGACACAAGATCCAATTGAGAATTAAAGAAAGAAGAGTGCTCGTTCGCTCGTGCCCACAACTGCTGAACCTCCCCTTCAGCCTCCTGATGTTCAATTATTTCTTCTACTACTATCCCACACTAAGGATACGATCATTCTCCCAAATCTTCTCTTCTATGAAGTCCCGAATGAGCATATGGGGACACTGGGCATCTACTCACCAAGTGCATAGATCGCACATCTGGGAATTAAGCCTTCACATATGGTTTATCTATTTCAATTGTGGAGTCTCCATAATGAAGTGTTTGATCATATTCCATGAATAACGATGATCTATCTTGCTATCTTCTTCGTCAGAGGCCATTTCATCTCGGTCTGTGGGATCGGTAGGATCATATGTGGGGAACACCTCCCGGAAATCGTCCGCAAGATTTGCATCTGGTGTCTGATCAGGTATGTCAAGACCCATGTTTTCCAATTGATCCTCGTCATTGGATCCCACCTCAATGATCTCTGGCACTGTCCTGCTGATGGTCCCACCAGTGATCGGAAGCGCTGCAGCTTGGTCGGTTCGAACGTCCGCTTCCATGACCACTAGTGTTCCCCCAGGAAAGGCGCCTCTAGGAGCTCCATCCAACCTCTCTAAGGCAACCCATACCATTTGAATAACTATTTATATAATAGTCACACAAGTATCAGTTAATCTGATCAATGGATGAAAGTAACGTATTCTGTGAAGGATACTTATAGAGATCAAAAAATTGGTCTCTTTCCTAAGTTTTTGTTGTCAGAACCCTAAGTCGTGGAACTACATATATTTTTGAAAAGTTTGAAGGTTCTGGGAGGACCAACCTAGGTGTCGCGGAACCTCCCTGCATGATGATCATCGTAGTGATGGGCGCGGATCCTGAAGTTCCCGCAATTGCATCTACTATTGGGAGGAAGCGAGTTTTGTGTATGGGGACCTACTGCATAGTTAAAATGTTATTGAGGAGTCCTAAATGAATTGGATGAAGACCCTAGGGAAGTGGTCTAGGGTTTTAACTCAAGAGCCTCTACAAAATCTTTAAGTTTCGGGTCTGAATCACCAAACTCGCCCTCCTCTAGAGGGATCCCTCCACTGACTTCCTCCCCCCAGGAGGACTCGTTTGATTCTTCTAGCCGAGGGAAGAATTCTATTAATTCAGCAACCAAAAACTGTGGAGGGGCCGTTCAACCCAAAAAAACCTTTACCCAATCCTTCACTGGATGCGGAGCACCCTAGGAGTGCACAAATTCCTCCATCTCGACTAGATATTTCTCCGCCTCTGCCTGGGATATTGCAAAGCCATCCCTGACAGGGTCAATCCCCAGAAAATCCATCCCGAGATGGTTCAGGTGTTGCCACATCTCGGACAGGCTGAGGAATTTCTTGTTGACATCCCAGATGTCCCAAGCTTCTAGGAAGATATCATTATCCGACATGTCTATATGGTGAAACTACTTCCCTAGGGCCCGAGTGGATATCTTGCAGAACCCCCTCAGTGCCCCTTCAGATGACTCTGTCCCTCTGGGACCATTAGATCCACTTCTGTTGCCTCCCATTCAACTGGTGAGGGCCTCACCAGTACTGCATCCCCACCACCATGATATTTCCTCACCACCTTCAGGCCCCGACCTTGAGGTTGGGGAGATACCCCGTCACTGACCTGGATGGTTTTCTACTTCAGCATCTCCCCCGGGTAGGCTGCCTCCCATCTCTTGGCATAATCCTTCACCAGCTCGAAGAAAACTGTGGGCGGAGGTAGCTCATTCAGCATCTTCCCATCCTATCATGTGAACATGATCCACATTTGCCTCATCACACATGGGTGATCCTCGTGACGCACCCCCAAGAAGACCCGTGGGGTCAGCTGCTATATACACCGAAACTGTCTTGTGAAACAGTGTGGGGTGTACAACTCATAGAGAGACTCACAGTCAACCCCCATCTAGAAATCCCGGAGCCTTTCCCCTAACCTAGTAAACACAATCTACAGAGTGCACCCTCGCATAGTCAAAGGATTCACTGTGCGCCGTGAAACAGAAAGCCCGATTCACGGAGAGAAATCATGGAGTGCATAGAGTTTCGTGAATCAAGAGAACTATCACTAAAATGTAAAGGTGGGAAAGGAAAAAAGAGAGCTATTCATCCCCCATTTTTAGGTGATGACCCCTTTTGATTCACGACGCATCCGGCTGTGGCGGGCTTCGCAGCGCTCTCAACCCCATGTCGCCTCTCCACCTCAAGACCCCCTTTGTGATTCTTCTTTGTGATTGACCAAAAAGTTTTGGTGATTGACCCTCATACTTGGACCATCATTTTATCCTCACCTCCAAGTATGAGTGGGGAATTCTTTGGCCCCAAAATATGGGGAGAGGAAAAGAAATCACAAAGAAAAAACCACCTCCAATGATGTTGCCTCATGAAACCTGTTCGCAGAGCCCCAAAACACTATCGCTGGTGCAAAGCCGCCCCCTTTGTGGGAACCGCGAAGCAAAGAGGCGGGAGTCTCTGCAATCCAAAAGATGTTTGTGAAGCCTTCACGAAGCAAATAGGTGGGAGGCTACACGATCCAAAATACGTTTGCGAAGCCTCCACGAAGCAAATAGGCGGGAGGCTCTGCAATCTGAAAGATGTTTGTGAAGCCACCACAAAGTAAAGAGGCGGGAGGATCTATGATCTAAAAGACATTTGTGAAGCTATCACAAAGAGAATAGGCAGAAGGATCCGTGATCTGAAAGATGTTTTGTGAAGACACTGTGATGCAATGAGGCGGGAGGCTCCGCTGTTATGACAAAGCACCATGTGGCTTCGCACTGAGCGATCCCTACTTCGTGACACCTCTTGCCTTAAAATACAGTGTCCCCCCAGATCCCAAAGGATGGATACTCCAACCTTTCATCTTCTCAGCTCTAAAATCGTGAAGCAATTTCTTTTTTGAAAAAAATACCTCTTCAAGGTACTTTTGAATCATGTAGCGCCTTTCCTTTGGCTTAAAAACAACCCCTCTTCAAGCAGGGATTCCCTTCGTGAAGCCCACAAGCCTTCACAAATGAAGGAGATCCCTAAGTGGACTCCGGTCTTCTCAAAAAATTCAGGCTTCGCAAATTACCATCCATGAACAAGTGAATCACATGCTAAGGCAGGGTCACTGTACTTCACGAGGTATACTACTTCACAAGGCACCCTTGCTTCGTGAATCCCTAATCTCTGAGAGCCTTTCTGCTTCGCAAAGCACCATCAATGTGAACCTATGCTCTATCCCTAGGCTTGGACACCACACTTCACAAATCATACCCCTTCGTGAAGCCCCTCCACTACATGGAGCACCGGGGCATCACAAGGCCTCTTCCTGTGAACCCCTTTGCTCCACAACCGCTTTTCCTGTAAAAATCTCAAGGTCAATACGAAGTGATTTCAAAGTCCATTAGGCGGTGATTTATGTTTGTTTTCTTAGCCTTATTCTTCTTTTCATAGGCATGCTAATGGATATTGATTCTTCACATAGACGTGCTAACATGGGCCCCTTAGTGGATCACTCCACGACACCCCCTCACCATGGCACTGCCATTGCCTTCCCTTCACTAAGGGTTAAAGCATGCCATTTATGTAATTCCAAGGGGTGCGGAGTGAGCCCACCTAATCTGAGATATAGAATGTTAAACAATCGAGCACCATCACCCTCAACACATGACATTAAACTGTGGCCTCACCCCGTGCATCAAATGCGGGGTGCCCCACCTCGGACATTCTCCATGTCCACTGGTCTCCACGGGAATGAAATCTTCCTCAAATGAAATGAGATCCTCTTTGTTAGAGCGGTGCCTATCCATGGGGAAGGACAACCATCTTGGTGTATGACCCTAGCCTTTCTCGTAGGAGGTAGCACCCATGCTCCTCCTTTATTCTTCAGAGGCAAAGACTAGAGGAGAGATGGGAACAGATACCTTTGTTATCCTGTCCCTCTCCCTCTAGGCCTTTTCACCACCCATGCCTCCATCCTGGAGTAAGTCACAATCTCTATCTCCCTGGACTATTTCCATGTGTAAGCCCCATTCACCATTTCCACTCCATAGAATCACATGGGCTGCTTCCATGCATAATCCCCATTCACTATTTTTGCTCCATAGTGGCACATGGGTTGCTTCCATGCATAATCCCCATTCACCATTGCCATTCCATAGTAGCACTTGAGCAGCTCCCATGCATAAGCCCCATTCACCATTGCTGCTCCATAGCGGCACATGGGATACTCCCATATATATGCCCCATTCACCATTGCTGCTCCATAGTGGCACCCATGCAACTTCCATGCATAATCCCCATTCACCACCATTAATGGATGCACCTTTTCTCCATGATTGTCATGTCCGTGCTGCCTCTTGTTTCTCACACTGAGCATGAATCACGTGGGATTAGAGTAAGCATTGACAATGACATCCTTCCTGGGCCACCTTAGCGTGTAAGCCCGAAACCCAACCTGAACTATGTGGACATTGATCCTTTCCATGACAAGGTACCTAGGAAGCCTCTATGAGGTTCAAGACCAACACCTATTGGTCCCAACCTCTTCATATCAGTTCAACAAACTATTCCGAACTACATGGAATTTGATTCTTTCCAAGGAAAGGTATGTAGGAAGCCTCCCTGAGGTTCTAGCCCAACACCTATTAGTCCCGACCTCTTTACATCAGTTCACCAAAATCTTCTGAACTATGTAGACTTTGATCCTTTCCAAGACAAGGTATATAGGAATCCTCTCTGAGGTTCAATCCCAACACCTATTGGTCCCGACATCTTAATTTCAATACACTAAACTCTTCAAAACTATGTGGACTTTAATCCTTTCCAGAACAGGGTACGTAGGAAGCCTCTCCGAGGTTCAAGCACAACCCCTATTGGTCCCGACCACTTCACATTGGTTCAAAAAACTCTTCCGAACTACGTGGACTTTGATCCTTGCTAAGACAAGGTATGTTGGAAGCCTCTATGAGGTTCAATCCCAACACCTATTGGTCCCAATCTCTTCTTTTCGGTTCACCAAAATCTTCTGAACTACGTGGAATTTGATCCTTTCCAAGAAAAGGTACGTAGTAATCCTTCTTGAGGTTCAAGCCCAACACCTAGTTATTCTAACCCCCTTCACGTTGGTTCACCTTTGTCCCACATGATGTTGAACTGTACACTCCTTTTCATCCTGTAGGACATTAAACTATACCCATTTGAACTACGCAGGTTTTGATCCCTGTTTCTTAGACAGGGTATGTAGGAAGCCTCCCTAAATTCCAACCCCAATCGACGGTAAGACATTATGTTCCCCAATCTATGGTAAGTCATTGTGTTCCCTAATCTATGGTAAGCTGTTGTATCCCATCCAGCGGTAATCCATTTTATCACATCTGGCAATAAGCCGTTGTTATCCTCACATGACGGTAAGCCGTCGTAAGATGAACTATGTGGGTTTGATTTCTGTCTCCTAGACATGGTACATAGGATGCCTCCCCGAGGTTCAACCCCAAACACTAAGCATTGGTGTCCCCCCTATTGGGACCCACATCTCTAGTCTGCCCCTTGAGCATCAGACCAACCTGGCATGCTAGCCACGTGTAAGTCCCAAAATGTCATTGGGTCACTGTACTCTGTGTATACCCCGATTCTATGCCTCCATCATGAACTACAAGGACATTGATTATTGATAAGGAAAGGTATGTAGGAAGTCTCCCTAAGTTTCAAGCCCATCACCCATGTCTCATCCTAGTCTATCCTTCGAGCCAATGTGTCCTGAGAAGATAATGCCCCAACCCAGAGGTTACACATCCTCCATGTCCCATCCATGCATCCATTCTCATGGGACACCTCCTCAGGTGTCCCGTCACCCTTACAAACTATGCAGACTTTGATTCCCTACCACAGGTATACATAGGAAGCCTCTCTGAGGTGCAATTCTATCTTCTTTTCTGCCGAACTATGAAAATTTTGATTCCCTACCACAAGGATACGTAGGAATCCTCTTTGAGGTTCAATCCCAACACTACCTTCACCTTCAGGACAGTTCTATCTCATTCCCCCTTCACTTCATTCAACTCTCCATCATCCACCCCGATTCTTACCCAGGACGCCAAATCCCGGTGAGATCATGTTATCCACCTCTTCACCGCTCCCAGAAGTACTCAGGTGACTAACCACAGGTTATCCCTACTATCAGTGTTCCCTCCTGGGGTTACTCCCATCTGTCAGTGTTCTGATCTGTCTCCTCTAGAAGTTAAACCTGCGACATACCTTGTGTTAAACAAGGGAAGATGAGGAACACCTCAGAGACATGCCCATGGAATATAATTCCCCACAGTCAACGTGGGATGGCTTGGGCTTCCGTGCCATCGAGAATCCCTATCATAAAGGTAAGAAACCTAGACGCATCATTGTTCTGACATCCAAACACGCCAGCGATATCCAACGTGACTACTCCCCCGACCAAAGGTCGCTCCCCTAAACGGATCCCTTGTAATGTCCTGACAGAAGCAACGTAATTAAATGTTGTCCATGAAGACATGACACTAGGAAGAGTTTCACAAACAACATTTTAAGTTTATGCAAGAGACCCAGACTAGGTAATGAGTTCTGATGAGGAATCCACGGAAGGAGGAACTGACATCCCATCATCCCATTTCGATCAAGGAGCAGATGTCCCTGAAAAAGCGATGGATGCCGACCACATTTGGAAAGTCGGAATGCAGGGCAACATCTACACATACTCCTTTAAATAAGGGAAATATGCGTGCCCTAGAGAAATCATCAAAAACAAAGACTAGAAATAGATGTTTTAGAAATGTGAACCTAGGAGAACGATTGGCACACAGTTAGTACTAATCATTCAAAATAACTTTGTGTACTTTTTATAATGGATTTTTTTTAATTATGAAATTGTCATATTAAACCATGTGAATTGGTACAAAGGTTTAATTTTAGTCATATGGTTGAGGAAAAGTTTTTGTAACCATGAAATAAAACTGTGTGGGAGGGACGGATCTCTTGGTAGTGGCCATGCATGGGATATGCATGGTTTGATTAACCGTGTGCCTAGTCATGTGAGGGGTTGTCACTTTAGAAATTGGAACCATATATTTGGGGAATGGTTACTCAAACCATGTGTCCAAACCATGAGACTCTTTAAAGTAGTTGGTAAATTACCATTTTAACCCTATATCCTTTAAATTTTCCTCCTCTATTCCTTACCTCATTTATCCCATTCTAGTAGTTTTTTGATTTCCTCCCTTTGTCTCATCCTAGTATTCAATGGATCTCATTTATTTATACTCAGAATCAAATGTCTCCAGTCACATTTTATCACCCTTGGTATGTCTATGAGTCCTGTTGTTTCTTTTCTCCTCTTATATTATCGTATTGGATTCTCTTTCAATGCGAACTCTTTTTCCCTATTTCCAGGGAATTTTTATATTCTTATAATTTATATCATTTTGTATTGAATCAAATACTATAATTGGATGCACCAAGAATCCTAATAATGAGGTATCTATTCTATAAGCTTTTCCCTTAATGTTTCATCGTTTATAAAATGCATTGTTGTACCGCATGCTAGACTTTCCATGAATTTTTTTTCTAAAATGTAAAATACCTTAAATCAAATACTTTGAAAAAAAAACTTGATGTTCTTTGATCCCTTGAATTGATTTTAGGTTGATACCTCACTCAAAACCACCACTTAAGGTGAGTTAGAGTAAATACGTATAGCCATCATTTGTTGTATTGTGACCAAACCACCCCATGGGTGTGTCAAAATTTCCACTCATTAGTGGATGCTATTTTTGATTGAAATGAAATGTTAAATGGTTGAATATAACATTTTATCCTTTAATCATTTATAAATATAATTTTGTATTAAATCACATGAAGTGTATTGAGGCATGTATTTAAACATGGCCCTCTTTATTACTTTTAAATGAATTTATTAAATGATCATGATGAATCATGTTGTATGGCCTGGAATTTCCTCATTGAAATTGTCTATATATTAAATTTTAAATGGTTTAGAGAAGATTAATTAGATTATGATAAAGTATTAAAGGTAATTCATCATTGTTATTAGTATTATTTGATCATATATATTGGTTGTTGTGACATGGTTAAGGGAAGTGTTGGACATGATGCTTCACACTTCCTAGATGTGAGATGATGTCCATGAATCTTCACATAATTTATCTGGGTGTTGGGAGTGATTTCCCTTAACCCTTTATCATGGTGTTGGGAATGGAATCCCTTACACATTTATTTAGATGTTGGGCAATAAATCCCTTATCATTCATCTAATATTGTTGGGCATTTCGTCCCTTATCATAATTCTAAGACTGTTGGGCATGAAATACCTTATTATTCTTATGAAACTATTGGGAATGAAATCCCTTATCACTCATTAAGATCATTGGTCATAAAATACCTCATTTAAAATATGATACTATTATTATATTATAATTATGTGGATGCTTTGGTCTTATACCTCGGGTTTTCTCCAGTATAGGTATATCTCTATATATATACTATTTATATATATGAATATACATATATGAATATATGTATATATATATATATATATATATTATGAAACTACTTCATAGATATTAAAACATAGGATGAAGTAGGTATGGTTGGATAAGTGTCCTTTGAGGAACCTGATACTGACTTGATTGCATTTATTATTTACTGTTTGTTTATTATACCTACACATTGATTTATTTTATACTCAAGGAATGGATCACATTAAATGTTGTTCGTGGTGTCCTAATGAGTTTATCTCACACCCTATTTGGTTCGTGGATTGGTATCCACACTAATCTCTTGGTTGTATGCTATATTTATACATGCTTCTTTGCTTTTGTTTTGCTTTAGACTAGGACTTGATATGGAGTTAGTGTCCGAGCATGTACTCAGGATTTCAAGATGAGTTGGGTCTTTATTTATTTATTTTCCTATTAGTCTAGTACTTTTGTACTTATTATCTTATTTATGATTTTATCTTGTATATAACTCATCATGATTATGCATAGAGATTTATTTGGCGTTGTCCTGATTATCTGTTTATTATTGGTTGTTAATTATTATTAGATTCCATTGCATTTTATTTTATTTTATTATACTTACAATATATTTCATAATGATTTAGAGGGTATAGTCTCCCCACAATACCACCATTAGAAACATTTTTACAGTAGGCGACCTATGGTATATGGGAAGGTTAAGTTGAAGCCATGCGGCCAACCGATTCAGTTACTATTATTTAGTGAGCCAGGTTGGGATATTACAAGTGATATCAGAGATTCCATTTCCATTTTTATGACTAATTTGGGATAGTATATAGGATACTAGGAATGTGTCAGTACTTGATAAATTTATCATGTCAAGGTCCAACCATCCCACACATGAGGGAAAGATCAAGTTACTAGGGAAGGGAATGTTTGTCATGATTTTATTTATTATAGTTGATCCTTATTTAACCTTTAGTGATTGTGCTACTACCATGGTTATGGATTTAGATATTATTTGATTACCTCTTGGACCGATATGGAAAGGTATGGGGTGTGTTCATGCATCATTTAAGGTACATAGGATTCAAATTTCATTATAATGCTTAACTATATACAATGTTTGCGTGATTATGTTCCATGTTTGTCAGTATACCATGTTTGGGAAATAATTAACATTTCCATATATATTCTATGCTCGTGTAAAAATTTAGCATTCTTGCTAGTATGACATGCTTATGTGATTTCCTACCTTGTGTATCATCACTCTTTACTTATGTAGTAGTTTGATGTGAGTATTTTATATATTTATCATGATATCATGCATTATTATGGAATGATATATGATTGGTTATTAAAGTTTCAGCATTAACCTAAATGGTGCTTTCCCATAAAGCTTGATGGTGGAACCTTAACATACTTGTCATGACATGTTTGAGCCATGAACCATTGGTTTCATGGGTAGAAACATTTGTGGTTATGATTAAATGGGTTCCAAATACAATTTATAAAGAGTATAATCCTTTATAAATTGGAAATGGTGAACCATAAAATTTAATCATCATATATGAAATTTTTATATTCTAAGACATAAGGTAAAAACTTGTTTGTAATTACATGAATGCCTATTGTAAATTATAAAGGCAAGTACCTTTATAATTTTGTAATGGTAATTAATTTAAATAAACCATGATATATGATGAATTATAATTCTTATAGAAAATTATTTCCTTTAAATAAAGGTGTAAAATTCAATTTATGAAGTCTAGTACCTCTATAACTTAGGCATGAAGACCTCTATGACCGAATCCATGAATGCTTTACTAAACCCTTGTAGGTGAGTTTAGAAAATCATACCTATGAGATAAATCCATTAAGTTGGTTTTAAATTTTAAAATATTGAAAAAGTGAAATATAATGGGTTTCATTTATACAATATAGTAATTGTAATTTATATAGTGTTGAATCAATAAATTGTTAATGGATACCCATATAACTGAACACCAGATGGCTTGATGAGATCATCGTAGGTCGCCTTTACTGCCCTTATGCCTTGGTACTTAACCTGATGGGGGTAAGTTTATAATATATATTGTGATGATAATTTAAAGTTTTAGTAGCCACTTATATAGTGTTACATATAAATGTATGGTGTCATCTTACAAGACTAGTTATCTTAACTAGATGAAGACCCGTTATCTACTTTTGAGATTTATTGATATGAGGCTTTAGTTAATAAAAATTCTCATTAAAACCTAAAGGGTGTTATCCTATATATATTGTGATTTCCATTTTATTTAATGGATCACAATAATGATAACTTTATAAATAAATGGTTAAAAGGGGAATTATTATATAATTTTCCTAATATTGGATGGATCCAACTAAATAAAGTGCTTAGTATAGTTTTCCTAGATAACTGGTACTTGATATTCCTTGTATGTGAGTTTCTTTAAATGTTGTAATAAATGTGAATTGATGAAAATGGATGAATAAAAAACCTTGGTTATTATATCAAACCTACAATTTATTTCATATTTAAACATGATTTATTTCATAAAATTGTACTTAATACAATTCAGAAGATCGAGATGTATATTGTCATGGGAAATTAAGGACATTACATAACAACTTAAAACATGAAATACAACATATATATTGAAAATTTATTTTAAATGAACATAAATTTACTTCATACTTAACATTTCATGGGATAACCTAAGGACAAACACAAGAAAGGGGTGAGCTATAAAGCCCACTAAGGGATTAAACAAGGCATACCATGAAGATGATAATACATGTTTGACAATAGACATATCAATAGAGAATAAAATGAACATGAATATAAAGGCATGATAAAGCATGATAAGAATAATATCTAACTATGGAAATAACATAAAACATGATATTAGCATGAGCCAAGGCTCATTTCACCTAGAGGAGCAGAAGTCAAATCTCATTGCACATGAGGTAGAATGAGTCAACACCCATTGCACCTGAAGTAGCATGAGTCAACACCCATTGAAAATGAAGTAACATGAGTCAAAACCCATTGAACATGAATTATAATTAGTAAAAACCCATTTCACATGATGTATCATGAAAATCAACATTACCCAATTCATTAGAGTGCTATTAGGGCACACAATTCATAATCATTTCAATCTCATATTTAAGTGTGCCACATAGGTCATATAACATGGATTAATTAAAAATAATAAGTTTCTACATGATCAAGGAATGTGGAATAAATAAATTTAAATCCAAAATAAACAATTATATGAGAATAAATGTGAATAACCTTGATAGATAAATGGGTATGGTATTCACTACATGATGGAAAATCATAGTGCAATTTCGGCAGCATAACAACGTCAAATTAAAATTCATAAAATGGGTTGAAAAGAGAGAAATGGGAACCTAATAATTTAACAATGAAATGTAAAGTAGGGGTCATAGGTAATAATTTATCCCAAATTAAGAAATTTGAAATTAAAGGGTATATCATAAATTAGGTACTTGCTGAAAAAGGAGAGTGATAAATCCCTTACGAAATTTCAGCATAGTAACGACTTAGGTAAGGGTCCAAATGGGGGAGGATAAATGAACCATAAATAAAATAAAATAAAATTTATAGTAGTTAATTTATTATAAAATGATTACAATATAATTAATTGAAATTAAAAAGATGAATTTCAAACAAGGTTCTCGAATTGAAAGGAAGAGAAGAAGGTGAGGATCCTTTACTTGGATGTGTGACCCCAATGGCTTGAGAGAAGCTTCTTGGGAGCATGGGGGCACATTAATCGGACTATAAGAAGTATATATTAGAGTTTGGATGATATTAAAGTAGTTTTAGTGAAGATAACTGTGAGATTGGGTAGATTTATATAGGAAAGGAGGTGGATTTATTTATTATTTTGGTTTTGGACACTACACAATAGAATATTCAAAACCACAAACCATACTTTGGTTTATGGAAAAGGGGATTGATATAAATTTTTTTATAATACCAATTTACTAACTTATTAAAATATTTCTCTTACTTATGTGGGGATGAGTCACACTTTCAAAGAAATGGTTTTAAAATATTAAAATATATTATAAGTCTTGGAGGATTCACTAAGGCTTTGTAAAATCAATAAAATAAATATAATAAAACATTATTTTAATTTTAATATATATATTTGGTTTAATATATCTTTGATTGTATTTTTTAAATCATTATTGGGTCATTACGATGTCATAAAACACACTGTATATTTATAGGATATTTAATTTTTACCCCAAAATTCGACTATCTTAGAAAATTATGAAAAATTAACCATTAGATAATTTTAACATAATTATTTCAAAAATAATATTGATTTTATCTAAATAATTTTCTAAATATACAAATTTTCACTTTTAAAACAAAAATATACTTTTATTGAAAATTGATGGGTTTTGAAAAAAATAGTTTTAAAACCTTAATAAAAATTATCTTTGTCTTCATAAAAATTATATGATAATTTATATTTAATAAAATTAATTTAATAATAATATTTTATTAAAATATTATTTATATAAAAAATACGTAAATTCATCAAAATATATTTCTTAATTGAATTTTAATTTTAACCAAAAATACTACTTGTGCTTCAAAAATCATTTACAATGAAGAAAATATATTCATTATTTTCTAAAAAATTTATACACATATTAATATAAAAATGGTATTAATACATATCCGTTTATTACACTGTTATATGCCTTAAGAGTAAGTTGGGAGATGGTGGGAGATGGTAGGGATTTCTTAGGGCCGTTCAGTGTACATGGTTTGGGCTATGATCTCGATGAGCTTGAACTTCTCCCGTAAATGATTTTTCTCATGCTTAAGTTATTGGATATTAGATTGGTTTTGGTCTAGGGAAAATCCCAAAAATTCTATATCCCTCAAAAGCTCCAATAAATGGGCTTTATAGGGTACAATCCTACTGGATGAGGCCATCACTTCCTTTGTCTAGGTCAAAAGGATTTGTTAAAACCCTATATTTATACCAGTCATCTGGTCAATGTTCAACAACTATATTGTCAATAGTAATGATAATTAACATTCATTTAAATCCAATTGGATATAATAAAACAAAATGAGTACATGTATTTTATATATTTATATGACATTTAATTAAATCAAAAAGGGGAATTTTATTCCTAACAGTTTTTTTCGTTACAACCTTCCCCACTTAAGAAATTTATATATTGAAATTTCCTTTTCACACACTAAAACAGGTGAGGGTAACTCTACTTCATAACCTCCTATTATTCCCACATTTCTTCTTAAAACTTGTGGTTTCATCACAACACTTTTATAAGGGGAATTATCTTATTTCATAGAACTTTTTCTCAATGATCTAAGATCTTAACTGTCTGATCCTCATAGGAAAAGTAATTCTCCAATGGTACCATGTCTAGATTGAGTACATGTGATGGGTCTGATATGTACTTTCTTAAGAGGGACAGATGGAATACATTGTGAACATGAGACAAGTTTAGTGGGATTTCTAGTCGATAGAACACTACTCTGACATAATCAAGGATCTTAAAAGGTCCTATGTTCCTTGGAATAATATTTACCTACTTCAAAAATCTCATCACTCTTTTATGTGGAGATATGTGGAGGAATACCATATCTCCAACATCAAATTCCAGGTCTCATCATTGATTATCAGTATATCTCTTTTGTTGATTCTGAATAGCTTTGATGCACTGATGGATGGTCTTAACCTTCTCCACCATTTCTTCAACAAATTTAGGACCTATAATTTTTCATTCCCCAACATCATCCCAACATGTCAGTGTTATGAAAATATTCCCACAAAGGGATTCATAGGTTTCTATTTGGATTCTTGAGTGAAAGCTGTTATTGTAAGATAACTCCACCAAAAGAAGATTTTGGTCCCATATGTGTTTGAAGTCATTTGAGAAATCTCTCAACATGTCCTCAAGTATTTGGATAGTACGCTCAAATTGGACATCATTTTGAGGGTGATAAGCTATATAGAAATTCAGATCAATGTTTAGAGCATGCTAAATACTTTTCCAAAACTTAGAGGTGAATCTTGGATCTCGATCAGACACAATCAACAGTTGTAATCCATGAACACTTACCACTTTGATGTATATATATGCTAGTTGATCTAGTGAGAAATCCTCTTCAATCACAATGAAGTGTGAAGTCTTTATAAGATGATCCACAACAACCCATATAACATTGTTTCCCTTAAATGTATTTAGAACTCCAGTTAAAAAGTATATGGTGATGTTTTTCCATTCCCATATTGGTATGGGTAATGGTTGCATCATCTCCTTATAATTAAACCTTTCATCCTTCACTTACCAACATACCAGACACTTTGATGTATATTCTGCAGTCTCATTCTTCATTTTATCTAACCAATAGTGTTCTCAAAGATCTCAATACATCTTTTTCTTTCCTGTTTGAATGGATAAATTGAAAGTATATGTACCATCCAAAAGTTATTTTTTTAACTTAAGATTTTATGGAACACATAGTCTTGACCCAAATCTCACAATTCCTTCTTCATTAAAATTTAACTATAAGGATTTCTATTTTTTGATTGTTTCCACTTTCTTATGAATTCTGACATCATCCTTTTGAGAATCCTTTAAATTTTTTAAAAGAGATAGTTGAGAAATATTTTGTAAAAGGATTGATTATTTTCCTTTCTTTATGATTCCCACGTATATATTCTTCAAGTATAAGAAGACAGAATACTTCTTAATTCTCATCAATGATAGAATTTTTGGGTCCTTTCTACTTAGAGCATTCGCTACCTTGTTCAGTTTCCCAAGATGGTAGTAGATTGAGTAGTCGTAATACTTGATGAGATCTAACCAAATTCATTAGTGAATATTCATATCTTTCTGTGTGAATATATAATTGAGACTTTTGTGATCTGTATATATTTCACACTTCTCCCCAAAGAGATAATACTGATAGATTTTCAACACAAAGATCAAATCTTCTAACTCTAGATCATGCATGGGATAGTTTTTCTCATGAATTTTTAACTACCTTGAGGCATATGCAACAAATTTGTCATTTTTCATCGACACACATCCCAATAACTTCTTTGAAGCATCACCAAAAATTATGAGAAGATCCCCACTTGTGGGTAGTGTGAGCACAGGGGAGGTGATAAGCCTTCTTTTCAACTTCATGAAGCTTTATTCACGTTCATCATTCCATAAAAATTTAAATCCCTTCCGAGTTAGCTTGGTAAGAGAGTTTGACAATCGTGAGAAATTTTTCACAAATCGATGAAAATATCTAACTAACCCAAGGAAGTTATGGATATCTTTCACTGATGTTTGAATCAACCACCCCTCAATTTCTTTTATCTTTGTAGGATCCAAATATATCCCATTTATTTTGATGATATTCCCCAAGAATGATATTTCTTTCAACAAAAACTCATACTTTCTATGCTTTACATAGAGATTATCCTTTAGCAAGGTCTGAAGGAGAGTGGTTAGATTCTCCACATGCTCCTCCTTGGTTTCTGAGTATATTAGAATATGGTCTATAAAGACTACCAAAAATTTCTTGATTAATTATATAAAGAATCTATTCATTAAGTCCATGAAATTTGGTGGAGCATTAGAGAGTCTGAATGGAATCATTATGAACTCATAATGCCCATACCTTGTACTAAAAGCAGTCTTGGGGATATCCTCCTTCTTCACCTTTACTTGATAATATCCCAACTGTATATGTATGTTGGAGAAGTATTGTGCTCCACGACGCTGATCGAACAATTATTCAACTCATGGATAAGAATACTTGTTCTTTATCATGAATTTATTGATCTTAATACATTCAATGAAAATTTGCATTGAACCATCCTTATTCTTGACGTGTAGGACTTGTGCACCCCCTAGTGAAGCACTTGGTCGTATAAACCCTTTATCCATATTCTCATGTAATTGTTTCTTTAACTCCTTAAGTTCCAAAAAAAATATTCTATATTGATTCTTGGATATTGGAAATGATCCATGTATAAGATCGACTGAGAATTCAACATCTCTTATAGGAGGAAGACCAAAAAATTCCTTAGAAAACATATCAATGAATTCCTCCATAATAGGCATGTCTTCAAGGATGGTTCCTTCCTTAGACACAATAATCTGAGCAAGATACACGTTCTCATAGTGTAGTAATATCTATTCTTTGGATGATTGTAATGAGGAAAATTCATCCTGCTCCTTGCACATTTATATAATTAGAGGTCTATTTTCCATATGGAGAGTGATTTCCATCTCTCGGAAATTTATGTTCTCTCTATATAGGGAAAGCCAATCCATGCACAAAATTGCATCAAATTCCACCAAGGGATGTATGAAATGGTTTTCTAGGAAGTTAAATCCTAAAATTGTGATAAGGGAAGAGTTATATACATGGGATGAAATAATTTCCCCATTTTACATTTTAACTAACATCTATACTTCAATGCTTTATGGTAGTGATTGGATTGTTCTACTAAACTTTTGTGATATAAAAGGACGATAACCATACCTTTAACCTTTTGATTCTAGTTCTACTTTATTTGATATATACTTAGTGAGGAGTAATTTTAAACTGTTTATAAAATGAAGGGGAATCCAATGATGATAAAGGGATAACTTATAAATTACATTTATCTCCTTAACTTATGGGTTTCTAAGCTCCATTATATATTATATATGATCTACTTCATAACATATATTATTATGGGTTTTTTCTTTATTCCGTTAATAATGGTTTGTAACAATTTTATGAATTTACCAAACCATATACCCAAGGAGTGTCAAACCAGGTGCACTGTAAGACCCATTGTCATGTACTAGGTTACCTCGAGATAAGCCCAGAATACATTGTTAGAGTTGTTACTCCTATATATATTTGTTCCAGAACCACATCCACTTGTATTATGCAGACATATATTTATTTTCTTGATAAACCACTTGCACTATACTCATCATAATTTAGGGATATTCTATTATACTTAGTCTTATCCCTAAGGGTTTTCAGTATAAGTTTTTAATCCTAATCACAAAAATAACTAAACCAATCCTCTGATGCCGACTATAACAACCCTGCTCTTTATTTCATATTTAAACATGATTTATTACATAAAATTACACTTAATAAAACTCATAGGATTGATAGGTATAGTGTATTGGGAAATTATGGACATTACATAACAACTTTAAACCTAAAATACAACATATTTATTGAAAACTTCTTTTGCATGACCACAACATTCTGTCATACTTAACACTACATGGGATAACCTGAGGACATCAAGAAGAAATGGGTGAGAAAAAAAGCCCAATAAAGGAGTAAAAAAGGAATAACATTAAGAAGACAATACATGTTATACAATAGGTATATCAATGGAGCATAAACGGAACATGAATAGAAAAGAATGATAATGTATTATAATCATAATATGGAACTATGGAAACAACATACAACATGATATTCACATGTTCCAAGACTCATTGCACCTGGGGGAGCATGAGTCAAAGCTCACTGCACATGAGGTATCATGAGTTAACACCCATTGTAAATAAATTAGCATGAGTCAAAACCCATTTCATATGAAGTATCATGAGTCAAAACCCATTTCAAATGACGTATCATGATACTAAATATTATCCAATTCATTAGAGGGCTATCAGGGATCACCCTTCATAATCATTTCAATCTAATGTTTAAATGGGTCAAATAGATCAGATAACATGGATTCATTAATCATCATAAGTTATTACAAAATCTAGGAATTTTTACTACATACATGTAAGTCCCCAATGAATAAGTATATGAGCATAAAGTTTAATACCCTTGGTAGAGAAATGAGTATGGTATTTACTACACGATGGAAAACTATAGTGCAATTTTGGAAGCATAATAGTGTCAAATCAAAATTCATAAAATGGGTTTATGATAGAAAAGAGGTCTATGATCATTTAAAAATGAAATTTATTGTAAGGGGGATAAGTAATAATGTATCCCAACTTAATAAATTGTAAATTTAAGGGAATATCATTAATTAGGTGCTTTATAAAAAGATGAGAGAGAGAAATCCCATACAGAATTTCGACAATGTAACAACTTAGGTAAGGGTCCAAATGGGGGAGGATAAATGATACCTAATTTTAATAACATAAAATGGAAAATAGGTAATTTATTATAAATGTATAACAATATAACAAATTGAAATTAAAAAGACTAATTTCAAACAAGGTTCTTGAATTGAAAGGAAGAGAAGAAGGTGAGGATCCCTTACTTGGATGTGGGACCCCAATGGCTTGGGAGATACTTCTTGGTAGCTTGGGGGTGCCTTTGGAGGAATCTATGGAGTAGATGTTAGATTTTGGATGATATTCAAAGAGTTTTAGTGAATAGAAATGGGAGTTTGGGTGGGTTTATATAGGAAAGGTGGGGGATTTCTAAATTATTTTGGTTTTGGACACTACATAATAAAATATTCAAAACCACAAACCATACCATGGTTTTTGCCAATAATTTCTGGAAAATGTGAGTGGTATAAATTATTTTGTAATTCTATGGGCCAAAATTATTAAAATATTTCCCTTGCTTATGTGGAGGTGAGTCACACTTTCAAAGAAATGATTTTAAAATGTTAAAATATATTATAAGTCTTGGAGGATTCACTAAGGCTTTTTAAAATAAATAAAATAATTCTAAAATCACATTATTTTAAAGGTAACTAAATTATTATCTGAAGATACATTTTATAGTAATTTTTACATCATTATCGGGCCATTATGATGTCATAAACACACCGTATATTTATACAATATTTAATTTTTACACAAAAATTCAAATGTATCAAAAAATTATAAAAAATTCACTATTGGATAATTTTGACATCCTAATTCCAAAAATAATATTCATTTTATATAAATGATTTTATAAATATATGAATTTTTACTTTTAAGATAAAAACTGACTTTTATTGAAAATTGATGGGTTTTGATAAAACTAGTTTTCAAACCTTAATAAAAATTATGTTTGACTTCATAAAAATTATATGATAATTTATATTTAATTAAAGTAATTTAATAATAATATTTTATTAAAACATTATTTATTACAAAAATACATTAATTCATCAAAATAATTTTCTTAATTGAATTTGAATATTAACCAAAAATACTACTTGTGCTTTGAAAATCATTTACAAAGTAACTATAATAGGAAGAAAATATATTCATTATTTTCTACAAAAATAATGTACATATTGATATTGATAGGGTATTTATACATATCCATTTATTACACCATCATATTCTCTAAGAGTAAGGTGCACGATGGTGGGGCATTCATGGGGTCGTTCGGTGAACTTGGTTTTGGACGTGATCTCGATGAGCTTGAACTTCTCCCATAAATGCTTTTTCTCATGCTTAAGTTGTTGGATCTCAGCTTGGGATTGGTCCCAGGAAAAGCCCAAAAATGATATCTCCCTCGAAATCTCTGATAAATGGGCTTCATGGGGTACAATCCTACTGGATGAGTCCATCACTTCCTTGTTTCGTGTCAAAAGGATTTGTTAAAAGACTATATTTATACTAGTCATGTGGTCACTATTCAACAACTATATTATAAATAGTAATGATACCTAATGATCATTTAAATATAATTGGATAAAATAAAACAAAAGGAGTGCATGTGATTTATATATCAATATGTCATTTAATTAAATCAAAAAGGGAAATATTATTTATAATAGTTTGGGTTGTTATAGTTGTGTTGGTAATGAAGAACCCACATGTAAGGGTTGGCTTTAAAATTTCTTTAAGAGACACATCGAAGGAGAAATTGATCATCTCCCCTAGGTATAATTTGGGTTATTTCCT
Organism: Viscum album; assembly: GCA_963277665.1. Lineage (NCBI taxonomy): Eukaryota > Viridiplantae > Streptophyta > Magnoliopsida > Santalales > Viscaceae > Viscum > Viscum album. Next base: position 2,025,157,603 of record OY728131.1, read on the forward strand.
ATATTTTATTGAACATAATGGTTAGGTGGTAGATCATAGTGAAAATTTAGGTACAAATATTGTTTAAAGTTTAACAATTTATGTTTAAATGAAGGCTTATACCATTGCGGTATCACCCACAAAGATGAGAATGATGAAATCCTGAGACCTTTACTTTTGGATTCGGTGAAAAAACATGCTATATTTTTTTTATAAAAAAGTAACTAAAAACTATACAGCCATTTACTTACCCAAGTATCTTTTCAACTATAGGTTTTTGAGGATTAGAAAAATTCCATAAAATATATCCGAGTTTAATCAATTTTAAAACATTTATTTGGATTCACTTGCGCTATCTCCTTAAGCAAACCCAAACATATTTGGAACTAAAACACAACCTATAAGTTTTTTTTAAAATATAGGACGGGCATAAAATTTACCAATAATGGGTTTTAAAACGAGTGAAAAATCCTATAATAAATTATATTTAAAACTCTTTTTAAAATATTTCAATTTATATTAAATATAAATCATTCGATAAATAATTTTGCAAAATATAAATCTAGGGTTTTCAAAAATATTCTTAAGAAATACTATTTCAAAACATTTAAAAATACATTTCTTTTTGAAAACCCATTTAATTTCAAAATTAAATACCTTTGAAATAAGATTTGGATTTATCCTTTAAAATACTTTAAAAATAATAATTTATTGATTAAGATGATACTTGGAAAACCATAAGAAATCCACGAGGCCACTGACAATATCACTATTAAGTTAACGCCCCCTTGAGGTTGTGGGATCACCCCATTATTCATTAACTCATTTGATATCCAAGTGCTGATTTTTTATAAAACAATTATTTATCAAGTGTTCCTTTCTCATTTATAACCCATTAAAAATACTTCAGAAAATTACATAAATTATTTTCAAAAAAGAAAATAATTTTAAATCCTTTAAAATATTAAAAAAAGGTATTTTTTAGAAATATCATAAAGTTAGTAGAAATCTACAGTTTTAGATGAAATTCATACATTCAAAGGAATTATTTATAAATACTTATGAAAACTACTTATAAATGTGCATGAGATGTCAATGATAATTATAGAGTACGACCATAAATTCTATTATGAATGAAATCTATTAAGATAAATGAACATTTTATACATAAAATGATAAACCTTTTTCATTTAAAAATATCATTGATTTAGAAAATAAAATCCCCTTTTTAAAATAATTTTCTTAAGTTGAAAAATGGAAAATATAAAAAAGAATTAAATTTAAATTCTTAATCTAAACTCATCTATATGAAGGGTTTTAAAAACTATCCCTTTTAAAAAAGGGTTTTTAAATTAAAATAAAAATGTTATTACATAAAATATTAGTTATAAAAACAAGAGTTTGAAAAAAATTAAACTCCTTTATATATAAAAAGTTTTAAAAGAATACAATATTTGCTAAAAAATAGAAAATTTACCTTACCTGAGGACTTCTAGTATTAAGCTAAGATATAAGAGTGTTTTGTCTGATTTTAAGAGGATATTTAGCTGTGTATTTTTTATTCTCAATGTGAAGGAAGTATGGAAATACATATTAGAAGAGATAGAGAAGGATAGAGGGAGTGGAATCTTGGTTCTGTGAGAAATGTGAGTATCCCGAATGAAGGATCCTCATATATATATATATATCCATATCCCACTGCAACTGTATAAATAATTATTAATTACCCTTTAATGAATCCATGTCTATATTTATTATAATATTTTGATATATATATATACACCCAAATTGGTGAGATAAGGATCACATCTTGATCGTCAATAGATTCTTGGATTATGTATTTAAATGTGTACATCATGATTCTAAATATCCAAGAAAATTACAAAAAATGAAATATGGGGAGGTTCTTCCTGTTAAAACATTAGAAAATGTATATATATATATATAATCATAGTTTCTTCTAGTGCAAGTGAAGGAGGAATAAGGTGAAGGAATTTAAAATATCTTCTACTTGTATGTATATGTCAACCCAATTCAAAATTAATTAATACAGTAACAGAGATATATTTGTATACATTTATTTCAAAGTGTTTCATTGAGATTCTTTAATATGATTTGGATTGCATTGTTTAACGAAATTAAATTGTATCTAGTGATTTTTTTATGTGCGTGCTGATTATTTTATCATCGAGATAGGATGTAACACATCATGGAAGGACCCAGTGTCAGATAAGAGGAAGAAACTGATATTGAGGTTTTTCTGGGCCGGTGAGAAGAAGAATATGACTATTGAATGGATTGAATGAATGAGATCAAATTATCAGATGATCATGTTTTAAATTAATGTTTTCAAGATGCATGAATAGTGTCTGTGAGTGCTTGTACCACATCAAACTTTGGTTCATTTGAACGCATCTTAATAAATGATCCTATGTCAACCATGGAACTGAGGTCGAATCCCGAATACATGCACACACACCACCTCATGGGTTGCAGCTCCATACATAGACCCACTGACACTCTATGTGTACACTATGCATTCACCCTGCATGTGCCTATACCCATTGAAAATACATGCAACCACATACCAATCCCTCTTCGGTGATCACCATTCCCACCTATGGGATATACGGATTAACCTTCCTACACACATAAGAAGTTGTGCACAGGTCCTTGGCCGGACCAATTTTTTTTTATAGAATATAATTTTAAAATATTTAAGAAGAATTGTAAAATATATTAGCAAATTTATTTATTTATTTAATACTTATTATAATTTAATACACTTAATAAATATTTATAATTAATATAATTTATAATACTATTATTAATGTAATATTTTACCAACCATATTATATTTTTATTTCTTGAAAAAAAAATTAAAATCATAGGTTTTGAAAATTATAATTTTTCATAAAGTAAAAGTACTCTTAAATATTTAACTATCATTTAAAACACACTTTTATTAATAAAAGGATATAGTTTAAAAAGGGATTATAATTATTTTAAATTGAAATTAATATTTTAAAAATAATTAGTTTTTATACTAAAAATAATTACTAATTTTGTAAACACACTTTTATAATTAAAAGGTTATAATTCATGAAATAATTTCAAAAGGGAATTTTAATAACTTCTTATAAATAATATTTTCTATTAAGCATAAAAGAAACATATATTTTTAGGTATTGAATGAAAATACTAACAATTTAATATATTAGCATTCATATTATTCAATAAGGATATCATTTTTTGAAAAATAAATCACAAGAAATAATTATATAAACGCATTATTTTGAAAACTATAAATTTTATACATCAAAATACAATACTATTAAAATAATTAATAATCAGTTTTACTTTTATAAAAAATACATATAATATTAAATAAGTATCAAGAGGGAATAATAAATCTCATCCTATCAAAATTTCAACTTTAAATTTTTTTAGCTTGATTTAAGAAGTGGCATTTATATAAAAATATTTACATTAAAATATCCCTTAATAAAAATGATATTTCTTGGAAAATAAAATAAAGACAATATTTTAATATTTTGAATATTTATTTAAATTAGAATATAAATTAATTAATATATTTTTATTAAAATAAATTATACAGAAATTCTTGGGATGTTATATTTTCCTCTTAAATGAACAGAACCAACCCAATTATTTCATTGTACTTAAAGAAATTATGAATGTCTATATTTAGAATTTAATAAAGTTTAAATTTCTAAAACTTATATACTCTTATGGTTCACTTAATTAATTGAACCTCAAAATAAAACTTATATTTCTTAAATTATCCTCAATTAAAAACATCCTAATCACTAAAGTTTTCCAAACCTTTCATCTGATACTAATTATAATGGTTTGGACTAAACCAGTGTTCTATAATTTATACCTATAAAATCACTCCATGGTCGAATACACCTCTTAGGAAGGACACACTACCATCCCTAGTGGAATCCCTTTCCTCCTGAAGCCCTTTGGTAGAGAGAAACACTTCACCCAATGTTAACACACGAGAGTTCACAAGGATCAAAATCACTCCTTTTCCTCTAATACCAGTCATAAAAACTCAAGACCTACACTTCCTGATCTAATGAAAAACATGATGTATATTTTTTTATAAAAATAGTAATTGAAAAATATATAGTCCTTTACATACCTGAGGATATTTTCTGATATTGTTTTTGGAGGATTAATATAATTCCTTAAAATATATCAAAGTTTACACAATTTAAATACATCTATTTGGATTCACTCATGATAACTCTTTAAAGAAAACCGAACTATTTTAAAAATTCTACTGAGCCTATGGAAAACATTTTAAAAGGCAGGGTGAGCGTAAAATTGCCCAGTATGGGCCTTTAAAACCAGTGAAAAGTAATTTAATAAATACCATTTTAAACTCTTTTGAAAACATTTCATTTTATATCAAATTAAAAATATTTGATAAATAATTTTCCAAAATATGAATTTAGGGTTTTCCAAAATATTCTTAAGAAATACTATTTAAAAACTTTTTAAAATACATATCATTTTGTAAACCCATTTAAATTAAAAATAAAATACCTTTGAAATAATATTTGGATTTATCCTCTAAAATAATTTGAAAATAATAACTTTTATGGATTAAGATGATACTTGGAAAACCATAGGAAACCCATGAGGCCACTAGCAGTATCACTATTAGGAAAACACCCCTTGAGGCTGTGGGATCACCCCATTCCTCATCAACTCATTCGATACCCAAGTGCTGAATTTTTTTAAGGAAAAAAAATTATTATGCCCTCATTTCTCATTTATAACACATTAAAAATATTTCAAAATATTATATAAATATTTTCAAAAAATAAGATAATATTATATCCTTTAAAATATTTACAAAATGTATTTTTTATAAATACCATACGGGTTAGGAGAAATCATTAGCTTTAGAAGAAATTCATACATTCAAAGGCACTATGTATATACACTTAATACAACTACTTATAAATATGCACGATATATCAATGATAATTACAATTTATGGACATAACTACTATTATGAATGACCTTCATTGAACTAAATGAAAATTTTATAAAAAAATGATAATCCTTTATCATTTAAAAATATTATTAATTTATAAAAAATTCCCCTTATGAAAATAATTTTCATAAGTTGAAAGATTGAAATTATAAAAGTGAACTGAATTTAAATTCATAATCTAAACTCCTCTACATGAATTTTTTAAAAAATTTCACTTAAGAAATGTTTTTGAAATTAAAATAAAAATGTTTATACATAAAATCTTAGTTAAAAAAATAGGATTTTGAAAATAATAAAATTCCATTATTTATAAAGGTTTTTAAAAGAATATAATCTTCTCTGAAAAAGAAATTACATTACCTAAGGACTTATTTCCTAAAGCTAAGACTTAGGAGAACTTTAGTTGATTTTTTAGTGTAGATTTAGCAATGTATTTTCCATTTCCATTGTGAGGGTAGGATGAAAATACATAGGAGGGGAGAGGGAGAAGGAGAGAGATAAAGAGTATGTGGAAGCTTGGTTGTGGGAGAAATGTTAGTATCCTGAATAAAGACTTCTTATATATCTATATATATAGGCATATCCCACTACAAGTGATTAAATAATTATTAATTATCCTTTAATGAATCATTTTTTGTAATTATTATAATATTTTTATATATATATATATATATATCCAAATCGGTGAGATAACGATCACCTCATGATCTTAAATTGATTCATGGATTATGTGTATGAACATGTACATCATGATTCCAAATGTTGAGGAAAAGCACAAAAAATGAAATATAGGGTCCTTTTAAAACAATCAGGAATATATATACATACTCATTGTTGCTTCTAGTGAAATAAAAGGAGGGACACGACAAAGGAATTTAAATCATATTCCACTTTCATGCATATGACAAACCATTTTTAAAATCAGTTAATAAAGTAATGTACATATATTTATATATAGTTATTTCAAAATGATTCATCGAGCTTCTTCAAGAATATTTAGATTATATATTTTATAACACAATTAAATTAGATTTAGTTCATGTTTTTTTGTGCATATTGATTATTTTTTCATCAAGTTGGGTTGTAGCTCACCGTGGACAGAACCAGTGTTAGATAAGAGGAAGAAACAAATGTTTAGGATTTTCTAGGTCAACGAGAGGAAAAAGATAATGGTTAAAAAAATTGAACAAACCAGATCAAATAGATCAGATAAAATTATTTTAAACAGATGTTTTTAAGATGCATGAACAAAGACTATGTGTGATTTTACCACATCAAACTTTGGTTCAATCAAGTGCTTATTAATAAATGATCCCATGTCATCAACCTCTCAACCATAGCTCCAAGTTTGGATCTCGGATACATGCACATGCACTGCCTCATGGGTTGTTCCTCTATACACCGACCCACCGAAACTCTATGCATGCACTCTGTGGGCACCCTATGGATGCCTATTACCATTGATAATACATGTGGGCTTTGCACAACCCTCCTCAGTTTTCACCATACCCACATGTGGGATGGTCGGGTTTACCTATCTTCCCACTTAAGTAGTTGTACATAGGTCCTTGGATGGACAATATTTTTATACAAAGTGTATTTAAAAATATTCAGGAAGAATTCTAAAATATATCAACATATTTATTTATTTAATACTTATTATAATTAAATTCACATAATAAATACTAGTAATTAATATAATTTATATTACAATTACTAAATTAATATTTTAATAACCATATTATATTTATTTTTCTCAAAAAAACAATTATACTAAAATCATAAGTTTTGAAAATTAAATTTTTTCCTAAAGTAAAATTAGTCTTAAATATTAAACTATCATTTAAAATAAAATTTTAATAATAAAATGATATAGTTTAAAAAGAGATTATAATTATTTTAAATTAAAATAATATTTTGAAAACTATGATTTTCCATATTAAAAATAGTTACTAATTATTTTAAACATACTTTTATAATTAAAAGGCTATAATTACTGAAATAATTTCAAAACAGTTTTTTAATAACTTTTTATAAATAATAATTTCTATTTAGAATAAAATAAAGATATCTTTTTTGGTACTAAATGAAAATACTAACAATTTAATATATCATTATTCATTTTCTTTAATAAAGGTATCTTTTTTTTAAAATAAATCTAAAGTAATAATATTTAAACATAGTATTTTGAAAACTATAAATTTTATATACCAAAATATAGCACTTTTAAAATAATTAATAATCACTTGTAATTTTATCAAAAAGAAATATATTATGAAATAAGTTTCAAGAGGGAATAAAAAATCACTTCTTATAATATCATCTTAAAATATATTTTTTCTTGATTTAATAAATTACATTTATATAGAAATATTTGCATTAAAATATTCCTTATAAAAATACTATTTCTTGAAAATTAATATAAAGATAACATTTTAATAATTTTAATACTTATTTAAATTATAAAATAAACAAATTAATAAATATTTATTAAAAGAAAATATACTGGAATTCTCAGGATGTTACAAGAAACTAGTATAGTTTTTAATCCCAGCTTCCAAGAATGGTAAGTGATATCTATTTTACCATTTATGTCATATAGGACTCTTAGTTGTTATAAAAAAATAACCCTAAAATAGGTAGGTTGTTGACTAGTGAGTTAAAATTCAAGGCGGTATTATCGTATGTGGATACTCAGTGAGTGTTGACTCCTTAACCTTGTTCATTGACTTTGTATCCCTATAAGAAGCACTTTTTTATGAGGTTTCTCAGAGAGGATCAGTGCATGGTAGACCAATACTTGGCAGGTCATGCTGTTATGCCTTGTTGATAGGTCTCTACCCTTGTAGGTTAATGATTCCTTTACCTGCTTCAGTTTTACCTCTCTTAAAGTGATTTTATAGTTGTGTTAGATCTTGTGTAATAGAATACCTTAAGTGGGATATGTGTAATGTTTTGTGCCTTTGTAACCCATTAATTTTTTTAATTTTGGTGGTTAGAGTGTGTTAGTATTTTTCCCCTTGTTTTTCTAAAGTTTATTCCCATGAACAGTTGAATCAGAAACCCGGATGGGTCGACTATGTGAATCATCTACGTGGTTGGATCTACTATGTGAATTAGATATGTGAATCAGTTACTTGGAGAGATTGACTTTGTGAATTGGCCATATGGACAAATTAGCCACGTGGTTGGATCAGCTTTGTGAATCAGCTATGTTATAAATTAGCTACATGAATTAGATTTGTGGATGAATCAACTAGAAGTCTAGATTAACTACATGAAAATGGTTACACGACTACATGGAAATAGTTATGTCAAGATTTTGGAAACATGGGACTTTCATCTACATGTAAATGACCACTTGGTGTTTTCAGTTAGTTACGTGAAAATGGACATGCATCTCTTTCACCGGAATGAATCAAGGGTATTTAAAGGTAGTTTCACCTAGTATAATTAGATCCTTGAATTTATATGATTACTAAGGCTATAAATGATTTCTTATATGTGGATTTTAATGAGATCCACAATAATTGGTTAACTAAATCTATTGCGATATGGAATCCCCATTGGCTCATATCTATTGACTCAAAAAAGAATATCCTTCCTTCATTACTTCATTCTTTCTTTCCATCAAAACTGGAGGTTCTGAATCCCTTCCCTTGTAGTCATGGATTCCTACTACCATTCTTTTTAGTTTCTTATAGTGGAGGTTACATCTTGTGCACAACCCCTATTTTGGTTTAGCAAATCATGGAAAGATTCTTTCTTCCAAGTAGGGGATCCCAAAATTCTCTTCTTTCTATATAATATAGGAGGGTTTGTGCTTTTATTATATTTTAGTAAGACAATTTCATCCATCTAAATAAAGATAAATTAATGATTTTAAACTGAATCAAAGGGAAAGGGGTTTATTTCACATGCATTTTAAATATTTGATATTATTATCTTGGTATTGTGAATTGATGGTCTTGAAACCCCCTGAAAATAATGTTTATTTAGGAATTTGTTTGTATAGTGTTTATTATGATTATGGAACCTTGTTTTGATTATTTAACATCACCATAAAATATGGAAATTGGGTAACCACTTACATATAGTTAATAAAATGGCCTCCCCTAGATTTATTGTCTTGTGTGGGAGTACCCTTGAAATATCAAAATGGAATTGATTAAAATCCCCGTGTTAAATATATAAAAAAATTTATGATGTGTTTTGGTGAGCCTGTGTTGTGGATTGACAATGTGTATTTGTGGAATTGGGAGTAAGCGGGATGTGTGGTTGCTTTGCGTGTTCAAATGATGGGTTGGTTTGTCATGTTGTGGGGTGATGAAGAGATGGGTGATGAGCTTGAGTGTCCATGATGTGGGGTGGTGATTGTGACGTGTGGTTTGTATAAGGACATGATATGTGACAACAATGTGTGGTTGTGTTATATATTGGATGAGTTAAGGATGGTTGTGTTGTGCTAGTTTCCCGGGTATTGATGGAATAAGTAAATTAATGGGATGTTTAAATGAAATTGGCACCACTTGTAATGAAAAGTGGTAAGTGTCTTGTAACTTACAATTGTTATGTGGTTTTTTGTATTTAGTGGTGGAAGGGATTGTGTGTGTGGATATATATATACCTTGTATATTTATTATGATTTCTATATGCACCCCACCCTCATCAAGCGCTATATGCTTACACCCATAGATTTATATGAGGGGTGTTTTTACCAATATCCCAGTGATGAAGATGGATGATTGGCTACCCGCTCTTTTGCACTATCTCTTCTAGGAGAGTAGATATGAATAGGATGTGATGACTGAAGGTCAGATAGTGCACTTACTGATGGTCTGGGTGTCTTCTGGTGAGATGAGATGTGACCATGCTGTGGGGTAGTGGCCCAAGTGTCTTTGGGTGAGATTTGATGTGAATGTGCTATGGGGTGGTGGCCCAGGTATTTTTGGGTGATATGTGATGTGACCGTGATATAGGGGGATGGTGAGGATGAGCCCATAAAGGGCATAGCAACGCTGTGGTTCCCCCCGCGCCACCTTCCTCTCCTCCATCACAGATTAGCTACAGATCTCTCTTTGGTGCTCCTATTCGGCGCGTTCATGGAATGAATTACCCTCCAGTGGTGGCATAGTGTGGGTTCATCAATTCGGAAGACTCCTCTGCTTGCTTTGTTCTATGGCGACGCAGTTTTGTTTTGAATATTGAGCTCCAGATGCCACAGCCTGAGGTTTCCATCACGTTTCGTGTCGGGTGTGGGGGTGCTGGGAGGATCTGCTCTCTCTGCGTGGGTTTGAAGGTGGCGGCGAGATCTGTGACTCTGATCCTCTGAGAGGTCTTCTTCCAGAGAGGTTCGGAAGGTCCTATTTTTTCTTTCTCTTAATTTACGCTTGTTCCTGGCAGTGTCTTTGTCGGTCAAGGTTGGTGGTTCCAGGCATGGTCATGCTTCTTCATGAGACCATCCCACTTCAAACTCTACTCTGGCATCTTTCTCCTTTGTCACTCTCTGAGTCGGTTTACAGTGGTGGTTTTGAGAGGCTTTGAGAGGTTCTGTTTGTTCGGCCTTCGGTGTTTTAGGAGGCGCGTCCGTCATTGACTTTGTTCTGTGCCATGCTATGTCGGATGTTTCATTGCAGCTTTATCGATGTTAAAGATTTATTTGTGCTGGTTTTACTTCTGTTTGATTTGTGAAGGGCTGTTGATAGAGGCTGTCTGGTTTTCAACATTGATTAAGTTGATGTTGTTAGAAGATGTTATAGAGTTTTCGTTTCGATTCGAAGGTGAAATCGTGTTCTATCGTTGGAAATTTTGACGCCTCAGTGGGATGTTTTACGGTTTGTGATTGACAATGGAAGCGAGTCCGTTCTGAGGGATTTGGATTTCCTGTGACGTGATGATATCGAGGAGTGGATTTCCGGCAGCGTGCCTAGAGGATTCATGGACCTAGGCGATACTGTGTTAGTTTTTTAAGGTCAGATCCTGTTTTTTTGAATTTGAAATCGAAATTTGTGTTTTGATGTTTTGGGGTGGATTTTGGAGCATGTTTGTGAGGTTTTAAACTTGGTATCTTGCTGTTTTAAATTTGGATTATTGTGAGGTTCCCACACACCCTTAAAATGGATTACTCAGAAAATGAAAAAAAGGATTTGAGGTGACCATGATATAGGGAGGTTACCTAGGTTTCTTTAGGTTATATGTGATGTGATCATGTTGTGGGGCAATGGTCCATGTTTTTATGAGCATGATGGGATGTGACCATGTTGTTGGGATGTGGTATATGTTATAGAGAAGATATAGAAGTGAAAAGATGTACGGTATTGGGGTGTAAGCGTGGAAAATATCTGGGAAAGTAGTGTGGGGTACCATTTATCAATATGATTCATATAATTTTATTACACTTGGAATTTATTATTTGGTGAGCATGCCATAGTGAGAATGGTATTTGTTAGTTTTTCTGTTTAGGTGTTGTTGGGTTCTAATATTTTCTCACAGGTGCATTAGTATTCTTCTTTCATATTTTAATGAGAGACATTGGTTTTCCTACTAAGTATTTCTATATTATTACCCTATGTATATAAATCAATTTTCAGGTTTATAGTAGGATTATGAGGACAATACTAGAAATTACCTGCTTGGACCTTAGGACAATTGTTGTGTTGTTGATTTATCTTTTCTTTTGGGTTTTTCCTTGGATACTTTTATCTATATCAGTTTTATTTATAAATTCATTATGGGATGTTTTTGGTATCCTTTTATGTTATGTTACAAAGTTTCTTATGGTTGATTCATTATATATCCTTATCTTATATTATTATAGAGGGTAATGCCTCCCATTTCATGAGATTTCTATACCCTCGGTGCATGTCACCAACCTGAGGCCTATTGAAGGTGGGACTCAAGGGGAATTATATATCTTCCATCATTGAGGTATCTTTTGTGGGAGTGGGTCACCAAAAAGTGGTATCAAATGTGATGGTTGAGAGATAATATGGAGTTTTGAGTTAGGAAAAATGAGAATTTTAGGGGTTTGTATGGAAATAGAGCCAGTTGAACCTAGTGAGAGAGATATGCCACAAAGAATGACTAGGATATAGTATTTTAGGCTCCAACATGATCTAGTGTATGAGATATAATCATATTGAACAACCAATTTAGGTGTAATTGTTTGCAAGATAGAAATCTAAGAGAGGTATGTGCATCATGATGACTTGTGTTCTTGTTTTAATTTCATGGTTTGGGAAAGTTAAAATAAAGTATGGTGAAGTGAAGTGAATTAAAATGAATCCTAATAAAATTAAATACAACCTGTTCTTAGGAAATCCTTATTTCTCTTTTTAACTATGTCTCTTGGACATCATCTATTTATAGTTCAGGTAGTGGAGGTTCAACAGGCTGATCTGGTTAATCACCAAAGGATTGATACAGTTTAGGAGTAGGATCAGTGCTAGAGGATGTTGTGCACATTTCATGGAAGGATTTTGGGATGTATGATGGTATTGTTTCTGATGTGGATACAGGTAGCTAGATATAGGATCTGGATATTTCTTTCAGCTTGATCTAGTCCTTAATGAATTACTGGGTCCCCTTGGTAGTTAGTTAGATTTGTGGATCTACACGTTAGTGGGGGATATTGTATCTTAGTGAGTAGAAGAAGGAAAATTTTTCTTTAGTTGACTTTCATAAAGGGTACCAGGTAGGTTTCCTTTTGTTGAAAACGAAGGAAGTAAAGCGATGATAGATTCTCTCCCTTCAGTAGGGGAGTATGTCATTTTGAGTACAAGGGATCAAGTTTAAAGAGATTCTGAATTTTTTTTCAAGATATTTTTCCTGATGAGAAGGCTCGTGTGAGATGTCTTGAGGAGACAATCCATCCTTCTATCCAGTATGTTGTTACTCCTTTTACATTTTCAGCATATCTAGTGGTTTAGAAGAAGGTATAGGTGATCAAGTGGATTCATCCATGAAATAGTTTATCGTGAGATGGGAACTAGTAGTGTTCCTTGAGGAGTAGAGGTGTTAGTGCCTAGTCTTAGACACTAAGACTTTTGAGGTTCTGACCGGTAGGGATTCGATCTCAACTGCTTCTTTTCTGGCCTTTTGAGGCATTGTTTTCCATGATTTTCTTGGGGATGTTAGTCAAGTGTTATTTTTCTATTGGGTTTGTGGCCATCCCTAAAAATAGTTCCCAGTGTTTCTTAGAGGTTAGTTTGGTAGAGGTTGTCAGGTTCAATTCCAATATAAGTAGAAGTTTCCAGTAAGTCAGATTCAATAGTAGGGGTGGAAGGGTTAGGCTCCACTGAGATAATATGGAGTAGGTAGAGTTTGACCTTATGATGTTCCTCATGTTTAAGGACCTTGACTTAAGCATGGTTATAAAGGTTCATATCAATATATAGTTAGAGTAGTTGGGTGTGGTCAGTTAAATGTAGTGGGTGAAGTAGCACCAGAGGTTCCATATATCATTTGAGGTATATTCAGTTTTTATCCCACACTTATTTGTACCTTGTTTGATTTAGGAGCTTCACACTCCTTTTTTTCACCTTCTATAGTCCATTTTCTAAGACTAGATTTATAGAGGTTTTTCATGCCCTAGGTGTTGACTATGCCAGTCGAAGGCAAGACCAGCTTCTATGATATGTGCCAGGGGTGTAGCTGGATGATGGAGCCACATTAGTTTGGTGGGGCTATTTTCTTATTTTATATGATTTCATATGATGTTGTACTCAACATTGACTAGTTGTATTCTATGTGTGATATTATCGGCTGTTTTTAGTGGGTATTTGTGCTTTCAGATGTGGATGGTTGACGTATGTTTTTTATTAGTGATTAGGGTTTTCAAAAGGGTATTATACGTGTATATTACCTTTTTTCCTTGATGAATTTGTTTTATGTGGAATCACTATATGCTAGTATGGTGATGGTTACTAGGGTATTTTGTGATTTTTAATGTTTTTCTCAAGGAGGTTGTGATGCTAATCCCTCATTATGATGTTGAGTTTGAGATATACTTATACATTAGTGTTTCTATGATTTTGATGGTTCATTATTATATGGTACCCTTGGAGTTATTGGAGTTAAGGATTTAGATAGAAAATCTAATGAAAAAAAGGTTTCATCCAGCCTAGTATGTCACTATGGGGTGCTTTGGTGTTGTTCTCTAAGAAGAATAATGTTAGTGTGAGGTTGTGCATAGACTACCAGAGGTTGAATTAGGTAAAATTCAATAATTTTTACCCTCTTCCAAGGAATAAAATTCTTTTCAACCAGTTTAGAGGGGAAACCTTTTTTTCTAAAGTAAATATACGGTCTGGATATCTCCAATTGAGGGTGAAGAAGGATGATATCCTGAAGACTTACTTAATATATAGTTACGGGAACTTCAAGTATGTGGTCATGTCATTCATCATCATGAATACACCGGTTGGGTTCATGCTACTCATAAAATATGCATTTCATGAATTCCTAGACCAGTTCATAGTCGTTTTATTGATGACATATTGATCTTCTAAAAGTCAGAGGAGGAGCATACCGATCATATCATAGCCATCTTGTATGCTATTCAATGCCACCAGCTCTATGGAAAGTTTTCCAAGTGTAAGTTCTAGAAACGAGAGGTGCATTTACTTGGGAATGTAGTGTATCATCAGGGTGTGGCAGTTGACCCATCTAAGTTCTAGGTGGTTGTTTCGTGGGAGGCACCCAAGAATGTGGTAGAGGTCCACGATTTTCTTGGTCTTTCAAGATAATATCGGGGGTTTGTGTCCAATTTCTCTCAAGTTGTAGCCATATTGATAGTATCGAATAGGAAGTACTAGGAATTTATCTGGATTGATCAGTTCTGGTATCATTCTATTACCTAATGGGTAGATTGGTAAATATCAAATTGCTATAGTTTCCAAAGGAAGGGGTGGTGTTTGAGGTGTTTTGTGATGCATCCCATTTTGGTTTGAGATGTGTAATGATTCGATAGAGAGAGGTGATCTCTTTTGGGTCTAATTAGTTAAATCTCCATAAGTGTAACTTTGTTACCCATGATATATAGTTATCAATATTTTTATTTTCGTTGAAGTTGTGGCGACGTTACCTCATTGGGGAGAACTTTGAGGTCTTCACAGAGCACAAGAAATTGAAGTATATCTTTTATTAGCATGATCTGAATTTATAGACCTAGAGGTGGATGTATTTTCTTCAAGATTTTGTTTCTTATATCTCCTGCAACTTAGTAAATGGGAATGTTGTGGATTAAAATTTGAGTTGAAATTCATTAAGAGATATTGTTCATCAGTCTAGGCATGGTTGGAGAGCAATGGAGGAACAGGTAGCCCTACACAAGGATTCAAGGTTGGTTGATGGTAGAGGATATTTGTTTTATATTATGGTGAAGTATTTTCTATTGCATAAAGTGTAGGAGTATTAGTGGGGAGACACAAAGGTAGAGGTGTTGCACATATGTGTTGGCCATGATGATACTCTGGAGGGATGTTTAGAAGATGGTCAGAATAAGATATTGTTGGGGGGGGGGGCTATTTGTCTTGAAAATGTTTCATGAGGAATTCCTTCTCGAGTTTCATAGCTCACCATTGTAGTCACACCCAATAGTTCCCAAGATGTATTGTTTCTTGAGGAAGTAGCTTCGGTGGCCTGGGATGAAATGGGAGGCGGTGGATTTTACGGTGAGGGGTTTGGTTTACCAGTAGGTAAAAGATAAGAATTATGTTCTCAATTATTTTTTTAGAGTTTAGGTCTCCTTAAGTAGGAATGGGATAATGTATCAATTTATTTCATCATAGGTTTACCAACAGCTTAAGGATGTTGTGATTCTATTTGATTAATCGTTGAATATTTGATGAAATCATCCCACTTCCTAGCAATCAAGGAATCCAAAAAAATAGATGTTTTGAAAAGGAGGTATATGAATGAGGTAATGTGGTTGCATGGAGTTTTGAGGTCGATCATATTTGAACAAGATTCTTATTCTACCTCATAATTTTGGAGGGGATTACAACATGCTTTTATAACTTAATTATGCCTCAACACTACTATCCACCCTCAAACAGATAGGTATACAAAGTATAATATCTAGATGCAGGAGTGTATGTTGTGAGTGTGCATCTTAGTCTTTGGTATATCATGTACATGACACTTTCCTCTAGTTTAGTTCATCTAAAAAATAATCAATCACTCATCCTTTAGCATGGATCTATTTGAGGCATTGTATAGATGGTTATGTTATTCTCCATTTTGTTGGAAATAGATTGGGGAGTCCATAGTCCTTGATCTTGATGTCGGGTAGAGAATGATAGAGAAGGTTCAATTTATTCACAATAATTTGAAAGAACCATAGGACCAGTAGAAGTCATATTCCAATTTTAGGTGAAGGTCCTTTAATTTTGTGGTTGGAGGCCACATGTTCTTGAAGGTATCCCCTCGATGTGGGAAATGAAGTTCTGGTGGGGGTGTAATCTTTATCCTTGGATTTTTGGGACCTTTGAGCTCTTGGGGTGAGTTGAAAAGGGGGATTATTAGTTGGAATTATCACCTTATCTAGAGAGGATCTATGATGTCTTCTATGTGTCCCAGCTTCCTCAGTATCTTCATGATGTCTCCCATGTCATTAAATGAGTAGAGTTGGATGTTGTGGATGACACGACATTCATGGAGTGACCGGTATATATCTAGGATCATTGAGAGAAGGCATTGTATGGATGAACCATCCCTTTGGTTCATGTGCTATGGAGGCCTCGTGGCCTAGAGTATAGTACTAGGGAGCGAGGGACATAGATGCATGCCCATCACCCAAACCTATTTTGAGTTTTGTTTTTCTTTTTTCTTTTTTGAGATATGATGTTGGATCGAGTTGTTTTGAATAGATGTGCTATTTTTCTTAGTGAGTGATGAGTAATAGAGATCATGACATATATAAAGGGGAGGACCTGAATTTTAATTAGTACACGTTATACTTTATAATGATTGAAACTGTGCTGGTGAGTCAGTTCCAATCATAGCAAATAATATCTTGAAATAGAGGATGGAATTCCCTAATTCACATTTTTTAGGGTAGTGGAGTTTGTTAGTTATAGTAGTTGTTGGTTTGGGTTATGTGGAGGATGATATGGTTGTGTAATTGGTTATTTATAAATGTGATAGTATGTGGCTCGTACCAGATTATGTGGTGATATTCTTGGTGAGAGGTGGTGACATGGTTGTGTGTGTTGATACAGTTGTGTGGGATATTTGTGGGTGTTTTGGTTTGGGGTGTTTGGATAGTGGTAGTGTTTTATGTGTAATGAGATCCTTGAGAGTTATCACATGGCGAGGTTGTTTAGACCACTTTTATTTTATCTCTGGTTTGGTTTTGATTTTCTAGAATGAGAATCATTAGAGGGGTATCTGATGTAACGGTCTATGCCTTCCCGACCTGTTACTTTTCTAGTATTGGTGGTCATAGGGTGTTTGGTGTCTTTCACATTTTTTTATAAAGTTTATTCTCACAGACAATTGAATCATATATGTGTCTAGGTCAACTATGTGAATCAACTACATGGCTGGATTAAGTATGTGGATCAACTTTGGAGAGTGATCGGCTACATGAATAAGTTATGTGGAGTGATCGACTATGTAAATTGTCTACATATGTAATTAGCGACATGAATTGTCTATTTTAATCACATATGTGGATGAATTAGTTACATAGCTAGATCTTCTACATGAAAATTGTTACATGGAGAATTTATCTACGTGGGGATTTCGGTTTTGTGAAATCGACCATGTGGAGTTTTCCATTTGTTACATGAAAATGGACATGTTGGATTTTTGTTGTGAAAATTTGGGATATTTAAAGGAAATTTCACCGAGGGTAATTATATATTTTATTTTCTATGATGACCAAGGATTTAAATGATTCCTTCTTTTTAGAGTTTAATGGGTCCTTAAAATTTGGTTAATTAAATCCGTTGCAATCTGGAATTCTAATCATTTCATATTCGCTGAATCCAAAATAAAAATGCTCCCTTCATTAATTCCCTTTTTATTTCCCTCAATAATGGAGGTTCTAAAACCATTCCATTTGAGTCATGTAACCCTAATGCCATTAGTTTGGGTTTTTTCCAATTGAAATTCCATATAACGTGCAACCCTTATTTTGGTGCAATGAATCATGTGAAGCTTATTTCTTATATGTAGGGGAAACCTTGTTTCTATTCTTTGTGTATCATGCAAGAGGGGTTGTGACTTTTTTATATTTTTTAAATAAGTTTACATCTATCTTATTGAAGATAAATTAACCTCTTTAAATTGATTTGATGGGAAGTTGGTTTGTTTTGCATGATTTTTACAACTTTGATGTTATTATCTTGATATTTTTAATTGATGGGATTAACACCCCACTAAAAATCATGGCTATTTGGGACTTTGTTTTCATAGTGTTTTTTTATAATTATGGAACCTTATTGTGATTGTTTTCCATCACCTTAAAAGATATAAATTGGATAACCAATTATACTTGGTTAGTAAAATAGTCACTTCAAGATTTATTGTCTTGTGTGAGAATACCTTTAAAATAAAAAAATGAAATTGATAAAAAAGAACCTTATTAAATATATAAAATGTTACGTGATTTGTTTTGGTGTGGTTGTGCTGTGGGACAATGATGTGTGTTTGTGGCATGGGTTGGAGGAATGATGTATAGCTGTTGTGCATGTGAGGATGATGGGTTTGTTTATCCATGCTATAGGGTAGTGAGGAGATGGGTTATGAGCATGAGTGTAAATGTTATGGGGCGGATATTGTGATGTGTGGTGGGCATGAGGTGATGTTTTGTGGATACAATGTGTGGTAGTGATGTGTGGTTGTGTTATATGGCAGATGAGATGAGGATGGCTATATTGTGTTCTTTTCCCGGGTAGTGCTGAAATAACTAGTCAATAATGGTTGAAATAGAATGGTTGGTTTTGTTAATGGTATGGAATTGGTAAATGAATAAATTAATAATTGGTTATATGGTTAAATGTGGTTGTTGATAAATAATTAAATGAATGTTATTTTTAAATAAAATTTTCTCATCTTGTAATGAAAAGTGGGAAGTTGCTTATGGGTTATATTTTTTATGTGGTTTTCTACATTTAGAGGTGGAATTCAAAGTGGTCATGTTGTTAATTGGTTAGTGATTATTTTTGACCCATATGTTGGGCTTGTGTGTGTGGATTTATATATACCTTGCATATCCTTTTTGATTTCTATACACACCCCACACACATAGAGTAATATGTGTCGAAAACTATATATTTATATGGGGTGTGTTTTTCCTAACATCCTAGTGACAAAGATGGATGATTGGATACCCTATATTTCCCACTCTCTCTTCTAGTTGAGTAGATATGCATAGGATGTGATGGATGGGGGTTTAACAGTGAACTAGGTGATGGCGTCAGTGTCTTTGGGTGAGATGAGATGCAATCATGCTATTGGGTGGTGTCCCAGGTGTCTTTAGGCGAGATGTGATGTGACCGTGCTATGGGGAAGTGAACAAGGTGTCTTCGGGTGAGATGTGATGTGACAATGTTATGGAGTGGTGTCCTAGGTGTCTTTGTGTGAGATTTGATGTGACTATGATGTGGGGAAGTTTCCTATGTGTGTGTAGGTGTGATTTGATGTGTCCATGTTGTGGGGTGGTGGTATATGTTATGCAGAGTAGAAGGCAGTGCCATGACATACAATGTTGGGGTGTGAGTGTAAAAAATTAGTGGGAATGTTTTGTGGGGTATCCTTTATTGACATGATTCATATTGTGTTATTATAATTGTCTTGAATTATTTGGGGAGTGTACCATGGTGATGATGGTCTTAGTTAGTTGATCTATTTAGGTACTTTTTGGTTATATTATTTTCTCAAGGGTGAATTAGTATGATTCTTTCACATGTGCATGATAGATTTTGGTTTTCATACTAAGTATACCTGTACACTCACTCTATGTATATAAAATTGTTTTCAAGTTTCTAGGAGGATTACTTGGACCATGGTATACATTAATAGCTCAAACCTCAAGATAGTTACTGTGTCACTGCTTTAGATTTTATTTTGGGTATTTACTTTGGAGACTTTTATTTATGTCAATTTTATTTATACATTAATTTTGGGATGTTTTTGGTTTCCTTTTATATTATGTGATGAATTTTCTTGATATTTATTCATTATATCTCCTAGTTTTATATTATTATAGAGGGTAATACCTCCCATTTCAATATATTTCTATACCCTTAGTGCTAGTATCTAACCAAACTCTTATTATAGTAAGGACTTGGGGGTCATTATCTCTCTCTATTCATTGTAGTATATTTGGTTGGAGGGGGTTTTAACCATATGGTCCTCCTGTGAGAGACCACAGAGCTAGGAGGGTAACCTAAAAGCCCTTAGTTTTGACTCAAACCCTAGTAGGTCAGCTGCATTTCATTTTATTAAGGACTACTTGTGAAGATTTTGGTCTAGGGTTACGTTTTCCTTAAGGGAAATGAGCTTTGTTTTATGATCATTTTAGAACTTATTCATGAGAGTCACTTGGGTTTTATAGTATAGGCACAATTATTCCTACAATTTTCAGGGTATAACCTAGGGTGATAGATATCAAAAATAAATTTTATGGATAAGACTATTTAAGTGTTTGGCCTAGTTGAAAAGTGATTGAGCGGTTGATGTTTTAAACTTCTGAAACGACGCCTCTGGATGGGAGGTAATTGAGGAATCATGGAATTAGTTGGTGTAAAATTTTAAATAGGTGATCTAAGGGATATCCTTTCATATTAAATACTGTCATTCTTTGTAGCATGGCCATCTTATCCTTCTTTATATAAAACTCATGGGAGTGTAAATCAGATCTTGAATTGAGTGGTATGGGATGCACACTGGCAGTATATGAAAAGTTTTGTTTTCTCCTTTGTGCATGATAAATATTCGATATAAAACATATGTGAGTGTCTTTTTGTGATATGGGGACCAATAGTTTCAAGGAAATGATTCTTATGGTCATGGAGACCTAAGGATTTGTGTAAATTTTAAGAAAGTGCCCAATTATGAGGGAAAATTTGAGAATAAACCAGGTATCATTAAACGGTTGACCCATGGTTGGAAATTTACATATATTGATGGGATATGTATTGTTAGGGGATGGTAAAGGTAGGTATATCCCTATTTAATGTGAGAATGGATCAAGAGGAGTGGTACATGCCTATCAATGGAATCTTAGTGTACTCATGGTTTAGAGATGACCATTCCCAATATATTGACATCATCCTAAGTACTCCAAGAGAGCATTGACTATAAATATAATTAACTAGATATATTTTATGGATTGATGAAGATAATCCTTAGGAGTTAAACTTGAGGTGTGGTTTTTGGTAAGAAAAATATTTAATAGTACACTATGAGATATTTTGGGGTCGTGACCCATTATGTGATTTGAAATTTTAGATATTTCTATAGGAACCATTCTCAAAATGAGATAAGGAGTTATGGGTGATGGTTATGTTAGTTCTCAGGATGAGAATGTTTTTAGGCATGCCAACCATTATATCTGGGCATGGTCTATGGTAATTAGGAAATCATTTTTTTGGTGTGATTAAAATAATTCTCCTAAGGTGGGGAGTGGGATATTGGTCACTAGAGGGAACCCTTAAGTAAGAAGGATAAGGGGATCTATAGAGAAATCATGTGATGGTTGTTTTAGATTTGTGTGACATTAAATAAATATAACTCTGTATGGATATATTTATAACTAAATTATTGGTATAATTTTTATTACAAACTCGGTGGAGTCCACGTGTTTATGTCAAGCCTGAGATGGCTCAAGTTGATCCTTGGATGTTGGATTAGGAATGTGTTGATTACTATGTTATGGAATTATGGAAATTTTGAATAGGGGATGGTTTATCTAGGAGACATCAGCCGATGTAAGGTATGGGCTTCTGTGAGAATGCTCAGAATGATCTTGACACACCTTGTGATAAAGTCTTTAGATTCTGGTTTAGAGAGGTATCAGCTATTGAAGTCAAGCATTTTAGGAAAGTGGTTGAATTTTGGTTTTTTAAATTTAGTTTCTTCAAATAACTATATGTGGTCAGTGAGGAACTCCATCCGGAATACCACTAGGATAATATGGTTATTGTTTAAAGGTCGACCATGGATTTTCAAGAAAAAGAAAATGTGTCTTGTATGAGCTTGGTTGATTGGAGTTTAACCATTGTGATCAATTCCAGCAACAATGGTAGTTTTATCATGTGTATTTTTTTAAAAATACTGATAGTGTCACTAATAAACTATAGGCGTGATCCAATAGGAGCTCTTGTTTTAGTGGTTTAAGCATTGTATGTTTGAAATGAATCTTGGAGCCACATTGGGAATTTAGAAATGCAACACAATAGTTTGAGCAAGAATTTATAACCTGAGTAAGCTAGGTATGAGTTTTTTTTCTCCAAGGACTCTCAGGGATGATAATTTATAAGGTGGTGAGTTTGTAACATCTCATGTTCTGGGCGTTTTTTTTTCAGTGGGAATTTTGAGTTTTTCATTTAGTAGGTGGTCCAAATCTTAAGTTGAGATTTGAAACATAATTATGAGTGTAAAAAAACGTAAAAGTGCTTTTTAAATGTGAAATGTGGTCTATAAGATGGATTGGAGGTTCTAGGAGCCTCCTAAGGGTTTGGGAATTGAAATGGAAGTTTTGGAAAAGGCATCCTGAGTGCATGACTAGAGCATGAATAGTATTAACCATGTGAAAAAACTATGTGGCCATTTGTATGGGCACATAGTTTGTTTTAATAGTGTGAAGGGCCTAGTAATCCATGAGAATTGATAAATAGTTTAAGTTTAGTCACACCGTTGATGTATATTTTGTCTAGATGTTCACTATAAAAGTGAAGTGGGATGGAGCTCCTAGAAGTGGCTTCACACGGGCTGCACATAGTTTGATTAACCGTCCGCCTAGCCATGCGGGTGGTGTCCCTTTGGATAGTGGAACTATGTGGTTAGACCACAATAAGCCAAACTATGTCGCCAAACCATATATATCTTTAAAATTATTTAAATGACCAATTTATCCCTAATTTCTTTAACTTTTCCTCATCCCTTCTTTACATCATTTCTTTCACACCAATATCCATTTGAGCTCCTTCCTTGGTCTCCTCCTAGATTTCAGTGGATTTCCTTCATTTGGACTTAGAATCGATCACAATCATTCCTGTTTGATCACCCTCGATAAGTATACAAGTCCCCTTGTTTCTTTTATACATTTATCTTTTCACATCAGATGCTATTTACATGCAAGATAATTTGAATTATTTTTTAGGGCATTTGTTATTCTTCTTATTTCTCTCATTCCAGCTCCAGTACAAGCATGGTATTGGATGGGTCAATCATCCTAAGTGTGAAGCATGTGGTTTATAAGATTTACCCTTAAAGTTTCATTGTTTACAAAATGCACCATTATTCCACATTCTAGACTTTCCATGCATTGATTGTAAAATGAAAAATAACAGAAATTAAATCCTTAGACCACAAACTTGATGTTTTTTAAACCCCTTTTGTTGGTTGGAGATTGATTACTCACCCTGAATCACCACTTAAAGTGGGCTTGATTAGTATAATCATGGATAGTTGTCTTATGACCAAACCACCCGAAGATGTTTGAGGATGCTGCAACCCTTCACTCCAGAACCCTTGTGGCCAGATTTGGTGGAGATCGACCTTCGCCAGAGATGTTTGAGGGTTTCATCTACTCAATGTGTGGTCTTTGTTCCCGGGTGGTAGTGGGCACTTTGGATCAATGTCATCTGAGCATCCACCATTTTTCTGATGATGATATTGCCCGTGCCTGGTCGTCGGAGTCACGTTTGTGTGATAATCGACACTTCCTTCTCTTTCGATGGATAGTGGAATTTGATCGTGGTCGTGATTGCAAGCATGCGGCAGTGTGGATTCGACTTCCTCGCCTTCCACACCCCTTTCATAACCCATCCGTCCTCAAAGGAATCAGTGCCAGGATCGATTGTTTTCTCCGAAGTTACGATGATACTCTTTGCATGAAGCAACTCAGCTATTCATGCCTTTGTGTTGAGATGTACCTTTCAGTGGCTCTCCCGAATCGTCTTCATCTCTAGGTGGAAGGTTCATTTGTTTTTTGGCAGCACATTCATTATGAAGAAACTTTTTGTTTTTGTTCGCTTTGCTGTCGACAAGGCCAATGGGCCTATTTCTATTCTCAACGTGGGAGGTGAGGTCACAAAGGATCGGCGTCTCAGCCTAATGATACCCTTTCTCCCACAGTCCCTCAGGTTGCTGTTGGAATGCCTCAGTCTAGGGCTAGGATGAGTCCAAGATCTCCATCAGGTGGTCATCACTCCCCTTCAGGCATCCAATGGGCTTCCACTTCAAGCCCTGGAAAGCCATCCAAATCTGCTTCAGGCCTACTAGGTTCTGCCGCTCATGCACCACCCTTTGTGCCGAAGGAAATCAAGTCAGGGGGAGACAAGAAAGGTAAGGTCATCACTGCTGTGGTTTCTGGAAGTTCCAGTCCTTCTTATGCCAATGTTGTTCATGGTGTGATGACTGCACCTGATGGGAGAAGGGATGAACCATTATTGCAGAGAATCCCGATGGTCTATGAGCCAAAGGGAGTGTCATTGCTACTGTCAGTTCAGTTGGGGAACATGTGGCGGCCGTCTCTATGACCCACTTGCCTAATGATTGGCAGATTGGTGGCATGGGGATTCAACATGGATTGGATGCCCTGGTGGCCATCAATAAAAAGTTTTATTTCCATGGGAACACCAATCAAACAAAAAGAAAGCCAAAAATTTGGGGGAGGGCAAGGGAACTTGTCAACTTGGGTGTTTCCTCATAGGTCATTGGGAGATAGGAGGTGGGAGGCTGGTTTGGTAGGATGTGCACTCGCTCCATCAGCGGCCATTCTGGTCTCATGTCTGAGTCAACTCTTGATTCTGAGAGGGAACACGATGATTCCGAAGGAATGTTTGAGGATTATTTTTGGGTTTAACTTGAGGTTCTCATTCAACCATAAAAGTGATCTATGGGTATATTTTGACTCACGTCTACAATGGTGGATCCCCTTGGGCAGGTTGTCTCACATGTGGTTCTTGTGCGATTTTTCACTTTTTTTTTTAAAAGTGTTTTTGAAATAAAAAATTTAATTTTTAGTCAGTTATATTTGAATGAAATGAAATGTTAAATGGTTAAATACCATATTTTTCCATTAATCATTTATGAATAGAATTTTTTATTAAATAAATTGAATTTTATTGAGGCATGTATTTAAAAATGGTCCTCTTGATTTTTTTAAATGAATTTACATGTGAAATGATCATGATGAATTTTTTTGTATGGAATGGAATTTTCTTTTGGCCATTGTCTATAACTTTAGTTTTAAATGGTTGGTATACCATCTCTTGGATTATGATAAATTATTAAAGGTAATTCCTCATTGTTATTTGTATTATTTGAAAATAGATATTATCTGTTATGAAATGGTTAAGGGAAGTGTTGTACATGACACTTCATTCTTCCTATATGTGAGATGTTGGAAAGGTTTCTTTATATCATTTATTTGGGCATCGATCATGTTGTTCCTTACCCCTCATTATAACCCTTTCCCCTTTATTTTGATATTGGGCATGACTTCCCTTATCATTCATCTAAGACTGTGGGGTATGAAGCCCCTTATCATACTTTTGAGACTGTTGGTAATGAAATCCATTATAATTCATTTGAAATTGGTGGTCATGATCTCCCTTATCACTCATTGGGATCATTGGACATGGAGTCCCTTATTTAAATTATGATACCCTTATTATATTATCATTATACAGGTTCCTAGGTCTTCTAACCTAGGTCCTCTCTAGTAAATTTATATTTACAGATATATAATGTTTACATTTTTTCATATATATACACGATGATACTTGCTCAAAGTCATTTTAGATTTTTCTAAAAATGGTATGGTTTGCCAGGTGTCCTTTGAGGAACCTAAGCCAGATATGATTTCATTTATTATTTACTGCTTATTAATTATACCTACACATTACTTTATTTTATACTCATAAACTAGATTGAATTAGATGCCATTGGTGGTGGCCTACTAAGTTTATATCACACCCTATTTGGGCCACCGATCCCCACCCAGACATATATCCTGGTTTTAGGTTAGGTTGGACTGTATTTCTTTTCTATTATTTTACTTTAGACTAGGCCTTGACATAGATATAAGGGCATTCATGTAATTGTTATACCTATAAGAGTCTGGTATTTTGTTTATTTATCCTATGGTCAATCTAGTTGTATTGTTCATATTATCTATTGTATGTTTTCAACCTGTTTATGACTCATCATGATCATGTATGGAGGTTTACTTGGCATTGGAATTGTTATCAATTTACTATTGGTTTTCAGTTATTGTTACCTTTCGTTACTCTTAATTTTATATTATTATTCTTACAATATATTTTTTACTCATACAAAGGGTATTGTCTCCACAATGTACCATCATGAGACCCACACTACTAGTTGACAACCTCTAGCATGCAGGGGGGTGTACTTGAGGCCATGTGGCCAATCGGTTCAGCTACTGTATTGAGTGATCCGAGTTGGGGTGTTACATCATGGTTGTATAAATTTCATTATCATGATTCATGCCAATTTTTTTTAAGAGATAATTGGTTTATTTTACTTAGTTTAGAAAAATAACATCATTATTTTGAGAGTTTTTAAAACTAAGAAAGAATTTGGGTTCACCAATAAATATCAATTCAAATTCCATTATTATTAAATGGAAAAATTAAAAACAAATAGTTTCATTGGTTGAGATGAAAATCACATCATCAAACTAGATTTTAATAACAAATAAATCATTCGAGACATATTTTATAAAAACAATTGAATCAGATTTTCTTATTTGAAAACCATTTGATAAAATAAAATTTGGTAAACATTCTTACCAAGTCTAAGGGGATTGTTTTAAAATGATACAAATATTTAGTTAATTTGAAAACATGATGCAGAAAATAATGATCATAAAAATAGGATTTTTTTCCAAAAAAACATTTTAATTAATAAAACCATTTATAAAGGATCTTTTAACACCCATTTAAAATAGTTTTAAATTAATGTGGGAGGTAAATGTCAATATGATTCTAATGGATTATAAACAAGAGACATGTGAAAATGTTTTACCATAGTCAATTTCTTATTCTTGGTTATAACCTATTGATACTAGATAAGCCTTATTTATAGTAGTATTATCAAGTTCATCTATTTTTTCCTAAATACCCATATAAATACTATGAAGAGATGATCATTATGTCTTTCCATAAGTGTCCAAACTTTATTATAAGAGAATTCATTTAATCATCCTTTATAGATGAACTCAATTTTAATAATTAAGGTAAAAATTGATATTTTGGAATTCTGAGTGAGAGATGAAGGTAATATGTTAAACGTCATTTAGGACTAACATTCTAGTATGAGTTATCAATTTCAAATATCTAATGAAATTTTCAAGCGAATGGTGTAACATCCTATGTATTTATAGAATGATACATTTTCATATCTATTAAATTTTTTGAATTTAATATTACTTTTACATTAAATGGGATTCTTTTTCCAATAGTGTACTCGACACACAACAGAAAGTTTCTCTGAAACCTTACGTTGCACACAACATTCAGTTATAATGAAAAATAATACAGTAATAATATTGTTATATTAAATTGTAGTTAATGCCTAGTTATTGTATTGAAAATAATTAACAAAACTAACTAAAATATGATTACACATGTTTTTTAAATGTTTTTACATTTATCCAATAAATTTTAGAGTCTTAAAATGAGAATGAATCCAATTTTAAGCATAAAATACTCTAATATTTTTAAAAGATCATTTTACCTCCTTTTAATGGAGAAACCTTTTTAAATTTAGTTTTTGTCACTTTTATATGTCCTATTTTAAAAGATAAACTTGTTACCTAGAAGTTGGACATCAAAATTTACTTTAGTTGAAATTTGGGTATTTTTATTATAAAATCCATATTTTAATGAATAGTGAAAAATAATGCATTTTAATTCAAAAATTCCATTCCATTTCATTTATTTATATAGTTATATTTCCCTTTTAATTGGTTTTAAGGTATAATTGGATTAATGTTTTATCATTTTATACAATTATGTACATTGTAAGTAATTTCACAATTAAGTTAGAAATAAATATAGGTTAATATTCAGATAGTTCTTACTTTTTAAAAACCCGCTTTCTGGTTTTGACAACGAGAATTAATTTTAAATTAATTACTATAATTTCTATGTTTGGAATTTTTAATAATGGATTCCATATTTGGAATCATAATTTACAAATTGTGTAAATAGGTACCTTTTATTCTTGGACAATATGAATAGTAACTTTAGTAATTACTTTTATTTACCATGGTAAAAAGGTAAATTATGTAAATAAGGGTAAAAAGTAATATTATAATAATATAAAACTACCTTAAAACGTGTCCTAGTATGATTATATGAGTTATTTCCTCCCATGAGAATACTTAAGCTGAAATTTTGGCATTTGGGAGCCACATGGGTGTGAAAATGACATTTTATAATATTTAATTTAAAGAAAAGGGAAATTTGACATAAACAAGTATCTTTTTAAAAATCAATTTTAATATAGGGTTATATTACTTATCTCTATAACTATAAATAGTCATTAGGTTTTTAAAAATATTTTTTTTATCATGGTATTTTATTTATAATTTTTAGACATTAAATAAATAAATTTATTTATGACACAATGATGATGCAATGATTACCTTATTGATGAAAGATTCAAAAAAATGAATTTATAAATATTAAAATAAATGTAATTTGAACATTTTGATGTTATCCAATAATTTTATGGATGAAATTGACATATTAGGGATGATTTAATTCCTTTGGTTCTAAGTAATCAAGTTGTTATGACTTTAAAAAAAATCAATTACACAGACCTTCATCTTTTGGATACGAACATATTGTTTCTGTGTACGACGAACTACTACCTCACGAAATGATGATTGTTAAATTTTATAATACCACCCCTCATTGTGGCCATTATGATGGAACTGTATTTATATATGATATAAATTATATTTATATTTTCTCTATGATTATTTATTTTTTATTTACAACATACCTTTATGATTTCCATGATATGTAAATACGATAATTTCATTTGAGGAAGTGTGGACTACAACCCCCTAAAGTGATATAACTCATTAATGTTATATATAGAATGTATAAATGATGGTTTTATTAAACCTATTATACATACATGAAATAAATATAATACGGGTATAATAATATACATTTATATCATTTGATTTTTACTATTTTAATATGACAATGAAATGAAAGTTGAATTCATGCATACGTATGACCTAATATCTCCATGTACTGTGAATTTCATTTCTTATATTATAATATTATGGATATTATAAATTTAATAACCAAGGTATTTGGAATGGGTCAAAATCATAACCCTGTATGAAATTTTTACTTGGTTATGAGAAAACTGGGAAAATTTGGGAAGTTCTGGAAATTTACAAATTACATGCTATGTACTCCAAATTACGCATTGTGTATAGGTTAGGTGTGTACTGGACACATGCTTTCCAATTACGAGCCATGTGATTACCATGTAATAATTTCCTACTACACGGGGTGTAGTGTTGCTTGACACATCGTGTATTTTTCCTTCTGTGTACCAAATGAGTCCTAGCCGTGTGTCGACCCGTGTGGCGCGTCCAAGATGTGTGGCTACATCTTCTTAAGGTAGAGTATAGACAAGGACACTACACAACCTGTATTCCTTTATACATGCCATGTATTTTTATTTTTATTTGCTTAAATTAAAGTGCGTCACGTCTTATTTTGGAAAACACCTTCTTCTTCCCCATCTTCAAAACAGGTCCGTTACAAATTTACAAAGTTTGTTTCCTACCCTAGAATCATATTACAATGTCTGTTCTTTAATCCTTTAGCGGATACGGGATCATATTGAGAATGTTAAACCCACACACCCTTTTTAGTTCCAGTTTCTTTTCCTCACAAACCACAAATTCCATCCAAGCAGAGTTGCCAGGATTTAATTGAAACATATATCTATGAAAATCGGCTTAGAATTGGAGCTCGATATCAGATGTGACTACGTCTACGAGTCTTAGGTAGGTGGTTCAAGCCTTATTTTGTGTTTTCATGGACTTTTAGGTGACACAACCTTTGGTGCGTATTGGGGTATTTTGAGTGAGACCCTGTTTTTTCTGCTATTGTATATTAAATTTCTTATTAGACCTATGGAATGCCTTTGGGTATACCCTTTTACCTGTTTTTCTTGAGCGGGGTCAGGCGAGGGGTCATTCCCCAATTGAGGCATTTTGGTCGGGTAAGCGAAAATGCGTTAAAATGATTTTTTTGATTAAACTATTGAGTTAAATTTGTTAAGTGATGATATGCATTGTTAGAGGCTTCCAAGATGATATGGGACAACACATTACTAGTGAAATTCAACTGTTTTAGTTTGTTTGTCCTATTTAAAGTATTTATTTTGATTATATATATGTGACTTGTGATATTGCATATGCTAGAACCTTTGGGTTGTATTGGGAATGGCCTTGGTATTGTTGAGTGATGCTGATCTCAGGTTGGGATTTTCCCGAGTTACATTAGGTAGTTTTATCACAGGATTGGGTGTCATAGACATTGGATTGAGTTAGTGTGACTGTCAGGTTGGGCATGGCACGAGTTACTTGGATGGAGAGGCCGTCAGACTTGATAGACGTGGTCACAGGGGCACGAGGTGTCAGAGATGTTGTGTCTTGGGAACTTATTTTTGGGATTACCACTCACCTGGAACTTTGTGTAGTGTGCACATAGAGAGACTCTGTGGTGAGGTGGTTTTGACCACTCATGTGGGTTGTGGCCCCCGTTAGTTGAAGTTTAGGTACTATTGTTTTGGGGGTTATTGCCCTAGGAAGCCACGTGGAAGGTAAGGAGTCTTCAAAGGATAGTGCTAAGACTATCAGGTTGGGGGCATATGCTTGTTGTGGTTTGAGGGCAGACATAACTATCCTTCCAGTAACTGATTTGAGGGAAGAAATCATTGTCCATATATTTACATTGTTGAGGACAGGCATTATTGTCCCTCCAATTACTTATTTAAGGAAATGCATCATAGTCCATCCAAGTTACTACTTCTTGGGTTTGCCTTTGAGATGTCAGTACTTGAGACATGCGTTGTTATGGGGCACAAGGTGTTAGGTTACATGATAGAGATTCTAGCATTGGCCGAAGTAAGTGTCACTCCATGGTGGATACTGAGCACCATTGGAGTTTGTGTTTATTTGTGCATTGTATTGTTTACTATTTTCCTTATAAATTCATGCCTATTTAAACACTTATATTAGGTATGCTCTGTTGGGTGGTATCTTATCGAGATTCATCTCACACCCTGCATGGGCCCTTCAGGATGCATGTAGACTTTATGGATTTATGTGAAGGAAAGAGACTAGATTCAGGAGCTGGACTATTTTAGTTGTCGCATGGAGATGGTGGGGACCTTGAGGTCTTGCCTAGATAGAGTTTACTTTGTTTTGATTTCTTTCCTATACTAGACTGCTTACCTTTTTTATTGTAGCTACTGTTGGTTAGCCATTGGTGCCCTTTTATATATTTACTTTCTTGGGATGCATGATTTTTCTGTTCTAGTAGTTGTTAAAAATGGTTCGGCATGCTGTTGTGTTTACCTTCTTCTACTTTTGTTTATATTTATTGCTTATTCTTTTTATTTCTATTGATTGTGCTTCCGCTATGCGGGTCTGTTTTGAGTTTATAGAGTCTTCCAATTTTATATTATTCTTGGACTAGTAAAATTATTATCCTCTGAGAGGGTATAGGCTCCCCATTATACTTATAATAACCTCATTTCTGGTTGGAAGCCTTTGGTGTTCGGGGAGGTGCACGTAAGGTAGTAACACCCGACCTGTTTTGCACTATTCAGATGGCTGATCGGGTCCAGGATGTTACAAAGTTGTATGAGAGAAGTTCTTGATAGGGATTTAGTAGTAGTTTTTTTGCTAAATACTAATGAGATTAAAAATTCTCTTTTTATTTCTACTGGTTTTACTATTTGTTATATGGTATACTAGAGATAGGTTGTTACTGGAACTTGGTTTCTAGCTTGTGGTTGGGTTCCTGCAGCCCTAGGTACGAGGGATGGACCAAGTTTCCATGGGTAGGAATTGCCGTTTTCTTTTTTTCTCAGATTATAGTTTATATGATTTCCATCTCAGTGGATCACTTGGTGTGTGTTGTTATTGATTGTGATATGTAACCCTTGACCTGGTAAGGTAAGGGATAATTAGACCTTGGCTCATTATAGAAAGGTGTGATTGTTTGGCTTTTGATAGGCACATTTTTAGGGTATTTCAATTTTATAAATGCACATATGCTTTGTGAAGTGATAATTCCATGTGAATAATAAAAATTTCCATGATTTTTATGCTTTGAAATGTGAAAAGGTAAAATTCCTAATAAACTTTCTAGTTTATTTCAATGTATTATTCCATGATTATTATATATTGTGAATTGCATGTGGTAGAATATTTTGGGACTGGCTCTTGTATGAGCAGGTAGGAACTATGGTTGAGGTGATTTTGATCACCATGATTAGGAATCCTGGATGTTGGTTTGAGGTATATTGACTGTTAGGATTGGGCGGCTTTCTCATTGGTTTGAGGAAACGTTGGTTTTTGGGACAGGCTTGACCCAAGGTACTTTTGATACCAGACTCTGTTAAGGGGTGGGTAAGGAGGCCATGAGGCCGGGATGCTGTGGGCATGGGTTGCGGTGGGGGAGAGTAAGGGTAGTAGTTATGTGCTTCCTTTTACTGGTTTTCCTATCTACATGAATATATTGCGTGTATATATATATGGGTTGTCTGGGAATTTATGGTATTCAACGGGTTCTTTTTAGATGAATCAGATGGAGCCTTAGGCGGGAGATGGTACAGTGCCACATGTGCAGGATCAGGTTTAGGATCCGGTGCAGGCAGAGCAGGAGCCGCATGTATAGGCTTTGGGACTGGATCAGGTTCAGGATCTTGTGTAGGTAGGGCATCAACCGGGTTTGGCATTGTTCGGTCCATGGCTTGACGAGAAGCTCCAAACTAGCCTGGTATGTGTCTTGCAGGGAATTGGCCAAGGCGTGTAGGGTACAGAGCTATCTATAGAATATCTGATGCGGGAGTTCCAATCGTAGCACCCACCACTTTTTCAGGGTGAGTGTTGTCCAAAGGATTCTTATAACTACATAAAGAGAATGTAGATGATCTTCGAATAGATCGAGATGCCTATAAGGCGGAGGATCAAGCTGGCGACGTACATGCTGTGAGGACCGAAAAAGTGTTGGTGGGATATACAGGTTCAGGCTTACAGACACAAAGGAATAGCATGGAAGGACTTCGAGGATAAGTTCTTCAAGAACTTTTACCCATAGACACTGAGGGAAGAGAGAGCTCGTGAGTTCTTGAGCTTTCAGCAAGGAGATATGTACGTCATGAACTATGCAACTAATTTCACTGAGCCCTATCACATTGCACCTCGTATGGTAAGCAATTACTTGAGAAGGGTGAGGCACTTTGAGGATGCATTGAAAAATGACATTCAGATCCAGGTAAATATCTTTAAGTTGGGTTATTTCTCAGAGGTGGTGAATCAGGAACTCATAGAGGAGGGAAACGAGAGGGATAAGCCCAAGGTTTTCTTGGGGACAACTTCAGTTGATGTTTCGGATAGCAGGAAGCGAGGATAGGATGAGTTACAACAGGGAAGTCCCACCAAGGACTCATCTAGACCACCTCGTAGCAGTTATTTAGTGGTTTGCTTTCAGTTTAGATAGCTAGGGCATGTTCAGACTCTGTGCGATAGGCCTCCAAAGGATGTCCATGCATATGGATAGGTTGGGCATCTAGAGAGGTTCTGCAGATAGCCTTCTTAGACTGCCGACAGGTAGGGACCAGGACAGACAGTGGAATCTGGAGTTGGTTCAGGTTCGTTACTAGGTGATAGTAACTAAGGTTTAACTGCACATGGAGGACATTATAGAGATAGTGGGACCCAGCTGAGGGGTTAGTGTCCAGTTACTAGAGTATCACCGCAGGGAGGTCAGACATTAGGTAGTCGTACTTCAGGTCAGGTGCACGCAGTGGAGATGCTAGGGGTTGAGCAGGTTGGTGAGCTGATGATAGTTAGAGGTTCATTGAGGGTGTTTCCGTGATCTATTTTGTTTTTACTTGTTTTGGCATGGCCTATTGGGGTATGCCCGCTTTGAGTGCACGAGGTGCACAAGATTTATGTGGACTGACTGGATGTTGGCCAATGGGATTTGTGCCATATAGGGTGTGTGATACACACACAAACATGTATATGTATGAGATGTGTAACATTAGGGGCATCGAGGATATGGGTTACTTGAGGTGCCGTGGGTAGCAGGGAATCAAGGATGCAGGTTACTTGAGGTA
The DNA here is from genome assembly GCA_963277665.1 of Viscum album. Lineage (NCBI taxonomy): Eukaryota > Viridiplantae > Streptophyta > Magnoliopsida > Santalales > Viscaceae > Viscum > Viscum album. The sequence goes on from OY728131.1 coordinate 2,025,192,215, forward strand.
CCGTTGGAATCGGGGCTTCGAGGATTCATGTTACTTTAGGTGATAGGCACCATGTTTTTTTTGAGTATCCATGGGATGCAGGACCTCATGAAGGTGGGCACCAATGTAGTGTGGGATATGTTTGGGGTGTCAGAAATGACACGGGAGCACCAATGAGGCTTAGGGTTGATGACGTGTCACAAGAGGACCATGATTCTGGAAACAGGTTAGTGAACCTTTGCTTTGTTGATTTTTGTTGGGTTGAGACTGATTTAGGAAATTCCTATGGTGGGGAGCCCCTAAATAAATTTATCTAGAACCTTTGGGACCGGGGTAGTCCAAGTTACTTTGGTTAGGATGGTATGTTCGGTGTAATCACTAGGTTTTGTTTGATAGATCACGGATGAGCTATGTTAAGGCGGGGAGACTGTAAGAACCCATGTTTTTCGAATGGGTCAAAATCCCAACCCTATATGAAATTTTGACTTGTTTATGAGAAAATTGAAAAAATTGGGGAAGTTCTAAAAATTTATAGGTTACACACCATGTACTCAAAAGTACACACCGTGTATGGGTTAGGCATGTACAAGCCATGTTCTCTCTGAGTACATACCATGAGATTACCAGGTAAGAATTTCCTACAACACGACATGTAGTGTTTCTTGATAGGCCATGTATTATTTCTTCTGCATACCGGATGAGTCCTAGCAGCGTGTCTATCCATGTGGAATATCCAAACCGTGTGGCTACCTCTTCTTAAGTTGGAGTATAGACAAGGCTATTGCATGGTGTTTAGTCCTTTATACACATAGTGTATTTTTATTTTTATTCACTTAAATGAAAGAGCGTCATGTCTTATTTATAAAAACACATTCTTCTTCCCCAAATTTGGAACAGGCCCATTCCGAATTTACAAAGAATGTTTCCCACCCTAGAATCATCATCCGACGTACATTTTTCAATCCGTTGGTGGTTGTAGGATCGCATCTGGAAGGATAAACCCACACACCCTTTTTTGTTCCTGTTTCTTTTCCCCACACACTGCAAATTCCATCCGAGCAGAGTTATCGGGAATTTACAAAAAATGTATATCTATGAATATCGGCTTAGAATTGGAGCTCGATATTGGAAGTTCCTATGTCTAAGAGTCTCAGATAGGTGGTGTATACCTTCTTTCAACTTTTCATAGACTTTTGTGTGATGAAGCCTTTGGTTCGTATTGGGGTATTTCGACCAAGACCCTATTTTGTCTACTATTGCATATTAAATTTCTTATTATACCCAGGAATTATTTTGGGTATATCCTTTTACCTATTATTATTGGGCCCAGTCAGGGGAGGGGTTGTTTCTTAGTTGGGGAATTTTGGCTGGGTATGCCAAAATGCGTTAAATTGAATTATTTTGATTAAACCACTGAGTTCAATTTGTTAAGTGATGATATGAATTGTTAGAGGCTTCCAAGACCTTGGTGCTGATATGGGACAACACATAGCTAGTTAAATTCAACTATTTTAGTTTTTTTCCTCATTAAAGTATTTGTTTTGATTATATATATGTGATGTGTGATATTGCATATACTAGAACCTTCGTGTTGTGTCAGGAATGGCCTAGTTATTGTTGAGTGATTCTGGTATCAGGTTGGGCTTGGCCCAGGTTACATTGGGTGGTTCTAACCACAGGATTGGGTGTCATGGACGTCGGCTTAAGGCAGTGTAACTGTCAGGTTGGGAATGACCTGAGTTACTTGGATGGTGATACCATCAGAAATGAGTGACATGGTCACATGAGAACGAGGTGTCAGAGATTTTATGTCTTGGGAACTTATTTTGGTGATTATCACTCACCCAGAACTTTGAGTAATGTGCACACAGAGAGAATCCGTGATGAGGTGGTTTTGACCACTCGTGTGGGTAGAGGGCCCTATTAGTTATAGTTTAGGTACTATTGTTTTGGGGGTGATTTACGTAGGAAGCCACATGGAAGGTGAGGAGACTTTATTGGATAGCATTGAGACTATCGGGTCGGGAGAAGAGGATCACCATGGTTTGAGGGAAGACATCGCTTTCCCTCCAGTTACTTTGTTGTGGGTAGACATTGTTGTCACTCTGTTTACTTATTTGAGGACATGCACAGTTGTTCCTTTGAGTGACTACTTCTTAGGTGTGCCTTCATGACGTTGGTACTTGAGACACGCAATGTCAGGGGGAAAATGGTTCTAGGTTACATGATAGAGATTTAGGCCTTGGCCGAAGCAGGTGACACTCCATGGTGGCTGCTAAGCACTAGTGGAGTTTTTGTTTATTTGTGAATCATGATGTTTAATTTTTTCCATATAAATTCATGTATTATTAAACACTTATATTCGGTATAAACCGTTGGTTGGTAACCTAATGAGATTCATCTAACACCCTGCATAGTCCCTTTAGGATGCATGTAGACTTTATGGATTTATGTGCAAGAAAGAGAACAGTTTCAGGAGATGTACTATTTTAGCTATCGCATGGAGATGGTGGGGACCTTGAGGTCTTGCCTAGCTGGAGTTTACTTTGTTTTTCTTTCTTTTCTGTACTAGTATGCTTATCTTATTTATTGTAGCTACTGTTGGTTAACAATTAGCACCCTTTTATATATTGACTTGCTATGGATGCATGATTTTTCTGTTCTAGCAGTTTTTACAAATGGTTTAGCATGTAGTTTTGTTTACCTTCTGCTGATATTGTTTATATTTATTAATTCCGCTGTTTATTACTATTAATTTTGCTTCTGCTATGCGAGTCTATTTCGAGTCTACAGAGTCTTAAAATTTTATATAATGCTCAGACCAATACCATTATTATCATCCGAGAGGGAATATCCTCCCCACTATACCTATAAGACCCTCACTGCTAGTCAACAGCCTTAGGAGTTGAGGGAGGTTCTCTTAAGGTAATAACACCTAACCTGTTTAGCACTATTCATGTGGCTAATTGAGTCTAGGATGTTACAATAAATACATATATACTGGATATATATGATATTTAAATCATGAATAATATTATGGAGATGATGGAATTTTTAACACATGGACAATTTACATCAAACATGTTCATTTTCAACTCAAGTACCAAATATTAACAAACAGACTGATATGAACTTAAATAATTATATAATTTTTATAAAATGATTATAAGTAATATAAAATTAATAATAAACTTGAAAAAGGTTCTGAATCAAGTATATATTAACCTAATTTTATTATTCAGGAATATAAAGAATGAACGAGATAAGTCGGACTCAAGGTAAGGGACTTCATCTCATTCTCCTTTCATTGGGGCAAATTTTGATAAAATACTCCTCCTTCTTTTATAAGGTGTATAATAAACAATTTTTAATTTTAATGTTTTTTAAAAGTGAATATATTTATACTAAGCGTTTTACTAAACGGAAAAAAGGAATGTTTTTAACATATGTAGTGACATCGACCTTTCCACTGCCGTAATCATTATTTGATATTTGGATTCCTCTATAAGACTTAATTTTTTTAAAAGGAAAAGAAATACCTTATTCCATTTTGGGTGTTTTGGTATTGTTAATGTTTTTTGAAATGGATTGAATATTTTAATATATTGAAATGATTTCTTGTGGTTTCTAATGAAATGTTATTAGTGAAATGTTGATATTTGTAATATTTTATGTCTTATGATTATATAATGGTACTTAAAAATTTTATAGGTGGTTACATGATAAACCAATGATGGGTGGTTATGTGATAAACCAAATGACAAATAGTTCCATTATAAACCAAGGATGGGTGGTTATGTTATAACCTCCAATGTATTGGGTATAGAATTCAGCTATATGGATATTCCATTTAGTTATATGTGTGGAAGTCGACTGTATGGTTATTCCATTTAAGTGTGTTTATGTCCGAAGTTACCTTATATGTGTTATATGTTTATTTCTATTGGATTTATGGTAATAATTTTGTTACAAAAAGGGTAAGCATTGAGTTTATATTCAGTGAAATATAATTACTACTTCTTAAAGGTGAAAAGTATTACTTTATGATAATTTATTCATGGTTTACTTTTCTTCCCAAGACTAATAGTTTTTATTCTTTATTTATCCCCTACTGAGATTTTTTACACTAATACCAAGTTTTGTAATGTTTTTCACAGGACTTAAAGAAGAATAAAGTCATGGACGAGATCAAGGAACAATCATGCTATTGAAACCTGAAGCGAACCATGTTTCTTTTTGAAAAGATTTTGTTTATAAAAAAATTGGATAGTAAGTAGAAACATCTTCTTTGTAATAATCAAGTTGATATTTATGATCTATAGCCTAATTTTCTAAATCTCTAAACCTGAAAAGATACTCAATGTGAATTCTTGACTTAAATCAAGATTATGTAATGTTTAAGGCTGGGACCTTATAAATGGTATTTCTATGTTCTAAAATCTTCAGAAAAATAATTTTAATGTGATTTTTGTTCAACTTAAACTTCATTATATATAAAAGTATCATTTAAAACATAATTTTTAAAAAAAATTGAGAATGGGATTTTGGAATTTGTTTTTTGTAAAAAAAAACATGAATTGATTCTTATAATTATTTAATACATTTGGTAAATAATTGGCATTCCTTACTTGAGTTGGAGTACCCTAGAAAGATTGATTCATCATATTTTGAATAAAACTTTCCAAGATTGTATTTGGTGTTGAGAATAGAACATCTGTAACCAAAAACTTAAAAAAAATCAAATTTAGGTTTTTTATTATTCCAAGGTTCATAAGGGGTTTTTTTTTGAGAAAATGTCTTATAAGAACGTGATCAATGATAAAACAAGAAGTATTAATTGACCCAACCTAAAAACATTTTGGTAAATTAAATTCATTTAAAATAATTTGAGATATTTCTTGAATAATATGATTTCACTTCTATGGTAGCCCATTTTTAAGGGGTTATAAGAGAATAAAAATAATCATTATAGCCATGAGAATTGTATAAATAATTAATTTCCTTGTTACTAAATTCTACACCATGATCAATTTGAATAGAAATATTTTTAAAACATTTTTTTTAAGTTTTTTAGAAAACTTTTTGAAGGATTTGTATGCTTCACTTTTATGCGATAAGAAGTAATCCCAAGTGAATCTTTTAAAATAATCAACAATAAAAAATATAGTATTTTCCTCATAGACTTTTAATTTGATAAGGTCCAAATAAATCAATATGAATTATTTTAAGATATTTAGAAGAAGAAATAATTATTTATATTTTAAAAAGGATTTTTGTTGCTTACTATATGGCCATTATTTTAAAACAATTTAATATTTGAAATGAAGTTTGCATAAATATTTTACCAGTTGATAGTGATTGAGTTTGAAAACTGAGTGTGTTCTATAGTGACCAACGTTTCTATGCGAGATCCAATGCTTTATAACTTGCTTATTAAATAAATTTATATTTTTTCTAGCAAGATATTTCAAATTGATTTTATAAAATTTTTTAAAATGAGAGGCGATAAATATGATATTGAATTTTCAGTGAAAAACTTTTCAAAAATAATTTTCAAAATAAATTTTAAAACCACTATAATATAATTAAATATGCTTAAAAAATTGAACTGTAATACTTTTAAAAAAATAACCATTTTTAATAATATTTGAGTTTGAAAAACTAATGGAACCTTCACCTATTATCTTAACCTTATAGTTTTCACCAAATGTAGAATAAATCATTATAATTTATTGATATAATTGAATTCGGAGAGGTCACCACATATGTGTGTTGAGTAAAAACTATCAGCATACCATATTTATTCTTGTTTTTTTGACAGAATAAATTTTTCTTATAAAATCAAAAGACTAAAGGTTTTGGTATACAAACAAAATTTTTTCTTCTAATGTTATCCAAAATGATTTTGGTATCCAGATTTTTTTAGTGCAATATTTTCTTTTGGAAATATTGGATGAAAAATAAATTAATTTATGTCTCCCATATCCGGCATTCTTTTAATAAAATTTATAAATTGAATGTCCAATTGTATTAAAATAATTTAAAAACTTATCTTGTGAGTAGCCTTTAATAAAAGTGGTTTTTATGGATTTTTAAGGTGTTAGCATGATTTGAGAGACCAAGACAAACCTATTATTTTCCATGTCTTTGATATCCCAAGATATTTCTAGATTATCTTTACCATGAGTGAATTTGGAGAGATATCTCTTAAGGAATTTGATTTTATATTTGAGCTTATTAACATTTGGTTGATTGTTAATTTTATTTTATACTTCTTTCTTTTCCTTGAATAATTGTTCCTTCAATTTTAGAAGATGTTCTTTTTTATTAAGTACATTCTTTTATTTTTTTATCAAGTTTATTACATAATGAATAAATTTCATGAAAACCATTTTATTTATGATCATGAGTATATTTAATATCTTCATAATTATGGTGATTTGTGGGAAAAGAGGAATAAGAAAAGTGGGAGTAAGTATGAGAAGCATAAGAAAATGAGGAAACTAGAAGAAGGGTACCAACCATAATATCTTTTTGAACATGTGCCAAAAAGGACTTAGAACATGAGTTACTTGAAGAGTTTGAGGAAGTTGAGTTCATGTAGTCATCACTTGCACTCTATGCTATAACTTTGAGAGCCTTCTTATCTTATTTCCTTTCTTTAACATTCTTTTTGTAGATGGGGAATTTTGTACTGATGTTACCTTTTTTATTGCATTCATATAATATCACTTATGGTTCTTATTTTTTATTTACCTTATTAGTTCTATTGGAAGATTTATTTTTCTTGAATATTTTATTTCATGTTCACGGTGAGTTGAGAAAAATCATGAAATTCACTTCCATATGAATTATCATTATCGTCTTTTTAGGCGATTTTTTACTTTACATGTTTGGATTTGTTGGCCTTCTTCTCATATTACTACTTCATTTTAATTTCATACATCATTAGGGATTTGATAATTTCTTCAACCTATATTTTATTTATTTAATTTTCTTCTCCTATATGCATGTCTTTGGGTTCCCAATTTCTTGGTAGAACCCAAATTATCTTTATTTTCTAAGGATTCCATAAAACAAATCACCAAGATACTTTGGAACCACTAATATGTCAATAAAACATGTAAATATACTAGTAAAGGATTCATTTTGATGCATAAAAAACTTTCTATTTTTTTCATACATTTATAATCTAGTATCTTTCACTTTTTTAGTTCCTTCATGAGGGAATTCACAAAATTTCAATATTTCATGGGTAGTTTTCCATGTAAAAAGATGGTTAAAATCATTTATGTTAAGACCATACTATAGAGAATTCATGGATTTTTTATTTAGATCTATGTTTTTAATATCATAGAGTGACCAATTATATTTTAGTTTTTTCTTAGGAATATATTTATACAAAACCATTTTCCAAATAGGTTAACTTATGCTATTAATAAAATTTAACATATTTTTTTTCCAATAGGAATAATCTATTCCATCAAAAATAGAAGCACAATAATAAGAATTATATTCCATTATAAAAATATTGGACTTTGAAATTGATAAATATTAAAAACAATATTAAAACATAATTTATGAAATGAATATATTTATAATAAAAAATAACCCTTTGATACCAATTGTTGGTCATAGAAATATTTAAATAGTACGAGTAGTGAATTTTCCTTTTAAAAATTAAAGAAAAATGAAACGGTAAATTCAAATCTAAACAATAATGAAGTGATAAAGTCTTAATTTTTATAATGTTATAGATTGATAAATTTGATATGTACTATAAAGTTAATTTCAAGATTTTTTTTGTGGGTATGAACAAAAGAAAATGTATGTATCAAATTTATGTAATTATGCATAGCGATTTTGAATGATATGATGCATAAATTGAAAGAGAAATATTTTTTTTTGATAAATGAGTTTGACAATAGAATACTGTGAGACCCTACATATCCTCCCGTTAGATTGAGAGGTTTATGTTATTACTCACTTGATATTTGTGGTGATAAATAAAATTTTATTCTAAAATTATGGTTGTGAGCACCCTCTTGTGCTTCATCTATAGCAAGGAACATATTTTTAAATTTTTCAATTGTGAGTACCCACCATAGAAGGAGATAATAAGAAGAAGGTTTTCTTAGTTAAATTACATTAAAATTAAACTCCCTAATCTCTTGAAAAATTTTATACAATTTCAAGATGAGAGATTAAGAGAAGATTTAGGAAAGGAGAGAATTTCAAATTGAAGAAAAATAAGATATTGGCTCTTTTGATATAACTTTGAGATCACTAGAGATTCAACATGAGAGCATTATTAAATTGGAGAAAGAGTTTTTTCACAAGATTTTTGATGATATCCAAGAAACCTATGGTCTATATTTATAATATTCATAGGAGTAAGTGGTGACTAGGTCCAAGATGAATATTTTATGGACCAAGTTAAAGTATTCAAGACCACTAATTAATGCATCTTTATGGTTTTGGATCAAAACAGCTGGATAGCCGGATGATCCCACCAGAAAACTAGTGAGACACCTAGGAATCAATGGATTCTTCTTACTTCCACCAGCTAGCTGGTACATGTCCACCAGTTATCTGGTGGAATTTGGGAGGATTTGGACTTATTTCCATCACCACTGCATGGTCGGTGGGACTGTACTGGCTAGACGCTATTTCCTGAAACCCACATCTTCAATAAGTGCCAACTTGAATTCCTTACATAGTCTTTTATTGGTATTCCAACATCATTAAAATATCTTAAATCATGAATTAATATTGGTATAATCCTTTAACAATATCATCAATACGACTTTGAATATACTTTAATATCTTTATCAAGTCTATCAATAACATCACAAAAGAAAAATTAAAGTGACTAAAATTCACTCAAATGAAAATTTTAGAAATAAAAGAGAGTTTTTGTGTTCATGAAAACACCATGAGAGAGATATAAAATAGGTTTATGAGAAATCCTATTCTAGGACCACAAAAGACCTCAGTTTATCTTCATTTAACACATCTTCTCCATGATTTTACCTCATTTTTCATCGCAAATTGAGGTAGAAAAAATTCCTACATGTAAAGAAAATTCTATAATAGAATCATTATATTATATTAATCCTCAAAATTAGATAAATTATTGGCATCCTATCTATATCCCAGAGAAAATTCTATTTTATCTACCTTCTTTTAAATCAAAATATTCAATTTTTCCAGACTCTCTTATTCTTGCAGTCACTACCATAGCCTTATCTCAATCTACTGTGCTCACCTCTTGTCATTAGATCACTATGGATTGTACATCCTCAGGTCATGTCTTAAACATCATCCAATAATCTACCCATATGGTATGATATAGTGATTGATAATAAATCGAACACGAAATATTAGTATGGATCCAAAAAATATATTTATACACTAATAAAACGTGTATTATACCCATATATTCAATGTACATTCATCATAAGTATGGTTATTTTTGTGCACAACCAAAAATATCCCACTTTCACTAAAATATAATTGAGGCTTAGTTCCAAACTTTGGAACTCTTTATGAATATATCCAAACTCTTTGGGATATGGCTTCATCAAGAACTCTTTATTTTGATTAAATAATTTGTTCAATATTTCATTTATATACCAAGGTCCTAACTGTGTGACCCTACAGGACTTAGTATCATTTATAATAAATATGAAATTCATATTTCATAGATGTAAGAAAAGACCATCCTCTATAAAAGCATCTGTTCCACTTAAGATACTAAGGGGACTAGTGTGATCTTTATCAAACTTATTCATACCTATATACAAGAATGTCCACCAAAAGATATATCATATACATACTATGTACACCTATATAATCTCATTATCCATTATATTGAGTGACCCACATACATATAACATGTCAATCCAATATTGAATAACTCATCTTTTCTTGATTCTTTGATATAGACAGACCATGTTGATGAATACATCACATTTCAATCATCTAACAGATGATCACATCACATGCCTCTCATCTTAGTGGATAAGAGAATCTTATGTGACTGAAATAAGCATAGAAATTCATTTTATCAGTCTAATTAAATAAAGGGGATGATGTATTTATTCATTATACAAGTGTAAAATCCCATATTAGTTGTTTTCAACCGATGACATGATCTACATAATACCCAACCACCCCTTGTTAGCTTAGTCTCATTTAACTTTTGTATATGATTTCACTTTTAATGGTTGTTTTTAGAGGAAATTTTAATTTTTTGACTTTGTGGTAATGTTTATTTTAGAATTTAAGCTTGTTTCAAATTTTTAGAGTATTAGAACCCCTTGGGAAAATGTTTTTATAATTGGATAAAAGCACATGTGGTTTTTTGGGTGTTCATGGGAGATAAGAAGTAGGTTTAGAAGGATTGGGTGGATCATGGGTGTCTAGTGGTCACCACAACTTAGGATACATTGTAGTTCCCCTGGTTTTGCTTTTTTGGTTTACCATAGGGTGCCCCACACCGTAGAGCTCCTAGTGGTGTCTGGGGGTAGGCACAGTGAAAAACAGAGCGGGGTGTAGGTTCAAACGGTGAAGGGAGTTTCTACATATATGGTCCTATAACTTAGGAAGGCCACTACACCACAACAACCTAACCTATGGTATTTTACTGGCTATTTTGGCCAGGAGGTACCGCAGTAAAAAATAATGAGTATGAGAGGGGCCATGATGTTATGTATGTCGTTTTCTATCCAAATTTTAATTTTTTGCGAAATACTCTTCCCCCCCTAATTTTCTTAGGCGTTCCACCCTGATTTTCTATCCCTTTTTCACATGATGTACCAGGGAGAGGCCCTCCCTCTCTTACTTCAATTCCACTTTATTTGGGGTGGATTTTTGGTGTGATTTCATTGTGAATTTGAGTGATTTACTCTATCCTCTTTAATTTTTTCTCCCTTACTTTTTTTTCTAATTTCAATGTGAATTGAAAGAGGTTATCGAGATTATTCCACTAGAGTATGGTGTAATCATCCCATTTTTATGTGACTTCTTCGTGTGATAGGTAGTGGATGACCCAAGATGCTAATTATATGTTATTTCACTCCATTTTGGTTGTAGTACATTAGACTATAAATTTTTCTATGGGGTTTTCCTAAATTAAAAAAATTGACTCTTTAATCATTGTTTATTATTAGGAATTTTGCCCAGAATGGTGATTAGAGTTCATTGTGGACCTCCCATGTGCGGTTGGTTGTGGTTTTGATATGATGGGAGTGAGTAATGATAAATTTAGTGTTTATTACTAAGTGAATTAAATTGAATAATTAATTTTAAATTGTTAATTAATTTAAATTTAATTATAATTAATTAATTTGGATGTTTTGGAATGATTTAGGGCCTTTCAATGATGGGTGGTGGTTGGATGGAGTTGGACTGGTCTCAGTGAGGATGTTTGAGCATGATTAAAAGGGTATAATTTCAAAATTGAGGCATAAGGTCCCTTATTCATAGATATTATTATTATTAATTTTATTTGTGGAATGTGATATGTGGTCTCACCACTGAGGATGAACAACCTTTTAATTTTAATGAATTATTTTATTTAAAATTAAATTCTTTGATGAACTGAACAAAGAGAAATGGTCCTTGATAGACCCTTGTACACTAGTTTGATTTCCTTGACCCTTGAGGATCGATGCCTTAGTTATAATTACTTCCTAGAGATAGTTGAATCCTGAGGCTTATGATTGAAATGAACTTAGTAATTATAGTATCCTTTTTTATAGGTTGCCTTGTTGGCCTCTAGTTAGTGGTGAGAGATGAATTGTGAATGACGGCCAATGAAGTGGCTATAGGGACCCTTGAGATTCCTTGTGCCTTCTAGAAAGTTTAGATGAAAATGGGATGGGTGTTATTACCCTTATGAGACATGATCACATTTTTGGATAGACTCTAAGAATATTGGAAGATATGATGGGTGTGAGGACAGAGCTAGGGTGACTTGGGGAGGGAATGGGCTTGAGGAAATCTCCCAGTGAGTTTTACCAAGGAGGCCAGTGAGGCCATGCGATGATTATGATGACATCGAGGGGTGTTATTCATCTTGTGTGATATTTTTTACCTCATAGATCATAATTAGATAAGAAAACCTATTAAATGTGTCTTGGTAGAGATTCCACTCAGGGGACCCTAGTGGGTGCCCTAGTGATATGTTAACCCTAGTGAGGGTGCATACGAGAAATGGCTAGTGATGATTATGGGTGTCACCTTAGAACATGGATTAATTATTTGAGCCTATTATGTCTATAATAATTATAGGACTTTCAAATTTGTGGTCGACCTTGGGTTGTGGGTATTGGTTTAGTTGAATGTTAATCTCTTCATGATGTGTAATGAGATGAGTTTGGGTGGGAAACTTTTCCCACAGAGATGTACTAAGGTTCACAGGATGCCTGGGGAATGTTCTTAGGATCTGGTTGTTAATCAATATACCAATACTAATGGATTTCCCAAGATTCCTAGGAATTAGCTATGGGTCTTAATACTAATACTACAAGATTTTCCTAGACACTAGGGAATCAGCCTCTGATCTTGATGCACACACACCTGATTTCTCAAGATTCTAGAAATCCACCATAGATCATGAGATACATGATTTCCTAGGATACCAAGAATAAGTTGTTTATCCTGACATGCATATATAATAGATTACTCTAGATTCAAGGGAAATAGTGGGATTCTTGATACTTGGTTTCCTTAGATATTGGGGAACTAGCTGTAGTGCCTGACATTCACACAAATTGGATTGCCTAGGATTCTTAGTAATTGGTCATTGATCTTGATAATATAATATTTCCTGTGAAACCTAGGAATTATTTATACCTATTACACATTGAATCACCTAGGATGTGCTCCTCGGAATTTTCCATGGGACTGATAATAGGTTTTCATGATTTCTTGATGCTATCAAAGACACACCGACACTATATGAACTAGGTTTAGGTTAATCTTAAGTGTTACATAGGATTAGAGGATCAAAATTGATATTTTATTTAGGATTTCACAGTTATTTCTTTATTTACTAATCATATCACATGCGAACACCCTACATTTACTAGTCGTGTATGCGACCACATTAGTGGTTACCTATTTAGTTATATTCACACCATGCTCATGTGACCATGACACTTGGGTGCCCGTACATACATCACTATTTTAAGGTTCATTTTTAGAAGATGACCAAATTAGCTTAACAAGTGGGATATTTTAGACATGATTAAAGATTAGTATGAGGTGAGGTTTGGGGATAGTAGTTGAGCCTTCTTTATTTTAATCCTTATTTTATTTTATATACATGAATGGAGTAGTGGGTGATTAGTGTTGGTATGTTCTAGAATGATCATGAGTATTTATGAATTCTTGATTCTACATTCATACTTATTTTTTATGATTATGTTTAGTTTATTTTGTTTACTCTATTTTATGATATGGATAATTTTTCTACTTTTCCTACTATTTTACAGTCTAATATTCTGTATAGTTTCCCCATGATACTTCCCTAGACCATCACTACTTGTAGAAAGCCCCTGATATATGGGAAGGTATTCTTAAGGTCCCAGTGATGACTCCCTTGGTTTAGGCAAGGCACAGTGGACAGAGATCGGGGGATTAATGTTACAAAGTAGGATCATAAATTTTATGTGAGTGATATCAAAAAGATTATCTGATTTTTATTTTTTCTGACATTTTAGAGATATGGTAGATAGGTGACATAAGAATGTGTTAGATCCTATGATGGATATCAGACTAGTGTTTCATTAATGTATTCTTTGGTAGGAATTCCAAGTTACTAGGGATATGGGATTTCTATTCTTTGTTTTTTATATTATGGTTGTATGGTTTTCACCCAGCGTGACACACGTTGTTCTTGAGATTTATGATTTATGATTAATTTGATTTTTTTTCTCTTGGTCCAATTGAAAGAGGCCAATATACATGCATAATATTTGAAACATAGGATTCACATGACATCCAAACACCTGTGTGTGATTGATATCATTAATAGTATAGGGTTTAACTATTTAAAATTTCAGAAACAACTTATATAGTGTTTTCCAACATAACTTGGAATGAAATTATACTAAGAGGAACCCAAATATATTTTTATTCTTATGGATGGTCATGGGGTTCTATGAAGAAATTATTGACGATGAAAACTATACAGTCCCTTGGTGTATGATATATATAGAGACCCTTGATATATCATTACAAAAATTTGAAACCCAAAAGGTGTACCCATAGTGGGTGTTTTAGATACTGGTTCTGAAAGAAAATAGGTTAGGTTATTTAAAGTGTTAATAATAACTTATATGGTGTTTTGCAATATGGATTCATGGTGTCATTATACTTAACTAGATATTTAGACTATGGGATACTAGACATAAATTATGGTAGGGATATCCCTCTATATGTGTATATGCTGATAAATGAGAATATGGTCCTCATGGTGGTGACTCCATTATGTGAAGGATCATTGGGGATCAACCTAAGATTTCAGATTCTCAAGGGGTTAGTCCAAAATGTTGGTTCCCAATGAGAATTAGCGCACTAGTGGGAGGATGAGTTATCATGTGATTCCAGATGAAGATAGATACGTGAGACCATAGCGTGGGTAGTTAGGAAGATGATTTATCATGTTACGGTGATATAAGAATAAAGACTTTTTACCAATGAGTTATAATCATTTGAGGTATGACCTATGGGTTCGGTGGGAAAGCATAGTGTCCTTGTGATGCAGATTGGGATATTGGTGGGTTGTGTATTATGGTTGAGATGAGCAATGATATATATGAAGGTAACTTGAGTTAGGGGATATCTTAGGATTGTGAGAATATTAGAGACGTGGAATATGGGTAGATTCTTCGAGTTTGTATTTAGGCATGAAATCCACTACCAAATATAGTATACCAGCATATTGATGCCTTAAATATTATCAACATGGATGGCATGTGTAGGTGCCTTACCTTGAGATCAGTGCACATGAGGTATTTTTGTATGCGCCGTACGCATGATTTTGCCTTGGATTTTCTTGAGGAATACACCTTGAGTGATAATGCCTTGGTATTAAAGCTCAACTTCAATGGTTAGGACCAATTGAGTGCCTAACCCGATTGATTCTGGATGAATTTCAGGAGTGGAGTGAGGGCATAGGCCTATGGTTTTGGTTTAGTAATGATGTTGGTTGGCAGGTGGTCATGTGATATAATTGGGCATAGGTAAATTCCATAATTATGAAGAGGAACACCAATGGTGCTTCAGGATGGATTAGATCGACATGAGATATGGGAATAATTAGTGGTTTAGGTGCATGAACCTAGGTATTATGAGATTTGGCTCATGGGAGTGTGATTTAGGTTGTATAAATGAGAGTAATAGAAGTGTACCCAAATTGGATTCAAATGAAATCAAGATTCAGTATACTATTTATGTGAGTTGATGTTTGATTTATGATCAGTGAGAAGCAATGTGTGATCTAGGGACATAAATAATTGGAGAGATGCTTTTGGTGTTGGGTGCTCAAGGTTGGATTAAATGAGAAATTCCCCCTGTGGGGAGGGTCATCATTGAAATTGGGTCAGAGTACAGTTGAACAATCGATTTGATAATAGTCTTAGATAGGAATTTCCTTTGATGGGATGAGTGTTGCTTGAGAGTAGTGACACATGTTTGATTAATGGAGAAACCTATTGAGGTTGTATTAGAGGAGTGGTTTATGAAGTAAGTTATATGGAGGGGAGTGAACTAATGGTTTCTAGAGGATGTGGCCTTTATTGTAATTGGAATTATAATGGTTTTCCAAGGATGAAGTTCCTATGATATGGGAATGAGTATCGATTGATGTTTCATATTGGTGCTTGGTTAAGGGTATGATTACCACTCCTAGTCATTACATGAGGTAACAAATGGATTATGGTCTTTGGAGGAATGAAAAAATGCAGGTAGAGTTTTGGATACTTGAGAATGATCCTTAGATGGTTGAGATAGCACTAGAATATCAGTTTTCTGATAAACCTGATAATTGATACCTTCTTGAGTACCATATTTGAGTTTCAGATGTGATTTTGGAAGGATTCCATGCATTATATTGGGCTTGGCACGATATTGATATAATCTGTGTGTGATTTGGATAATATATACACCAGTGATCAGGTGAGAGAATGATGATTGGTGTATATAGTTGGTGATCCTTCCTTGTTCTTTAATTCTTCATTGGATTTGATGAAGAAACTTGAACAACCATCCTCTTTCCTTAATAATGGTTTCCATATAAAATATATCACGCATTGGATCATCATCAAATATATCCTTCTATTTTCCCTCAATATTGTTTAATTTCCATTGCTTACTTATCTCTTCCATGTATCGAGGACCTCCAAGAGAGGTGTCACTGAAATATATATCTATATAGTGGACACTAAGACCCTCTTGTCTATGAGACCTTAAATATTTCCCTGAATCCAAATCCAAATTAGAGTCACTCTGATTTCCCCCTTGAGGAACATTCCCTAAGTTAGACCCTATTTCAAGATCCATTGATCCCTACTTGCAAGGGTTGTTAGTAGACACTAATAATTTACCCATGTTAGAGGACACCTATACTTACCCAAGATCTACAAATTTACAATTGATATTAACACCTACCTAATTTTCAAAATATGAATATGATTCCCTATAAATATCAGTATTTTGGGTAACTTGATCATGTATTTTTGGACTTCCCTCCTACAAAAAAGTCCTGTTATCAGAAGAACCTATATTATGAGGATTATTTGAGCATATTCCCTCTAAGGAGGATCTTATTTGTATTAACACTAAAATGGCATACATAGAATATATGAGTTTAGAAGAATAATTCCCAATCCTAGATTGCTTAGTGCCCAAGCCCCTCACCCATTCCAAAATGGAGTAATTTCCTTTCTCAAAACCAGAAAAAACACCCATAATAGTTGCGTCATATACAGATTAAATAACTTATACTTAGAGATACTACTAGATATCAGAGGTAATGAACTCAATAATCTCTAATATTTCATTTACAATTTTATATCAACCTAAAACATCCTCAACTGAAGAATTCTCTCTAAGGGCCTAACTCACATTAACATGATTCCATCCAACATTATTTTGAAGATTAGAAGGCTCTTCAAGCTAATTACCAGCACTATATTCTTAATTATTATCTTATATTGGGACTCTTGGTTGTTTAAGACCTTTCTTCCTACAGTTTTCCCCATCATTCGTAGTTCATGAATAGAAATATCATGCAATTATCTTCTGCATTTTCCTTTAGAATGTCCAATTATCTTATAATAATAACAAAATTATGGTA
Source organism: Viscum album (assembly GCA_963277665.1). NCBI lineage: Eukaryota > Viridiplantae > Streptophyta > Magnoliopsida > Santalales > Viscaceae > Viscum > Viscum album. Next base: position 2,025,209,562 of record OY728131.1, read on the forward strand.
AATTCTCATAAATAATCCTGAGAGTTAACTTATCATCTTGTAAAACCAATAACATTTTTATAGTAAGCACAAAAATCAAGTCCACCTAAACTAAAACCTCAAAAAAATACTCAAATCTAGTTTTTTAGTATCCTTATTTATTTTTATAGGGACATCAATTGATAAAGTAATGTTATATAAAATTAGAGGGTGCTATAAGATCTAATTCAATATAAAATTAATTACCTAATATTGAGAATTTTTTATTTTATTTTAAAAGGATTGAAACTAAGAATCCATTCCTTAATATATAGAATACATAGTTTTAGAGAAACCAAACCCTAACCCCATGACACTTTCTTTAGTTATTTGGTATGAAACATGAAGTAGAAGAAACCATGACTCACTTGTATGCATCTCCAGTTACAAAATCCAATGATTGAGGACAAATGATGAACAAGATCATCAAATTTTCATGGATTACCACCTTTTTTGTAAAGACCTGGAATTTCCATGTATTTTTTTTAAATATATGAAAATTTTACAAGTCCATGAAAATTGACGGCGTGTGATTCTAAGGCCTGGTGTGCCCGGAATGAATTTCTAAACTTTTTTTTTCTGGGTACGTTCACTAAACGTACAAGCGGGATTTTCGAACTTTTCAACTAGTGCTTGGAATTGAAATCTTAGGGAATCATTGAACTTGTAGCACTGGTATTAACTTAAGGAGACCTTCACCTCGACTGTAGTAGGTCGAGGGTGAAATATAGTTTTTGTGTTTTTTGTGAAAGAATGAAATAAATAAAAATGTTAATATTTTTTTGTTGAAACCCCTCAACATGGGTTATGGTGGTGGAGACCACCCGAGCCTAAACCTCCCATGTGGATGTTTAGAGGTGGGGACCACCTCAACTAACCCCCATTTTGAATTTACGGGCGAGGCCACATGAACCCTCTTAATGGGGGAGAAACCTCTCAACTCCCCATTAATCCTTTCCTCCCATTAATTGGAGCCAATTAATTATGCCAACGTGGTACAATTAATTGTGCCAACAATTAATTATGTAAACCTTTTAATTTGATAAACTTAAATTAACAAGGGGGCTATTTTCACACTTTGGGTGGAATTTGGAGAGGAGAACCTCTTGGAGGATTATTTTCTCCAACGAAGAATGCGCTCCCCAAAGAAGAACACTCACACCGGTGAGGAACATATTTAATGAAAACGAATCGACGATCAAGGAAATGCCAACGTCACCGACGTCCGTCTATCTCCAACGACTTCATATCTTTCCACAGGACCTCTGTCAACAAATCTCCGAGGTAGGGGTTTAATTATGTGTGATTATTGTTTCCTATGTTCTTCCCTTCTAAAACAAAGAACGCGGATCAAATCTCTAACTATTTGATCCACAAATGATTTCTTTAGCGAGTTTGGGAAAAGTAAATTGTCGAAGGTTTTAGGGTTTGATGTTCTTCATTCAAGTTTTTGTTGAGCCGCTTGCTACTACTCTAACTCAGAGGGTGCGGGCCAAACAAACATGGCCCGACCCCTGCACCGTTATTTTTAAATGGTATGTTCTTTGTGATGGAAGAAGGAAGTTTTGTGCAACGACTAAGAACGGATGCGGTGGATGGAACATCATCAGTCGTGATGAAGGCGACGACCCTGCAGCTCCTCGCCACCTCGCGACATCCATGGCACCCTATGGCCTCACTGCCCCACAACCCTCCATGCGTCCTCGTGACCTTGACACCGCGTGGGCCTCCACTCCACCTTGCGGCCATCCGCGGTGCCCCAGAGCCTCACCCCCTCGCGGCCCTCCGCGGTGCCATGCGGCCTCACCACCCTGAGGCCCTCCGTGCTGCCCTGCAGCCTCACCAACTCGCGTACCTTCATGCTACCCCACGACCTCGCTGCCTCATGGCCTCCGCAGCCTATGGGGCCTCGCCATCACGCGGCCTCACTTCCCCCGTGGCTTCGCCGCCCCACGGCCCTCCACGACCCCTGCAAGCTCGCCATCTCGTGGTCCTGCACGGCTCCCACAACCTCACCATCTCATAGCCTTGCAGCTCACACGACCTCACCGTCCCGTGTCGTCACAAACCCCGTGGCCTTGCCGTCCCGTGGCCCCGCGGCCTCACTGTACAGCGCACTCCCCCCCCCCCCCCCCCCCCCCCCCGCGGTCACGGCCTCCGTCCGCCCAGTGCTGGCCAGGCCAGACCCAGTTGGACGATCCAAACCTAGAGGGTCAGATCAGACCCAGTGGGTCGGGTCGGTCTGACCGGGTCAGACCAGACCCAAGCCAACTTCGAACTTTTCACTCTATCGGCCATAACTTTGGCATTGGGAGTCCATTTGACGAAGCATCCACGGTGCTGGAAACCTTGGAGCAAGACAGTTCCTTTGAGTATACCTCACTGAATTTTTGGATAAATTTGGAGTACAGTTGGGTTGTATCGAGCACGAATCCAACCAGGCCCTTGGGATAAAAAGGTTAATAAATAACAGACCGTGCGTCCAATTGACGCACCGTCTGTTGTGTTGAGACCCCTATTACATGGAATACCATTGGGATACTTCTTCTTGGGATGTAATGGTAGTTGAAGTATCGACTAGTGGCTTGAGGAGCAGTCTCTCCCAGAGATGAGAAAGCTTAGTGTGGGAACCCAGTAGTTGGATGTGACGTGAAGAATGAAAACAGATCCTATGTGGGTCAGAACCTAACGATCCTGTATGGGTCAACACTGAGCGATCCTATGTGGGTCAGCACTGAGTGATCCTATGTGGGTCAGTACCGAGGGATCCTGTGTGGGTCAGCACTTAGGTATCCTTCTTGGTTCTCTCTCTTAACAGAGAAATATGATTCAGTAGTTACATCTAATCTTCTCTACTACTGTACTTAAGTTATACCTGGTGTGAGATGAGTTCATACCTAAGCGGTACTTTCCTTTGTGGTAATACCTTGGGGATATTCTTTTGTGTGGCATACCTGAGTGGTACTTACCATCGTGGTACTCCATCCTTTGTGGAATAGTTGAGATTTGGGCTTTTGAGTTATACTCTGTGTTTCCTCATTATTGAGATGGGTATACTTGATAGCTTAGGTATATGTATGGGAATATACCTAATTAGGATTTTCAGTTGATTTCATGTTGTGTGTTTTATCCTTGATGGATTTTGTGTGACCTTGGGGGTCACGAGGTCCCTACTGAATATCGTTATACTAACCCCTGCATGTGATATGCCCGCACCCTATTGTTTTTGGTGCAGATGACAGACAACTCTGACTGAGGACGAGAGTACCAGGACTGGAGGTGGCTCAGAGGTGGAAATTAGATGAGGTGAACCACAGAGACACTCATTCGTGATCTGTACCTACTCTTCAGGTAGGATTCATTGTTGACGATCCAGGAGCTTCTTTTCACCTATCAGTCATCTTGAACTTTCCAGTTTTCCTTGTACTTTCCAATTGGGCTTGTATTATATCCCCTTTTAATTACTGTACTCACTCTATTTACTATTCAGTTTACTTGAGTTTGTATCTTTCTGTGTTCTTGGTTGTATGTGTTACAGGTTATAAAGGAAATTCCTTTCTAGTTTTAGGGAATATGCCTTCGGTGCAAGTTGGCAGCCCCTGGCCTATAAAAGGCGGGCATGGGGTAGTCACGGCATGAGCCCCAGGGTATGGGTCACGAAAAATTGGTTTCAGAGGAGTCGGTTCTACCGTAGAACATAGGACTCTGATCTTTCTTTTAACAGAAATAGTGTTAAGTGTAGTGAGTGTGGTTCTCAGTTTAGGGAATCTTGTGTTGGTGCGGCGACCGATGTATCCATACACCAGGACCCTTACTTCTGATTTCCAACTCAATGCATGAATACACTTATTGCGTGTGTGTTTCCAAGAGTTTACTTTATGATATCTTTGATTCATATCACCAGGTATAACTTTTTGACCGTGGTGCACCTGCTTCTTTCAGGATGCCTCCATGTAGAAAGCCATCTAGGGTTCCAGATATAGTATGCACTGATAGCCCACCTTGAGACAAGGCCTCAGTATAGGGACCTCTTCCAGTAGAGGCACCAAAGGAGGCACCAACAGTACCATTAACCATTGGACATCGATACCACTAGCCTCAGCAGTAGAGGGTGCACGCCGCTTGAGTCAATTGCACGAGTCGCAACGCCAGAGGTCACCCAGGTTCAGGGGAGAGATGAACCCACAGGCTGCTGAGGATTGGCTGGAATCTGTAGTGAGAGTCTTCCGATTGGTAGGGACTCCAGCTGATCTCATAGCGATCCTTGCTGCCAGCCTTCTCTGGGCAGACTTCGAGAGCCTGTTTCAGGCAGAGTTTGTCCGAGTGACTCTTCGTGAAGTTCTCATACAGGAGCTTCTTCATCTGTAGTAGGGTAGCATGACTATAGCTCATTACTCAGTGAGGTTCACTGACCTCTCATTCTATTCCATAGATATGGTGAAGGACCCATTCCTCAGGGCTTGGACCTTAGAGTAGGGGCTCAGTTGAGAGATCAGGGATTCAATGATTTCTTTTAGAATCCCGATGTAGGTGGGGATATTAGAGCAAGCTGTCTCAGTGGAGAGTTTCCTTGCTGAGTAGTCACCAGTAGTGAGACCCACCACCAGACGTCACATAGTAGAGTCTTCTGCAGCTAGCAACAGAAAGATGTCACAGAGGTCCAAGAGGACCAGACCTACAGGTGGACGACTGCAGGATTCAGGGTCGGTTGTGCAGGGCACCCATGCCAGAGCCAGTCATTCCAGGAGTGGGTAGTGTTATGCATGCAGCGAGTAGGGTCACATGGCTCTTGACTATCTAACCTGCTATATGGATGATCAACTGATAGTTGAAGGACCGCCCAAACAGAGACAGAGGTTCGATTGAGGTGGTCCACAGGGAGCAGGCGGACGTGGTAGAGGAGCAGGCCATGCAGCTGGCGGTGGGTGATGATTCTAGTTTTTACCACTACCTCCACTAGGTGGTCCACCCTGACCACAAGGAGTAGGTGGATAGGGGTGATCTCAGCTCCAGGCAGCTGAGGCCTATAACCATGGAGCTCTGGAGATGATACAAGGTACAATTTGCGTCTATTCAACTATTGGTGTAGTACTTATAGACATAGGTGCCAGTCATTCTTTTATTTCCACTGCCCTCATTCGGAGCTCAAAGATTCCGATGGAGCCATTAGCTCGATGCTTGTAGCTAAAGACCCCTACAGGAGTGGATTCGATGATTATGTACTGGTTCTGGTAGTGTGAGCCTACTCTAGGAGGTGAGAGCGTTGGATGGGATCTCCTAGTAGCGGCGTTGAGGGCTTACGATGTCATTTGGGTATGGAATGGTTATCAACAGTCCATGCTCAGATATACTGTATTAGGCACAAAGTGCGGTGTGTCCGTATGTATGGGACCAAGTTTACCTTCACCGGTGATAAGGGAGCCTTCACAGCATAGGATGGGCTTACCCAGAGGAGAGTGCATCCAATCAATCATTAGTTGGCTAGCCTTACCCTCAGAGCAGTTGATGTGTAGAGTCCGAGTTATCCTGTAGTGGTGGACTAGTACGCGAATGTCTTCCCTGATGATGTTTTGGGTCTACCTCCTCGTAGATAGGTGGATTTTAAAATTGACTTGTACCCTGGGACAACACCGATATATACACCAACATATCGAATGTCTCCCACAGAGCTTTGTGAGTTGCAGGTATAACTGGAGGACTTACAGCAGAAAGGGTTTATTGGGTCCAGTGTTTCTTATTAGACAGCCCAGTTTTGTTCGCCAAGAAGGCGGACGAGATCTTGAGACTTTGTGTTGACTATCAGCACCTGAACCAGGTGACCTTGAAGAAAAAGTACCCACTCCTGAGGATTGATGACCTCTTTGATCAACTGAAGGGAGAATGGTGGTTCTCGATGATAGACCTTAGATCAAGCTATCACCAGCTCAGATTACGAGATAAGGATGTACAGAAGACAACTTTTAGATGTCGGTATGGACATTATGAGTTCTTGGTTATGCCTTTTGGTGTGACAAAATCCCCAACAGTGTTCATTGGACTCATGGAAAGGACCTTTCAGCCATACCTTGATCGCTATTTGGTGGTCTTCATCGACAAAATTCAGATATACTAGGATACTGAGGAAGAGCATTCCTATCATTTGCAGGTAGTACTGGACACACTCTGAGAGCACCAGCTTTATGGTAAGATCTCGAAGTGCCAGTTCTGGATCCAAGAGGTTCAATTTCTGGGATATTTCATATAGGAGGCTAGAGTTGCAGTGGATCCAGTGAAGATTGTGGCGGTATTTGATTAGGAGCCACCCAGGATTGTGAAGAAGGTACGGAGTTTCCTGGGTTTGGTCGGACACTACTGGAGATTTGTGCCTGATTTTTCCAGAGTTGAAACACCTACATCAGTGTTGATGAAGAAGGGGAAACCCTTCGAGTGGTCGGAGATATGCTATCAGAGTTTTCAGGAGCTGAGGTAGAGGCTGACTAGTGCACCTATATTGAGGCTACCGGAGGAGGGCATAGGGTACATAGTCTATTGCGATGCATCAGGGACCAGACTCAGATGTGTCCTGATGTAGGAGAAAGCAGTGATCGCTTATGGTTCTCGATAGCTGAGACAACATGAGCAGAACTATGCTACCCATGACCTGGAGTTAGCAGTAGTGGTCTTCGCCTTGAAGATGTGGAGACATTACTTGATGGGCAAGTGTTTTACAGTCTACTCGGATTACAAGAGTCTTAGGTATATCTTCTCTCAAAAGGACCTGAACCTGAGACAATGAAGTTAAATTTAGTTCCTCCAAGATTATGACTTCGAGATAGTATATACTCTTGGGAAAGGGAATGTTGTAGCAGATGCACTCAGCATGAGATCTGTTATATAGCTACTAGGTGAGGCAACAAAGCAGCTGACCACTTTGCAGATTTCCTTTGTGGATCAGGATGGAGCAGCTTTTCTTCAGTCTCTTATAGTCACTCCCCAAATTCTTCAGTGAGTCAGGGAGGCACAACATGGGGATACTAACTATGAGGCTCGACGTGCTCAGATATCCATAGGATAGGCACCTGATGGATTTTCTGATGGTGGGGAGCACATCATCCTCTTCAAAGGATGTACCATGGTACCAAGGTCACTTCAGGAGGAAATGTTGAGGGAGTTCCACCCATCCCCTCAAGAGGTACATCTAAGAGTTGAAAAGATGTACCAGGATCTCCAACGACAACACTAGGGGCTGGGAATGAAGAAAGCAGTTGCAGATTTTGTCTCTCAGTGCCACACTAGTCAGCAAGTGAAGGCAGAGCATCAGGTACCAGCAGGCTAGGTTCATCTTTTAGAGGTTCCAGAGTGTAAGTGGTATGAGATATCCATGGACTTCGTGATAGGACTTCCACATACATCCAGAGGTCATGATTCTATCTGGGTGATCGTCGACCGACTAACCTAGTCGGCCCAATTCCTACCGATCAGAGAGCAGGGTTCAGTAGAGATCCTGGGATGCCTCTATGTGCATGAAATTATATGGCTACATGAAGTATCCTTGACAATTTCCACCGATCGTGATGCAAATTTTACTTCCAGGCTATAGAATGGGTTTCAGGAGGCTTTCGGGATGCAACTTCATTTGAGTACCGCCTTCCATCCTTAGATGGATGACCAGACTGAGTAGACTATTCAGACCCTCAAGGACATGCTGCGTGCTTGTTTCCTTGACATTGGTTATAGCTGGGAGGATCACTTTCCTTTGGTGGAGTTTTCATACAACAACAACTATCACTCCGCCATTGGGTGACACCTTTTGAGGCATTGTATGGGCGACCTTGCAGATCAACTTTGTGCTGGAATGAACCAGGGTAGTCAACACTAGTGGGACCAGAGATGGTAAGGGATACCACAGAGAAAGTGCAGATTATCCAGGAGAGGATGAAGACTGTATAGAGTAGGCATAAATCTTATGCCGATATGAGATAGATACCTCTAGAGTTCAAGGATGATGACCACGTCTTTCTACGTGTCTCACCTTGATGAGGTTTATGGAGATTTGGCTGAGGCATAAAGTTATCTTCGAGGTTCATCGAACCTTTTCCGGTCCTTAGCAGAGTTGGCGAGGTGGCTTACTATTGAGCTCTTCCCCCTTAGTTGCACCGGGTGCACGAAATCTTCTACGTATCCCTAATGAGTAGATATGTGCACGACCCATCCCACGTCATTGACCATGGTGAGATACAGATCGACGACAGGGTGACATTTTCGGAGGTTTAAGTGGAGATTAAGGATAAACAGGAGCGGGTCCTTCATGGAAGTCGATACCTCTAGTGCACGTTCGCTGGCAACATGGGAACCTCTCAGATAGTACATGGGAGCGGGAGGCTCAGAAGCGTGCTCAGTACCCCACTTGTTCCCTTAGTTTAAGTTGTGGCTTACGGGGACACAAAGCCCTGAGGTGGGGAGAATGTAAAGACTCAGAATTTCCATGTATTTTTTTTAAATATATTGGAATTTTACAAGTCTGCAAAAATTGACAACACATGATTTCGAGGCCCAGTGTGCCCAGAATGAATATTTGAACTTTTTTCCGGGTACGTTCATTAAACGTACATGTGGGATTTTCTAACTTTTGAACCGGTGCTCAGAATTGAAATATGAGGGCATCGTTGAACTCGTAGTTCCGGTATTCGCTTGAGACCTTCACCTCGAACGTAGTGGGTTGAGGGTGAAATATAGTTTTTGTGTTTTTTGTCAAAGAAGGAAATAAATAAAAATGTTCACATTTTATTTGCTGAAACCCCTCAACATGGGTTATTGTGGTAGGCACCATCAGAGCCTAAACCTCCCATGTGGATGTTTAGAGGTGGGGACCACCTGAACTAACCCCCATTTTGATTTTAAGGGAAGAGACCACCTGATCCCTCTTAATGGGGGATAAATCTCTCAACTCCCCATTAATCCTTTCCTCGCATTAATTGGAGCCAATTAATTATGCCAACGTGGTACAATTAATTGTGCCAAAAATTAATTTTTCCTACCTTTTAATTTGATAAACTTAAATTAACAAGGGGGATATTTTCACATTTTGGGGGGAATTGAGAGAGGATAAAATTTTGGAGGATTATTTTCTCTAATGAAGAACACACTCCCCAATGAAGAACGCTCACGCCGGTGAGGAACGTCTTCAACGACAATGAAACGATGATCAAGGAAATGCCGATGTCACCAACATCCATCTATCCCCAATGACTTTCTCTCTTTCCTCGTGATCTACATTGACAAATATTTAAGTTAGGGGTTTAATTCTGTGTGATTAGTGTTTCCCATGTTCTTCCCTTTTAAAAAAAATAACGCAGATCAAGTCTCTAACCAGTTGATACACAGATGATTTCTTTTGTGGGTTTGGGAATAATAAATTGCAGGAGGTTTTAGGGTTTAACGTTCTTCATTCAAGTTTTTTTGAGCCGCTTGCTACCACTCTAACGCAGAGGGTGAGAGCCAAACAAAAATTGCCCAAATCCTCCATCATTTTTCTTGAATGGAGTGTTCTTCACGATGGAAGAAGGAAACTTTGTTCCATGACGATGAACGGATGCGACGACCAACAGATCACCTACCGTGACGAAGGAGATGACCGCACAGATCATCACCACCTCGAGGCCTCCGTGGCACCCCACAACCTCGCTGGTCCATGACCCTCTGTGCCACCTTGCTACCTCGCTACCCTGCGGCCTCACCATCCTACGGCCTCACCGCCCCCGCGGCCTCGTCGTCCCACGGCATCGCAGCCTCGCTGCCCATCGGCCCTCCGTGTCCTCATTGCTTCACCACCCAGTGGCCCATGCCCCCACATGGCCTCCATGCCACCCAGTGCAGGTCGGGCCGCCCAGCGCGGCAGGTCGGGTTGACCTGAATTAGGTTGGGTCGGCCCAGACCCAGGCCAACTTCGAACTTTTCTCTCTATCAGCCATTACTTTGGCATAGAGAATTCATTTTAAAACCCATCAGTGGTGCTGGAAACCTTGGAGAGAGAAGGTTACTTTGAGTATACCCCACTGGAGTTTTGGATAATGTTTGAGTATGTTCGAGTTGGATCAAGCACGAATCCAACTGTGCTCTCAGGACAAAAAGGCTAATAACTCACAGACCGGGCGTCCGATTAACTCACTGTCTATTGCATTGAGTCCCCTATTAGGTGGCAGAACTTTGGGATTTTTCTTTGTGGGTCTTTTTAGTAGTTGGAGTTTTGACTAGTGGATAGAGGAGTAGACTCTCCTAGAGATGATCAAGCTTAGTGCGGGAACCCAGTAGCTGGGTGTGACGTGAAGAATGAAGAGCGATCATGTATTGGTCAGCAGCTAGCGATCCTGTGTCGGTCAGCACCAAGTGATCCTATGTGGGTTAGCACCAAGCGATCCTATGTGAGTTTGCTCTGAGCAATCCTGTGTGGGTCAGCACTGAGCGATCCTGTGTGGGTCAGCACCTAGTGATCCTGTGTGGGTTAGCACCGAGCGATCCTGTGTGGGTCAACACCGAGCGATCCGGTGTGGGTCAACACTTAGGGATCCTTCGTGGGTCTGTCTCTTAACAGAGTAAGATGATTCAGTAGTTATATCTAATCATCTCTACTACTGTATTTAAGTTATACATGTTTTGAGCTGAGTTCGTACATGAGATGTACTTTCCTTTGTGGTAATACCTTTGTGGTATTCTTCTGTGTGGCGTACTTGAGTGTTACTTACCATCGTGGTACTCCTTCCTTTTTGGAACAGTTGAGATTTGGGATTTTGAGTTAGACTCTGTGTTTCCTCATGATTGAGATGGGTATATTTGATAGCTTAGGTATATGTATGGGCATATACCAAAGTAGGGTTGTTAGTTGATTTAATGCTGTATGGTTTCTCTTTGGTGGATCTTGTGACACCTTGAGGGTCTTGGGGTCCCTACTGAGTGTCATTATACTCACCCCTGCATGGTCTATGCCCGCACCCTATTGTGTTTGGTGCAGATAACTGATAGCATTGACTGGTGATGAGAGTACCAGGACTGGAGGTGGCTTAGAGGTGAACGTTAGATGAGGAAAACCACAGAGATGACTATTCGTGAGTTGTACCAAACTTTCAAGTAGGATTTATATTGGACTATACAAGAGCCGCTTTTCACCTTTCAGTCATCCTGAACTTTCCAGTTTTCCTTGTACTTTCCAGTTGGGCTTGTATTCTGGCCCCTTTTACTTACTGTACTCACTCTGTTTACTATTCAGTTTACTGGAGTTTGTATCTTGTTGTGTGCTTGGTTGTGTGTGTTATAGGTTATAAAGGCAATGCCTTCCCAGTTTTAGGGAATAAACCTTCGGTGTTATTAACCAGCCCCTGGCCTATGGAAGGCGGGCTTGTGGTAGTCACAGCACGGGCCCCAGGGGATAGGTTTACATATTTAGGAGAATAAATAATCTAAGAATGGAGAACTTACATTAATGTAATCCTTTTTACTATCACAATTTTTTAGAACCCTACCATATTTTTGCATCTTGAAGGGAGTTGAAGAAACCTTGATTCATAGGTTCCCCATTTTTCTCATTCATAGTCCCATGTTGATCATTTTCTTTATCCTAAAGTTTCTACTTAATCTTTGGCATTCCTTGTCAATTTATATACCCTGAATTAGTCTAATAAATCCCTTAGATCTATCAAAAGTGATCTTGATACCTAGACTATAATATGTTTTATAAAATTCTTTCATGGGAAAGCACTTGTTCAATCTCATCTAAAATACTATAAGACTGGTATCTCATTTGTCATTAGTAATATATCATCAACATATAATACAAGGAAAATGACAACACTTCCATGAATCCATTTATAGATACAGGGAAACCATTCATTCACTATGAAAAAAATTGTCTTATGGATTCATCAATATAAATATTTCATGATTTTTGTGCTTACTTTAATCCATAAATGGATCTCTACAATTTTTTTTATCTTATTAGAATCCTTTTTTTTTCAAAAAACCTTCTACATGTGTCTTATAGACATCTTCAACAAGGTTCTCATTAAGTAAGGATTTTTTGACATTTATCTTTGAAATTTTATGATAATGGAAAGCTACTACTACATGGAGGTATTTGAGAGATTTTAGCATAGATAATGGTGAAAAGGTTTCATTATAGTCTATACCAATACACTATTTAAACCCTTTATCAACCAACCATGGATTATAAAAACTTACTTTATCATCCATGTCCAGTTTCTTCTCAAATACCCATTTTCATCCAACAAGGTTTATATCCATTGGAGGATCAATGAAAACCCAGATTTTGTTTTGTTGCACGTAATCCATCTCAGAATTCATCTCTTATTCCCACATTTTAATATCTAAGTTTCTTGATACTTGATTATAGGAAATAGGATCATGATTATAAATTCATAATGAGTCTCCATCCTTGATTACTGGAGATGTGGTCCCTCTCGAGCAACATGGCTTGTTTGGATACTATTTCATTTTTTTCTAAGGGGTTGTATAGATAATATACCCTTGTTTCCTTAGGATATCATATAATCATACATTGTTGAAACTCGAGGTTAAGTATTTTTATAATAATTGGACATAATAAATGCTTTACATCCCCACACATATAAATTTAACAACACATATGTCCTCCCACACCATAAATCATATGGGTTTTTTTTATCATTTTAGTTTAGTTTTTGTATTATGAGCACTACAGTCTGTAATTCATATCTTTAAAATGATAATGGAATACTTGCATAACTCATCGTTGACCTCACCGTGTCTAATAAGGTGTGGTTCCTCCTATCACCAACATTATTCAACTATGGTGTATAAGGATAAGTGAGTTAATAAAGTATCTCGAACTAACTTAGATAGTCAATGAACTCTTAGAATATATTCTCTATCTCAGTTTGGGAGGAGTTTATTTATTTTATAAAAATCTGATTATCTAATTCATTCTTGTAATCCTTAAAATTATAAAAAGAGTCAAACTTATACCTCATTAAGTTGATAAATCCATATATACTAAAGTAATTTGTAAAAATTATGAATTAATAATATCTAACTCTATAATTAACTAAAATTGGTCCATACACATCTATAGAAACCAATTCAAGAAGACCTGTTTCCTTTCATCATTTACATTAAATAGAGAATGAATCATTTTACTTTGAAATGGAGCATTGAATATAACTATGGGTTTTAGTTCAAAAGTATCTAAATATTTATTTTGGAAAAAATACATCAAGCACTTATCATTTACATGACCAATATGGTGATTCCACATTTAGGTGTGATATGATTCATGTGAACTTGATTTGTTATTGATTACCAACACTTGGTTTTTATACTCAAATACATAAAGAACATTATTTAAATGTGACATACCATCATAGTAGTTAAACTCTGGATTATACTATGTTGGAATAGTATTAATATTGGTAAAATCATAGAAAAATCATAGGTAAACTCATAGAATCAATTATAACTCACATGACTCATTGGTTATACTGATAGGGTAAACTTACGAGTTTGACTAACCTGCATATCATTAATTATGATATATCTATAAAAGTGAAATATTTATTTATAAACATGAAATTAAATAAATCTATATATAAACTAGACACAAATATAATGTTTTTATTAACACTATATATATAATAAAAAGGCTTTAAAACTATAATTAAACCCATCAAAAAAGTAAGATAATAGTCTCTATTTACCAGTGCAATGAGTCTGGATCCATTGGAAGCTTGTAGATCCACCTTACCTCTATAAACCTGTTGTTACAAGTGAGTATTACATTTATTTCAACAGTTTTAATATATTTTTAGTGTGGTGATGATGATTCTTGAATGATTTTGTTAATTTCAAGGCATTAGACGTCAGGCTTGATATAGTATCCATGTAAGTATATAAGGGGATTAAGGTACTTCCATGTTCCATGAAAAAGGAATCATGAGGAAACAACTTGAAAAACTTGATTAGAAAAATTTAAATCACAATGGATATAAAAACCAGATATTTTAGTTTAAGAATAATACTATGTTCAATTGTGCTCACATGACGTTCTGACCTGTGTGCCACTAATCAGTTCCCTGAGTGGTTTTCCACATGACCTCAAGCATGCCTCCTCATATGCCAGATAATTTTGACTTGTAGTAGGGGTATAAAGAGGAAGAATGAGGATACTGTACCCCCATATCATAGTGAAAAACCATACGTAAATAACCATACATAATACACATTAGATTATATGTAAATAATAAATAAACTAAAACAAATCATGAAATAATATAAAATGAAATACTAGAAGGCCCAAATAGCCATGTCATACATACAACACTTGTGCCCACTGAACTGACCTCATATATAAAATAAGTAACTAAAAATAAAGACACTATCCTTAGTAACACTGAGATGAAACCCACCACAACTCTCAATATCAAATGATCCATCCTACCAGATCTTGAATGGCTCAACACATGCTTCATCCTTAACCCATGCCTATAATAAACAAGTCTAGATTGCTGAGGTACCCAAGTGCGATGACGAACTAAGAAGGGTGTGAGTACAACTTAGTAGGATACTACCGATGTTGTCTAAAGTAATAAAAGATAGTATACTTGTGTATTCAGAAATTTATAAGTTCACTAAATAAATAAGACAATAAAATAAACATGTTTCACCATTAAACATTTATTATTAGCCTTTTAATAATTTGGGTTCTATTGGGTTAACCAATCATCCAAGTCTACTCCAACCATTCTGAGAGTCCATGCAACATAATATATTGGTCACAATATTTAAGTCAAAAGGGGAAATTCCTTTACCAATTATATTAATTCAGTGTACCTTGTAGAATTAGTATAGGTACTCAACTAGGGATTTATAAAACCATGTCCGATCATCCCAATCATATACAATACTATTGGTTCCTCATGAATAAGTCTAGCTCCTATACCATGGATGAGGAATACTATGTACAACATCCTAGATCACCTATATGTAACTCCATGTCTATATCATTGGATTTAAGAGCATCTGTCCATCCTCTAAAAACTGTGATGCACCGGGGATCCTATAGCATTAGTCTGGCCCACCCGAAATTGTGGATGAGGAATTCCATGTCCAATATCCTAAAACATATATAAAACTCGTGGTGCCTCGATCATCAATATGGAAGTTATAATATTGATTAGGAACACCATGTCCAAAATTATAATCCATTCCACAAGTAGTCAATTCCATTATTCAAGGTTTAACATTCTTAAACTTTTTAACAAATTAACATCATTGGTGCACCACCATTAATTTTTAAATATTCCTTAATATTTATCATTTCATCAATACCAAGGTCCCAATGGGCCTCCAAAACCAAAAACACGGCTCTATAAGGAAAAACCCTTCTCAAATATCATAATATACTAAAACTAAACAAGGAATGTGTCAATTATTTACATTTAAACCATCATAATATCCATCATAGAATCTTAAATAAAAAGGAAACCACAAAATCATTTCAAATCAATATTTTAAAAAAACATTAAAACCCATTTTTATAAACCACTTGGAGGTTAACACCTTATTTTAAAACAAGAATAATTTCAAGACAAGAAATATTTCAAAACATATCTTTGACTCTCTTTTACACAAAACTGATCCAAAATCCAATGCATGTGTTTAAAACCATTTCAATGGCCTCATATTCCTTTCAAAAATTCTAATACATAAAACATTTCAATTCATTCTTAAAATATGTTATAAAGACATTTATTTTCAATCTCTACCATGTATATCTTAACTATTTATTCAAACCAACCAATGATCTTATCCCATTTATGCTCGTAACCCATTTACTTTACCTTTTAAATTTATGTTTTACCATTTCTATAAAATGACATACCCCATGGGTTGTTTTAGGTTCGGTATTAAAATAACCAATGGATCCAATGAGACTAATGGGAGGTCTAAAGTATCAATCCAAATCCCATAGCTAGATTACTTATTCCAAGTAAGAAACCAAACAAAACATGGGATTTAAGGAAAGACATATATACACATGAAAAATGATTAAAAAACCTATGGATAAAGCTCTTAAATGATATACTTATTCAATAATTCTTTCCGTAACATTTTTAAAGAAATAAAACCTTTTAAAGGTTCATTAAAGTCCAATCCAACATCTTTGGCATCCAATTGAGATAGAGAAAACCATATAATCTCCAACCTCACACTAATCATAAAAAATTAATAAATTATAACAATTATAATTAATTAATTCATTAAAAACAAACTCTTCATTTTTTCAGAAAACCCATCAGGTTCTCACCTCAAATTAAAACTACAAGAAATTGCCACTAAAGGTCCATAATGGACTCCCAAAACCGTTCTTGGTAAATTCCTTAAAATTCGACATCATTTCAACACTTAAATAAATTAATTCATTAGTAAAAATCTATGAAAGTTTACCATGAACACATGCCTTAATAAAACACCACACAATGATGTGAAGAATCCATCTCAGGATCCCCTATAATCAAGAAAACCAAAATCACCATCATCCTTGGTTGATTCCACCATAATTAGTTGGAATTAGAATCAAATCCCTAAACCGACACATCTAAAATTAGAAAGAACCATAGAAAAGTGGAAAAGTAAGGAGGAAAAGGAGAAATCTTCCCTTAAATGATGAAGAAAAGCCATGAAAACACCCTAAATAGAAGGATAAAAGGAGGAAGGGTGTTGGGAAACCCTAGTTTTTGTGAATAAATTAAATTGGGGAGGAAGAGGGTGGAGTGGCTAAAAATACCGTGGTGGTATTTTGGTTATTTCCGCTTTTTATGAAGTCTAGACAACTGCACTGTTTAGCTGCATGGTTTTACAAACAGTGCACCAACCATGCTCCCCTACTAGACAATAACAATGCCCACATAGTTATTCTACATGGTTAAACAAACCTTCCACCAACTATATTATCAACACTACCTCCCTTATACAACACTGAGCATGGTTTGTCTAAAACCATGCATAGTGCATGAAACATGTCCCACACAATCCTTATTCTCACGTAGTTCTCCCTTAAAAGAAGCACAATTTTTCCTTATCCATGTCGTAACTGTGCAACACAACCATGCTTAGTTGAAAATGATTCAAAAACCTCATGAGCATCAAGGTGTGACATGATTTCTCCTAAACTATGCACACCAAACCATTCACCCTTTCTAGAAAACTCAAAAATCCCTAAACCTTAACCTGAAGCCTTCAATACTCATCTGAACACCCGATCTACCACATGAGCCTCATTCCACACCTAAAAAAACACTTTGACTCAATATAACCATCATATTTCCATTAAGAGTCTTCATTCAAAATTTGATCCATTTAGTAAATGAAAATAAAAAATCCATCATAAATTTGACTCATCCAGATGTGTGGAATTACAACCTCCCCACCATAAAACTTCTCTTCCATGAGAATACTTGTTGGTAATCTAGTTGCATCACCTGAACTATGTCAATAAACAGTTATCTGCATTGGTGTTTTTTCATTTATAAATGTCTAAAACAAACCCAAGGCACAAATTTCAACTCAAGGCACTGAATCATACAAATCGCAAGTCAATGATCATTGACAAAAAAAAACACCAAGATGGTACTTACCTGAGTCCATCTAACCGAAACGCCAACTTTTGTTATTACCCAATCACTTATCATAGTTATGGTTCTCCCCACAATAATCCTTAACTCATCACTATCAAATTCCCATACTTACTGAATACTCTATTTTAAAATCCCAAAAGAATGTTGAACTCGTGATCCTAAAATGCACCCAATACTGTTTATAACTACCATGACCTGATAGTACTGAAAATTCCAATCATCATTACAACCCATCCTTATCATTTAAAACCAACCAGAGAATATGAATTTCCCTCTATCCATGTATGAACTAATAACATATCAAACTTAATAGAAATACCAAATAAATACTAAAACACACCTATTATTCCAAAAATGACACCCCAAACTTGGCTTGCAACCTTTTTCACCCACATTGTGTGATGTCCCATGTCAGACTATCCTTTGCTAACTTGAACAAAAAATGCATAGTTCTAACTACTAGTCTATCATCATCTAACCTGATCATGATACCATCATACCTAGAGTTATTCTAAAACCATCCAAATATACTCAACGGAGTTCATATATGATCCCTAGTGAGATTACACTATCATATCCTCTACAAAATCAAAACTATATAAATGTCCCACCGCACACATCATCACCTCCAACATAAGCACCTCAAATTACTTTTTTGGTACCACTTTGAGCCCGAATCCAACACTCAGCATGAAAATCAACCATAAATGATTTCCCATTATCATTTCCCAAATAATTTAAGCCAACACCTCAATTTTTCTTCACTAGTATCACAATTCCACCATGACTGGTCCATTGTTAAATCCACACACCTATGATGCTTCAAGCACAAGGGTAACATCTTTGTGAAAAACATGTTACTCCCCACTATATGATTGAAATTTTCCTTGCCTCAATCAATAAAATCCAACCACCATGGCCCACATTCTATTCACTAATAACCCAATAATTGGACATAGCCATCTCACTTTCACTAGAGAAAAAAAAACAAAAAATCAACTATCAGTTATCCCTGACTCCCGAGAACGGTGCCCACAATATTCATAAATATAAAATCTATCATGAGGACCCACTCAAAAGTAGTTTTTAGTGCACCTACACCATATTGATACACTTACCCCACTTCCGGATAACCACCTCTAAGTAGGCCCTTCATCAAACATTAAATGATATTAATTTATCTAGGAAAATAACGATTTCCATCTCAGCATACTCTGGACGATGTAAAGATATTGGGAATGATAGTCTCAAAATTGTGATTAAACTAAAATAACATAGATTAATACCACCACAAATGATCCATTTACAATTTTAGCTCTAACTACAGGGACTTTTCAAACCAATTAAGAGGCCCCAAGCCTCCCTGCCCACAAGCATCTCATCAGACCCCCATCGTTACTTAACATACTAACGACTGCCTTCTTAATCTAATAACCTTAAGCGTATGCTCCTATAATGTTTGATAAAAAATACAAATTACATAGCATGGTTCCGTGTTATCATTTACCCAATATCCCATTATTTCTTATCCATTATGTTCTCTTGTGTAACCCAAACTTGAAACCTGTTTACAACCTCAGTGAGTCACCTGTCACAAAAACTCGGCTCACAAGCCCTATCCACTGGCCATGCCTTCCTTGTATACCAATATCACCCAATATAGATCACCCTTGGTGCTTCCCAAAACCAAATTAAACTCACTAATCCAAAACCACTCGCATTCCTACTCAAGACTCAATCAACATTCAAAAGTTATACTAAGTTCATGTAGTGTCTCACCGTGTTCCAAGAGATTCATTTACAGCTAACCAGGTCAGGCACCTAGCTTTTCCTACCCCCAAAAACCACATGTAAAATTACAGAATCAGTACTCCAAATACATTTTCATCTCAAAGAAACTATGAATCTCACAATACCCCATATCAAAAACAAACTTGCATGCACGGTCTCCACCCGATGCAAACATGGGAAAATGAAACCATATTTCCTCGTGCACCTCTTGTGTTCCCAATCCTACTCATAACCACCATGAGCACTCATCATGACATCCATTACCTTGTATAGGAATATGAACAAACATTCCCCTATAGAAACCAACCAAAATTCCAAAATAGTATCACTCAAGGGCTCTTTCTAAAAAAGAATAGCCACCCAATGATGCTAAACATCATACTAGGTTTCACCCATCGTACACCACTGTCGAAATTCCGAAGACATCCAATTGTTCCTCATACACCCAAAAGAACCTAAAAATAATCCAATTATTCTAATGGGTTATACATGAAAGTCACACAACATTAAATCTATTAAATATAGTTACATCCATAAGATCACTAGACTCTCCCACCTTGCCCCATACGTAAATTGTCAAAATAAGTCACTAGGTCCAACCACCTAGTTCTATACCAACTCACAAAATGCCAAAACTAAGAAGACATTAAGAATGCTCATGTACCAACACCACATGAATTAAACATGTCAAAACACCCATATCTAGGGTCTCATATATAAAGGTAATCACAATCCTAACCGACCGCCCAAAACTAGGGCATCCATCCTCTCTAACTATCTACACTTTAGACCACTCCGTAGAGGACAAAACCATATACACCAGAAAATATACAAGTAACTCAATCTGAAAAATAACCACCCACAACTTGGGTGTCCATCCTATATAAGCATTTACACATTAGAAAACTTCCTAGAGGACCCAGACATACTACCACCCACACACCAAAACCACCCACAAGGGTCTAATAGTTATACACTTATACCACACTGACCCACCAGGGCCACTGCACCAATTGTGGATGGGGACCACAACAGTGTCCACATCATCGAGCGTGTCACTGTAGATCCAAAAAACCTTACATCAGAAGAAAATATATAAAATAAAATATAATAATACCTATAATACTTGGGTCCTACATACCTAACATGATGCATTAGATGCATCTTACCACTATGGGATAAGAGTCAAAACAAAATCACATTCCTCTTTACAATGGACTACGATCCAGAAATCCATCATGAACCATGAAATAGAAACAACATATGCATCAATTAAAGAAAAAATCATATACAACCATAATATAAAAAACCAGGAACTTGAATCCAAGCCCTGGTAACCTATACTTCCTTCTAGAACAGGTGTTCATGACTCACCAGCCGAATATCCATTGTAGGATCTGACACATTCCTATATCCCATGTCTAAAAAATCCCAAATAGTAAAATAGTATTAAAGTAAACCCTTCTGATAACACTTTGTAATGTCCCAACCCAGATGATACTAAACCATTGCCCTAATCCAGTTATCTATAAGACCCCAAGCATTTGTCCTTGAATTACAGAGTATGTCGACTAGTAGTGGGGTCTAATGTGGAATTGTGAGGATAGTATACCCCCATATCATAGTGCATAACTAGAGGTAAATAACCTGACATCATACACATCAGATAATGTGAAAATAATAAATAAATGGAAATAGATCATAAAATAATATAAAATGAAATGATAGATGTCCCAAACAACCATATATATATACAACACCGGTTTCCAACAAGGCAGACCTAATTTATAAAATAAGTGAAAAAATAAATACACTAGGACTTTTAGCAATACAAAACCAAACCCCACCAAAACTACTGATGCCATATGATCCATCCTTCCTAATCATGAAAGACTCAACATGGGCCTCATCTCTAACCTGTCCCTACCATAAACATGTGAGGGATTCTCAGGTACCCAAGTGAAATAGTGGCCTAAGTAGGGTGTGAGTACAACTCATTAGGACACCACTAATGGTTTCCAAAGAAATACCATGAAGTAAAATAGTGTATGAAGATATATACAGGTGTACTTAATAAAAAGATAGTAAAATAAACATGTTTCACCATTAATCATTTATCATTAGCTTTTTAATAATTTGGGTTTTATTGGGTCACCTAATTAACTAACCCTACTCTTGTCATGCTGAGAGTCCAATCCATATACCATAGGGGTCATGATTTTTAAGTCATAAGGGAGAATTATTTTATCAATTACTTTAATCCAGTGTACCTCAAAGCATCAGTCTAGGTACACAACCAAGGATTTGGAACACAATATTGAATCATCCCAATCATATACAATACTAATGCTACCTCGAGTATTAGTATAGAACATATAACATGGATAAGGAACACCATTTCCAACATCCTAAATCAATGATATGGAATTCCATGTCCATAACCTTGTATTCGAGATCATAGGTCCATCCTTTGAAAACTTTGGTGCATTGGTGATCTTGGAGCATCAGTATGGCCCACCCAAAACCATTGATGGGGAACACCATTTCAAATAACCTAAACTATATATAACACTAGTGGTGCAACGAGTATTAGTCTAGAACCCATACCATGGATGAGGAACATCATGTCCAACATTCTAATCCATTCTATAAGTATCCAATTCCATTATTTAAGGTTCAACATGCCTAATATTTTTAACATATTAAAATCATTGGTGCACTATCATTCATTTATCAATATTCATTACTATTTATCATTTCATTAATTCTAAGTTCCTAACTGGCCTTCAAAACAAAAAGCACGCCCCAAAAAAGGCCCAACCCTTTTCACAAGTCATAAAATATTAAAACCAAACACGGGTTGAGACCCTTATTTCCATTTAAACCATCACAAGAGCCATCATAGAATCTTCACTAAAAAGGATCCACATATTCATTTCAAATAAACATTTTAAATCCGTTAAAACACCTTTTTATAAAGCACGTGGAGGTTAAAACATCATTTTAAAACATATATTTCCACCATTTTTACCCAAAACCATGTAAAAAAACAATGCATATGTTTAAAACCATTTTAATGGCCTCATAGGAATTTCAGAAAAGTTTAGTACAAAAAAAAAATTTAATTCAACCTTCCAACAGGTTATAAAAACTTTTTATTTTCAAGATCCATGAAGTCTAACTTAATAATTCATTCAAACCAACCAACTATATTAATGTGGTTACACTCATAACCTGATTAATTTACCCTTTATAATTTTTTACCATTTTTGGAGAAGGGAACACCCCATGGGTCTCTGTAGGTTCAGTCTCTAAATCACTAACGAATCTAGAGGGATTTGTGGGAGATACAAGTTATCAATCAAAATCCCATTTCTTGATTAATTAATCAAAGTAAGAAACCACACAACACATTGGATTTAAGTAATGACCTACATAAAAATGAAGAAAAATTAACAAGGATATGGGTAAATCTCTTAGACCACCAACCTCATCAATGAATAATTTTATTACATTTCAAAAGAATGAAGACCTTGTCGAGATACTTTGAAGTCCCATACAAACTTTTTGACATACAATCGATCTATCAACCACTGAACAAGATCTAACCTCACACAAAAAATAAAAAATTTATTAATTATAATGATTATAATTCATTCATTCATTAAACCCAAACTTTTCATATTGCCAAAAAACCCACTGGGAGATCACCTCTAATCAAAACTCTATGAAATCACCACGGAAGGTCCCCAATAGACTCAAAACACCATTCTTGAGAAAATAATAATGAGGTGATTCCATTTTAACACTTAAATAAATTAATTTATTTGGTAAAATAAAATAAAATTCACTGTAAACACAGACCTTGATGAAATTCCACATAACAATGCGCATAATCCATATAGGGATCCCCTCTACCCAAGACGAGAAAAATTTCCATCACCGTTGGCTGATTCCACCATGATTTTGTGGAATCTGAATCGAATCACAAAACTCACACATCCAAAATCAGGAAGAACTAAGGAAAGGGTGAAAGGGAAGGGGGAAGAAGATAAATACCACCTTAAACATTGAAAAAACACCGTGAATTCACCATAAATCAAAGGGTGTAAGGAGGAAGGGGTTTGGGAACATGATAGTTCATACAAACCGAATGGGAGAGGAAGAGGGAAGAGTGGATAAAAATATTGAGGGGTTATTTTGGTCATTTTCCCTCTTTTAATGAAATATTGGTAGTTACACTATTTTGTAGCAAGGTTTGAGAAATAGTGTGCCAACCATGCACCCCCTACTATCCAACACCCATGCCTTACATGGTTAGGATACATGGTTAAACAAACCATACACCAACCATAATTTCAGAACATCCTCCTTCATATAACATGGTACATGGTTTGTCTGAAACCATACATAAGCCATGCACTATGTCCCAGACCCTCCTCATCTGCATACAGTTTCCCCTTGAAACTTCCAGGGTTTTTTTTAACTATGATGTAATCATGCAATACGACAATGCTCAGTTCAAAATGAACTACAAACCTCATGATCATTAAGGTGTCACATGGTTTCTCCTAAACCATACACACCAAATCATTCACCCTTGTCGAAAAATCCCAAATTCTTGAAATGTAACTTGAAGTCTTCAATACTCATTCAAACATGCGAGCTACCTCTCGATCCTCATTCCTCAAATAAATTTTTTTGAGGCATTAAAACTCTCATATTTCCATTTTAAGTCTCAATTCAAAATTTTACTTATTTATTAATCAAAAAATTAAAATCATTCATAAATTTGACCCATCCAAATATAGGGTATTATAATTCACCATACACAATACCATGCTGTATGAGAATTGTGATATATATTGAAAATATTATTATTTTAATTTGATCATTATAAAATAGAAGTGAAATTTTCAATTAGTAATAGAAATAAGCACGTTCTGAAAAATATTTATAATGGTTTTTAAAAAATGCATATTTATTGATTAATTATTATGAAATAAGCACTCAAATTTTATTGAAGTCATTTATGCTTCGAAGATACTTTTTTCTTAAAAAAAGTTGTTATTTATTTTTTTGAAAATTATTATAATTATTTTTGTCCACATTTAGAAATAATATTTTATAAAAAGGATATCAGTTTTTAAATCAGTACTTCAAAATTAGATTATGGCAAAATTTTGTGATTTTTTTAAAAAGATTAATTTTTTAGAGGATAGTGAAAAAATACTAATTTTCTAGAAGATTTTATTTTAAATTAAATTATTTACTGTTATATAATTTTATTTTTAAAAAATTAAGACTATGTTTGATATCATAGAAGATACACAACACTGAGATTAAAAGAACAATGAATTATTATTTTTTAAATGATATTATTTTAACCTAGTTGTTAAATTGGTAGGAATGAATAATATAAACTATATTATGAAATATATATAATGTTAATACTCATTTATAATGTGTTAGTTAATTCTTTTTAAATAAGTTCCCTATTTTTAATAAATTCATTTTATTCTTAAAAAATATTTTTTCTTTAAAAATAAGTTTTCCTACTTTTTATGAGTGAATTTATAATTAGTTTTGGAACTTTTTGAAAATTTATTTGAAAAAAATGAATTTTATTTTTGATTTTATCATGTCCAAATTATCTTAAGAATAATTAGGATTTTCTAAAAATATTGATTTTTCAATGAATAGTGAAAATATAGATTTTTATTGGAAACCAAATTTTATTTTAAAGTTTTAACATATTTAAATTATACTTTGGATTATTTTTAAAATTTAATTAGATAATTTTTTACTTAAATTGAACCAATTATAGTTTTTAAGTGAATTTTATACTTGAATTTAGTATGAAAACATTTTATATTTAAAAAACAACTTTTCATAATGTTTTTTCAGTTTAATTTTAAATTAAATTCAACCACTTATGTGTTTTAAATTTTGAAAAATGTATTATATATTTGTAATCAATGGTTATAAATTTATTAAATATCCCACTTTTATTTTTTATGAATATGAATAGTAACAATTGTAATTTCTGTTACTACATTAAATGGTAAAGGTGGAAATTAAAGTTAAAAATAAAATTATAAAAACAATAAAATGAATATAAAACTTGAAAAAAATATATTTAATGAGTATAATCATATATAATCAATAATAGTTTGTATATATGACCTTTTTTGACATTTTTTATGATTATATCCATTATAATATTTTATTTAAATAAAAGTAAAAAAATCGCACTCTTGTATTTAATAAATATATAAATTTTAACATGGAGTTACCTAGAGAATATGTTCTAATATAAATAGTATTTTGAAATATAAAATATTTATATTAATCATGGTAGTTTATTTTTAATATTTAGTGGATAAATAATTCCCTTAAATTTTTTCACAATGCTGATTAATTATTATTTAACTAATGACATAATCAAATAAATGATATTAAAAATGTTAAGGTGTTATAATTAGAGATAATAAATATTATTAATGAATTTTATAGATTACCAGGAAATTTTGGGATATGTTAAAATAATTTTTTTGATTTCTAAGTGTTGTCTTGATATTATTAAAATCAAATTAATGAATAGTTCTAAAAATTGAGGTTAATGATATTTTATAATAAATAGTATTTTATAGTGTGAAATTTCTAAAAATATTAGATTCATAAAAGTGATTAGGATGTGGTTGATAATATCAATCATGGTCCATAATGTGTTGTTTTCCATTTACAGTAACTATATTCTACCTCAAAGAGTAAAAACTTTGTTATCACAATAAGTTTTAAAAGGGTTAACGATGAGTTGAATTAAATAGATACGTATAAAAATATAGTAAAAAATTATCCAATTTTTATTTTATGAGAGTTTTTAGAAACATAATCATCCTATATTATAAATAAGTTAGTTTGGAGCCATTTTTAATTAAAAAATAGTTTATATTCATTTAATATTTTGAGGAATTCCAAGAGTCCCCCTCCCCTCTCTTATAAATGGGCATAACTTATTCTAATTTATTCATACTTAAAACCACATTTAGTTTATATAAGCCCTAAAAAATACATTATTATAATCTGAAAATTTATTATATAGGTATTTCTTTCTGAATAACACAAACCTTTGTGGTTTTAAGGTGTTAAGCAAAGGAGGTTGATTATAGAAGAGATATCATTTTTAATCATGTGTTTTTTTTATTTCTTTTTTCCACCTCCTTAAAATATTATAAACATATGATACAATAATATCAAAAATATCCCACATATAATTAGATGTTATTATATTAATATAATAACCTATATCTATCTCCTCTACAATCAAATGTGAAATAAAACCATTATTTGTGTGTATGATGAACTACCGCCTCACAAACCGATGCAATTCATTTTATGTCACAATATCTCATGAATAGATTATAAATATATAATTAATGATTATATATTATCTTCATGACATAAATATAATTATGAAAAAATAATATATCATTTAAATTCTTACCTTTCCATTCACTGAAATATGACAATGTCATTCGTGTGTACATGTTGACTACCACCTCTACGAAGCGATGTGATTCCTTTTTCTACACCAAATCACATGAATGATATATATATATATATATTTAATATAATAATATTATATTTATGATATTATGATAATTCTAAAAGGTAAAATAATACTTACCCTCTTTTCATAATTATTGTTTAAAAATGAAAACATTACTTATACATACATACGACCTACCGTCTCCATGATAACAACATAGTTTGTTTTTCATCACCATATTTTATGGCTGAATTTAAAAATATAATTGATGTATAAAAATGATAATTATTTAATTATTATTATTTTATAAATTATAGAATAATTACCTCTTTGTCCATAGTCCACCTATTGATGTCATTTATGACATATGAGCAGAATATCATCAAAACACCCGACGTTAATTTAATTGATAATATAATTGTATATTACAGTTTTAAATGGAATAAAGGAATAATGAGAATAAAAATGGTTCTTAATAAAGTATAAAATTATCATAAGTTTTTTATTTAGCAAGAAAAAGAACATTCGTGATGATTCAGACTCAAGGCATGTAACTTTCTTTTGAAAAACTTCTTTTGAATTTCCTCTTTCAACTCTTTTTACAAAGGTTAAAAGAATTGTATATTTTCAAATATATGGAATGAGAAAAATTTCATTCCATAATTAATCCTCAATAATTTTTTTCTTCTTGATAATTTTTCATAGTTATTTTTAAATAAAATGGTTTATTCATTATGTGAGCAATTTTTAAGTTTTAAAAAATGATTTTCTTTGACATTTTTTCAAAGGCTTTAAAAAAGTATCTTTTTACATAATGTTTGAATTTATAAAAAAATGAATGTTCTATTTTAACATATACATTGAAAATTAGTTTTCATGCCACTATAAATTTTATTTTGTGTTTTTATTCCCTTAAAATATTTCATATCTTCTTTAAAGAACAAATATCATTCTCTCATTCTGGGTGATTTATGTTTTGAAGATGGTTTTTTTAAAAGGAAAGGGTATATCGATATCTAGAAGTGTTTTTCAAAAGGTATTATAAGATTTTATTAAGGGTTTTATTCATTATATGGTACTTGAGCGTTATATAAAAAACTTATGAGCCCGATACAACTTATTTGATGGGTTGAGCCCCATTACAGATCACAAGTGAGCCTAATATTACTTATATTATGTGTTTATTCCCATTATAGAACATGAAAATTGGTAATCCTGATATAGATTATACTACGTGTGATCCCCATTATAGTTTTCCAATTCATTTGGTAATGATTATATTCTAGGAATAATTAAGTTAAAAGTTGACCATATTGTTATTAAAATTGTAAGTGTGTTAAAAGGGTTCTATGAATATGATGCTCCAAGTTTTAAAAAAGGTTTTTATTTGATTATTGTGTGTCTTAAAGTTTTTATCTGAGAAAAAAGTGTGTAATTTTCATTTTGAAATTATTTTTTTTCATATGATCAAAGATCATTGAGATAAAGGTAATTTTTTTTGGGTTTCTATATTTTCCACTAGACTAATGGTTTTCTTCTTTTTTACATCTATTACTAATCCTTTTGTGATCATTCCACATTATAAATTTTTTTTCATAGTTTTAAGGGTAGGTAAGAGAAAGGAATATGTCAATTTGAATCCATGATTATTTTTCATGAAAATAAATCACTTTTTATTTTAAATATTTTATATTGTGGGAAAAAGGATATCGATTAAAAGTATCCACATTATAAAACATGGTTTGTTATTTAAGAGTTATGAATGTTTTCTCTAAAACTATAAACCTAAGAGATATTTTGGAATGAAGAAAAATGAATTTTAGTATAAATAATCAAGATTATGTTTTGTTTAAGGATAAGTATTTACAATTGGTATTGAAACAATGTTTAAATAACTTCATAGGTTAGGATGTTATTTTAGCATAAGTTACAAGTCTTTATAACTATAATGGTTAGTATATTAGGGAGAATCTTAGTTATTTTGGATAAATAAAAAGAGTTTGAAATGACATGAAGAAGGTTATATTATTATTTATCATCATTATAAGATAAGTTATCATGATTCTATTTATATGCTCACACTAACCGTTTTGGTTTCAATAAATGGATGGATCCTACTGGAACCTAAGTGACAATGAATGTGAATGAAAATGTGGTTGTTGTTAAAATAAGAAATTGAATGGAATGAGAGTGGTAGTGATAAATATTATGGTTATTCTTAAGCATCTATCAGAAGTAATGATTAACAACTTGAACCAGGTGAGTTTTATAATGCATAAAATAAAAGGGAAATGAAGCACTATGAAAGTTTAGGTGATAATGATAATAAAGGTAAATATATTCAACGGCCTATATATCAATAATTTTGGAAGAAAAACCTAGGAAAATGTTTTAAAATAATTGGAATATGTTTTATATGTTGTAAAGGAGGTCATAAAGTAGTTATATTCTATGGTAAAATGAAGCATTCAGTTAACTCCATGAATGGGATATAAGTTCTTCTCGAGGTATCATTTGAATGTTTTAAATATGGGGAGAATTTTCATTATGAAAATCAATGTCTTAAGTAGATGGATCATTAATGGGATCAGAAAGACTATATAGATAACTATTTATAAGCACTGAATGTCATTACAGTTTTGTATGAGGAAACTACAAATGATATATGAAAGGTATGGATTATTTCTTGGATTATTCTTTAACATTGTTCAATCTTACAACATAATTCATAATTTTTTTTACAGGAAATAGGTATTAAGGAATAAGATATAAAATAATGTTTATGGGGTTATGAAAAATGTTGAATGATTAATGTGTCTATATTCAATAATTATGATGTATTGTTAGATTTAAGGATGATCATAAGTTTAAAAGTATTAATACTCTTGATGATGGGAGTACTTTGGGAGAATTTTATTGAGTTTTTGATAGATGTTTTAGTTATATGTAACCCTTATGTTCACCATGTAAAAGAGTTATTTGAGGAATAATGATATTTACATTTCAAGGAATTAAGTTTAAATATATGGACAACCTAAAGGGTTAATATGATATTTTATTTTGAGGTAATTTTGGGTTTTTTTTGGGATGAAAAATTAAAGGTGTGCGAAACTGTTTGAGGTCAAAACAATTTTTTAATATTGAATATATTAAGTTTGTTTTTGGGGACCCTTATCATATTTCTTAGAATTTTATAAAGATTATATTGATATAGTTTTAGAAAAAGGACAACCCACATGTCAGGTGATAGCCTTCTATATCCTCCAAGGCTGTGAGGTTTGAACCCACAACCGAAGGACGATAAGGGTTTATTGCCTACCACCGGTCTACGTGATGTCCTTATTATTATCACATTGTTTTATTTAATTAAATGACCTAGAAGATAAAGGATCATTTAATTTTAGGAACATATGTTTTTCATATAGATAACCATGGTATTGGAAATTGATTTGGTGATTAAGCGATTACAATTATTTTGGAAAAAGGTCACTATAATTTTAGAAATCATTATATGATTAAGGTAAACATAATACTATGGAATTTTGTTCGATAAATAAAGGTTTAATTATATTTTTGAATCATATATAATTTTATTGTTATGGTGATTAATTTTATTTATAGAAATTAAAATAATATCTTGAATATTATGTGATTTTGTTAATTAAATTTCTGGTATGAGGTAATAAGAGTGATTCATGTTATTTTGGAGATTAAAGTTGTTTTTATTCATATGAAGGTTTATTATTTTTGAGAATTATCTTAATGTTTTCTAGATATTTTGGTTTTGGTTAATACCTAAATACAAAATGAATATATTATTATTCTTTAGGGGATTTTGCGATCTGTAAAAGTTGATTCTAGTGCTTCACGTATGAAAAAATCATCTTGAATACTCATCTTTTAGAGAAAAATATGAATTTGTGGTGGGAATCAATTAATGAATGAAATTATACTTTTAAAGTAATTATATTTCTCTCTGTTATTTTTCTAGGAATTAAAAGAATTCCCTGACTTTATAAAAATGATTTTGAAAACAAAAATATTATGAGTACACTTTTCTTACATATAAATCAATGTCATTTTAATACATCACATATTTATAGTTTTTTAAGGGTTAACTTTATTATGACCATGTTCTCTATCACTTTTTAAAAATCCATGGAAGTTAGTTTTTTCTTTCATATCCATGTTTCCACTTCCCACATATATTCCCATACTTGTAAATCCACTATGTGTTATTCCAAATTACCTTAATACTTCTCTTTCTCTCTTTTCATGATAAATTTTTACTGACCCATTTTATGATGTGAGTTTTCAACAAAGGTATTTTTTGAAGCCATACCCTAATTATTGATAATGAACTAAAATTGTGTGGATTCAATTTAAAGGATGGATAATGTAATATCTCAATATTTTTAAAAAATAAATACTATATTTAATAGCATACAAGATATGAAACACCGAGTTTGAAAGAACAATTAATTTTTATTATTTAAACGAGTTAGTTATAACCTAATTGTTAAATTGATGGGAATGAATAGTATCATCCAAATTATGAAATATATATAATGTTCCTACTCATTTATAATTTATTAATTAATTACTTGTAAATAAGATTTTTATTTTTAGTAAATTCATTTTATTCTTCACAGATATTTTCTCTTAAAAAAACATGATTTTTTTATTTTTATGAGTGAATATTATAATTGTTTTTGGAAATTTTAGAAAATTTATTTCAAAAAATTAATTTCAGTTTTTAATTAATCATGTAATAATTATCTTAGGATTATTTTTTAAAAATTTTCTGAAAATATTGATTTTTCCATGAATAGTGAAAATTATTGATATTTTTTAAAATCTGTATATTCTTTTAAAGTATTTACAAATTAAAATTATAATTAGGATTAGTTTTGAAATTTAAATAGTTACTTTTTATTTAAAGAGATCCAATTATGGGTTTTTAAATGAATTTTATCCTTGAATTTAGTATAAAAACATTTTGTATTAATAAAAAATTATTTTTCATTGCGTTTTTTTCAGTTTAATTTTAAGTTAAATTCTATCCCATATTTGTCTTAAATTTTGATAAAGAAATTAGATATTTATAATTAGTGGGTCAAAATTTAGCAAATAGGCCCTGTTTATTTTTTCTTAATATGAATAATAACCTTAGCAGTTTTTGTTACCATGATAAAGTGTAAATCAGATAATTAAATTAAAAATAAAATGTTAAATTTAATAAATTGACCCTAAAACTTGAGTGAATTTTATTTTGAGTTAAAATATTACATAATCATTAAAAGTTATAATATATGACCTTTTTTCCATTTGGTTATGATTATGACCTTTATAATATTTTATTTAAAGAAAAGTAAAAAAATGTCACAAAGGTTATTTTAGATTATAAATATTATTTTGAAATATAAAGTATTTATATTCATCATGGTAATTTATTTTAAATTTTTAGTGAAGACATAAATACCTTAAATACTTTCACAATACTGACATGACAATTATTTAATTAATGGAAAAATAAAATAAATAATATTAAAAATATTAACACTTTATAATTTGAGAGAATTAATGTTATCCACAAATTTTATATATTAAAATTATATTTTTTGGATGTGTTAAAATACTTGGTTCTAATTATAATTTTTTTCATGAAATCTTTAAATTCAAATTAATGACTAGTTCTAAAAATTGACATTAATTCTATTTTATAATAAATAATATTTTTTGATATAAATTTTCTAAAAGAATTATATTTGGAAAATTTATTAGAATATGGTTTATAATATAAACCATGGACTATATATGGGTTATTTTCCCCATTTATAGTAACTATCCTGACCCTCAAAGAGTTAAAACCTTGTGGTAACAGTAAGTTTAAAAAGAGTTAATGAGGGGTTAAAATCAAAATATAACTATAAAATCATAGTTAAAAATTATTTAATTTTTATTTTATGAGATTATTAAGACCGATAATTATACTATATTATAAATAAATATGTTTTTATCCATTTATAAATGAAAATTAATTTTTATTAATTTATTATTTTGAGGAATTCCGAGAGTACCCTCCCTTCTCTTTTAAAAAGGAACCACTTATTATCATTTCTTCACACTTAGAAACCAATTTGTTTCATAAAATACCTCACCAAATACATTCCTATAATCCATAAACCCATTATTTATGTATATTTTTATCATAACACCAACCTTAGTGGTCTTAAGTTTCTAAACAAAGGAGGCTGTTTGAAGATGCAATGTTATTTTTAATAAAGTGTTTCTATTTTTTTTCTTATTCCACAACCTTAAAATATTATTAAAACATGATAAAATAAAAAAAAATTATCCTATATATAATTATATGTTATTTTTTTAATATCATAACCTATATTCATCTCATCTTCCATCAAATGGGTAACGAAACCATCATTTGTGTGTACAGAGGACTACCACCTCATGAACCGATGTAATTAATTTTCCATAACCATATCTCATTGAAAGATGATAATGATATAATTAATGATTATATATGATATTAATTATGAATTTATAATTATATAAATATAATACATAATTTACCTTTTTTTCTTTCCATTTAATAAAAAATGATAACATCATTCATGCGTACGTGTGGATTATCGCCTCAAAGAAGTTATATGATTCGTTTTTCATCACCACATCACATGGATGATATATATAAGTATTTTTAAAGGAGTAATATTATATTTATTATATTATTATAATTATTAAAATATAAAATAATACTGACCCTCTTTCCATAATGATCACTGAAAAATAGAAATGCCACTCATGAGTACGTACGACATACCGTCTCCATGGCTATAACTTAGTTCATTATTCATACCCATATTTTATGGTTGGATTTAAAAGTATAAATTGATTTATAAAAATGATAATTATGTTCGGATTATTATTTTTTATATGATGGAATAATGACCTATTTGACCATTTATAACCCACTATAGACATTTTTGACACAAGAGTCGAATATCCTTAACAAAACATGATGTGGGTTTAATTGATTAAGTAATTGTATATAATTTGGTATTAAGTTAAATAAAGGAAAAATGATCTTAAATTTTTTTATTAATAATGTAAAAAATTAACAAAAATTTGTTATTTAGGAAGATTAAGAATGTACGTGGAGAGTCAGATTCATAGTAAAGGTCTTTCATTTAAAAATCATCTTTTTGAGTTCCTATTTCAACACTTTTTACAAAGGTGAAATGGAATGTAAATTTTTACATATAAAGAATGAATGTAATTTCCCTCCATCCTGACACCTCAACACTTAAAAATTTCTTTAATAAGTTTCTATAGTTATTTTCAAAGAAAATGGTTTCTTTAATATGTGTGTAGTTTTTAGATTTTAATAAATCATTTTATTTGAATTTATATCAATGGTTTTCAAAAGGAATATTTTTATGGAATGTTTTAATATATTTTAAAAAATTAAAAAAATAATTTTCTATTTTAACATATATGATGATAACATGTTCTCCGACCACCAAACTTTATTTAATGTTTGTATTACCTTATTAGATTTCATGTTTCTTTTAGATAAAAACCTTTCTTCTCTTATTTCGGGTGATTTATGTTTTGAACATGGGGTTTTTAAAGGAAAGTGAATATCAATATCCATAATTTTTTTTCACAAGGGTTTAAAAGAGTTTCTCAAGGGTTTTATTCATGATATTCAACAAAAGTATTATATGAAAAATTTGTGGGTCTAATATAGTATATATGACATGTTGAGCCCTGTTATAGATAACGGGTGAGCCCAATATACCTTATTTAATGGGTTGAGCCCCATTGTAGCTAATGAAATATGTGTGAGCTTGATATATCTTATTCAAAGAGTGCGACCCATTATAGATCCCCAATGCATTGGATAATGATAATCTTCTCTGGATAATTATGTATGAAGTCAGCTACATGGTTATTCCAATCACAAGGGTTTTTAAATGGTTTTCAAATAGATGATCTAAGTTTCCAAAAATGGTTTTTATTTAATTTCTATGGGGTTTAATGCTTTTATTTGAGCTAATATTTTGTTTCATTTTTATGTGGAAATGATTTATTTCATATGATCAAAGGTCATTGATATAGAGGTAAAATGTAACTCCCCGACCCCAGCTACCCAGAGTCGGTGCATTACTTCATAACATTGGCATGATCACAAAAGATCAAGTCTCGAAAGATCGATTAATTTAGTAGCCTTGGAAACACTAGATACATTCATAAACGTTACATTACATCATAAAGTGAAAAACTACAATAACAAAGTCTCCATAGTCCACACTCATATCCTCTTATGACAATCCCTGCAGGTCATTCATAAAATACTTCTTCACATCCTGGAAAATATTAAAACATTGAAAGGGGTGAGCTCAGATGCTCAGTAAGGATAACAATATTGCGGAAGCTTTCATAAATAAACATTAACATTTAAGGCAATGTATAACTAAAACAAAAGCCTTTTAAACTTGAACTTCAGCATAATATGGAAAAAATAAAATGAAATAATTCCATTTGCTTATTCACATGGATATTCTACTAGTCGAATAATCACATGCAATATGAATAACGACTTTCATAATGATGGAATGAATAATGCCGGACATTCTGAAACATTTTGTCAAGGCCTCGTCCAAGACGTCTAAAATGATTAAGGCCTCGGCCAAAACCATAAATCAAATTGGGAAAGGGCCGTGACCAATTCCACGTCTAGTTGTCTCATGAGACCTACCGATGTAATTTTTTTAGAAGATACTTACATTCAAAATTGCTCAAATATACTCCAGTGTTTTTCTGAAATCATTATGCAAGCTTCTGAAAACAAAATAACTAATTCTGAGACTGCTCGACTAATTACAGGCCATGATGGGTCCAATCCCAATCCCTTCCTGTCTACCACACCTGAGAGTCGGGTTTTCTGAAAACATCTTTAAGCTTGCGTTAAATACGTATACATTTGCACTGGATTTTCATATATTAGAAAGAAGTATAATTTTTTTGAAACCATTTAGAAATCACATGATTATAAAAGAAAACCTTTTGAATAAATGTAAAAGTCAAAGGGGTTTATACACCGTATAAAAGAAAGTTGTGTATAAAACCAAATATGCCTCAATGAACAGAGATTGAGACGAAGTCCTTAAAAAGATCATTTTTAAAATAAAATAGATCTATTACGTGTATTCACTATAGGTACACATAAAGAAAGTAAAAATACAGAATAAGACATAATAATATCATGACATAATTTGAAAGTAGGAGATTAACCCAAAGAATGGAAATTGGGTTAAGAAGTTCCCTTACCTCGTGTCTGACTTGACTCAACCGTTCTTTAACCTCCTGAATAATAAACTAGAGTTAATATATACCTTATTAAGAACCATTTTTAATTTCATTATCCTTTTTATATCACTTATTACAATGTTATGAACATTATGTAATTATTTAAGTTAATAACGGTCGTTTTGTCGATCTTTGGTACTTGAGTCAACAATAAACTTCTTATAATTACAAGTTGTTTATGTGGTAGAATATCCATTATCTCCAGAATTATATTCATGGTTTAGATGTCATATATATCATATATATCCAGTATATACATTCATTCATAATATTACGTAACATTTAGAGGTAAGAAATGAAATGCACCGTTCATGGAGACGGTAAGCCGTACGTACGCATGGACGCTACTTTCATTTCTATTTCATATCTAATGGAATGAAATCATAATTATATAAATGTATAATATAATTCCAGTATAATATATTGTATAATACCATTTACTACATCCTTTATATATCCCACATATGGCATTAACGATTCAAATCACTTTGAGGGGGCGGTAGTCCGCAATTCCTAAAATGAAATTATCGCGTTTACCCATAATGGAAATCATAAAGTATGCCATAAATGAGAAATAAAGAAGAATAAGTAAAACATAAACATATTATATATCATATATAAATATAGTGACATCTTAATGGCCACCATTGAAGGTGTTATATGAGTGTTGAACAATCATTGTTTCGTGAGGCAGAAATTCGCCATCCACAGAAACCGTATGTTCTCTAACCATTAGATGTAGGTGTGTGTAAGTGTAGATCTAATCCTTCTTATAAAAAAATCCTATTATATCGAGTATACTGGTGTTGTTACAAAAGAAATAAATAAAAATAGGTTAGGGGGTTGGAGAAGAAAAATAAAACAAAACAACATTAGAGAAGACATTACCTCAAAATCGGGTAACTCTTTTTGATTTGAGCCAAAGGCTTCCTTGGGAAGAGTTATGCCCAAAGTGAGGATTCTAGGAGTAAGGGAGGGAAGTTGGGAGAGTATTTGGGTAGATGTTGGCCGAGCCAAATGGCTTGAAAGTGTGAATGAGGTGGTAGAGGTGGGGGCCTTTTATAAGTGGAGAGGAGGGGCACTCTTGGAAAGTAAAGAAAAGTCACTTTATTATAAAATGATTTTCGGATTTTAGAGGTCCCACACTTATATAATTAGAGGATAAGATTATAAGGGTTTGAAATCTACTCATCCAATAGGTTTTTGACAAGTGTACTCTTTGGATTTTACATTATTTTTCCATTTTATTTAAATCGTTAAATAATGAGGTCATCGCTGCATCATCATGATGTCATAATTAATTTAATTAATTTAATTTTTAACAATTATAAAAAAAATACTATGATGTAGGAAATCTTTTTATCTTTCTAATTAATATTTATAATCAAAATTTGGACTTGTGTAACCCCACTTAAAAACTGTTTTAGTAAAACAACTCATGTTTGTGTCAATTTAATTTTAACATTAAATATATATATATTAATGTCATTTTCCAACCAAAGTGGCTCCATGGGGTCCCCAAGTTGACCCATGGGTTGTATTGGTCGGCCTTGACTCATCCAATAGGAGTAGGACAAGTGTCAAGCTCATCTCATATTATTAAAACATTATTTTTACCTTAAACTACACTAATTATCTCTAATCGCGATTAAGAACTTAAAAGTTACTATTCACCAAAAAATTATTTTAATCTCATTGAACCACATTTTACTTATTAATGAAAACCATGTATGTCGTATTTTTGAAAATCAAATCACAGAAGTGGTAATATTTCATTTAAACGAAAAATCAGTTATTTAACTACCACTTAGTGGTTTCACTATTCATCAAAAATTGAAGTTTTTCAGAACAATGCCCAAATTTCACCCTAAGCTATAATTGATATTCTGAATTCAAAAATGATGTCTATTTTACAAAATTCCAAACATAAAAGTTTTATTAATTAATTTTATAATTAATTCCCGCTATCACAACAAATAGCGTGTTTTAAGAAACAATTTATATCAAAAGATTGGCAATTGTTTATGTCCAATTTCAATGTTAAATTAATTTTAATGACCACCATTGGATAAAATGGTAAAAATATATTCTAATTATACTTTAAAACCACTAAATAGTATAATTTATCACTATAAATTATTTTTATTAAAAAAGTTGTTTTTAAGTATTTTTCACTATTCATAAAAAATTAGAAGTTCTCAGAAAAATACCAAAAATTCAACATAGGCTAATTTCGATATTCCGAATCCAAAAATAAAGTCCATTTTGAAATATAAAATTTCTATAATTTTAAAAAGTGGTTATTACTATTCATAACGGCTACTTTGATTAGTCGCGGTGTTTTAGAACTCGAAGTTGCGTACAATGCAAGCTATTGCATTATTGAATGAGAAGCGTATCATGGAAGCTCGGGGTGTTACATTCTCCCCTCCTTCAATAAATTTCGTCCTCGCAATTTGAAAATTTTCTTTGAAAATAAAAGGTTGAATATAGAAAATACCTTTGTGGAAAACCCACATCAGAAATAAGGTTAATAAATATATAACATTAAAAGAAAGCAAGATAAGTACAAAGGTCACCCGATATAGCCCATTATAGGATTCTATGAAAATATGGATATGGAGGAGAAACAAACCATCAAGGTCTGATAAAGAGTTATAGAAAACAGTATTAGGAGAAAGTTTAACTACAAGAAAATCACAAACTTGTGATTGGTTAAACGGTCATTGAATCCCCAGTTGGAAAAGTTAACCGACAACATTTTTGTTTTAAGTTACCTTTTATAATGTTGAGGAATTTATTTAGGAGATTTACTAAGAACGTAAGGGAATATACATACTTGTTATGTATACTTTCATTCGTTAATAAATTTTTACCACAAACCCATCTTTTACTCCAAATGGTAATGAAACTCAAAAATATTCTTTTTAACCTAATTGTATAAGGTTCCAAATATTAACACATTCCATTTAGATTAGTAAAACTATTTTGTAATAACTAGGGACTTCCTGTAGGCTAGTGGTAGGAAATAAAGGCTTGTCGCACTATGGTTGTGGGTTCGATTCCTGCAGCTTTGTCCGACGCGACGGGTTATTCCCCACCCTGCAGGTTGTCCTTTTCCTAAAACTATAGTATTATAATATTCCAAAAAATAATCTTCAGAAATGCTTTAACCTTAAACAATACTATCCAAAGATTAACTTAATCCACT
The DNA here is from genome assembly GCA_963277665.1 of Viscum album. Taxonomy (NCBI): domain Eukaryota; kingdom Viridiplantae; phylum Streptophyta; class Magnoliopsida; order Santalales; family Viscaceae; genus Viscum; species Viscum album. The sequence continues at coordinate 2,025,249,187 of OY728131.1, forward strand.
CCAACCTTTATAGTTATCCAAAATACCTCTGTCCAGACTTTCTCTAAAAGGTCTCTTAATTCCAAAATCAATTGTAACATCAGATTCCCCAAACAAAGAAAAGTTTCTCTTATTGTCACATAATAAAAATATGATTAACTTAATCATATTAAAACATTAATGAAATCAAAAAGTACTGAAGTACAATCCTTATATATATATCACATTATTCTTATAACCATAATATAATCCTTGAGTCCAAAAGCACCAATACATTAATTATTCCGCTTCAACTGTAGTAACAACATAAGATTGGCCTTGATCACTTGGCCTTTTCTGAGGTAAGTTTCCTTGATACTTAGGACATTCATTTGCATAATGCCCCATTTCCCTACAATTGTAGCATTCAACTTTGACAGCCTCTTTCTTTCCCTTGCAATCACGAGCCTGGTGACCCTTTTTTCTCCACATTTATAACAAACTCCCATTCCTTTTAGGCACGTACCAGGGTGATTCTTCCCACAATTATCACATAATGGAAAATCCTTCTTTCCCTTTTTCCCTTTATCTATCTCTTGTTCCACCGTTCTCTTCTTCTCTTGCTTTACTTTGTTGTCATAAGACTTAGAGAATTCCTTTTCTGTCTTGATAGCACACGAGACAATATCTTCGTATGATGAGAAGGATTGTGATACTAAAGCTCGATGGAGAAATGGTTTTAACCCATCAAAGAAACGATCAATATTACTCCTTGGGTTACGTGTATAATCGGAAGCATGCCTCGCTAACCTTGTAAAGTTAGCCTCATACTTTGCGACATTCTCATCCTCCTTCTGCCTCAGACTCAGAAATTGCCTTTCCATATCTGATCAATGGTCACGAGGAAAGTATTTTTCTAATAAAAGCTCTTTTAACTCCCTCCATTCCATATTCGATACGTCATCATCTTCCTTTGTGTTTTGAATTAGCGACCACCACTGATCGGCTTCTCCAGTGAGGTGGTAAACTGCCATGACAACCTTCTCCCTTTCACTACTCCCCAAGGCATGGAATATTTTCTCTAAGGAATTTATCCATTGCTCAGCTACTATAGGATTTGTACTCCCATTGAAGGTTGGTGGTTGTTGCCTCATGAAACGGTCTAGCATTGATCCTCCACGTTGCGGATCAGGGTGCTCCATACGAGTAAGGTTATTATTCATAACCTGCGTGAGTTTTCCCAGTACGGTGAGAAGCTGATCAGCACCAGTTGTATCACTAGCTCCACCATAAATATCTTGAGCAGGAGGGCAATCCCTACACGGTGTGCATGCATTGATACGGTTTCCATTCCTTCCACTAGGCGCCATTTCTAAACAATGGCATAAACTAGATTAGTTTATGAAATAAAATACATAATTCCATATTTGTAAAATACTTTACATAAATTGAAGTATTTATGGATATAATCCGTAATCATAAAAAGAAATGTTTCCTTTGAGGAAGTATATAATCATAACCCTTTGTAGTGGTTTGTAAAGAAAATGTGAATTATCCTAAGCATATCCCCTGGGAGTGTCGTAACCAAGAGTGCAGCAAGACCCGTTGTCGTGCACCAGTTCCCGTTCGAGTCTAGCTCAAAGCGGTGTTTTCGGGTTTTACCCCTAGGTACATCTGTGCCAGAGCCGCCTCTACCTGCTCGTATCCAGACAGGGATGTATTGCTCGGAAAACTCATAACATCTCTACAATACCAAAATTCTAGGAAGTTCTTCTATACTAATCCTCAAAGTCTATCTTTGGGCTATGTGTTATAATCAGAGTTTATCTACATCTAGCTTCCAAGGTTAGTACTAAACTGCCTCTGATACCAACTGTAACACCCCGACACCAGCTACCCAGAGTCGGTGCATTACTTCGTAACATTGGCATGATCAAAAAAGATCACGTCTCGAAAGACTGATTAGTTTAGTAGCCTTGGAAACACTAGATACATTCGTAAACGTTACATTACATCATAAAGCGAAAAACTACAATAACAAATTCTCCATAGTCCACACTCATATCCTCTTCTGACAATCCCTGCAGGTCATTCATAAAATACTTCTTCACATCCTGGAAAATATTAAAACATTGAAAGGGGTGAGATCAGATGCTCAGTAAGGATAACAATATTGCGGAAGCTTTCATAAATAAACATTAACATTTAAGGCAATGTATAACTAAAACAAAAGCCTTTTTAAACTTGAACTTCAACATAATATGGCAAAAATAAAATTAAATAATGCCATTTACTTACTCACATGTATATTCTACTAGTCGAATAATCACATGAAATATCAATAACCACTTTCATAATGAGGGAATGTATAATGCCGGACATTCTGAAACATTTTGTCAAGGCCTCGGCCAAGACGTCTAAAATTATTAAGGCCTCGGCCAAAACCATAAATCAAATTGGGAAAGGGCCTCGGCCAATTCCACGTCTAGTTGTCTCATGAGACCTACCGATGCAATTTTTTTAGAAGATACTTACGTTCAAAATTGCTCAAATATACTCCAGTGTTTTTCTGAAATCATTATGCAAGCTTCTGAAAACAAAATAACTAATTCTAAGACTGCTCGACTAATTACAGGCCATGATGGGTCCACTCCCAATCCCTTCCTGTCTACCACACTTGAGAGTCGGGTTTTCTGAAAACATCTTTAAGCTTGCGTTAAATACGTATACATTTGCACTGGATTTTCATATATTAGTGAGAAATATCATTTTTTTGAAACCATTTAGAAATCACATGATTATAAAATAAAACCTTTTGAATAAATGTAAAAGTAAAAGGGGTTTATACACCGTATAAAAGAAAGTTGTGTATAAAACCAAATATGCCTCAATGAATGGAGATTGAGATGAAGTCCTTAAAAAGATAATTTTTAAAATAAAATAGATCTATTACGTGTATTCACTATAGGTACACATAAAGAAAGTAAAAATACAGAATAAGACATAATAATATCATGACATAATTTGAAAGTAGGAGATTAACCCAAAGAATGGAAATTGGGTTAAGAAGTTCCCTTACCTCGTGTCTGACTTGACTCAACCGTTCTTTAACCTCCTGAATAATAAACTAGAGTTAATATATACCTTATTAAGAACCATTTTTAATTTCATTATCCTTTTTATATCACTTATTACAATGTTATGAACATTATGTAATTATTTAAGTTAATAACGGTCGTTTTGTCGATCTTTGGTACTTGAGTCAACAATAAACTTCTTATAATTACAAGTTGTTTATGTGGTAGAATATCCATTATCTCCAGAATTATATTCATGATTTAGATGTCATATATATCATATATATCCAGTATATACATTCATTCATAATATTACGTAACATTTAGAGGTAAGAAATGAAATGCACCGTTCATGGAGACGGTAAGCCGTACGTACGCATGAACGCTACTTTCATTTCTATTTAGTATCTAATGGAATGAAATAATAATTATATAAATGTATAATATAATTACAGTATAATATATTGTATAATACCATTTACTCCATCCTTTATACATCCCACATATGGCATTAACGATTCAAATCACTTTGAGTGGGCGGTAGTCCGCACTTCCTAAAATGAAATTATCGCGTTACCCATAATGGAAATCATAAAGTATGCCATAAATGAGAAATAAAGAAGCATAAGTAAAACATAAACATATTATATATCATATATAAATATAGTGACATCTTAATGGCCACCATTTAAGGTGTTATATGAGTGTTGAACAATCATTGTTTCGTGAGGCAGAAATTCGCCATCCACAGAAACCGTATGTTCTCTAACCATTAGATGTAGGTGTGTGTAAGTGTAGCTCGAATACTTATTATAACAAAATCCTAGTATATTTAGTATACTGGTGTTGTTACAAAATAAATAAATAAAAAGAGTTTAGGGGGTTGGAGAAGAAAAATAAAACAAAACAACATTAGAGAAGACAATACCTCAAAATCGGGTAACTCTTTTTGATTTGATCCAAAGGCTTCCTTGGGAAGAGTTATGCCCAAAGTGAGGCTTCTAGGAGTAAGGGAGGGAAGTTGGGAGATTATTTGGGTAGAGGTTGTCTGAGAAAAATGGCTTGAAATTGTGAATGAGGTGGTAGAGGTGGGGGCCTTTTATAAGTGGAGAGGAGGGGCACTCTTGGAAAGTAAAGAAAAGTCACTTTATTATAAAATGATTTTCGGATTTTAGAGGTCCCACACTTATATAATTAGAGGATAAGTTGATAAGGGTTTGAAATATACTCATCCAATAGGTTTTTGACAAGTGTACGCTTTGGATTTTACATTATCTTTCCATTTTATTTAAATCGTTAAATAATGAGGTCATCGCTGCGTCATCATGATGTCATAATTAATTTAATTTATTTAATTTCTAAAAATTATAAAAAAAAATACTATGATGTAGGAAATCTTTTTATCTTTCTAATGAATATTTATAATCAAAATTTGGACTTGTGTAACCCCACTTAAAAACTGTTTTAGTAAAACAACTCATGTTTGTGTCAATTTAATTTTAACATTAAATATATATATATTAATGTCATTTTCCAACCAAAGTGGCTACATGGGGTCCCCAAGTTGACCAATGGGTTTTCGTGGTCGGCCATGACTCATCCAATAGGAGTAGGACATGTGTCAAGCTCTTCTCATCTTATTAAAACATTATTTTTACCTTAAACTACACTAATTATCTCTAATCGCGATTAAGAACTTAAAAGTTACTATTCACCAAAAAATTATTTTAATATCATTGAACCACATTTTACTTATTAATGAAAACCATGTATGTTGGATTTTTGAAAATCAAATCACAGAAGTGGTAATATTTCATTTAAACGAAAAATCAGTTATTTAACTACCACTTAGTGGTTTCACTATTCATCAAAAATTGAAGTTTTTCAGAACAATGCCAAAATTTCACCCTAAGCTATAATTGATATTCTGAATTCAAAAATGATGTCTATTTTACAAAATTCCAAAAATATAAGTTTCATTAATTAATTTTATAATTAATTCCCGCTATCACAACAAATAGCGTGTTTTAAGAAACAATTTATATCAAAAGATTGGCAATTGTTTATGTCCAATTTCAATGTTAAATTAATTTTAATGACCACCATTGGATAAAATGGTAAAAATATATTCTAATTATACTTTAAAACCACTAAATAGTATAATTTATCACTATAAATTATTTTGATTAAAAAAGTTGTTTTTAAGTATTTTTCACTATTCATAAAAAATTAGAAGTTCTCAGAAAAATACCAAAAATTCAACATAGGCTAATTTCGATATTCCGAATCCAAAAATAAAGTCCATTTTGAAATATAAAATTTCTATAATTTTAAAAAGTGGTTATTACTATTCATAACAGCTACTTTGATTAGTCGCGTTGTTTTAGAACTCGAAGTTGCGTACAATGCAAGCTATTGCATTATTGAATGAGAAGCGTATCATGGAAGCTTGGGGTGTTACATAAAATTTTAATGGGTTTTCTTGTTTTTCATTGGCCTAATGGTTTTCTTATTTTTTATGTCCCTTAGTGATATTTTTATAACTATTCCATGTTTTAAATTGTTTTTAGTAGGTTTTAAGTATGGGTAAGGGAAATCATGAAGTCAAGTTGAAGTCATGATGATTTTTCATAAAAAGAAATCATGTTTTATTTTAAATATTTTATATTATAGAAAAAATGGATACAAATCAGAAGTGTACAATTTTTAAAATATGGGTTTTTATGAAATATTTATTACATAATTCTCTTAAACTCTAAACCTAAAATATCTTTGGGAATGAAGGAATGTGAAATCTAGTCTAAGGACTCAAAATTATGTTATGTTTAAGGTCAATTCCTTACATTTACAAAGTCCCATTTTATTTTTAATTATTTTTAAAATTTAATTAGTTTATTTTTATTTAAAATAATTCATTTAATTTCATTTCAAATGAAGTTTTTCTTAATATTTTTTATAAAAACATTTATATACTTGAAAATTCATTTTTCAGAAAAACATTTTTCCATCGTGTTTTATGGGTTTATTTTAAAAGTAATTTATGAAACCTAATGGGATTGAAATTTTTAAAATTTATTACATATTTGGAATAAACATGTATAAATTTGTTAAATATTTCAAATTTGTTTTTGGTCATAATGAATAGTAACCTTGGTAAAAATGGTGTCACCACAATAAGGAAAAAATAGTCAGAACAAGGTTAAAAAACAAAATAAGGCTTTAAAATAATCCATAAACTTTACTCTAATCTATTTTATGTGTTAAATTTGACAACAATCATCTAATTTTCAAAATTTTAAATTTTTATGCCATTTTTTCTTTATAAAGACATTTATATTATTTGAATTAAATAACAAATACAAAATGTCACTCTCTTTATTTTAATAACTTTAATATTTTTTCAAAATGATAAAATTAGAATATGTTTGTTTATAAATGACTATTTTAAATAATAATTATTTTTTATTATTGTGATAATTATTTTTTTAATTTTTACTGATAAAATAGTTACCTTAAATACTTATGCAATACTGATATAGTGCATATGTTACCAATTGAAAAATCAGGTAAATGATTTTTAAAACTTTAAAAGAAATATTTTTTGGGTAATTTATGGTTTTATAAGAATTTTTTAGATAAATATAATTTATTAGTGAGGTGTTAAAGGTTTATATTTTAACTACACTTCTTTATTTAAATTTTTTAAAGTCAAACTATGTGAATATTCCCAAAAATGACTTTAATGGTATTTTATGTTAAATAATATTTTATTAAATGATTTAAAATTTATAAAAATATTATATTTGACCAAGTGAGTGGGATATGTTCTTTAATATAAAAATATTTCTATTTATGGGCATTTTTTCATTTATTTTAACTTTATTGTCCCCTAAATATTAAAAAACATTTTTATCACGGTAATCGCTAAAGGTGTTAACGTGATGTTAAAACTAATAGTTAAGGTTTAAAACATCACCTAAACTTGAAAATTTATTATTTTATGATATTATTTAAACATTAAAACATGTTATTTTTTAAATATATCTATTTGGTTCCACTTTAGTATTAAAATTAATTTATATTAATTTAATAATTTATGTAATTCCAGGGTGCCCCTCTCTTTACTAATAAAAGGAAACCCACTCTCTTATCTTCTCCACACTTAAAGAGACTATTATATTAGAAAATAACTTATAAATATATTCATAACATACCTACACATGTTTTAGAGTTAATTTTTTGATCATAATACTATCATGATAATGTTTTAGGCATAAACCTAAGGAGGTTTTCCGAAGAACAAGTATTGTTTTTAACCAAGAATTTTCATTTTACTTCTCCTTGTACCTCCTTAAATTATATAATAAATATTTAGATAAAATTAAATCATTATATATAATATAATAATGTGATATCATGTTAATTTCATAAGCTTATTTATATCCTTTTTCCATCAATTTCAAAATGAAAACATCGTTCGTGCATACATGTGGACTACCACATCCATAAAGCGATGTGTTTGGTTTTCCATCACTACCTCTCATGGAAGTTTATAATAATTGATTTATTTTATATATATTATATTCATGACATAATTATGATTCTATAAATATGATATATCATCTTTCTGCATAACATTCCAATCTTAAAAAAATGGAATCATCGCACATGTGTACTTGTGGACTATCGTATTCACATCGCGATGTACATCTTTTTTCAACACCGCATCTCAAGGTGGGTAATGGGAATAAATTTAATGTAATTAATTTTATCTTTAAAACATTATAATTATTATTTTGGGATGATATTTTAATTTTATTCTTTATTTTATATCTAATTAAAAGTAAAAAACATCCCTGTGTGTTCGTGCAGACTACAGACTCACAAGCCATTTTTTTATAACTAATTTTCATGGATGAATATAAAAATTTATTTTATGATTAAAAATCATAATTTTTTCATGAATAATATTTTTGAGATTATGGAATAATGACACCTTTGACCCTAGTTGACCTTCCAAATTCATTTTTCTGTTAGAAACCAAAAATCCTCAACACACTCATCACAAAATTAATTATTTATGTTGTTAAATATTTCATTGAAATAAATTAAATAAATAGTTTAATGATAAATTAATAAATATTTAAAAAAATTAAACAATTAAACAATAAATATAATTTAATTATACAAGAGTTAAAGGACATACATAGAAATTATGGACTCGAGTTAGGTGGTTTATTAACTCAATTTTCATTAATTGGGTTATTATTCCACGTCATTGACTATGTTATGCTGATATTATGTGGGAAATTACCTCTAATTGAATTATTTTTTATTCCAACTTGTTTTATATTGTTTGTAAGTTGTTATACATAATCACTTCATTGATTAATTCTAACTTCAATGATACGATCTTTTTAGGGATTATTCCTCTAACTATTGTTTATTAGAGACATGTATTGTATTATGAACCAACATCCTTACCTAAGGTGTATCGACTGAATATTTAGATACTATATCATGAATGAATATTTGAAAACTATATTTAAATTTCCTTTTAATATCTCTCTTTCATGAGATATTGATTTAAATGTTATAAAAGTTGTAATAGTTTTCATAGTCTCAATTTCAATTCTTTAAGTCATAATTCATGATATGCACCATCATTTATTTCATATGGTGTAGTTAATACATAATTATTTCATGTAAATTATTGGTTTTATATTACCATGTCAATTTCCTTCATTCAATGTATTTTTATTCAATAATTACCCAGGTTGCAAGGATTTCTCATCTCAAACTTCCTTCTTTGAGACATATTTTTGTTAATGAACCTATATTCAGTTATATGGCGTATGTAAAAACTCTTTATATATATATATATGTCATGACACTTTTTATAGTCATGGAATTATATGTTCCTTATTATGTTCTTTCCTTCAAAAGGTTTTTTGTTTTAAAATACTATAAAGTTTTTTCTTTAAAAATGTCGCTTTAACAGTTTTAAAGAATTTTAACCAAAATATTTCTTCATTTTATATATCATATTTGAATAGTGTTAGTTTCAAAATATAAATATTTTCATAAATCTAGTTTTCCATGATATTTTACCTTCTTTTAAAAGGTTTCTAAAGTAAATTTCACAATTTTTTTTCATAGGCCACATTTCACTCAAATTACCAAATTTTGAAAAGAATGATTATTTTTTTATATTTACAACATGAATATAATTTTACAAAATTATGAAATTTATTTTGTTTTATAATTACTTTAAAATTTTCCATGTTTATTTTTATAGAATATCCTTTTCTCAATGTTCTGTAAATTTTTAGTTTTTAAAGGTATCGAATGAAAATGGTATTTTCTACTATTTTTTAAGAAATTGTTTTAAATATTACTTTAAAGATATTTTAGTCTATGTCAATATACATTAATAATAATTATTTTTCACTAGTAAAATTATTTTATAATACCATCCATATTCTTACTCTGGATGACTTAAAATGATAGTTTTGAAATAGATTATTGTGATACCTATTTCTTTTAAATCGGTAAATCAAGACATAAAGGAATGCAAGTTATTTTTAAAACCTTGATATTGAAATGATAGATTCCATTTGTAATATTTATTTATGGTACTTGGAAGTTATTTATAATTATGGTTTATCCTAATATAGATCTTTATAATTGGTGATCCTTGTATAACTTATATGATGGGTGAGCCCGATATAACCCTCTAATGAATTGGGTTCTGTTCCTTACCTTCAAAATCAAGAAAGATGGAGTTAAGAGAGGAAGTTTCTCATATGGATTTAATTAGGATCTATTTATTTCAGACATGGGTGATGAATATAATGTTTCATGTTACTAACATGTTTTCTATATTCTTTATATGAGTTTTTAATGGTTCTTTTGATCACGATTTCCATCACATGGATCATGATTATTGATTCTTATGACTCTTTACTTTATTATATATTTATACTATGTCACATGTTTAGTGATCCATGTTTTGATTGGTATGAATTATCTTATTTTAAGATTATTCATTTTGATTATCCCATCATAACCTTATGAACATCTTATGATTACTAAGGAAATTCAATTATTAATGCTTATATTTACCCATTTTGAGCATTTGATCTCACCCTTATGTTTTCCATTTTCGCTAGTTATGAATAATGATGTAAAATGAATTATATATATAATGGTTTCAGGTGTGAATAAATTGATATGAGATATTTAAGCCTTAATGTGGAATAATAAATTTTGGGTATAGTGGGAAACATGTTCACTTGAAGACATGAGTATTATTATGTAAGAGTGTGTCCTAATTTTGGATTGATAAAATGGTATAAATTTGTTGATATCAAAGCCTAAAATGAAAATATTATGTTTTTATCACTGAATCCTAGAGCGCGGGTTTGGGGCTGTTATATTTGGTATATAAATAGTGTTTAGATATCTTTAGAGATTAATATATTTTCACGTGAGGTTAACATAAGAATTATGGATACTGTCATGAGTTTTTTATTTATGGAATGATATAAGTTAAAAATTTGGTGTTATTGAGGAAATTTTTGATTTAAATTTATTATTTATTTATTTAAAGGTTTATTCATTTGGGTATAATCTTATCATGTTCTGACCATTTTGGTTTTAGTAAAGACAAGAAGAATATCAATTCATCCTTTTATATACCTCATGGTCAATATATGGATGATTATAGTTCTTTAAGAATTAAAATTTCATACTCATAATTTGGAGTAAAAGATGATATAAAGGTGTAAAATGATTAAAACACATAACCAAAGGATGAAATTGCATTTATGGGTTTAAAGAAAATCAAGTAGCTATATTTCCTTATGTTTTTAATTTAAATGGTTTGTAATTACTCAACTCTAATAAAATGATTTTAAAATAAAAAACAATCCTTTTACCTTAATTTCTAGGGAATCTATGGTCATATTTATTTCTTATTGATTTATGGTTTTGTGGTCATTAAATTTCTCAGGACCATGTTCTATATCACCCTCTATTATTCTTTATATATTACCTTTATATTATATGTCTATATTTTCACATTTCACTAATGTTCTCCTTATATAAGAACTTGATTATTTGTTATTTCATGTAACGTTTATGTTTACCACATCTAATTTTCAAAGAAATTTTTATTATCCCTATTTACAATGAGGATTTTCAACAAAAATCATTTCTAAATACCAAAAAGGTTTTCCTGTCACAATCATATGTTTTATCTTCCACTCCCAAGAATTGATTTTTAAAAAAGGGTTCAAACCCCTTTTTGTTTGGAATAAGATAAAATTGTGAGGATTAAATTTTTTTATGGGAGTATAATTTGCACACAAACATTTTAGTTTAAAAATAATACAGTGTTCAATTTCATGAACGAGACCCAAATATAAACATTAAGAGAATTGTGATACACTATAAAAAAATTATTATTTAAATGCGGATGTTATATCATAGCCTTATAATTATAAGGTATGAATGGTAATAAACAAATTATAAAAATTATATATAATAGTTTCATATAGTGAAAATGTACTTATTAATGATTATAAAAAGATTTCAAATTTTAGGGAAGTCATTTTAGGCTTTAAAAATACCCTTTCTTCAAAAATGGATTTTATTGATTTTTGTAAGAAAATATTATAATTAATTTATTCAAATTTTATAAAATTTATTTTATAAAAGGGGTATAATTTTTTAAATCATAACATTAAAATTATCTTATGTTGAAATTTTGTGTTTTTATGAAAAGTTTAATTTTTCAGTGAATAGTTAAAAAATACCAATTTTATAGAAAAATGTATTTTCCATTCAAATATTTACAAAGTCCAATTTTTTTAGATTTATTTTAAAATCTAATTAGTTATATTCTATTAAAAATAATAAAATTAATGTCATTGTAAATGACATTATTTTTTATTTGGTTATAGAAACATTTTTATACTTAAAAATGCATTTGTCTATAATTTTTTTCATCATGTTTTGTAGGTTTATTTTAATGTTAATTTATACCACTTTTAGGGATTAAATTTCATAACATAGATTCTATATTTGGAATAAAAAATTCAAATTTGTTAAATATTTTAACTTTAATTTTGGTCATAATGAATAATAACCTCTGTAAAGATGTTGTCACCATGATAATGGTAAAATGTGTTTAGAACATGGTTAAAACAATGAAATAAGGATTAAAAATCATCCATAAACTTTAATTTAATCTTTTATATGATTCAAATTCAACCATAATAATCCAATTTTCTGAAAGGTGTAATTTTTGTGCCATTTTCCCTTGATAAAGACCTTTATATTATTTTAAATAAAGAATAAATAAAAAATGTCACTTTATTTATTTTAATAGCTATAATATTTTTTTACTGGGAAAAAAGGAGGTTTGGATAAGTTATAAATGGTTATGTGAAATAATAATGCAATTTTTTTATCATGGTATTTTTTTAAATTTTTAGTGATTCAATAATCACCTTAAATGCTTACGCAATGCTAACAGAATGCTTGTGTAAGTGGTATAAAAATCAAGTAAATGATTTTAAAAATTTTAAAAGTAGTATTTTTGGTTTAAAAATTATTGTTTATATAAATCTAATTTATTATCTATTTTTCAAAGTTTATATTCAAACTATATTACTTTATATTTTTTTGAAGTGAAATTTTGTGAAAAGTACCAAAAATGACTTTTATGGTATTTTATGTTAAATAAAATTTTATTAAATGATTTACAATCCTAAAAATATTTTATTTGGACAAGTTAATATGATATGGTCTATAATATAAACCATTTTCCATTTCTGTATCACATGTTCATTTTATTTTAACTTTATTAATGACTAAAGGGTAGAAACATTTTTATCATGGAAGTTATTAAAAGAGTTAATAAGAGGTTAAAGATAAGATATAAGGGTTCAAAAATCACCTAAAATCATTTAAATTTTAAATTATGAGGATATTTTGACTTATATCCATCCTATATTATAATTATATCAATTTTTACTACTTTAACATGATAATTAATTTATATTAATTTAATACTTTAAGTATTCCAAATAGTTCCCCTCTCCTCGCTTTTAGAAAGACACCCCCTCTCTTCTATTTCCACAATTCAAGAAACTATCAAATTGACTAATACCTACCCAAATACCTTAATAAAATCCATATAAACATCTGATAGGTTATGTATTGATCATAACACCATCCTATATTGGTTTTAGGTATAAATTTCAGGAGGTTTTCCGAAGAAGAGGAATAATTCTTAACAAAGAATTTTCATTTTACTTCTTCTAATACCTCCTTAAATTCTATATTATCCTTTTCAATATAATAATATAAGTATCTACAATAGAGTTATATGTTATTATTTTAATTAAATAACCTTATCTATCTCCATTTTTCATCAAATGGGGAATTAAAACATTGTTCACGTGTAAGTGTGGACTTCTACCTCCACAATGCAATGTATTTCCTTTTCCATCACCAAATCTCCTGGATATTTATAATGATGTATTTAATATATATATATATATTAATTATATAATTATAATTATATAAATATTATATATATTCTATATTTATACCATTACAATTGTTAAAAAAAATAATTTCTGCACATGTATAGTATGGACTACTGTATCCATGTAGGGATGTACTTATTTTTTTTCAATACCAACAATCATGGATGGTTGTGGGGATATATTTAAGAAAGTTAATTTATTATTATAAAATTATAATTATCGTGTAAATATATTATATTATATTATTTCTTTATTTTCTATTCAATAAAAATTAAAAACATCGCTTGTGTGTACGTGCGGACTACCACCTCACAAGCTGATGTATTTTTTTTTGTAAATACTTTTCATGGATGACTATAAAATTTTATTTTATATAAAAAAATGAAAATTAATTAATTAATAATATTGTTTTATATGATGGAATAATGACCCCTTTTTCCATTGTAAACCTACCAAATTCATTTTACAATTATGAACCAAACTTTCTCAAAACACATAACGTGGTCTTAACTTATTAAGTAATTAAATATGTCATTGAAATAAATGAAATAAAATTTTTAGTGGTAAATTAATGAATCTATAAAATTTTATTAAATAACTAAATATTTAATCTAAGTTTATTATATAGAAGTTAAAGGATATACATAACAATTCTAGACTCGAGGTAATGGGTGTCTTGTCACGACCCGTCCTCAGGGACCGTGCCTTCACTACCCCAAGCCCGCCTTCCATAGGCCAGGGGCTAGCGACTAGCACCAAAGGTGTAAAATACTGATGACTGGGAAGGCGTTGCCTTTATAAAAGAAAAACAAGCACCACGGAGTACAAGCGGAAGCAAAACAATAAGTACAAAAGAAATGATGAAAAGTAAATGAGCCAGAATACAAACCCAAAAGAAAGTACGACTACAACTGAACAAGGTACAACAGCAAAGGGACAAACAGCTGGAAGAAGGAAGCAGCTCCTGGGTCGTCCTCCTCGGATCCTACCTGAAGGGTAGGTACAGATAGCCTCCTCCACACTCTCGTCCGTCAACCTCCTCTGTGAGTCGTCACGTCGTGTAGTCCACCTCCGGGTACTGACTCGTCGTGTAGTCCACCTCCGGGTACTGACTCGTCGTGTAGTCCACCTCCGGGTACCGACCAGTCCTCGAACACTCGGCCTCCATCAGCACTTCCCGTCGTCTGCAACCAACACAACGAGGTGCGGGCATAGCCCGTGCAGGGGTGAGTATAACGATACTCAGTAGGGACCCCAAGACCCTCAAGGTCTCTCTAGAACCAACAAGGATAACCACAAAGAAGTTCTCAACAGATAACTTCTACTTAGGTATATGCCCATACATATACCTAAGTTATCAAGTAACCCATCTCAACCATGAGGAAACACAAGGATCATGAAATCAACGGATAACCACTACCCAGGTATATGCCCATACATATACCAAAGTTATCAAGTAACCCATCTCAATCATGAGGAAACACAAAGGTCAAAAGTCTCATCTCAAACCAGGATTTTCATTATCGAAACCGTAACTGCTGAAGAGCTCCGTCTCTAGAGTGTATAGTGGTCTTGTCACGACTCCGATGTACTGCTCACTAACCTAAGACTGCTGAGATACTCCTTCTGTCGAGTACCGCGGGCCTGCCACCTCACATAGTAGTGCTTCCCATCGGGGTCTGCCACCCAAACATAGTAGTGCTCCCCCCTCATAGCCTACAGATGTACTTCTCCTGTCGAGTACCGCGGGTATGCCACCTCACATAGTAGTGCTCGTCCTCTGTGGGTCTGCCACCTCACAAAGTAGTGCTCCCCACTGGGCTACGTAAGTCACTCCGAATCGAATCGGACAAGCAGTCTTCAGGTCTCTGCCGACTACACGGTCTCCGTACTCCATACGCTCGTCTCTGGGAGGGTCCTCTCCACGAGCTACAAGTCGATACTCCAAGTATCTCAAAGTCCCACGAAGAATTATCACAAAGGACCGCCTCGTCATAGGGGTCTCAACGCAACAGACGACACGTCAATCAGACGCTCGGTCTGTGAGTTATTAGCCTTTTCATCCCAGGGGCCCGGTTGGTTTCATGAGCGAACCAATCCCGGCCGTATGTCAAATTTACCCCGAACTCTCATAGGGTATGCTAATAGGGACCGTTTCTCAACGTGATCACTAATGCCGCTGACGGTTCGTCAAACAGACGTCTAGTCTGAAAAATATCAGCTTTTCCGTTCCAGGGGCCCGGTTGGATTTCGGGTGTGATCCAACCCAGCCACTACCAACTGTATCCAAAACTCAGGCGAAGTATTCCAAAAGTTCCACCTCATCAAGAGGAAGTCAACGAGACAGACGGAGCGTTAATCGGACGCCCGGTCTGTGAGTTATTGGCTTTTTCGTTCTAGGGGCCCGGTTGGTTTTAATGAGCGAACCAACCCGACCGCACTCCGTCGGCATCCAAAACTCGAGCAGAGTAATCCAAAAGATCCGTCTCACTTAGAGGAATCCATCAAAGTCGACGACATGTCAATCGGACATCCGGAACTCAAGTTACGAGCATTTCCGCTCCGATGGCCCGGTTGGTTTCGTATACGAACCAACCCGGCCGAACCCAAAGTTCACCAAAACCTTGAGTGCAATATACCGAAACGACCGTATCGATCCAAGGATCACGTTGCCGCTGACGGAGAGTCGTTTGGAGGCCTGTAGCTCAAGTTACATGCATTTTACTTAAAGTGGCCCGAAATCGGGGGTCTGGGCCCGGGGCGACCCGGCCCGACCCCCCTGGGTCGGCCGAACCGGGTCGACCCGACCCGGGTACGACCCGGCGGGGCCCGGCTGGGCACGACCGGCCGGCCGCGGCTCGGCCAGCGTGGCCGAGCCGAATCGTGGGCGGGGTGCGCGGATCCCCCGCCCTTTGCCGTTAATTGAGGCCGGCGTTTCGTCGGCCGCCCCTCTTCCGGCGGCGCGCTGCCGCCACCTTCCGCGGACCACCGGACGCACTCCGGTGGTCCGTTCCTTCTTCTGTCTTCGCCTATGGTCTCCTCGAGACCCCACCTTCACTGCAAAGGGATTCAAACACCCAAACGGTCTACTTCGTCGTCGCCCGTCAATCCGCATGTCAAAAATGAGACGCGCAGTCTTCATGGTTCTTCAGAGCGGCATGCTGGCGCCGCGCCCCTTCACCGTGGCTCCGCTCCGGCCGCGGCGCCTTCAACTTCCTTCGACACGGCGCGACGACATAGCGTTCTTGTTCGACTTCTCAGCGTGGCGCGACGGCGTCGCATAATACTTTGCCGAGCGATTCTCGCGTGGTGCGACGACACCACATCATTCCGCTCCATCCACAAGAATCAAACATGAACATAGGAGGGGGGTTTGGCCGTGTTTGTGCGGTTCGAACCCCTCGCATTATTCGATAAAAGGTTTTAAACCACGAAGAATCATCAAGTCGGAATTCTCGAACAGATATAAACAATTGAAACAATCCCCTACCTCATAATTGTCGTTCGTTGACGATCTCGGAAAAAGGGCGGATATCGATTCCTCGATTGTTGTGTTCGTCACACACTCCCAATTCTCACACTCAGGCGTCGGAAAGGAAGAAGGGTACTCGTCGTTGGTGGACGAGCGTTCGGAGGTGACGTCGTCATTGACGACGTTCTTCGCAGGTGAAGTCTTCTCCTTTGACACGGATGAAGGTCGTTGGAGATTTCGCGGGCTTCGCTTCCCTTTTATTGCCTTGGTTGAAGAACGATGAAGAAGATGGCGTCGTCGTGCTTCAGTGGCGTAAGAGACGTTCTTCGTGTTCTTCGTCGTAGAGAAGAAAGGACTCAGGATTTCCTAAGCTTTTTCTCCAAAGGCTCCCAATCAACTGAACTCTAACCCAAATAAAATAAGTTCTAAACTTATTTTATTAACACAAAAAATCATTTGAAATTCAATTGTTTGAATTTCAAAAACCTACATGTAACTCACCAAATTAATTACAACAAGTTGTCAAATATTAAAAAAGGTGAGTTAATGGGGAGTTGGAATGTGAGGGGTTAAGAGGGGTTAAGAGGGTTAGGGATTTTAAGGAATTTGAAAAGGTGGGGGGTTCGTGTGGGCCCCACCATTTCAAATATCCACACATGGGAAGTTGGATGGATGTGGGCCCACCACCAACTTCCCATGGGAGAAGTTAACCACACAACATGAAATAAAATTGATTCAACAATTTTATTCACTTTATTTAATTAATCCCCAAAATTTAACTTCTTCTCCCGCACAAACGCAACTACGATAAAGGTTCCCCTAAGAAATTACCGGCATTGCGAGTTCATCGGTGCCATAGGATTTCAATTCCGGGCACCGATTCAAAAGTTAGAAAAACCTGCTCGCTCATTCACTGAACGTACCCGAGCCAAACTTCGGAAATTAATTCCGGGCACACCGGGCCTCGGAATCAGGCGCCGTCAGAAACTGCGTTCTTGTAAAATTCCAAAGAAAATTAAGAAATAATTTTCGTTGAAATTTCCCGGTCTTTACATTACTCCCACCACAGGGCTTTACATCCCCATAAAGCTTCACCACAGACTTAGGGAAACAAAGGCGGTACTGAGTAAGCATCTGAGCCTTCCGCTCCCATGTGATCACCTGGAGGTTCCCGTTCTGCCAAAGAAAGTGCACAAGAGGAATCAACCGTCCTCCTAGGATCCGCTCCTGTCGATCCTCGATCCCCACAGGAACCTCCGTAGAAGTCACCTCATCGCCACCGTCCAGCTTCTCATGGTCGATGATATGCGGAGGGTCGAGCACGTATCTCCTTAGTTGGGATACGTGGAAAACGTCGTGCACCTAGTGCAACTGAAGTGGATGGGTCAAGCGGTAAACCACCTCGCCTACCCAGCTGAGGACCTAGAAAGGTTCGTTGAACCTCGGAGATAACTTGCCTCTCTGGCCACATCTCCGTAAGCCTCATCAAGGTGAGACTCGTATAAGGACGTGATGGTCATCCTCGAACTCTAGAGGCCTCCAAGTCCTGTCAGCATAAGGCTTCTGTCGGCCCTGTGTCGTCCTCATCTGCTCCTGGATGACCTGGACCTTCTCTAGTCTCACAGGAGCTGCTATGATTTCTTCTTTTCCGATAAGAGAAATCCGGTCTCATCCCCTGGATGAACCACATTCGTTGCCTAATATAGTCAATCCTGACATGAATGATGCATTCATGCCATGGATGACATTGAAAGGCCTCGACGTAACTACCAAGAGATCCAACTGTCACTCTCGCCTCCAAGGGTCGAGTCACACTGTCAGCATCAGTGTGTGGTTACTAGGTCTCCTTCAGTAGAAAACTCTAAAGTGAGGGTCAAGTCAACAGTCTTAACCAGGACCACTCAGTATCAACCAAACAAAAGGATAGGAAAGAAAACAAAGATAAATGTCTTTTTATTATTGCATCTCATAGTACAAGACACAAAGCAACTACAGAAAAATATCAAAAAAACCAGAAGCAACAGGATCAATAGCCTCTAGGTCAGAAGCTAGTCCCGCTCCTGTCCATCTGCTTCCAGAGCTCCATGACCATAGGCCTCAGCTGCCTGAAGCTGAGCTCTCCCATGTCCTTCTGTCCCCTGCGGTCTGCCCTAATCGAAACTTTGCCTCTGTCTCGGAGGTTCTTCATTTAACTACTGGTCATCTATATGGCAGGTCGGACAGTCACGTGCCATGTGACCAATCCCGCCGTAGGAGTAACACTTCATGGCAGGTCTGGATCTATCACTTCCCTTGGTGCCTCGCACTACCGACCCTGAGTCACGTGGTCGACCACCTGTAGGTCTGGTCCTCTTGGACCCCTGCGTCATCTGTGTACTGCCCGCTACAGAAGACTCTGCCGCATGCCGGCTAGTGGTGGGTCCTGCTGCAGGAGACTGCTCAGCAAGGAAACTCTCTACTAATAGGGCTCGCTCCAACACTCCTGTCTGCGCCGGAATGTTGTGCGATACAACCGAAGCTCTGATCTCCCGCCTGAGCCCCTGCTCAAAGGTTCGGGACAGAAGAACGGGTCCCGTACCATATCTGTGGAGTAGCGCGAGAGGTCTGTGAATCTCGCTGAGTACTGCGCCACTGACATGCTGCCCTGCCGCAGCTGAAGTAACTCCTGTATACGCACCGCTCGAAGGGTGGCTGGTATAAACTCTGCCCGGAACAGGCTCTCGAAGTCTGCCCATAGAAGTGTCGCCTCGTCATGCATCTGAAGCATCAGGTTCCACCATCTGACTGCTGCTGCCTGAAGAAGGCTGGTAGCAAGGATCACCATGAAATCTGCTGGCATCCGCACTAGCCTGAAGACTCTCACCACAGCCTCCAGCCAATCCTCAGCCGCCTGCGGGTTCGTCCCTCCCTGAAACCTGGGTGGCCTCTGGTGCTGGAACTCATGCAGTACGCTCAAGCAACGTGCATCCTCTGCTGCTGGGGCTGGTGGCATCGGTGGCCCAACGGGTAGTAGTACCACTGGTGCCTCCGCTGGTGCCTCAACTGGAAAAGGGCCCTGTACTGAGGCCACGTCATTCGGCGGGCTGTCAGTACGAACCACTCTCGGGGCTCTAGCTGGTAGTCCACGGGGAGGCATCCTGAAAGGAACAACGTGACACAGTCAAAAGATTATACCTGGTGAGCTGACCTGGTTTGAGCTGAAATTTAAATAAAACTTCTGGAAAACACACACGCAATCAGTGTTTTTGTGCACAAAGTCGGAAATCGGTTGTCAGGGTCCTGGTGTATGGATACGTCAACCGCCCGCACCAACACTGGACTCCCTGAACTGAAAACCACACTTGGTACTCTTAACACTATTGCTTCACAGAAAGAAACATAAGAGTTATAAGTTCTGTGGTAGAACCAAACTCCTATGATACCAATTTGTCACGACCCGTCCTCGGGGACCGTGCCGTGACTACCCCAAGCTCTCCTTCCATAGGCCAGGGGCTGGCGACTAGCACCAAAGGCGTAAAATACTGATAACTGGAAGGCATTGCCTTTATAAAAGAAAAAAAAGAACCACAGAGTACAAGCGGAAGAAAAACACTAAGTACAAAAGAAATACTGAAAAGTAAATGGGCCAGAATACAAAACCAAAAGAAAGTACGACTACAACTGAACAAGGTACAATAGTAAAGAGACAAACAGCTGGAAGAAGGAAGAATCTCCTGGGTCGTCCTCCTCGGATCCTACCTGAAGGGTAGGTACAGATAGCCTCCTCCACGCTCTCGTCCGTCAACCTCCTCTGTGAGTCGTCACGTCGTGTAGTCCACCTCCGGGTACTGACTGGTCATGTAGTCCACCTCTGGGTACTGACTCTCCGTGTAGTCCACCTCCGGGTACCGACCAGTCCTCGAACACTCGGCCTCCATCAACACTGCCCGTCGTCTGCAACCAACACAACGAGGTGCGGGCATAGCCCGTGTAGGGGTGAGTATAATGATACTCAGTAGGGACCCCGAGACCCTCAAGGTCTCTCTAAAACCAAAAAGGATAACCACAAAGAAGTTCTCAATAGATAACTTCTACTTAGGTATATGCCCATACATATAACTATGTTATCAAGTAAACCATCTCAACTATGAGGAAACACAAGGATCATGAAATCAACGGATAACCACTACCCAGGTATATGCCCATACATATACCTAAGTTACCAAGTAACCCATCTCAATCATGAGGAAACACAGTGGTCAAAAGTCTCAGCTCAAACTAGGATTTTCATTATCGAAACCGTAACTGCTGAAGAGCTCCGTCTCTAGAGTGTACAGTTGTCCTGTCACGACTCCGAGGTACTGCTCACTAACCTAAGACTGCTGAGGTACTCCTCCTGTTGAGTACCGCAGGCCTGCTACCTCACACAGTAGTGCTTCCCGACGGGGTCTGCCACCCAAACACAGTAGTGCTCCCCCTCATAGCCTACAGAGGTACTCCTCCTATCGAGTACCGCGGGTCTACCACCTCACATAGTAGTGCTCCTCCGCTGTGGGTCTGCCACCTCACAAAGTAGTCCTCCCCATTGGGATACGTAAGTCACTCCGAATCGAATCGGACAAGCAGTCTTCAGGTCTCTCCCGGCTACACGGTCTCCGTACTCCGTACGCTCGTATCTGGGAGGGTCCGCTCCCCGAGCTACAAGTCGATACTCCAAGTATCTCAAAGTCCCACGAATAAGTATCACAAAGGAGCTCCTCGTCATAGGGGTCTCAACGCAATAGACGACGCGTCAATCGGACGCCCGGTCTGTGAGTTATTAGCCTTTTCGTCCCAGGGGGCGGTTGGTTTCGTGAGCGAACCAATCCTGGCCGTATCTCAACTGTACCCCGAACTCTCATATGGTATGCTAATAGGGACCTTTTCTCAACGTGATCACCAACGCCGCTGACGGTTCGTCAAACGGACTTCCAGTCTGAAAGATATCAACTTTTCCGTTCCAGGGGCCCGATTGGATTTCGGGTGCGATCCAACCCGGCCACTACCAACTATATCCAAAACTTGTGCGAAGTATTTCAAAAGTTCCGTCCCATCAGGAGTAAGTCAACGAGACAGACGGTGCGTCAATCGGACGCTCGGTCTGCGAGTTATTGGCTTTTTCGTTCCAGGGGCCCAGTTGGTTTCGTGAGCAAACCAACCCGACCGCACTCCGTCGGCATCCAAACCTCGAGCGGAGTAAGCCAAAAGATCCGTCTCACTTAGAGGAATCCATCAAAGTTGACGACACGTCAATCGGACGTCCGGAACTCAAGTTACGAGCGTTTCTGCTCCGATGGCCCGGTTGGTTTCTTGTACGAACCAACCCGGCCGAACCCAAAGTTCTCCGAAACCTTGAGTGCGATATACCGAAACGACCGTCTCGATATCAGGATCGCGTTGCAGCTGACGGCGAGTCGTTTAGAGGCCCGTAGCTCAAGTCACGAGCATTTGACCGAAAGTGGCCGGAAATTGGGGGTCTGGGCCCGGGGCTATCCGGCCCGACCCCCCCTGGGTCGGCCGAACCGGGTCGACCCGACCCAGGTCCGAACCGGGTCGACCCAACCCAGGTCCGACTCGGCTGGGCCCGGTCCGGCCCGGCTCGGTCCGGCCTGACCCGCCGGCCGCGGCTCGGCCAGCGTGGCCGAGCCGAATCATGGGCGGGGTGCGCGGATCCCCCGCCCTTCGCCGTTAATTGAGGCCGGCGTTTCGCCGGCCGCCCCTCTTCCGGCGGCGCGCTGCCGCCGCCGGTCGTCGGCACCGCCGCGCCGGTGTGGCGCGCCGTCGCCGCCTTCCGCGGACCACCGGACGCGCTCCGGTGGTCCGTTCCTTCTGCCGTCTTCGCCTATGGTCCCCCCGGGACCCCACCTTCACTGCGAAGGGATTCAAACGCCCAAACGATGTACTTCGTCGTCGCCCATCAATCCGCATGTCAAAAATGAGACGCGTCGTCTTCGTGTTTCTTCGGCGCGGCGTGCTGGCGCCGCGCCCCTTCACCGTGGCTCCGCTCCGGCCGCGGCGCCATCGACTTCCTTCGACACGGCGCGACGGCGTCACGTTCTTGTTCGACTTCTCGGCGTGGCACGACGGCGTCGCGTAATACTTTGCCAAGCGATTATCGCGTGGTGAGACGACACCACGTCAATCCGCTCCATCCACAAGAATCAAACATGAACATAGAAGGGGGGTTCGGCCGTGTTTGTGCGGTCCGACCCCCTCGCATTATTCGATAAAAGGTTTTAAACCACGAAGAATCATCAAGTCGGAATTCTCGAACAAATATAAACAATTGAAACAATCCCCTACCTCGTAATTGTCGTTCGTTGACGATCTCGGAAAAAGGGCGGATATCGATTCCTCGATTGTCATGTTCGCCACACACTCCCAATTCTCAGGCTCATGCGTCAGAAAGGAAGAAGGGTACTCGTCATTGGTGGATGAGTGTTCAGAGGTGACGTCGTCGTTGACGACGTTCTTCGCAGGCAACGTCTTCTCCTTTGACGCGGATGATGGTCGTTGGAGATGTCGCGGGCGTCACTTCCCTTTTCTTGCCTCGGTTGAAGAACGATGAAGAAGATGGCGTCATCGTGCTTTAGTGGCGGAAGAGACGTTCTTCGTGTTCTTCGTCGTAGAGAAGGAAGGACTTAGGATTTCCTAAGTTTTTTCTCCAAAGGATCCCAATCAACTAAACTCCAACCCAAATAAAATAAGTTCTAAACTTATTTTATTAAGACATAAAAGCATTTGAAATTCAATTGTTTGAATTTCAAAAACCTACATGTAACTCACCAAATTAATTACAACAAGTTGTCAAATATTAAACAAGGTGAGTTAATGGGGAGTTGGAATGTGAGAGGTTAAGAGGGGTTAAGAGGGTTAGGGAGTTTAAGGAATTTGAAAAGGTTGAGGGTTCGTGTGGGCCCCACCCTTTCAAATATCCACACATGGGAAGTTGGATGGATGTGGTCCCACCACCAACTTCCCATGGGAGAAGTTAACCACACAACATGAAATAAAATTGATTCAACAATTTTATTCACTTTATTTAATTAATCCCCAAAATTTAACTTCTTCTCCCGCACAAACGCAACTACGGTAAAGGTTCCCTTAAGCGATTATCGGCGTTGCGAGTTCATCGGTGCCATCAGATTTCAATTCCGGGCACCGGTTCAAAATTTTGAAAAACCCGCTCGCTCGTTCACTGAACGTACCCGAGCAAAACTTTGGAAATTAATTCCGGGCACACCGGGCCTCGGAATCAGGTTCCGTCAGAAACTGCGTTCTTGTAAAATTCCAAAGAAAATTAAGAAAAAATTTTCCTTGAAATTTCTAGGTCTTTACATGTATTAACTAATTTTCTATTTTTTGGGTTATATTTATACTTCATTGACTATGTTATACCAAGATTATGTGTCTAATGAAATATGATTTTGTTATATTTTATTTTCAATAGTTTTATTTAGTTTTATAATTGTTTCACACAATCAATTCATTGATTAATTTTAACTTCACTGATAAGATCTTTTTAAGGGTTATTCATCTCAATATTGTTTCTTTGAGACATGTATTTTATTATGGAATTACCTCCTGGTGTATATGATTTCTATTTAGATATTATATAATGATTGAATATTTTATCCTGATATTTAAAGTTCCTTTTAATTTCTCTCATTCATGAGATATTGATTCAAATGTTATCAAATTTTCATGGAGTTTCATTGTCTTAATTTCAATTATTTGAGACATAATTCGTGTTATGCAACTTGATTTATTTTATGTAGTGTACTTAATTACCCATGAATTTATCTAAACGTATTATTTAATGTAAATATGTATTTTTACAAAATAGTGTTATGTTCCTTCAATCATTGAATTTTTTATTCAAGAATTACCCAACTTGTAAGGGGTTCTCATCTCAAATTTCTTTCTTTGAGACATGTTTTGATTGATTAACTTATATTCATTTATATAGTGTATGTATTGAATATGGATATATAATATCATGAATATTTTTATAGTCATGTTATTTTATGTTCCTTCTTTTGTCCTTGCTTTCAATTGGTTTTTGGTTTTAAAATACCTTAAATAGTTTTTCTTTAAAAATATTCTTTAATGGGTTTAAAAAATTTTAAACAAAATATTACTTTGTGTTCCTTAACTTATTTTAAGTATTTTTTTACACACAGAAATTATTTCCTAAAGTTATTTTCCATTTATTTTGTGCTTATTATTAATTGTTCTAAAAATAATATCCTAACTTTCTCTATACGGTTTACTTTTGACTCTATTTATAAAGATTTTAAAAGAATGTTTATTTTTAACATTTATAATATGAAAATAAATTTAAACTATCATTAAATTTATTTAGTTTAAAGATTTATTTAAAATTTTCCATGTTCATTTTCAACTAAAATCATTTTTTTTTCAGTAGTTTGTGATTTTTTAGCTTTTAAAGATACCGAATGAAAATGGTATTTCCCCCTATTTTCAAAGAAATGTTTTAAAAGTTTCTTTAAAGATTTTTTCAACTATTTAAATATAAATTAATGATTATAATAATTAACTTGGAGAATTATATTATTTTACCATTCATATTCTTTCTTTGTATGGATTACAGTGACTTTTTTAAAGATATTATCATGAAATCCATTTCTTTTCCATTGGTAAAACAAGCTATAATGTAATGCATGTTGTTTTTGAAAAATTTATAATGAAAATGATAGGTTACATGTTTTTTATTCATATATGGTACTTAGAAATTATGGATAACTATGGATGAGGTCGATATAGATTGTGATGATAGGTGATCCTGATATATCTCTCTAGTGCATTGGGTATTTTTCCTTGTTTCCAAGAAGGAGGGTGTTAACTGGGGTGGTTTATCCTATATATTTAACTAATGTCTAGTTATTTCTAACATGAATGATTATGGGTGATGAGGATATTGTTCCAAGATATTGACCTTTTTCTCTATGCTTTATATGAGTTTTTAATGATTCCTATGATCAATATTTACATCACATGGCTCATAAATATTGAATCCTTTTACTATTACCATTATTAAAGATTTATGTCATGTCACATACTTAATTATCCACATTTTTATGGGTATAAATTCTCATATGTTAATAAAATACACTTTTATCATGTCATCACACCCTTATACTCATATTATTCTCATTGATTTCATTTAATTATTAATTCTAATACTTATCCTTATTGAGCATTTGATCTCACCCTTCTTATGTTTTCCAATTCCCTAGGTTATGAAGAATGTTTTAAAATGAAATATTTCTATAAAGGTTTCATGTGGGAATAATTTCATGGGATATGTTAAAGACTCAATGTTAAATAATAAAATCTCCCACTTGAAGACATGGGTATTGTTATATAAGAGTTTTTCCTAATTATTTAAAACTCTAAACCTAAAAGTTTTTTGGGACTATAAGTGATCCAATATTTCCTTTTGATTTTTTATGTTTTAGATAGTTAAAATTGGGTCACATTTACCAGCATCAAATCCTTAAATTAAAAGATGTTTTATCATTAGATCTGGGAGTGCTAGTTTAGGATTGTTATAATGGAATTCATGGATTATGATGATTATTTTACAGATCTTAAAAATAATAAAAAACATATGTTGATAGATGAAGTAGAACCATATAAAACATTTTTGAGAAGGTTTGAAGTGATTAATAAGGCATAGAATATGGTTAAAGAGGAGTAGAGACTTTCTAAGTCAAGTCTGGAATTATAAAAATTCCTATAAGAAATTTCCTACATGTATATAGATCCATATAGAAGAATTTACTGCATATTTAATTTTATGATGTTTCTGAATTTCTATCATAGTAGATCTAGCTACATAGGCAAACCATCGATCTAAGAGAATCTGTATATTAATTTTATGTTATGTATAAAGATTTAGAACTCATGTGGTAAAATATAGCTATATAAATGAATGCTACAATGTAGTTGAATTCAACCACATAAGTGAATATAGCCACATGGTTGAAGTGACCAACATTAATGGATGTTTTCATGTAAGAGAACGCTTCTTAATAAATTGAGTGAACCACATGAGGTAATGTTTTCGTGTAGTCAGAGTGAACAATGTTTGAAAATTCATGCCATATATGAAATTCATGTAGGAGTTATAAGAGGACATAAGGTATTATATCCTTATATATTTGGAGAGATCTTCATAATCTGAAATTTTAGAAATTAGAAGATCCATGTGGTGGAGATTTCTTAGAATATGCACATGGAGATCATGATTTTTTTGAAGTGATATTTTAGGAGGAGAAGCTATGGTAAATAAAATATTAGATGTAGAAAAATGTATGTGATCTTGAGTCATTTGGGTATTTTAGAGTATCAATATTTTAGAAGTTGTTGAATGAATGTATATTTAAATATTTCATGAAATAATAAAGGTTTAGTCTTTAGGAGGTTTAAATCTAGATTTCGATAAGAATTCAATTGAGGAATAAAATGAGAAATATTTTTAATGATTTAATTAAAATAATATCATGCCAACTGAAGACTGGGGAGTTTCCAAATACAAATGAAAATCAAAGACTGATAGAATGTCTTTATGTAATTATAAATATATGAAATCTATGAAAGGATAATTTAAGTGAGGAGAGAAATAATTTAAAACTTTCATACATAGTGTGATGATATTTTTGAGAAACTAATGAATCCTTTATTAAGGATAAATGAAGGTTAGCTAAAGACAGGAGTTCCTAAAGGATACATACCTGAGTATTTAAATATGAGGAGAATCTAGATCTCACCAAATCTAGATGCTATTTCTAAACCATAAAATCTTGTCCAAATTAGTTGCTGAAGATCTTGAAGGTGTGCATGATAAATTTAGATCCAACAATCTCATGGAGTAGAATCATCTAAATAAGAAGAAAATATTTCTACTACTCAATTAATAATAATAATAGGAGTTGTGAATGTTGTGTCTAACCAGTTACTTAATGGAATAATGGATGGGGTGTTTGAAAAGTAAAGGATGATAAGTAGTGTTGTGGTGTTTAACTAACCAAGGTATGTTAATTGGTGGTTGGGATGTAAAACTAGGGCTTATTGGAGTATTAAATACTGGGTTTTTTAACATGTTTCTACCTAAGCCACCGTAATTGAAAAATAAGATTATAGTGGAGAATCCATATTGGGGTGTCTAATCAATATATAAAGGAATAATTCTTTTTACGAAACACTATAATTATCATATATTGTGTTAATATCTTATAGTTACTACATATTAGTTTGTGCTAAGAATTTATATTGAGTGGATTGAGAACTTTAATAGGTTTAATAGATTTAATTCTTAAAGGGGAGAATCTATAAAATAGGTACATTGTCCTCACCTTGGTCCACCCATCTTGGGGAGCTAGAATTGGTATAAATGGGAAGGTTTCATCTAAATATCATTGAATAATTCAGGGATATGGATAATCTTAAACCATCCAAAAATAGAGGTGTTCCCATGTTTTATGGGAATAATTATCATAGTTGGAGGAATTGGATGCTACTCCATCTCTTATCACTTATCTTTGAAGTAAAAGATTCTATAACAGTGGATTTTCCATTCATTACTAAAGGAGTTTATATGACTTAAACTAACAAGAGATATATGAATATTTATGGAAAATATTGAAATTTCATCTTGTTGCCTCTATCAAAGAATATTTACACAACAGTTATTGGTATCCAAACCTCTAAGTATATCTGAGACAAATTAAGAAGTATCTATAATGGTAACATTAAAGTCAAATAATCCAAGATATACGTCAAAATGAGCCAATTTTAAGAAATAAATATACCTGATGATGAGACAATTGATGACCATTTTACAAGGGTAAATGATATATTAGGAAATATCTAGGGTTTTTGTGGGAATCATGAAGTTTCCAACATTGTTAAAAAATGATGAGGAGTTTTCCAGATTGATTATATTTAAAAATTTCTTCCAAAGAAGAATGAGAGTATTTGTCACTAGATGAATTAGATAATGTACTCATTTCCTATAAGATGATAAAAATTCAAACATTCAAGAAAAGGAAAAAATATGAGATAAAATTTGAATAAATGAGGTAATTAAATGTTAAAGAAGTAAAAGTTATTGAATCAATTTATTTAGAAGTTGAGTAATGGTAAGATAAATTCAAAAATATTATTTCTATTCTTTTAAAAAGATTCAGAAAAGGAAAGGATATGGTAAAAGGTAAAAATTCACCAAAGTTGTGAAATTTTGATAGTCTTGAAAAAATTTCATATTATTATAGAAAAAGAAGATAGAAGAATCTGAATTTGATGAGAAATATGAGAAGATTCAAAAAAATATTAGAATAAAAATAAATATTCCAATAGTAATAAAATGAGTTTGATGAGCAAGGGTGAGTAGTTTTATTCATCATCTAGTATCTCTTTAGATGATGGGTTTAATTTTATTTTTAATGTTGGAAAAGGTTTTGATACATCAATTAGTGATGATGATGAATAATAAAGGATATATCTAGAATTAAAGTTTTTAGGTGAGTTGGATTCATGTTTTAGGGAGATTACAAAGTTCAAAAATAAAAGATGATATTTTGGGAGTAGAATAGAAAGGAGACTGCTGAGAAAAGGATTATTACAACAGGGAAGTGACTTACATTGGGCAGATCAAATAGTATGGACTAAAGGCATTAGGGCATTAGATGAAAGTTTAATATCCTTAAGAAAATATTAATAGAAAAGAAGAATATTTTTTGAGACACAATCGATTTGTTTTGCATTTCAGTATAAGCTGAATGAGGTGGGAGAAAGATTAAACAAATTAGTTTAGGTTAATGGATATCCTTTTCAAAATTATGTGAATAAATATCCAAAAGAGTAAGGAAAATATACACATACTTAGATTGAAAGTTGGTTATTTTTATTTAATAATGAAAATGATAGAAGTAAAACTATAGAATTTTACATCAAGAATAATGATAGGAAATATCCTACATAAATGGAAGAAATAGATGATCTAAGAGGGCTACTAACTGAAGGAAAAAATATGGCATAATTTTCTATAGTATGAAAACAACAAAAATCTAGAAATAATTGGAACCAATATTAAAGAAAAAATTTTCAAGTGTTTTTCAGGTGTTTCAGTAAGCATATACCCAAAGAATACTCTTATTGGACTAATATTTATTTACCAGGAAAGAAGAGAGAAATAAGGGAGAGTTTTTATGATTATCTAAGAAACAAATATCATAAGAGAAAACCTATAACCAAATATGAACCAATGATTTCCAGTCAGAATAGATTTAAATATCTAGAGGTGGTATGTGGTAGATGTCGATAGGTGGGTCACAAGGCTAAGGTATTCAAGACTACACTACAAGGAGATATTCCCTATAGCGTAAGAGGAAATAATTATTATAATACAAATAAAGTTAAAAAATCATGAAAAGTTGAATATTTCAAGAAGTGACAATGGGAAACCTAAGAAAACTATCAAGAAAGAGTACTTGATAATCAAGTTAGATCTATTGGAGATGGATAAGAAGGTGGATAATTCTAAGGATAAAGGAAGTCAAGTGGATCTAAAATATAATGTAAAATAGGATGAGAAGTCATCTACAAATCGAAACTTTGAGATTACAAAATTTTAATATGGAAAAGCCTATTCTACACAAATAATAATCTCAATGGAATAAAAAAGATAATAAAACAAATGAAACTCAAAATAGAAGGAAGAGTCTAAATAAATATTCCCCTGATTATATTGGAAGAAAATAATGTCCAAGGTTTAGAAGAAGCTCTCAACCTGAATGTTTCTTGAGAGGCACAAAAAGGTCCCTTGTTATTCCATATTCATGTTATTTAATTACATAAAATTTCCGTGATTTTAAGAATAAGGGTCGAGTGTTGTAAACACTGGGAAAAAATGATGATTTTTCTCAGCGATTTCTACTAAAGAAAATTATCCATGATGAAAAATAAATAAGTGCATCTCTTTAAGGGATTAAAACTAAGAAGGAAGATACCATTCTATTGTTTCTATTAAATATGTAATTTTTAGATAGCTTTAAAAACTAAAACATTAAAGTTTTTGAATCAATCTTAAAACCCTTGATTATAATTTTTGTAAATACATTTGTTCACATGGAGTGATAATTATTAGAAACAAGAGAAAATGGGGGAGTTAAATGAATTGTACATGTATTTTGGTTGTTGTTTTATTGATATGTGTTCAAGTTACATATTTTTTTTTAAAATAACCTATTTTAGACATCCTATATTTAAGAAATGATGATATTCAATGCATGATATTACATTCATGGTAGTGTATGGACATCATTGATAACTTGGATTGTATGTATCTTGTAATCTACACCATGATAGATCACATAGAATTGGACTATTATAATAAAATGACATTTTCTAAGATAATCATGTGGTATTATACTTTTCTTAAATAAATAGAGGAGAATAATATGAGTGGACTGAAAGGAAGAAGAAGATATGAGAAAAGACTTACATTGACCATTATATTTATTATCAATAGTGGGAAGAAAAAATAATTACCCCAAGAACACATATTGACATTGAGGAACTGTGGTATTTATAAAAAATTCAAAGTGGGGATTGTTATACCCAAGTGAGTATTGTATTTTTTTGTCAACAAGATAAATATATGATTAGTGTGGTGATGATGATGATGATTATAGGATTGGATTTATGTCAAGGTATTGTATTTTATGGTTGATATAGAATCTATGT
Source organism: Viscum album (assembly GCA_963277665.1). Lineage (NCBI taxonomy): Eukaryota > Viridiplantae > Streptophyta > Magnoliopsida > Santalales > Viscaceae > Viscum > Viscum album. Next base: position 2,025,281,043 of record OY728131.1, read on the forward strand.
AATTCTATAAGGTGATTCCAGAACTGACATGATCTATGGTAAGGGAATCCAGCATCTACAACTTGAATAACTCAAGTGGATAAGTTCAATACACAGTGGAAATAATTTATTATGAAAATTATTGTACTAATATTCAAAATAATCAAAGAAAAGTGTTGAATTATGAATAAGAACTTGTTTCTTGAGATGTGTTGAAGTGATTTAAAAGGACTAGAAGTCGGATGAAGAAGATATAAGACTATTTGAGTGAAGCCTGTAATTCTATAGATCCATGTAAGGGATTTCTATTTGGTATGAAAATACACATTGCCTAATTTCCATTGTAGTTGATTCTATGATGTAGTTTAATTTTTAGCATAATTAATCCAACTATGTAAGAAAATCCAAAGACGTATTTGAATTTTCATATCCAAATTCTTCCATGTATGCAGATTCAAAACTAATGTAGGTGAATGTATCAGTGTAGGAAAATACTACTATATATCCAAATTGAACCACATAAGTGAATGTAATTGAATATCTGAAGTGAACAACATATTGGAATATTGTTGTATAAGTTAATACTTCTTAATAACTAAAGTGAACCACATATGGGAATACTTCTGCGTAGCCAAAGTTAACCACATATATGAATTCAGGACACACTTATAATTCACAAAGGTGTTTGAAATTAATTTAAGAGATAATATACTTATGTAGAGTCCAAAATATTAGAAAATGAAAGGTCTACATGGTAGATATTCATGATTCCTTATGCATTGATATCTTGAATGATTTTTTAGAGGTGATATTGTAACACCCGAGACTTTTATGTTATATAAATCATCAAAGGAATCTTTTTCTACACAACACTTGCTTGGCTTGCTTTACACGCAATCGCGACCTTTCCCGATAGCTTGCGTCGTACGCAATACCGAGTTTCACTAAACAACAATATGCTATTAAAACTAGCCGTTATGAATAGTAATAACCACTTTTTGAAATTTTATAAATTTTATTTTTCAAAATGGACTTCATTTTTGGACTCAGAATATCGAAATTAGCCTAGGGTGAAATTTTGGTATTTTTCTGAAAACTTTCAATTTTTGATGAATAGTGAAACCACTAAGTGGTAGGTTAAAAACTGAATTTTGCATAAAACTTAATTTTACCGCTTCTGTGAATGGAATTTCAAAAATCCGAGAGACACGGTTAATATCAAGGACTAAAATGTGGTTCAATGAGATGAAAATAATTTTTTGGTGAATAGTAACTTTTTACTATTTTTACCACGGTTAATAGTAAATAGAGTAACTAAGGGTAAATATGATATCAATATTACCCTAACACATGTCCTAATTCTATTGGACAAGTTTAATTCGACCAAAAACAAACTTAGGAATAAAATATGACCATTTAGGCCCACTTGGATTAGATTAGGACATTTATTATTAATTTATTTAAAGAAGGGTTAAAATAGTTAAAATCAAAGTTTAAAAAGTAAATAATTTTTAATATGGGGTTATACATAAGATAAATTCGACTATAAATATTCATTAGAAAGATAAAAAGATTTCCTACATAAGGGTATTTTATTTGTAATTTTGAGACATTAAATAATTTAATTTATTTATGACACAATGATGATGCAGTAATTATCTTATTAATGAAATATTGACATAAATGATGTTATAAACACCAAAATAAATGTAATTTGAGACTTTTTATGAATTCCACTAATTTTCTAGGTTACTATAATATATTAATGTTGATTTAATCCACTTGGTTTTAACATATAATTCTGTTATGACTTTCACAAAAATCATATATCAAATAGTGTCAAAATTGACACAAAATAGTTTTTAAATCAAATATTATATTATTAATTGTTATTTTATTACTAAAGATCTAAGTTTCGGCCAAATGACTTAGATAAGGATATATATATTAATAATAAACAATTTGGGGTTCTTTTGGCATGTTATAGTAAGTGTATTAACCATATAGTGAAAGAAAACAAAAAGACACGGTAAAAGTTAAATTAATTAACTTAGAGTTAAATCTAATTGATAAGGTTAAAATAATACCCTAAACTTGTCTAAATCTTATTGGTTTATAGGATTTCGACCCATCCCCACTTTAGCTTCGAAATAAGACCCTTTGGAGCCATTATAAACCGATTTTGACTTTAATATAAAATAATATTTTGAGATATTCCTAAGGTGCCCCTCTCCTCCCTTATAAAAGGGCACCTTCTCCCCCTCCTCCTCACACCAATTTGAGCACTCAAGCTCGGACAAACCCTGCCATTTTTTCCTCTCCACTTCCCTAGAATAATCCTAGAGGTCCTGGTCTTCTCCAAAGACCAATCTTAGTTCCTTAAGTGGAGGATTCAAAGAGGCGTTCCAAAGAAGAGGTAATATCCATTACCGATCTTTTCAATTTCTTTCTTCTTCAACTTCTTCTTCTTTAGTTGTTTCATGATAAAGTAATAACATCAGTATTACTTACATACTGATATGTTATTATAAATATGAAACAACCCTAATTCACCTTCTATCCATCCTACGGAAAAATGAAATCACCGCGCGTGCGTACGTACGGAATACCGTCTCCACGCCGTGGTGTAATCTATTTTCCACCATCACCTTACAAGGATGGGTATAATGGTGTAATGAGTAACTATATATGATTATTATGAAGTAATATTGATACTGAAATAATATATATATACTCCAATACAATTCCACGATCATAGGAACGATATCATCACTCGTGCGTACGTACGGAATACCGTCTCCACGATGTGATGCGACTCGTTCTACATGATCTTCATTTCATAATGATTATATAAATGAATTGAATGAATGAATATGGTATATACTACACTAATACCATTCTGGAAATGAATTATCTATAACCTAAAGATAAGAATAAGAATTTATTCGACAAAACACGCATAAGAACAAAAAGTTATAAAGACCCGAGTAACAAGTAACAATGAAATATTACTAACAAGAAGCTAATAATATGACCATATATGATATCATATCAATATGTAGGATTCTGGAATAAGTCAATAACATTATTTAAACCATTATACAGGAGTTTCGGACACGAACAAAGCAAATCGGACCTAAGGTAAGGGAAATATCACAATCTCATTTTTATCCGAGATTGTTTATTCGTAAGTATTCACTGGGGTGTATTTTATCATCCGCATACATGTTTCATCAATATGTAATATTATTTCCATCCACCTACAATTGTTTAAATCCATTTTTACCCTTCGGTGAGTTTTTAGTAATATGTACGAAAGGAATCTTTTGTCGTTTTTCGTACGAGGTACTTTTTGACTTTTCCGACAAAAGTACGAAGAATGTTTTTTTTAACTTATAGGACATGAATGGATTTTTAAAACATTATTTCCAAGAAACTTCATTTACAAGTTTTCAAGTTTATTTTTAATCAACTTCTTTTATTTTAAAGTCGTATGACATGTTATGAAAGGAAAAATGTTTTTGAAGTAGAAAGGATATTTTCCTCAAGAATGGAGTTCAAGTATTTTATTAAAATTATTTTCCATCTAAGATAATAAAAGGGTTCTGTTTTTATCCCTATTATTACATGGATTTGATTATATTGTGATGGAAAATTTTTTATGAATTCCTTTATCTTATATGAATTGTTTTATGATGTCATGTTGTTTAAGAATCCCATTTTTATTACATGGGTTACGTTATGATGTATGGTTTATGATTATGTGGCACACATAAGAAAGGATTCATTATAAGATGGGTGGGACCTATATCTCCCTCCAATGCATTGGATAAAGATTTTATATCTCATGAGATAGACATGGATGGAACGGAAGGTTATTTCGGTTCAGTGATACAGGACTGAAACGAGGAGTGAACTCGGTTCAGAAATGGACTTTGTCCACTAAGATAGTCTTGGAAATGAGTCATGACTAACAAGAAATGATTTTCCATGATTATGCGTGCATGCCACAAAGTTTCAAGTTTTATGTTATGATTATGGGGATCTCATTTTCACTTCTATGATTTATTCCATGTTAAGATATTATGAGCTCTTTTGCAGGTTTTGATTTTTATAAAGATATGATATGATTTCTATTTCCTTTATTTTCCCTTGCTGAGCATTTGAGCTCACCCTTTTATGTTTTCTTTTCCCCAGGTCAGGAAGATGGATATTAAGTAGAATATGCTAAAAGGGACCCTAGATATGATGAAATAAATGGGAGACACTGTAGAAGATTTATGAACCAGTTGTTTATGTTTCCCAGTTTCTAAAGACACTATACCTATACGGTCCTTTGTGGTTTTGTCATATGTTGTAATATGTGTGCTTCAATTTCGAAGTATTAACAATGTATGTAAAGTATGGGTCGTTATAGTTGGTATCAGAGGAAAGGTATAGTCAACCTTTGGAAACTAGGATGTGAAAGCCTTAGTAAGAACCCTAAGGATACGTCTAAGCATAGAACACAATCTTAGGGTTTTAGAAATGGCCTTGAATAACCTAGGATAAGACCATAAGCATGAAAATTTTATTCTTGAATTATGTGGTTTCCTATTATAATTAGTGTTGCTCACACTATTCTTCTTGGTTTTAGTCAATGGCTGGAACCCGAAGGAACCGTGTTAATGCGAAATGCGATGGGCAATGCAATGATTGTCCCCCTGAGCAACCAAACGATATGGGAGCTGGAATGAAAAATCTTGTAGCCATGCTCACACAACTTTCTCAAGCTATGAATCATGCAGGATTTCCAAACGAGCAAAGGAGGGAGCAACATTCTGTTGAATCCTTCATGAGGCAGCGTCCACCTTCTTTCAGTGGGTCTACTGATCCATTAGTTGCTGAACAATGGATTAGTACTACTGAAAATATATTTTCAGTTCTTCAATGTTCTGAACATGATAAAGTCATCCTAGCAGTGTATCGTTTGGAGGGAGATGCTGATCAATGGTGGAATCTTGTTAAGAATACGAGGCAAAGGGATGAAATTGAGTCTATGGAATGGGACGAGTTCAAGAACTTATTTTTCAATAAGTACTTCCCTCGTATTCTCCGAACAAAGATGGAGAAAGAGTTTCTTGAACTGAAGCAAAGGGATGATGAATCTGTTGGTACCTATGAAGCAAATTTTACAAGACTTGCAAGGTACGCTTCTGGTACTATTATCCAACCTGAGAGTAAGATCGATCAATTCTTTAGTGGCTTAAAACCAAGTCTTCGAAGGGCGTTAGCCATAAGGGACTTCGATAGCTACGAGGAAATCGTTCGATGTGCTCTCAAAGTCGCGATGGAGATTGGAGTAACCCATCAGTCACATGGGTTTGATAAGAAGAGGAAGATGGAATTCAAAGAAAAATCTAAAGAGCACACGGAAAAGAAGATGAGCTTTTCCTTATGCTCAAAGTGTGGAAAGAAACATGGAGGGATTTGTCTTAAAGGGACAAGTAAATGTTTTAAATGTGGAAAGGAAGGTCATCGGGCATTTGAATGCCATGATAATGGGAAGAAGATGTCTAATGATGCAAACAAAGGAAGGGATACACAGAATGAACCTACTACACTTCAATGTTTCAAGTGCAAGGAGATGGGGCATTATGCCAATCAATGCCCAAATCCAAGGGTTGATGATGATGGTCGACATCAACAAACTCTTAAGGCTAATGACAAAGGAAAGTCACATGCAATTTCTATCAGCGATGTGGAGTACAATAACGATGTGGTGAAAGGTACACTTACCATCCACTCTAAAGTAGCAAATGTTTTATTTGATTCTGGATCCACCCACTCTTTTATTTCTGAAGAATTTTCTAAGGGTATCACCGTATTACCTCAACAATTAGATGTCGAGTTAGCTGTGACAACACCTAATGGCACATCAATCGCATCAAAAGTTTATAATTCTTCTCCGATCGAAGTTTGTGGGAAAGTGCTTCCTGCAAATCTTGTGATCCTTCCTATAGTGGAATTTGATGTGATTCTTGGCATGGATTGGCTTTCTCTACATGGAGCTCATATCAATTTCCAAAGAAGGGAAGTCACATTTCATATTCCAGATCAATCTACGATCATCTATCAATGCAAGGATGAACATAACCTTCCAGTGGAAATTTCTTCCATTTTATGGGTATTGATTCCACTAAATGAAGGTTATTTATCTCAAATGGTTGGTGAGAAACTCACGATTAAGAATATGCCCATTGTACGGGAGTTTGATGATGTCTTTCCAGATGAATTACCGGGTCTTCCACCAAATCGTGAAGTTGAGTTTTCAATAGAACTCGTACCGGGTGCTTTGCCTATTTCAAAGACACCTTATAGAATGGCCCCAATTGAGTTGCAGGAATTGAAGAAGCAACTCCAAGAGAATCTTGATAAGGGATTCATACGCCCTAGTGCGTCACCTTGGGGAGCACCTGTTCTATTTGTTAAGAAGAAAGATGGATCAATGAGACTCTGCATTGATTATCGAGAACTTAAAAAGATCACTATCAAGAACAAATATCCTCTCCCACGCATTGATGACTTATTTGACCAACTACGCGGAGCTCAATACTTTTCCAAGATTGATCTTCGTTCAGGGTATCATCAATTAAGGGTCAAAAGGGAGGATATACCAAAGACGGCTTTCCGTACAATGTATGGACACTATGAATTTATAGTGATGCCATTTGGTCTTACTAATGCCCCTGCTATCTTCATGGATCTAATGAATAGAGTCTTTAGAGACTATCTTGATCAATTTGTGGTAGTCTTTATAGACGACATTCTTGTCTATTCAAAGAGCAAGGAAGAGCATGAAGATCACTTGAGGATTATATTGAAGACCCTGAGAAAGGAGAAGCTTTATGCCAAATTTACCAAGTGTGAATTTTGGCTTCAAAAAGTTGCATTTTTGGGTCACATAATCTCAAAAGAGGGGATATCTGTGGATCCAGCAAAAACAGAGGTTATCGAAAGATGGTCGAGACCAACAACAGTAACTGAGATCCGAAGTTTTCTTGGTTTGGCTGGATATTATCGACGTTTTGTAAAAGATTTTTCACGATTATCCAATCCACTCACCAAGTTTACTCGGAAAGGAGTTAAGTTTGTCTGGACAGAGGAATGTGAAGAGAATTTCAAGGAGTTGAAAAGAAGGTTATCCAGTGCACCTGTGCTCACACTGCCTTGTAGTGGAGAAAGGTTTGTGATCTAAAGTGATGCATCCAAGAAGGGATTGGGGTGTGTTCTTATGCAAAATGATATGGTGATAGCTTATACCTCACGACAGTTGAAAATCCATGAGCAAAATTACCCAACACATGATTTGGAGTTGGCTGCGGTAATCTTTGCATTAAAGATTTGGAGGCATTACCTTTATGGTGAAAGGTGTGATATTTATACTGATCATAAAAGTTTAAAATATATTTTCACACAAAAGGAGCTGAATATGCGCCAAAGAAGATGGTTGGAGCTGATTAAGGATTATGACTGCTCAATCCATTACCACCCTGGGAAAGCAAACAAGGTGGCAGATGCATTAAGTCGACAAGACCATGGTAGTTTATCCATGATGAGGATCACAAAAGATCCAATATTTATGGATTTACAAAGGATGGATCTTGGAATTATAATGGAAGGGGAAAAATCTTATCTTTCTCAAATGAATGTTCAACCATCTATACATGTGAATATTAAAGAGGCACAGAAAGAAGATGTCGAGTTACAAAAGAAGGTGAGAAATGTTCCTGAATTCAACCTTGATTGTGATGGGATAGTAAAGTTCAGGAATCGGGTTTGTATTCCTCCCATCCCCGAATTAAAGAATGAGCTGCTGGATGAGGCTCATAGTTCATCATTCTCTATTCATCCTGGAAGCACGAAGATGTATAGGGACCTGAAAGAGTACTTCTGGTGGGATGGCATGAAAAGAGATGTTGCTGAATATGTCTCTCGATGCTTGGTTTGTCAACAAGTTAAAGCTGAGAGACAGAAGTCTAAGGGGATGTTACAACCATTACCCATACCCGAATGGAAATGGGAAAACATCACTATGGACTTTGTCACAGGACTTCCTAAAACATCCAAAGGCAATAATGCTATCTGGGTCATAGTTGATCGTCTTACAAAGTCCGCACACTTCATTGCTATTAGAGAGGATTTCTCTCTAGATCAGCTTGCCAGGATATATGTAAAGGAAGTGGTGAGATTGCATGGAGTACCACTTTCTATTATATCTGATCGGGATCCGAGATTTACCTCGAAGTTTTGGAGAAGTCTTCAGCATACTCTGGATACAGAGTTGAGTTTCAGCACTGCATATCATCCCCAGACAGACGGTCAGTCTGAGAGAACAATTCAAACCCTAGAAGATATGATGAGAGCTTGCTCTATGGATTTCAAAGGAGGTTGGGATCAACACCTACCTTTGGTGGAATTTTCATATAATAATAGCTTTCACTCCAGTATTCAGATGGCTCCTTATGAAGCTCTCTATGGAAAGAAATGTAGGACTCCAACTTGCTGGGATGAAGTTGGGGAAAGAAAGCTGTTAGGACCTGATCTCGTTGATGAAATGGCAGAAAAGGTCAGATCTATTCAACAACACATAAGAGCAGCTCAGAGTCGACAGAAAAGTTATGCCGACAATCGAAGAAAAGACCTAGAGTTTGAAGTGGGTGATAAAGTGTTCTTACGAATATCTCCCTGGAAGAGGGTTATGAGATTTGGAAAGAAGGGGAAGTTGAGCCCTAGATATATCGGTCCTTTCGAAATACTGGATCGTGTTGGGAAGGTAGCTTACCGATTGGCGCTTCCACCGAATCTCTCTCAAGTTCACGATGTGTTCCATGTATCTCTCCTGAGAAAGTACATACCAGATCCTTCACATGTACTCAGCTCAGAAGTTGTACCGCTAGAGCAAGATCTTTCTTATGAAGAACAGCCGATAGAGATTCTGGATCGTAGCGAAAAAGTCCTACGAAACAAGACCACTCGCTTGGTGAAGGTTTTATGGAGGAACCACCAACTTGAAGAAGCTACATGGGAGCTTGAGGATATGATGAGGGAGAAGTATCCTCATCTGTTTGTTACAAAGTGACGAATTTCGAGGGCGAAATTCTTTTTATGGGGGGTAGAATGTAACACCCGAGACTTTTATGTTATATAAATCATCAAAGGAATCTTTTTCTACACAACACTTGCTTGGCTTGCTTTACACGCAATCGCGACCTTTCTCGATAGCTTGCGTCGTACGCAATACCGAGTTTCACTAAACAACAATATGCTATTAAAACTAGCCGTTATGAATAGTAATAACCACTTTTTGAAATTTTATAAATTTTATTTTTCAAAATGGACTTCATTTTTGGACTCAGAATATCGAAATTAGCCTAGGGTGAAATTTTGGTATTTTTCTGAAAACTTTCAATTTTTGATGAATAGTGAAACCACTAAGTGGTAGGTTAAAAACTGAATTTTGCATAAAACGTAATTTTACCGCTTCTGTGAATGGAATTTCAAAAATCCGAGAGACACAGTTAATATCAAGGACTAAAATGTGGTTCAATGAGATGAAAATAATTTTTTGGTGAATAGTAACTTTTTACTATTTTTACCGCGGTTAATAGTAAAAAGAGTAACTAAGGGTAAATATGATATCAATATTACCCTAACACATGTCCTAATTCTATTGGACAAGTTTAATTCGACCAAAAACAAACTTAGGAATAAAATATGACCATTTAGGCCCACTTGGATTAGATTAGGACATTTATTATTAATTTATTTAAAGAAGGGTTAAAATAGTTAAAATCAAAGTTTAATAAGTAAATAATTTTTAATATGGGGTTATACATAAGATAAATTCGACTATAAATATTCCTTAGAAAGCTAAAAAGATTTCCTACATAAGGGTATTTTATTTGTAATTTTTAGACATTAAATAATTTAATTTATTTATGACACAATGATGATGCAGTAATTATCTTATTAATGAAATATTGACATAATTGATGTTATAAACACCAAAATAAATGTAATTTGAGACTTTTTATGAATTCCACTAATTTTCTAGGTTACTATAATATATTAATGTTGATTTAATCAACTTGGTTCGAACATATAATTCTGTTATGACTTTCACAAAAATCATATATCAAATAGTGTCAAAATTGACACAAAATAGTTTTTAAATCAAATATTATATTATTAATTGTTATTTTATTCCTAAAGATCTAAGGTTCGGCCAAATGACTTAGATAAGGATATATATATTAATAATAAACAATTTGGGGTTCGTTTGGCATGTTATAGTAAGTGTATTAACCATATAGTGAAAGAAAACAAAAAGACACGGTAAAAGTCAAATTAATTAACTTAGAGTTAAATCTAATTGATAAGGTTAAAATAATACCCTAAACTTGTCTAAATCTTATTGGTTTATAGGATTTCGACCCATCCCCACTTTAGCTTCGAAATAAGACCCTTTGGAGCCATTATAAACCGATTTTGACTTTAATATAAAATAATATTTTGAGATATTCCTAAGGTGCCCCTCTCCTCCCTTATAAAAGGGCACCTTCTCCCCCTCCTCCTCACACCAATTTGAGCACTCAAGCTCGGACAACCCCTGCCATTTTCTCCTCTCCACTTCCCTAGAATAATCCTAGAGGTCCTGGTATTCTCCAAAGACCAATCTTAGTTCCTTAAGTGGAGGATTCAAAGAGGCGTTCCAAAGAAGAGGTAATATCCATTACCGATCTTTTCAATTTCTTTCTTCTTCAACTTCTTCTTCTTTAGTTGTTTCATGATAAAGTAATAACATCAGTATTACTTACATACTGATATGTTATTATAAATATGAAACAACCCTAATTCACCTTCTATCCATCCTACGGAAAAATGAAATCACCGCGCGTGCGTACGTACGGAATACCGTCTCCACGCCGTGGTGTAATCTATTTTCCACCATCACCTTACAAGGATGGGTATAATGGTTTAATGAGTAACTATATATGATTATTATTAAGTAATATTGATACTGAAATAATATATATATACTCCAATACAATTCCACGATCATAGGAACGATATCATCACTCGTGCGTACGTACGAAATACCGTCTCCACGATGTGATGCGACTCGTTCTACATGATCTTCATTTCATAATGATTATATAAATGAATTGAATGAATGAATATGGTATATACTACACTAATACCATTCTGGAAATGAATTATCTATAACCTAAAGATAAGAATAAGAATTTATTCGACAAAACACGCATAAGAACAAAAAGTTATAGAGACCCGAGTAACAAGTAACAATGAAATATTACTAACAAGAAGCTAATAATATGACCATATATGATATCATATCAATATGTATGATTCTGGAATAATTAAATAACATTATTTAAACCATTATACAGGAGCTTCGAACACGAACAAAGAAAATCGGACCTAAGGTAAGGGAAATATCACAATCTCATTTTTATCCGAGATTGTTTATTCGTAAGTATTCACTGGGGTGTATTTTATCATACGCATCCATGTTTCATCAATATGTAATATTATTTCCATCCACCTACAATTGTTTAAATCCATTTTTACCCTTCGGTGAGTTTTTAGTAATATGTACGAAAGGAATCTTTTGTCGTTTTTCGTACGAGGTACTTTTTGACTTTTCCGACAAAAGTACGAAGAATGTTTTTTTTAACTTATACGACATGAATGGATTTTTAAAACATTATTTCCAAGAAACTTCATTTACAAGTTTTCAAGTTTATTTTTAATCAACTTCTTTTATTTTAAAGTCGTATGACATGTTATGAAAGGAAAAATGTTTTTGAAGTAGAAAGGATATTTTCCTCAAGAATGGAGTTCAAGTATTTTATCAAAATTATTTTCCATCTAAGATAATAAAAGGGTTCTGTTTTTATCCCTATTATTACATGGATTTGATTATATTGTGATGGAAACATTTTTATGAATTCCTTTATCTTATATGAATTGTTTTATGATGTCATGTTGTTTAAGAATCGCATTTTTATTACATGGGTTACATTATGATGTATGGTTTATGATTATATGGCACACATAAGAAAGGATTCATTATAAGATGGGTGGGACCTATATCTCCATCCAATGCATTGGGTAAAGATTTTATATCTCATGAGATAGACATGGCTGGAACGGAAGGTTATTTCGGTTCAGTGATACAAGACTGAAACGAGGAGTGAACTCGGTTCAGAAAGGGACTTTGTCCACTAAGATAGTCTTGGCAATGAGTCATGACTAACAAGAAATGATTTTCCATGATTATGTGTGCATGCCACAAAGTTTCAAGTTTTATGTTATGATTATGGGGATCTCATTTTCACTTCTATGATTTATTCCATGTTAAGATATTATGAGATCTTTTGCAGGTTTTGATTTTTATAAAGATATGATATGATTTCTATTTCCTTTATTTGCCCTTGCTGAGCATTTGAGCTCACCCTTTTATGTTTTCTTTTCCCCAGGCCAGGAAGATGGATATTAAGTAGAATATGCTAAAAGGGACCCTAGATATGATGAAATAAATGGGAGACACTGTAGAAGATTTATGAACCAGTTGTTTATGTTTCCCAGTTTCTAAAGACACTATACCTATACGGTCCTTTGTGGTTTTGTCATATGTTGTAATAAGTGTGCTTCAATTTCGAAGTATTAACAATGTATGTAAAGTATGGGTCGTTATAGAGATTTAAGGAGGAGAAGCTATGGTAAATCAAGTACCACATAAAGAACAATGTATGAGATCCTGATTCCTTTGGGTATTTAAAAAAAATGATATTTGAGGAGTTTTTGAACATGTGGATATTTAAATATCACATTAAAGAATGAAGTCTAGGTCCTTAAGAGGTTTAAAATAAAATTTTAAGAATAATTCAAATGAGGAATAAATTTGTAAACATGTTGGACAATTTAAATGGAATAAGATCACACTTTCTAAATATTAGAGAGTCTCTAAATATAAATGGAAATAAAATATTCAAATAATATATATTTTTTGAATATAAATATATATAGGTTGATAAATAATAAGGTATGTAAAGATAAAAAATAATTATTAACTTGCATATGTAGTGCGAAGAGATTTCTAAGAGCCTAATACATCTAGTATCAGGGAGAGAAGAAGGTGAAACAAAAACAATAATCCTTGAAGGATACAAACATGAGTATCAAATATAAGTTGAATTGATATTGAACTATATATGGATGGAGTTTTGAGACCAGAAGATCTTACACAAAGAATTTGTTGAAGATCTTGAAATTATACACAAGAAATCCAGATTCTACAGGCTAATAGAGGATGATCATCTAAAGAATAAGGATATATTTTTACTATTATACCAACAAAAATAATAAGAGTTTGTGATAGGTGTACCTAAATAGTTACTGAATAATCTCATGGTTGGGGTGTCTAAATAGTTGAGGAGGATAAGTATAGTTTGGTTATCTCACCAATTGTGGTAGCAGAGTTGGTTACTTGGGTGTCGAACCATGGATAACTAGAGGACTGATTACTGGGATGTCTAAATAGTTACTTCCTGAACTACTATAACTTAAAAATAATATTATAGTGCAAAATCCATGTTAGGGTGTCTATCCAACGTGGAAATAAGTAGATCTTTGTACCAAACCTTGTAAATATAATGTGTTTTGTTGATCTATTATTGTTACTGTATATGAGGTGAGGTTGATAATTTATATTGAGTGGATTTCGAACTTTAATAGGTTCAAGTTGTTGAATTTAAAAAGGAATAATGTATAAAAGAGAACCAATATTCACCCCTCTCTCCTCAGTGATCTACCCGGCTTGGGGAATTACGAAACCTTCCTAAATCCACTGAATTCCTATATTTAGATACAAACGTGACTTCCAAAATCTGTATCTAATACCAAATTATCACAAATAAAAAAGTTTCATTCAATAAAAAATATACCTAAAGATTCTTTGGGATTACTCACTTAGGTAAATTTCTTTTTCTAGTGTACCTTATTTCCATATACAAAACATACTAAATCCTAATACTTAGCCTACACCTTGATCCAACTTCTATGGGTTGGGTGCAGAGAATCATTAGACTTTGTGATGGTCTTAAGACTATTTCCCTTTATATTCCTCTTGTTAACGATAAGAACTAATTTTTTTTATTCCATATGTTCTTATATTCCTAGATAATCAGAGTAATGAGTCCTAATAATGACATCAAAATATCATTCATATTATAATTCATAGTGAAACTAGAAAATCTCTAAGGTAGTGTGGAAAGCATAAGATTAGTGTACAATCCATCAGGTAGTGTGGATCCAAAAATTTTAAAATTATAAATATATCCAACCATCTTGAATATTTGAGGTTTGACTGGAACACCTTGTGCAATATTTGATGTAAATGTGCCTTAGAGATCTCATACCTATCATTTCAAGTTTTCTCCTGATAAAAATCACAAAGACGAAAAAACATGGTATATGCATCTATATTCTAATGAAACTTATAAAGGTACATAAGGAATTGTACATCAAATACATTACCCACATGTTTTAAGAAGATCATATGATTCTACTCACAAGCCTCCTTATAGGACTCTGTCTTTAGAATAGGGGACTCTGACATGTAGAACTTCTGCACCAGGAAAAATATGATATGCAAGCTACTATACAAATCCTAGAAGTTTGTGTTGATAATGACATTTTCTTTATCCAATATTTTTCGTAGGAATAATGTTGAGGTCATATGAATTTCCATTTAAATAAAAAATAAATTCATATTTTTACTATATTATCTTGATTATAAAATGTGTGATGTAATAAATTTGATTTTTTAATGTCCCACTATTTTATCAAATCCTAATAGCCCTAACCATTGGATTTGAAATATCTTGTCATGTTGATACTCTAGTTCCAAGGATCAATATTTCCTTTTTATAACCCAGATATGGTCCTAACCAAATTACTCAAATGTATTTAGGTGACCAGTCTGTCCAACTATAAAACTATAAATTTCATGATCTGTTGAGTGGAATACCAAATATTGAAACCCTAATTGAGATTTCCTCAACATTTACCTTTTATTTTCTCCAAGTATTTCAAGGGAAACTACTATTAATTAAAACTTGGTTAATCCATCCCAAAACTTTCATTAGAACTCCCCAATAAATGAATGTGTCCTGATAAGGGATAGAAAAACTCTATGATATATGGTTTAATTATGAATCAAGTAATGTAAGGATTTTATGATTTAATATTTCATTAATTAATCTTATTTTATAGGTAAATATTATTTATTCAATCCTTTTTTCATGATTGTTAATATTATAATAATTTTTTATAATTAATTAACCATGTCTTGATAAAATAATTTATGCATAGTCCATTTAGTTTATTTTATCTTGGAATGATTATTATTTATTTATTTTATGTGATTATGTTCAATCCTAAAACAAAGTTTCATCACATAAATTAATAACTACGTACTTTATAAATAAAATAAATATATCTTATGATCATGATAATTTTTTTATCGGCTAGTTTATCAAGTGGATGATAAACTAACCCTTGACCCACGGAGAATAACTCCTTGAGTTAGTATGGGATTGAGTTGTAGTATTACACCATTAACCTATACATATCCTTGGTTAGTTTTACATTGTCTTAGTCTTGAATCATCTCCTCACACTTGGGAGCTCCTTAATTTACATATTATTACTCACTCATAGGCGAGGGAGACCAAGTCATGAGATTACATTAAATAAATCATGGACTTGTTGGCCCATACAGAATTAATAAGGGGATGATACACAGATCATAATTTTTAATTTAATAATAATTAACATAAAACCCATGAAATAATAATTAAATTAAAATAAACCCAACACATATATAGGTTGTCCAAGCTTGTGATCATATATGCCTGAAATGACTATGCATTTAAAATGTGGTGTCAAACATTTCAGTCCATTTATAAAGATAAAATTCTTGAGTTAACAATTAATATTCTTATTAATTTAATAATTCATTTATATCCATTTTTCGTCCAAGGAATCATTGATATTCCCATAAACTGTAGTTATATATAAATTAAATTAGTTAATTATAGTAAAACTTATTTAAGTACATTATTTGTACTAGAGGCGGCATGACATGTACCCTTATGCATTTGTATTAAACCCTTTTTGAAGTTTAACTATTACATGACATGTACGGTCTCATGATAGGACGTGTAATTAACACTCTTTATGATCCGTGTTATGTAAATTGTACTTACATAAAATGTATTCCCACCCAACATGTCATGATATACATAATGAGTAGTTTCGTGTGTTAATCCACATAGTTTATGCAGCTTTATGACTATATGTCACACCTTAAATATACATAGTGTATACCTCTAAAAATTGCTATAATGTACACGACATATAAAATGACCATACACATCATTTAACTATAGAATAACAAGGAAATTAATTAATTAATCATTTAATTCGAAAAAAATCCTATTGAAAATACTCAATGTGTAACCCAAACAGTGAAACCCTATCACATAATATGTACAACCATCCACACACTGTGTAGTTGTGTTTTTATTTTAATTAATTCCTCTACATGGTGACACAAAATACATGAATAGAGACATAATCTATTTTCTACGTGGGTAATTAAGTGTTACCTGATAAGTACAAACTAATACACACCATGTACTTTTAATATCTCCATGCCTCTCAGTTAAAATTCAAAACATGATGTGTATAAACTACATGCTATGTAATTTTTCTATAAGGATCACATGATTCCCACAAGGTCAATCTGTGTGGGGTTATATGATGTGTTCACCAACTACACTCTATATACATCCTTTCAAATTACATTCCAACTTGTTGTCAATACATGGTGTGTAATGATTCTATCTGTCAAACCCCCACATGGTCTATTGTGTTTTTCAAGACTCATACTTTTGTATTTGATCTTGGGTACATGTTGTATAAATTTATGTTATATGCTGTGTACCCTTGTCATCTAGATAGAATATTCAGTAGTTTTAGATGATAAATTCAAATGTTATTCATTTTTTGTTGACTTGTTCTTGGTCATATGAAATCAAACAATACTGATATATTGATTTTGGGATTAAAGAATGAAATAATATAAATGAAATTATATATAAAGAAATATATAATTTATAAATGGATAATAAAAAATTATAAATTAATATATGACCACTTTGATACCACTTGAAGGTTCTAGGGCATAGTAGAAGCAGATGGCCCCATTCCCAACAACGGGTTTTTATCGATTTTATAGAATTAAATCCTCAGAATTGGATGAACACAACCCTAGAATATTCATAGTGAGGATTATTTCACATATAATTTATAGTTACTTTATTTATATAATAATTAAATTACTTGGAATTATTTCTTCATTTTTTATTAGGTCGACCTTCTTGTAATTCCTTATTTTTGATGAAGGGTCTGAGGGTAGAGACCCTCTAGTAGTATCCATAGGTACTTTACAAACCTTGGAACACCACCAATGGAACTCTAGGTGTTAGCGTAGATGATTTGATCATCATGAACCATTATTCTTCAATTTAAAAAAGAATTCCTTATGTATTAAACAATCATTTCTATTTCTCTTAGACTAGAGTAAGATGAGAAATATTATTATACTTATTTCTTAAGAACATTCTTAAATGAATTCTCTTTATTCTCAAGAGAATTTTTTTGGGAGATAATTTTATGCACAATAAAATTCGTTTTTAGTTATGGAATAAATCATGTAATATAATTAGGTCCTAGAATTAGTTATTTAACATTGGCC
The DNA here is from genome assembly GCA_963277665.1 of Viscum album. Lineage (NCBI taxonomy): Eukaryota > Viridiplantae > Streptophyta > Magnoliopsida > Santalales > Viscaceae > Viscum > Viscum album. Next base: position 2,025,298,911 of record OY728131.1, read on the forward strand.
CTTAACCAGTCTGTTAAATCTAATTAAACCTCACATAAAATATTATTGTTGTTGTTGTTTTGTTGTCATTTTCTAAACTCAAAAATAGATAAATATTATTTATTAAATAAATAGATAAACATTTATTTAAATGATATTAAATATAATATATCATTTATCACAGACCCTAAATTCAACATTCCAATCCTCCTCATCATTTAAGAAACCTTGAATAATAACTATTTATTTAAGCAAATGTATTATTAATTTGATAAATATTTATATAATCAATATTTACTTAATAATTATTACTCCTTAGACTTGAGAATAATATTTATTCTAATATTAAAATCAAATATAATTTAACTAAGATTTTTTATAAAATTAATGTGTGACCCTCTAAGAATTTTTCTCAGTGGCATTGGGTGAGTTTTCCTGAATTCTAAAATAACCATCTAGAAACAAGTCAAGGCACTAGGTTTTTCCCTACATTAAGCCAAATTCAAACTCCAATAATTATGGTATGTGAGAAATTGTATATGATAGAAGTTTAAGCTTGTGTAAATTTCCATGGGGAAAATGCTAGAGTAATCACCACCCATGACTACCACCAGAACTTATCTTATGATTAGGTCTTGTGTGAATTCCATGATCCAAGAGATCATGGAAACTTACAGTTAGATGGATGGAATGTCTTTTATTCATTTATCGCTTAAATTACATCATCACCCATGATTACAAATAAGATAACACAGTGGAAAATGGTTTTTTCAATAAATGAAATAATAGTTATCTTATATGTTTAGTTGAATTACCATATGATCTGCTTTTCATTTTTGATAAATATTGCAATAAAATCCCATTTTTTAGACTTTTGTAATCTATTTATTTTTCAATAAATTTGTCTTGGCCTCTTTGGCCAAGACATCACCAACTAAAAATCATTTACAATTTATATTTAGTTTATACATTTCAAATTTTGAATTCTAAAGAAAAATTATTTTCATTTTTTAATACTAATGTACTGATAAAATTCAATCAATATAGATAATTAACTAATATGATCATCTTATAATAAAAATGTATTATTTATAAAATTGGATTTTATTTGATTTTTTAGGAAACTAAATATATTATCAACAAAATATATTATTGTTATGAATAATATATTTTCATAAATTTAATTATTAATTCATATGAAATAATAGTAAGAAGAGTAAATATTTTAAAAAATATTTTCCTATGGAAACAATTTTTATTATAATTTTTATATTTATATTCAAAAGTTAAATTTTAAAATTTTAATTTGATTAAATTAACTTTATTTTTGAATTTATAATAACAATATTTTATTAGGATTTATATTTTGGGATTTTTTTGATTTAGTTATTTTTATGTCAATAGTGAAAAAATATAGTTTATACCTATACCATAGCTTTTATGACATTATCTTAAACTAACTATGACTTTAAAAATTATAAAACATTTTTCATGGAAAAAATGCATTTAAGGGGTAAATTTATTTATTTAATAATACTATTTTGAATTTATAAAACCCATGTTTAATATTTTGAAACTTAAGTAATATTTTATTCCAATAAAAACCATATTTTAGGTTTGTTCTTTAAATTAATTATCCACAAGGTGGAATTGGGTTTTTGATTTCATTAAAATCCACGTAACACTTAATTTTATAATAATAACCCAATTAATTTCATATAAATCAACAAATTTTATGGTTTTATGCCACACATTATTTTTATGAAAAAAATACACTTTTTTAAAAATGGTTTTTACATAAAATACATGCTAATATTAAAATTAATTCTTGTCACCCTTATAAAATTTATTTGATGAAATTTATTTATATATTTTAAATTAAAATATAAAAATCACATAATTATATTATTTTATTTTTTATTCAAAATAATTTCTTATCGAAGTTAAAAATAGAGTTACTGAAATAATGGTAAATTATGGAAAAAGGGTTTAAATAATGGTAAGATACCAAAAAACACATCACAAATATGTATCCAAATGAGTTTTTATGAATTTACTGAATGAATATTATCTCCTATACATTATTTTCCACTTTGTAATCCACTTTCCATGTAAAACACATGCTCCTTTTATATTAAGAAGCTATATTTAAAAAAATGTCATTCCCTTTACTTATAAAAGGTGACTTCCACCACCCATACAAACACACTCTAAAAATAAAATTCATATTTAATTATTAACTTTTTAATTATTCTATATCCCTATCCCACTTTTTAAATCCATTTTATCCAATAAATCCCTAACTCCTCAATTTCTAAGAATTCATCCAAAGGAAAGCTCAAGTTCTCGATGTGAGTACTAATAATTCCAAAACCTATTTTGTTATCTATATTTCATTTTTATATTTAATTTTCACATTATTATATTATTAAATAATAATTTTTTATAATAATAATAATTATTTTTGGGTAATAATCATTATTTATTTGACCTTTTTCCAATAGAAAAATGAAATAATTGTTCATCGGTATGTACAGACTACGTTCTCCACAAAGCAACGTATTTATTTTACTTAATCACATCAAAAAGATGGTTGAAAAGGGAAATTTAATTAATAAATATTACATTAATAATATTATTATGATTCTTAAAATTTAAACCTACTTCTGACTTCTTTATGTTTTATGGAAAATGGAAATGTTGTTCCTATATGGACGACCACCGTTATGGAGTGAGATGTTACTTTATTAATCACTGACCTATAAGAATGGTTATAAAATATATTTGAATAATATTTATAATATTAAATGGTAATATATATCATGAATATATCTATAATTTATAACACCAAAATTAATGATAATTTTAAAGTGATTCGTTGATATCAGGAAATTACACGAAAATAAGATCGTTGTGGATTCCATTCTCACAAACCATTCCCACAACTTCCATAAAATGAATATAAGGACTCATAAATAATTTAAACACAATTATTTAAATATATTTTATAATTTATTAATGAAGAACTTGTTATTAAGGAATAGGGTTTGACATCCCCATTATAAAACATATGCAAAAGAATCAAAATTACTAACCACTGATAATGAAAATAAAGATTAAAAAGATAAGGAATGATTATAATTAAATGTAGAAATGTAATTATAAGATAATAAGGTTTCGAAATAGTTTATTAAAGTGTTTATGTTTATAATAAAATAGTTTAATTAAATTTCACATAAGATGAGGGTAAAGGTAAGATTTTTTTTAAATCAATTTCCCTTTATTAAGTTTTGATTGTTCTTCTAGAACTTTTTTATTATATATTGGGTATGTTCTACCATATAATTTTTTATATTAAATTTACAATTTATTTTATAATTAATTACTTTTATATTGCATAAAATATATTTTAAACATTACCAACTACATAAATTATGATGTTTCTAAGGGGTCCCATTTCAATTTTCGTTCATCAAGACATGTTTTCATATTATGAATCTATTATTATTTTATATGGTGTAATAAATTCCCCTATGAATTCTATTCTTAGTACTAATATTTCTTTAATTTTATTTATAAGTAATTTTCATTAATCCCTCCTTACAATTCTCTTTATTCAATTCTTAACAAATTTTTAATGGATTTTCTTGGCTCAACTTCTTTTCTTGAGTCAAAATTATTCCTCTTTGAATATGGTCTTAAAATATTTATTTCTTATATCATGTGATGTTATTATATATCATTTCCTAATTATTTCTTGGGGAATTACATTTTCACAAAAAATACATCATCTTTGACAAATTTCTTTCTTTTTAAAATTTAATAATGTTATAAATAATTCTCATTCACTCCAAATAATATATTTTTTTATTACATATCCATATTTTCAATTCTCATAAATGTTATAATCTATATTTGGAAATATAATTATTTTCTATCTCATATAACCTTGACATTTCCCTTTCCCTCTTTTCAAAAGGAATTTTTATTGTCCCATTTTATGATATGGGTTTTAACATTGTTATTTTAGAATATAAAAATTGTTTTCTTTCCATAATCATTGGTTTTATCTTCCACTCCACATTTCCTATAGAAATAATTTATATATTCTATTGGTATCTATTATTGGAGAATATTTTCAATGTAAATTCTTTCATTTTTTTACTTTTCCTTTTTTAAAAGGTTTTTTTGTAAGTGACTTTTAACTTCTTCTTTGATGAAATTATTTAAAATGTTTTATAAAAACACTATTCTTCTATGTTTATATTCTCTATTTTGTTTTATGTATTTAATTATCTATAATTATATGATTTATTATGTTATTTTCAAACTATTTGAATTTTTTTTAATTGTAATCTTATTTTAATGCTTTCAGTATGGTTATTTTCACCAATTTTGACCTTCTTTACAGTAAGTGAATGGAATATTCTTTTAAACGTTTTTTCATACTAAATAATTTACCACCACCTTTGTTGATTTTATTTTATAATATTTATTTAAAGTTTTCATGTTTTTTTTCAAAGTGTATTGTATATATTTTTTTCAAAAATAACTTCTTAAAAATGTATCAAAATAAGAAGGTTATTTTTTCCATTTTCTCTAAGAAAATTCCTATGTTATTATGAAAGTTTTCTTCATATATATGAGTACCCTTGAATATTTTGTTATATATTATTGGGTATATATATTTATGTGACTACACACATTTTTTCATTGGATGAATTATGAAATTTTCTATGGAAGTTTTCTTGAAACCCATCTCTTTTTTGTAAGTTAATTACATGATAGATGAATTATAAATATTTTCATGTTTTGTAGATAGTTATAATTATGAGAAGGGTTGAATGGAAATTATATATACCTATAATTCATTATTTAAATTATGATATCTCCATAAATAAATAAGGAAGGAAATAACATGATTAATGATACATTATGTTATAAAAAGCAATGACGTGATTCCTGAAGCATAAGGTTTTGGAAAGCATGAACGCGATTACTAACACACACAGTTTTATATAGATGGAAATGATTCCGAAAGTATAGATATCTTGAAAATAGTAACATGATTCCTATTATATTAAATTTTAGAAATCAAAAACAATATTATTGATGCATAATGTTTTGTTAGGAAAGAACATGATTCCCGATGCACCGGGTTTTGGTAGACAGGAGTGTAATTCCTAATGTAAAATGTTTTAAAAGGTAAGATCATGATTTCCAATGCAATACGTTTTAGAATATTGGAATGTGATTCCTAATTCTCTATTGTATGGAAGGTAGGAATGTGTTTTTTGATGCATTGTGTTTTGATATATATTTTTATGGTTTTGCCACAATCCAATATTTTTAAATGTTTTCATGTTCTTATAGTTCATATATTATGTTATGATCATATATATATACCTTGATTTGTAGTTTATGATCCATATTTATTTAGGTATAGTTTCTTGATTTTATTTTCATAAAATTTATTATGTTCTTATACCCACATGCTTATTTTATGCTTACATACGATCACTAAATGTTATCTCTTATGTTCACCCTTACTAAGAATTAAATCTCACCCTTACTTATGTTTTCATTCCATATACTATAAAGATAAGTATAATATATGATACATTTAGATGGTTTTTTAGTATAGTGAAATTATATATAAATGTTCTTAAGTATTTTCAAATAAGTTTCGTATATAGATAATCTTCAAAGACACCACACCTTATATTCTTTGGATTGCATGAATATTTTTGAGATGTAATGTATAACTTACAGAATTGATGTAAAATAAAGATATTTTTATGTTGGTTTGTCTTAATTTAGATCAAATATGGTGTTTAAATAACTTTTTTAGCACAAGATCTCAGAGTTCGGGTCTGGGGTGCCTCATCGATAAACTGCCATGGCCATGGACATAATGTGATTATTCTATTTCAAAAAAAGTCACTAGTACGAAGAGTATATTTTGCATTGGGTATTTAAAATTGGCTATTAGTAACTAATGCGAAAATCCCTAAAATTGTGGTTTTAATATCAGTTATTGTTATAACTGATGTTAAAACCCCATTAGTGGGTCTTTCACATCAGTTATTAGACTAACCAATGTGAAAAATTTGGCAATGTGAGTTTTAATTTAAATTATATAGTAAGCTAGGTAAAACCATAAAGTTCAACATCAGTTATATGATAAACATAGTTAAATGTTTATTTTAACATCAGTTATGTTATAACATACATTAAAACCTTTTAAAAAGTTTAAACTTATGAGGTATTTTTGTTCTCCTCATTAATTCTACACCTGATTTTCTGAAACCCTTATCTCTACAACTGATAACCACACTCTATATTCTTCATTCAATCGTATTTCTTCTCCTTTTTGCATCGTTTCTCCATTATCTTACCTCATCCATACTACTTCATGGTTTTTCTATTGTCGATGGCTGCATTCCATCCATCAGTGCTTTAATCCACTTATATCATTTGAGTTCCACCACCACCGATCTTTGATATCTGTTTTTAATTACACTACACTTTTATTTATTGAAATATGATGTCTATGGATCACTATTTTTTCTCTCTTTGTCACATAACTTCTACATGAATATCCATCCTTGTTATGTTAAATTATATTTTTTATGTTTATAATATTTATTAATTCTTTGTTAGTTATAAATTTTATTTAGCCATTTGTTTGTTTTTATATACTTCTTAGTCAATTATAAATTTTTGTGGTTATAATTAGTTTTTTGTTATAATTTATTTGTGATATAATTTTTTTATAAATAGTGGTTATTATTAGTTTGTTGATCTTATTTCTTGTATTTTGTTTATTTTTTTTATAAGCTACATCTGGTAAAAAAAATTAGTTATAATTTTTTTGTCCATTATAATTGGTTTATTTTTTAATTTTTTATGGTCATAAATAATTGTTATTTTTTATGGTTATAATTTTTTTAAATTATATATTTGTTAGTTATAAATTTTATCACAAATAATTTTATAATTTTATTTATTTATTTGGAATATTAATATTAATATCTTTATATATTTATGTATTTTATTTTTAAATGTGTATATATAATTTTAATATATATGTTTTAAATTAATATATGTTAATAAATTATTATGTTTATATATTTTTATATTTTAAATTTATTTGTTTATCTATATGTTTAAATATTTAAATGTTTTTATATTCTTATAATTTGTATTGTTACTTTTGGTAATTGATGGATCCTAATTGAACATATTCAATAAGAACCAATAATGAACATGAGAAAGGGGTTGATGATTTCTAGTAAATTTTTAAATAGAATCTTGAAAACACAAACATATTTTTTAACCATAGATAAAATGTTTGAATATGATAAATTTATGGTCTAGATAAATTAAAGACTATTTGATAGGATATGGTTTTAATTATAATTATAAATTCTGGTTCAGGCATAGTGAAATAACATAAAATAAAAGATCTAAAATTGATGAATATATTGAATATGAAATGAGGGATTTTTTTGAATAATTAATTCATGATAAAAGCATTGAAAACATTGAAAAAAAATTGTTGAATGATTATATAGAGATGTTAAAAAACCACTGATTCTAGGTTGTGAAAAAATTTATAGTTTTATCAATAGAATAGATATTGGTTAACATAAAATAAATTTATGATTGCAGCATATTTTTTATGAGTTTCTTAAACATTTGAAAGAATTACTTTCAGAAGAAAATGGTATTCAAGATTACAATTATGATTCTAAGAAAATATTATTTCCAATTTGACTGATATATAATAAAATACATGCTTTTACCAATTATTGTGTACTCTATAGGAAGACAAATGAGGGTTTGTCAAAATGTTTTGAATGTGGGACATCATGATATAAAATGGATGGGATATATAAATATGATTCATTTCCAAGGAGAGACACCAAAATTCCTTCCAAATCAGTCTTGTATCTTCCAAAAATTCCTTATTTGAAGTGTTTATTTTCAAATTCGAATGATTCAAAGAGATTGATATGGCACATAGATGAATTAATCTGTGCTAGAAACCCACATCACCTTGATAATTCACCATAATAAAATAATTTTTTTTAATTTTTTTTTCTAATTTTAGAAATGTAGTTAAAAATCTCAGAACGGGATTGTGGATAGATGGATAAATAAATATCAAATAATTAGTATCCATCACAGTTCATAGACTATTATATTGACATTTTAAAAAATTTCCTCATAGATATATATAAATAAAAAAATTTGATGAGCATGATTATTCTTGGACAAATATATCATGGAAATGATATTGATGTATTTATGCCACCATTGATCGATGATTTGAAATTTTTATGAGAGTCAGGTGTTAAAGTGTTTGATGCATACAAGAAATAGTATTTTATTTTTTATTATATAGTATTATTCACTATAAATTACTTTGTTTCATATATAAACTTATTTAGATATAGTTTTAAATTACATAAAGCTTGTCTAGTTTGTGAAGAAGGGATTTCTTATAACTAATTATAGAATGGGAGAAAGATAGTGAACATGGATCATTGAATATTTTTTATAATGGGTAAACTTTATTTAATATTAAAATATGAATTTAATGGTTTATAAGATCTGATTTTGAACCAAAACCTGTGTCCATGAAAGAATATTACAATAATGTTGAAGAAATCAATGTCATATTTTGGAAAATAGAAAGTTCGGGTCATCAAAAAAAAACCTGGAATAAAAAATACATCTTATTTGATCTAACTTATTGAATAGGTAAAACATAACATTGATGTTATTGATGTTTAATAATACAAAAATGGCAGTTTTATCAGAATTTTTTTTGACATAAAAGAAAATATAATAGAGAGAATGTGTGTAATATTGGACTTAATATCCATGGGAATATGTTTCGAATTAGTTCTCACAGTTAAAGGAAAAAAGAACATATTTACCTCAATATTTTCACATGTCAATCGTGAGTAAAAAGATGAATTTTTTTTCAATGTTTGTACGGTAATAAAGTACATAGTGGGTATTCTTTAAATATGTAAATTTTAGTTTTATTAAAGGATTTGAGGTTAGTAGGAATGAAATATAATGACTGCCATGTATTAATTAAACAACAACTGCTAGTTTCACTATGTGAAATTTTACCAATTATATTCACAAATTATATCATCAATTTATGATTTTTTTTCCAATTCTATTTACAACAAAATCATGGATCCAAATTTTTCAAATACATCGGAGAATAAAATTTTCATCGTAATTTTAAAAATGAGAATGTATTTTCTAACATTTTTTTAATATAATGGTTTATCTGATGACTCATTTGGTGTGATAGATAAGGATATACAAGGACATATATTTATATTTGATGTATCCTTTTGAAAAATATATTAAAATTTTGAAAGGATATGTTAAAAGTCTACATCAACCAGATGCCTAATTTGTTTTCAAAAAACTATATCGAAGGTGGTGATTGAGATTTTTGATATATGATTGTATTAAGTGAAGCATTTTAGTCTTTAAATATCTTAGTATTTGGTAGTATAGTGAAAGTAAGGGGTACTTTATCTTAAAAGAAAAGTTAATTGAATGTGATATAGTGATGTAGACACATCTGAACATTTTGAACAACACATGTGAGGTTTTACCATATATATAATCATATATTGTTGAATTAAAGGTACAATATCAAAAAAATAAATGAAATATGGGTGACGAATGAGTAGAAAAATAAATTTGTTTCATGGTTTATGGATAAAATCAATAGTGATTTGTCTGTATTTGAAACATTGAAATTGTTACTCGCAGGACCATGTATTAATGTAATCACATAGATTGGTTTGGAAATTAATGGTTACACATTTAAAAATATATATAGGTAATAAGGGTACCACTAAAAAATAGTGGAGTAATGGTTGTCACTAAAGTAATTTATTTTTCTAGGTAAAAAGATAAAAACTCTATTTCTGTATCAATAACATATTTTAGAATTATTAAGGATATTTGAGAAAATGATTATACTAACTTTTGAGTACAATTTTTTTAGTGTAACTAGGTTGATAGTAATAGTGTTGTGAAACAAAGTGGTTTACACTTGTTTATTTGAAAATAATTAGTTACAAAGAAGAACTATTTATCAATGAAATACATGTGAAATAAGTGTTTTATGTTATTGAACCATCAAATGATCAATTGTCCATTATTTTTCGAGGGAAAATTTTCATTTGGGTGATGTGGAGGTTGATGATTTTGTGGACTTATGTATGATTTTCATATATTTCACTATTATCCAAGCATAAAAATGACTATGATGTAGACATAGTCTATGCTATACAAAATGATCACATAAAAGGGATATGAGAAAACACTCAGTTAGTCTCCTAATTATTCAGGTAAATGTATATATATATATATATATATTAAAACTCACACATGTAAAGAATATATTTTTAACTTTGATATATAAATATATAAAAAATGTCCATTTATGTCTTTTTTTTATTAATTGTTATAATATTCAATTTTAGTTAAGCATTTTTTGGATAAAGAAGTCAGATTTCATTATTTTTTATGAATCGTACACATGTAAAAATAGTATTTTTTCAACTTATATATTTAAATATATATATTCTAATCTCTTATAACATTTTGTGTTATTTTTTATATTTATAATTATTAATTAAAAAAAAATTGGTTGAAGAAATTTGAAATCATTATATTCTTGTGAAACTTACACATGTTAAAATACAATTTTTAAATTGGATATTTAAATATATATGTGTGTGGGTGTGTTCATCATTTCACCTTTCTTTTAAATAATGTTTATATTTATTAGTTTTAGTTAAAAAAATTGTGGTGGACAAAGCATGACATCATTATTTTTTGGGGAAACTTTTATATGTAATTACACTATTTTTCTAACTTGGATATTAAATTTATAAATGCTATGGTTTTTATATCATTTTTCAGATTCATTAGTTTTAGTTAATCCTTTATGATGGAATAAGATTGATATCATTATTTTTCTATAATAATTTCTTTTAAAAAATTTAGCTAAAGCCTTTGTTATTATAAGGAGGGGGAAACAAAGAGCCTATAACCCATCTTGGACATGAATTAATGAATCACAAGGGAGGACAACTACTAGGATCGTGATCAGTGCTTTCTTTAATTTTTTCCATTGAATTAATCTGTGAACCACGACCTCACATCCTACATTGCTCACTATAACTTGGGTGAATGTACATATCTACCTTCTTTGAACATCCTTTGAAAATCCATCATTATGAATACCCACTTCACTACACTCTCCACATGACACCAACCTCGTGTCCTCTAAGATGTGAACCCCCTTTGGGAATATTCCTTTGTATTTATCACTTTCAAATAGATATAATTTTTATTCTATAATTATAATTAATTTTTTTACATCTAAGAATCCTTTAATTCAAATAAAATATAGATATTTAGAATTTCATTACCTTCATTTATATAAATTATTAACACATAGTTTCAGTAAAATTTATAGAGTAATGTGTATATTTTTTCACATTAATATATCTACAATGGTGAAATTATTTAATAATATTATACATTTTTTTATCAAAAATATTTTCAATGTTATTGGTTAGCGTCCTATAGTAGATCCTTCTTCTTTATAAGTAATATTATACCAATATTTAGTATATGTGAGATTATATGTTTACTAAAACTTTCAATTTCTCATAGGGAGAAAATAATTTAATTAAACTTAGTGGTAATAATAACCCAATTAGCCCAAATACAAAGCTGTTTAGGAGTTGTATGATCATGCAATGTTATTTTAGGATTATAATTTTATATCCTAATTAGAGGAGTGTTAAAAAAATGTTGAAAGATCAGTTATGAGAGAATGTAATTGTAAAGTATCTCAAATGATTGTTTTTCAAATTACTAAAATATTTTATATTTCATATGACTAAAATTTAATCTATTTGATTATAGATGACATTTGAATTTCAAGAAATAAAATTAATTAAGAAGTGATAGTTATATTTTATGGCAACTGGATGGATGGATTTTAAAACAAAATTGACTTTAATTTATATTTTTGAACAGAATGAAAACTCATGCCTCAAATAAGGGTTTATAAAGGAAGAGACAAGGGAGAAGTTTGTCTCTATCCAGTGGGATGAATATTTTTTGATGTGATAATTATTGTATATAAAATCAATTTGTAACATTATTTTTTAACTAAATGATGACTTATTCATTTATTCTTATATAAAATTCCTTTAGGGAATCTCACCAAGAGATCTAATTATAGAATCTATACCCTAATACTTTGTCACATGAAGGGTATCCATTACTATGGGAGAACATTATTATATAAAAAAAATTAAGAATTAAGAGTAAAATCAAGTAGTGGCTCTGAAGAGGTTTAGTTTGGACCTCTATATCCTCCAACACACTATGAAAATGGAAAATATAGGGATGACAGAAAGAGAAAGTTTATTATGGATCCATTAAAAGAATTATCTGATAAGATTTTAAGAAATTAATAATTTTTTTCTTCAATATTATTATTCATAAATTCAATATAATAAGATCACTTTTAAATATATCATTTTTGGACACCTTTTAGAAGAAAGATACATAAGGTACCATCATCCCTGATGAAATGATGTATATTCTGATGACTGATACTCAAGTTTGAAGTAGATTTCATAAATAAAGATTGGTGAGAGGTGATTTATTCAATAGATATTCAAATTAATTTATTTTTATAGGTTATTTTTTAGAAATTGTGAGAAACTCATAGCCTGTGCAGCCTGCCTACCTAGAACCTCCACCTCCTCATTCAGACATGACTGTGAACTATGAGTTTCATGTTGGTAATACACAGTTAAATATTATAAAATATGGAATCATAAATAATACAGAGTATTATGTATATCATTAGCTTATGCAGATATGGAAGGTAATATTAACAGTGTGGAATATTATTAATCCAACTAATCCTATGTCAATGAATTCTTAGTATATGAATATATTTGGAGATAGTATGGGTCATTTTTTGATTTGGACAACTGTTACTCCTTAATAGTTAATGTATAAGGTATGAATTTTTTAAATTCTTTATTTAATTTTGATTTAAAATGTTGGGAAAATTCCTCAAGGCATCCTCATGGTGTTTTTGGGTGATTTTGTTTGTTAACAAATTCAGATGACTATGAATGAGTATGGTCGATGTTGTCGAATCAAGTTTTAAGGTGGTGTAGTTTCCAAGTGTTTGATAAATTTTTTGGCCTCAAAATCAATAGTTTTCTTTCGAAAAAGGATGTTTTTCCAAAATGTAGTTCACGATATGCAGACTTCAAATTACAGTTCACATATTGAAAAGGATGAATGCACAACGATGAAGAAAATCCCCAAAGTAAGGATTTCTTCATAATAGTTCTATTAGGACCAAAAAGTGCGGTACACAGAACATGTAGGAAAATTTGTTTATGGAAAGCTTGTGGTTCACAAGATGATCACCATATGATAATGGTTTGCAGTTCGTGGGATGTTTTATTTTTTTAGAAAGGAGGTGGGAATTTGAGGAGCCTCAAAGGGTTTTGTTCATAGAAAACATCGCCCACCGTGAAGGAACAAAGACGCTATGTGGACTATGAATGGAAAAAACGGTTCATGGGGGGAGATCAGTATGCGGTGAAGGCTGTACCACATCAAATATTTGATTAAAATAGATTATCAAGACTTTTGAATCTATTTTCCAATATAATGGATACTAATCCCACCATTACTTAGAGAAAATTTCATAATAGAAAATCATTACTCTGATAAGAAATTTAGAAAAGTCTGAAGTGGTTCACGAGGGTGGATTCTATGAAATGAACAGTTTGTGAGGGAGAATTCTGCAAAGGGTTTTATAGGAACAATCCAAAAAGGGGGTTTTAGGGCTCTATAGCTTGCAAAGTAAAAAATCTATGTAAAGGGATATTTGATTCATCGAAGAATAGTTGGTCTATAGAAGAAGAAGTGGTCCATGGAAGGAGGACAGTTCACAGAAGCGGCGAAAGTCTATATAGCAGAGGTGGTCTATAAAGAACTCATGACACATAGTGCAATGAAGTTCATGGAGGATGTAGTGTAGTCCACGGAGGGATTAAGAAAGGTCAAGAAGAGACTAAAATAGTTTTAAAAATAAATTTCCAAAAACTAATAGTATTTTGAAAAGGGGATTTCATATATGGGTGAAAATGATACTTTAACAGAGCATCTATCTACAGTTGAGGATGCATGATTTCATGAAAATGAAGGGACCTACAAGTCCATAAATTGTGAGTGGATCCCTTACAAGAGTAGTGAGCAAAAAAAGAGGAAGACGATGATCCTTTCCACCAATAGTGTGACAGAGAAAGAGACATAGGGAGTGAACCTTGGGAATGCAGTGAGTAGACCCTAAATATTTTAAAAGATGTGAGGTTGGGCATAGAAGTGATCTATCCCAAACCTTGTAATTTGAAAGTTAGATTTAGTAGATTTGGTACATTAGTACATTACCATTGTATGCACCTTGGATGTAGCTCAGTGAGGGTGAACCAATTAAAAATCATTGTTCCTCATGCATGATTTCATTTTTGTTCATATATTTCTATGGGAAAAAGTGAAAAAAATGTTTTGTTTAATGAAAAAACAAGATCCAAAGGGGTTGTTGTTTTAATCTTTCATATCCTGATTCAGTCCCCTCTCAGGGTATTTATGCTAATTAGGAAAAGATAAAATTATATAAAATGTTTTCTAACATTTACCTCATATTGTAGTATCATAAATTAAAGGAATCACTATAAAAGAAACAAAATTTTCTGAAACTAGAACCTTCATATTTTTTTAGATTTCGACTACATTAATAAAACTATCCCAATATTATTTTATATTGGTTCCATTTTTTTATTTTCTGAGTACTTCCATCATATGTTGAGAGACTATGTGTCAAGAATATTTAAAAAGGATATCACGGATCATGTTACATGTGATGATCTCTCTGTACCAATGTTTTATTTGTTTTCCATGTAAGTAAATTTCATGTTTAATTTATTTTATGGATCCAAGATACATTTAAACTTTAATGCCCCTTATCAAAATGCTAGGTGCATACTAGAGAGTCACATGATCTCATGTGTGCATCACTATATATAAGAGGGAATTGACTAACAAAAAGGGTCCAAAGTCTATTAGTGGGAAGATATATAACCTACGTATCATATCCAAGCACCAAAAATATAAATAAATATAGAAAATATGAGTAAAAAATGAAGAAGAAAAATAATATCAAGTGAAAAACATGTCAAGCAATAAAATAAATGGCTTCCAAAGTACAAATACAAACCATAGTAATATGTGTAGATAGATAAGTAAATAAATAAACCCTATGATAGTCTTATAGAGTTCATCTCGATACTTCTAAAACTCCATAATCCTCAAATCAATTGTCTAAAATGGTCCCCTTAACCTTTACTGAATCCCTATATATGAAACTTATACATACACTGAGATTCTTGTATATGGTGCAAGTAATAATCCTAGTAGGATACCACCAATGAATCTTTAAAATAGGTTGACATAATATATAACATTATATGACATTCCAAAAAGTAAATTCTCAAATAAACATACCACCACTCAAATGTCAAGTTATCAGGAACTAACCAAGAAACTATGAACTATAGCCTCACTTTCCTTAGTATGATGCCATTTAGGATGTCAAGGTCCATCTGCCCAAGATCTGTATTTAAGGAAACATCGCATTCCCTACACTAACAGTTGTTAGTATCATTATACGATGGTAAGTACCACATGATATGTATGGAATAAATGGATAACCCATCATCCTTGCATGTAATTCTCCCTCTTTATCATGAATATGATAGATTCTTAATTCTCAAGCACAATATACTCCCATTTCATCAGCATTTTGTTGATCTGACCCATACCAACAAATGAGGCATAGTCCATATCTATCGTGATGTCTTCACGCTCCCCCTCCAAGGGGTTTTCTAGACACAAATGTATAACCTAATCACCCTAATACCTAGAGAAAGGATCCACTAGCTATAGAATATAGTAATAAGGATGTATTATAGTAAGTATTGACAAGGAACATCAAGATAATTTCTCAAGAGTCTATGAACAATCATATGATCAGAAATGAGAAAGGTATCAAGGTTTCTTACACACCCACATTAAAAAAATAATAATAATGGGTTATCAAACATAAACAAACATGTCATGGAAGTATCACATGCAATTCTTTTTATAGTAAGTAAATTCTTAAATCAAGGTGGTTGATGAACTACTCTAAGGTTTGTCAGGGATAAGACCGAGCACATCTCACACACATGAAGAAAGATTTCATATGTCAAGGATAACTAAATCAGGTGTCAGTTTATCAGTATATAAATTTAGAATGGATATTCAAGAGGATTTAAATTCACAAAATTTAGTTCTAGAATCAAAAACTTTAATGAGTTAATCAACAGAACCAATTTTGAGTTATATCGAAGGAGGTGTCGTCAACTCATCAGATCTGTTGTTGGTTCAAGAACAGATCATGAATTACTCAACAATTCTAGAAGATAACCTTGGGTTTAGACAAAGATCATTTATCCTATATTAAATCATCATCATAAAATATATATAAAACAATATTTAAGAAAAATAGGACCTTAAGATAATCTTTCTAAATAAACATTTGCAGAAACTTCCACCATTATTGATAATTTTATCTCTGATCAAGGGGGTTATTGTTGAAATTTCTATACCTCTAAAAATATACCAAATAATAATCAATAGATTATGGATCTGTCATTTTTCTACCATAAATAATAGGTATAAGAAGATGATCCTTAAACACTTAGCCATATAATGTTTTTCATTAATGTTAGATCTCTATTTGACTAAGAAACAATGTCAAATCATTAGATCTACCACTGATTTAAGAATAAAATGAGAAATCATCATTTTATCATGATAGAAAACATAGATACATTGTATATTTATGTTTATCTCTCAATAAGGATGAATATTTTGTCATAGATCAAAGAAAAACACATTTTTTAGCCATCATTGGGTCAACCAAAGCTTGAAGAGATAGGGGAAAATAATGGGAGAATCTTAATACAAGGGAAGAGCTATAAAATTTAGATTATTGAAATTGGGGTCTGAATTGGCTAACAAAGAGAGGTAAAATGTGTGTGGAATCAAAAATCATGGGGTGAATTAATTTTTCCTTTGAAATGGGTACACCAGCTACCTGGTGGGCCTAACCAGCAAGCTGGTAGAACCATCAGTAGACAAGTGTGTTGGTCCCTTTGTGAAATAGTGGTTTTCATAATCACAAATCATGCTAATTTATAAAATCTATTAATTTAAATAGTAAGTTATAACTCTATTTAATCTTGTCAATGATTATTGATAAGTTAATCAATTAAGACACATTGTATAATACATTTCAATAAGTAAATAAATTGTGGATATTTATGTTTCAATGTGTTTATAAGTTCATGTTTACATGTATTTGTTATTTTCACTTAATCTGGTAGTATTCTGTGTAAGACCAACACTTTATAAGTTTTTCAGAGTCCCTGGTACCGATAGTTCAAAAGGAGTCACCGTTGGTCGACTCACCGATGTAGACTATGCGATAGAAGAAGAAAATGATGAGGACCCACCGATCGAAGAAGACACCAATTCTAGACTCACCGATAGATCAAACGAGTTACCGATGAATGACTCACTAATGGACAACACACTGATGAATCAATCATTGATGGAAGACACGCCGATAAATGATTCACCGATGGGAGACACACCGATATTTCTAAATGTGTCACCAATGATGACTCACCAATTCTTGGATAGACCGAGAGCACAAAGGACTTATTGATATGTCGAGTCATAGATACCGATGCAAAGGACTCACTAACACATGGAGTCACCATTGCTGATAGACAGAAGATAACAAAATGATTCCAATGAGTCACCAATACTTATGAATCATCGATAGTCATTAAAACTATCTTTATTTTATTAATTCAAATTTATATATAATGGTTATATTTAGACAAATTAATGCTTCTAACATTATTTAATGTTGTATATAGGACTATCCATAGATAGTTTGTGGTACATGCATGTGGGGAGATCTTCATGCCTGATGGACCTTGAAGTATAAAAGAATTAAAAATTGAATTGTTATAGACATGAGGAATGTGCTAAAAATAAAAATAATAGAAGAAACTCAAGCTCATAAAACTCTTGATGTTTTTTAAAAATCCCAAGAACTCAAATAAAGAACACATGGGGACATCAAAAAGATGAGCATAACCAGCTGTGCTGACCTGAACATCTTCGGAACAAATAAGCTGAACTTTTCTCACATATGGAAGCTAGAGTACAGAGGATATGGTACTTTGTTTTGAATCCAAATTCTAAAAGAGGAATCAAACATCATTTCCACTATATTAAAAGAGTCCAGAGCTTCACTTCATAACACACAAATATTTCTAAACCTCTCTCTACATCTTAGCTCTATTGTGTTTATTTTCCTACAATTTTGAGTAGTGTGTGTATCTGTCTCTAACATCCACACTGTCTCTTGTGATTAACTAAAAGATACTTGATATCCTCAAAATCGCCATCTTTTTACTATTTGCATCCTACGTATAAGAGTGGAAGAGGTCAAGTGTTACTGGTTAGCTGTTTTCCCAAAAATAATTATGGTAGAGGTCAGGTGTGACCTGGATAGCCTTGTGTGCTATTGTGAACCCTGATCTAGGGTGTGGATCAAATTTTTTATTAAATTAAACTGCTTTGTGTTAGGTGATCACCAAGTGAATAGGACTAAGTCTCATCTTGAGACTAGACCTCTAGTTTTTATATGGTGTGCCTTTTACCTTTTAGTTTTAAGTTGTCTTTATTACATTTTACATAAAACTAAATTAGACTTTGATAGTTAGTTTAGAAACTGTTTAAATCTATGTTGAACTAGTATTTTACTTTCAAAAGTTATATTAATCTTTATATTAGTATAGCTGAGAACTAATCAATGTTATGATAAATTAATTGAACATTCAGTTCTTTTATTATTTTAGTACAAACTGACTTTGATTATCTTTTTAATTGGGGAAAATTTTCAAAGAACCAAATTTTAACAGAAATGTTTCTAGATACTCAATTCAACCCCCACTTGAGTGATCTACTCTAACCAACACAGTGATAGAACATTGTCTGGTCAGTGTGCCTGGAAGATCCACCTAGGGGTTTCTAGTTTCACCAAAGAGATGGTGGGGTCTTCATGTCCCTGTAGACTTATAGCAGCCTTACTGGCTAGCCAGTGGTAGTTTTTAGATACCAACTAAATTTTCTCTCAATACTCCAACCCCCAATTCTAAGAACGTAGGTCACTTAAAATCGACCTATAAAAAATCCATAAAAGAGATGAAAGAAAATATAAAGTATAATTTATAAATTTGAAATATATGATAAATTTAAATAAATGTAAGATGTTATAATTATCCCCGTATAATGACTAATCATCCCTAATAAGTACCATCAAATGTTTTTCTCAAACAACTCTTGCCATTGTGCCCAAAAATAAGCCTCCCAAACCTAAGACTCCTGTTAAATCCATACATGATTCTATAGAACATAGAAAATTGGTAATTTCTTCCCTCAAAATAATTTATCACTATGGTTTACATTCTACATCAGGCACTCAATGTATGATGCGTTCGGCTCCCACTCAACATCCTCATAGTCGATGACATGTATAGGATAGGGAATTTAAATCCAAATGTGAGACACATGAAACAAATTGTAAATAGATCAGTAGTTAGAAGGGAGATTCATATAGTATTCCATCATCCCGATACACTAGATTATCTCAATGTGTCCAACATATCACAGTGCTAACTTCCCATATTTCCTTAAATATCAATGGCCAAACTGAGGAGTCTCTCTTTCAAAAACCCAATTTCCAATAGTGAAATCAAAAGGTCTCCTCCCATTTTAGGTGTAAAACTTATATTTAATCTGGGATATGATCAATACATTATTAATCATTTACACTATCTTATAGGTCCCCTATATCAAACCATCTCCCATAATTATTTCTTTACTAGCCTCATTCCAATAAAGTGGTGAATAATATACCCTACCATAAAGAGCATCATAAGGTTCCATCTACATAAAATCCCAATAAATATTTTTTTATAAAAAATAAACCAAATATAGGTGATCATACCAATATCCATTTAAGTCTAGAATACAAACTCAGAGCATATCTCCCAATATGTGAATCTCCCACTCTGGTTGTCAAACTATCTGAGGATGGTATATTATACTCAACCTCAGCTGAGCTGCTAGGGAATTATATAATTCCTCCCAATATCATGATGTAAAACATGTGTCTCTATTATATACAATTCTCAATAGAACTCCATCTAAGTGTACTATCTCATTGACATACAATTTTCCCAGCTCATCCACTGAGTGAGTCTCACAAATTGGTAAGAAGTGAGAAACTTTTGTCAGTCAATCAAAAATCACCTAGAAATCACAATGGATCCTCAAGGTAATGGGTAACCCCATAAAAAATTCCATCATTAAATCCTACCACTTCCACATGGGCATTGGAAGTGGCTATATCAAACCACTAATATTTCGGTGCTCATGTTTTATCCTCTAGTAGGTACAACATTAGGAAACAGATCTATCAATGTCCATCTTCTTACCTAGCCACCAAAACTACCACCTAAAGTCACGGTACATATTTTTTCCTTATAATTTACATCCCACTTAGAGGTATGAAAGTCACTCATAAAATATTCCCTAATGGAATTAGGGACTAAAACCATCCCATGCATAAGGATCATATAGTAATTTTCCAATGACTACCCGGGTAACAGGTCACTACCAGCATATTGTTCCTACATCACAAAACACTCTAGGTTTGTCTCATGTCTATATTTTACCTGGTTTACTAAATAAGATATGACCACCAAAGGAGAACACATAATCAATCCCTGGTCCTCTGAATAATTCATCATCTAGTCATCCAATAATCTCATAATGCACCATTATTCCTTAGAACTCCATTCACCAATATTATGAGATAACTATAACTTATGGATAAAATAATTTTCAATGATGTTAAAATCACATGTTGTGAAGAATACCTCAAAGATAATATTCTATAGATACTCTAATTATTGACTCCATAAAAAATTGAGATCCTAATGTGTGAATATATAGTGTAGGCTCTTATATTCAGTGTAGACTACAAACCTCTCACCAAATAGAAAGTGTCGAAAACACTTCAATGTTTCAACCATGGATACTAGCTCCAAGTCATGGTTTGGGTAGTTCTACACATGGGGTCATAGATGACATGACCTATAAGATATTACCCACTCTCTCTAAATCATTAAGACTCCCAAACCAACACTTGGAACATAGTATTAAACAACACAACCAATCTCTAGATTAGGAAACATCAACACTGGAGCTGTATTAATTTCCATTTTCATCTCAAGAAACACCTATTCACCCTAGATATCCACTCCCCTATTCATGAAAAGAATCATGGGTTATGATAAAATAGATAATTCCGAGATAAAACATCAGTAATATCTGACTAAACCCAAAAATATTCTGATCTCAAACACATTTTAGCGATGTGTCTAGGACCTCACTTCCTCATCCTTCCCTTTGTCTACGGATATACCTATCTCAGACAACACGTCCCCTATGAATTTCATCTCCCAAATATAAAATTTACACTTTGGAAACTTGGAATAAATCCAATGTACTCAAAGAATACTTAGAACTATCATAAGATGTATGACATGCTGATTTGGGGTCAATTAAGAGATGAGGATGTCGTCAATGGACACCATGGGAGAGAGATTCATGATATTATTGGAAGATATTATTCGTGAATCCATGAACACTACTGACACTTTTCTAAATCCAAAAAACATCACCAAGTAATTGTTTAGAACATACCTTCTATGAAACACTATCTTTGAGATTTCCATCTCTCTAAACTACAACTGATGATAGCCTGATCATAGATGAATCTTGGAGAACCATCAGTCTCCCTATAACTGATTAAAGAGATTGTAGATCTCAGGAAGAGAATATCTTTTCTTTATTATCATCTATTTTATCTTCTGATAATTTATTTAGATTAAAATACTATTGTCTTCCCTATTAGTGAAGAAGATAGGTACACCCCATAATAAAGTACTCATCCTGATAAAGACCTTATACTCTAATTACTTAAGTTGTACTTTAATCTCCTTCAACTTAGCTGGATATATATGATAAGGGGGTATCAAATATGGTTATCCAACTAGCAAGAGTTTTATCTCAAACTTAATACCTCTATCAAGAGGAATCCCTATGAATTTATTTAGAAATATGTCATAATAGAGATCCACAATTATAGGAAAATGCGGGGGAACTACCACTAATCCTAATGATAGAGCCAAGCCTGTAACAAGAACCATGATCATGTCGATATTACATAAGTCTGGAAACAATCTACCTTCTCCCAGTTCCCACTCTCTAGTCATAATGTACTTATCTCCTTTGGGTGAATTAAATGATACCCAGTTCTGATAGAAATTAATGTGATCTTGTAATCTATCCAACCATTCCATGATAATAATCACATTGAAGATCAACATCTATAGAATCACAAAGTCCCATAGATGTCCATAACCAGAAATAACTATAGTACACTCTTTGAATCACTTAAGATGGTCCAGGTTCATTCCCAATGGTGTATCGATATAAAGTAGATCTGAAGAAAATGTGAATGGAAATTAAATTATAGAAATAACTTGTGTAGATATAAATAAATGGGAAGCACTAATATCAAAAAAGTGGTACACGATGTAGATGTGATAAAGACCATATATCATTCAGTATAAAGGACATCACCACCATCATTCAGAGTCTAATCCACTGCATAAACTCTTCCTATCTCAGATCCTGACCCTACCCCTAAATAACCATAGTTTGGGAAGTCTTCATCCTCTATTGAGGCTCTCCACTCCCAGCATTCCCTGATCTCCTAGTACTAGTCTAAGAATCCCTCAAGATTTGTTTTTGAAAATGACCATCCCTTCCACAATAGTGACACTCTATATTACATCTTTTCTTTTAATTAAATCATTTTTTAGAATCATATACCATAGATGATACAATAAAATTCATGATCTGACCTAACTACCTACTAGCCTATTACTCTATGTATACCTTCCTCTTCATACTACTAGAAGAAGCCCCTATAGTGCTGAGAGGAAGTTCAGTCACTGGTTCACTATGGATTAGAAGTAGTCCTACCTCACTATCCACAAATATCCCCTTATTAATGGATAGGGCCTTGAGAAGAACCTACGTATAAATCACCTAGTCAAATATCTTAACCCAAAATCTGGTCCCCAATCTAAGGCATATCTCAAACATTAAAACCTTCAATGCCTTGTTCCCAACCAACATAGAAGAAAAATGAAGCAACTCCTTGAATCAATAAGAATATGAAAAGGCAGTCATAGACCCCTAATTCAATCCTATAAATTCTTGTCCTGGTCCAACTTCATCATGTCTAGAAAATATTACTCAAGAAAAAACTCCTTGAAGGTCTCCCAAGTAATACCCTCTCATTCTACATCTTGATTCATTATATTCTACCATCTCCTAGAAAGTCCTCAGAACATGAAGGTTGATAAAATCAATCACCCATCCTCAAGATTCTAGACTAGCTCAAAAATCTCTCAATAATATTCATCCAGTCTTATGCATCCTATGAACCACAAATGCCATTAAAATATGAAGGATGATGGAGATGGAAGTCATAAAAATGGTCAATCGTGGTCTTATAGATGTTTCCAAATTGAATGGGAAGAATCGAAAAGAATCCAAGATGAATTGGCTCTACATCCGGAATCCTTGGTTCCAGTAAATGAGCATGCTAGGGTAAATACATTACACCACTAGTGGGGGCATGCGAGCATCAGGGGTTTCCATAGCTGGTGGCCCCATCAAACATCTTCGCGGAGGCATTTTTAAAATTCCAAAATAAAATTTGCAACATCTTCATCCAATAGATCAAGATAGATATTAAACAATCCATAGTATCACACAATAGTTATTCTAGGAGGCTACCCATATCCCATATTATATCCCTCTTAACACTAACTAAGGTTCTTCATCCCCACACATTAGTCACAGTCACATATAAATATATAAACATAATAACATTCCTAGGTTCAACTATTTAATTCCTATATAGATATATCACGACAACATGAAAAATAGATATATCACTCAATAGATAATACAAGGATATCCCAAACAGATAGCATAATCAAAGCATTAAATTAAATAACTACTATATAGCACAAAATGGGTATATATATATATATATTATGTGATCCTGTGTTCGTAGTCATGATGCATGAATGCACCTGAAAACTTATAAAATTGTAACTAAAATCCCATCAACAAAAATTCATAGGTACATTACACATGATTTGTCCAGATACATAGCAACTCTCCTACAAAAGTCCCACATATCCTATCTCCTTTCTAATAAATCCCTATTTTGCTAAAAAGAAAATAAAACTAATTTGAAACCATTTTGTAACACCCTAACCCAAACCATCGGGTCTAATCCAGAGAGTTGTGAGACCACATGCGTGCCTCCTCATATATAAGTGATTTATGACTAGATGTGAGTGTCCAAAGTCTGTTAGTCATGAGACTATACCCTTAGTATCATATCCTTACAAAAAAATATAAATAAAATATAAAAAATATGAGTACAAAATAAAAAAGAAATTTTTTGTAAAGGCATGCACATGTCATACAGTAAAATAAATGGATTCCAAAGTGGAAAACCAAACCAGAGTAATAAGTGAAGGTGGATAAGTAAATAAAAAACTTTTTAGTATCCCTCTAAATTCTATCCTGGTGCCACTACAACTATATACTCCTTAGCTCAACCATACACCATGATCCCCTTTCACTTTCTTGAATCCCTATACACGAAATCTACATTTACATTGAGATAACCATACCTGGTGTGAGTAATAAACCCAGTTGGAATCCACCAATTAATCCTTAATATAAGTGTAAATAATACACAATAGTGTATGAAATACCATAAAGTAAATTATCAAATAAATAAAGAACCACACAAGTGTTGAATTATCATGCTCTAACCAAGCCACCTTGAACCCCTAACACACCTAATTTAGCACGATGTATGTAATGATGTCAAATTATATCCACCCGAGATCCACATTTAATAAAACTAAACATGGCCCAACCTGATACTGTTCATTATTAGGAAGACCATACACCCCAACCTGATGGTAGTCATTATCCTAATATAATGGTAAGTCTCACCTAGCTTGTATGATGTAAATGAATAACACATCACCCCTACATGGAATTATCCCACTTCGTCTTAAATCCAATGAATTATAAATTTCTATACACGGTATAATAATTCATCATTAACATGCATGTGATCCAACCCATACAAAAAAAATGATTGATAGTAAATATCTATTTTTATATCATCATGCTCCCCCTCCAAGGGGGTGTCTTTCCAAAATCGTGAAACTTAATCATCTTGATACCTAGAGAAAGGTTTCACAAGATATAAAACACTACAATAAATATATATATATTACATGAAGGATAAACAAGGCACATAAATATAAATTCTCAAGAGCCTATACAAAATCATATGATCACCAAAAAGAAAGGTATCAAGGTCGATCACACACCCACTTGAAAACACATAACAAGCATGGGTTATCAATCATAAAAAAATGTAATAAAAATATCACATAAAATTACCATTATGGTAAGGAACTTCCTACCTAAATATTATTAATGAAGTACTCCAAGGTTCATCAAGGATTGAAGATAGATCACATCTGACACCCATGAATAAGTAGCTCACACATTAAGGATGCCTAACTCAAGTTTCAGTTTATCAAGAGAGAGGTTTAGAATGGAGACTCAAGAAGATTTATTGTCAATAAGGGTGGTTCAAAAATCACATAAATTAAGGATTCTATCAACATAAGCAATTATAAGGTATGTTTAAGGAGGAGTCATTAATTAATCATATCCATTGTCAATTCAAGAACTAATCATGAATTCCTCTCCAATTCTTTATGAAAACCACAAGTCTATCAAAAACTCATCAATACAACATCAAATCATCATTGAAAAAGATATTTAAGCTGAGATTCACAAAGAAGTGGATCTCAAGATGATTATTTTACAGAAACTTACCTGAAAACATCCACAGTTTATGATAATTCTATCTTTAGTCAAGGGGGTTTTCATTAAAATATCGATACCTCCACCAATCTACCAAATAATTGTTAAAGGATTAAGGTTCTATCATTGATTTTCCTTATAAAAGAGGTCTAAAAAGATTATCCTTAAACACTTACCCATAGAATGTTTGTTGTTGGTGGTAGATCTTGATTTGATTAAGAAATGACATCAACCCACTAATCTAAGAAAAAAGGGAGAAATCGCCATTGAATCATTATAAAAAACAAAAATACATTATATTTCCATGTTCATATCTCAAGAAGGATGAATAATTTTTTATAGATCTAATAAAAAATTACAATTTAGGCATCACTATATCAATAAAATATTGAGGAGGAAAGGGAAGAATAACGGTAGAGTCTTGATGCGAGGGAAGATATCTAAAATATGGATTAGTGTCATTGGGGTATAATTGGATAATATAGAGGGTTCAAAGGAGTGTATAGTTAAAAAACATATGGAATATTAATTTACCCTTGAACTGGGTGCACTAGTTACCCAGTGGGCCTCACTGGAGGCCTAGTGATAGGTCATTAGTGGGATAGTGTGCCTAGAAGAACAAAATGTGTTCTTTCGGTGCCATTGGATGGCTGGTAGAACCCCCCCCAGCTAATCAGTGGGGGCTTTCATGTCCCTAATGACTTATATAAACTCTATTAGTTAGTTGGTGGAAGTTTTCAGCACCAATAACCATGTTTACTCTTAACAGTCCATCCCCTGATTCCTAGACCCTTAATCACCTAAAAACAACCTATAAATAGCTCATACTAGAGATGAAACAAATGAGAAATGAGAATTTATAAACTTGAAATATATCCTTCATTGAAAAAAATAGAGGATATTACATCATTGGTGTAATGGCCCATACCTCTCCCGTCCATTCCTTTGTGGAAATTTGGTGTTTAATGTGTTCTCTGAGGTCAAGGTGACTTATCCCCAACACTTATCCAAATTAATATTTCTATGAATAATGTTTCTAGTTTTGTGAATAGATAAATGTGAACAGTGTCATCAGTGAGACAGATGTGAACATTCTCATCAGTAAGACAGATGTGAATAGTGTCATCAGTGAGACATATGTGAATAGTGTATCAGTAATACAGATGTGAATAGTGTTATCAGTGAGATAGATGTGAAGAGTTTCATTGGTGAGACAGATGTGAATAGTGTCATTAGTGAGACAGATGTGAACAGTTTCATCAGTGAGATAGATGTGAGCAGTGTTGGTGTCAGTGAGTCATTTGTACTATCGGCATCGGTAAGTCATTTTTACTGTCGGTGTCGGTGATTCATTTGTACTATCTTTATTGGTGAGTCATTTGTACTATCAATGTTAGTGATTCATTTCTACTCTTAGCATTGGTAGGTGTAAAGTGTTTCCAGCCATCAGTATGGGTACAGTGCTTCCAGCCATCGATATGTGTAAAGTGTTTCAAGCTTCCTACAGTTCACCCATTTATTGTTTTTTTATTAAAAACGCATTCAAGCCCTTGTTATAAGGTATTTAAGGCGGATTGAAATCCCATAACTTCTATCTTAATTTTCCTACAGCTTGGGATGTCGTTACTTTGTCAAACCGTGTGGTTTAATGTGATTCTAATTTAATGGAAAATCCAGTGTATATTAAACTGATGCTCTGTTAAATATTCTAAAGGGACAAGATATCTTCTTACCTTTTTCTATATTCTTATTCCATAGTGTGAGATGCTAAAAACTTTCCTTATTCCCATAGGATTGGTTTTATAGAACCTTCATCCTTGGATCTTTTCTCCTTGAAGTTTCTTCCTACTACATACACACCCCGTATTTTTGTGCAAGTAACAAGTATCGATCCGTCATCAATAGAAGGTATGATATACCTATGTTCTTATGTTTTATTCGATCCATCTTCTACCATTTATCCTTTCCATGTTATGACATGTGATCTCCATGTTTTTAATGGAGTTTTCTAGGGTGTCGGTAGGTGCGGTCATGCTACAACGTCCTCAGGTGGATGTTGTTGTCGTGGGGGAGGGCATCGTGATCTTTTGCATGGATCTTTCTCATGTAAAGAACATCAAGAACCTTTTGAGGTAAGGGATTTGTTTCTTCTCTATTCTTTTACATGCAACTGTAGAGTTATCATGTTTTATCCCACTGGACCACAATGGAATTTACATAATAAATATTTTAACCAGAAAAATAATTAGTATTGATTATATACTATTTCCTCTTGTTTTGCTAGATAGTGTGATATCTATGCTTTCCTTGATTTACATGTCATTCTTGATAGAAATTGGTAAAGAATATAAAATGGTATTAATTGTAATTATTTGTAAAAGATAAAGAGGCATATAAATGAATCTAGTTATTGATGTAGTAGGCATGTTTAATTAATTTGTGATAGATATAATATCCTTCTATTTAGGTTGTCCATATTTGGAACCTACTAATAATTAATTAGTTAATTCGGGATGGATTAAAGATACAATTGATCAATAAAAGTTAATTCCTTGTAGGGTTATGAGTTACCCTCTTACTTATTTAGGTCCAAGAGCCCAATTACTTTGTTATTTTTCTACTACTTATGATGTGTTATGATCCTGGATGGATGTTGTGATATGTGGGTGCAGGGAGGCCCATTGATTGTGGTAGAAGTTGACACCAAAAGTGGAGAGATACATCGGTTTATGCATGTGGGTGTTAGGAAGGACACCAAATATGATGAAACGGGTTGGATATGAATGATTGGATGATTACTAAATCTTTTTGGTTGTTTATCTACTTTATTTTCCTCACTGCTCAAGGAAAATGGTCTTGTTTACCCTCCTTCCAAAAGGGGTGAAGATTTATGGGGTATGACACATGCTTTTGTGGTTATATTCTTGAGGGAGGATGGGTCTACGCTCCGGATATAGGTGGAAAATACTTGAATGGTATTCCATCTACACATCATGTTGATCCTCCTATGTTTGGTAACTTATAATGTTTTTCTAGAATTCCTGGGAATATTTGAAAGTGATAATGATGTTAAAAAATGTTTTAATAAATGATGTTAACCCACATGGTTGGATCTTGCTAGGATGTGATATTGAGGTTTCAATTTAAATGAAGAGTTTACTTTGTGTGTGATGCTAATGAAATATAATGTGGAGTTGATAATGGTTAATTAATTTTTAAATAATTAATTAATGTAAAGTGAAATTGATAAAATGGGAATATAGTAATAAATTAAATCTCTTTAAATAGTTGGGTGCTTATAGGATACCTAGTCTTGGAAGTGGAAACTGGGATCCTAAGAGACATTAGCTGCATTTGATTCTAAGACTAGGTTATGCCCATAGTGTGGATGTGATCTATTGTATATTCTATACCTTTTGTGTTTCTATATGCTACTTCACTCCGTCAGTTAGGGAAACTGACATCCTGAGGCATCTGATCCATGGTGGGTATTTTCCCCAACATTCCGGTGGGAGGATGGATGGATGACTACCCCCTTTGTCACAACTCTCTTCTCTTGGTAATTACTTGTGTTGGTAGGAACATTGGTTAGTTTTTTCCCACTTATGTGTATATAGAGATGTAATGGATTGTGGTTATTCACACACACATATTCTGGATATAGTTTCCTATGGACTACTATAGGTATAGCATGTATAGGTTGTAATGTCTTGATGATCCTTACTCTGTGTATGGGCTTTAATGGATTGAGGTATTATTCCTGATGTATGATACACATTATGCAAGATGTAGTGGATCCCAGAAACTACCTGATACTTTTTTTAAGTGGACGTAGTGGATTTGTTTCACGAGGTTCATGTTTTGGTGCTTCGCCCAAGTGTATGTAGGAAAGCCTTTTAGAGAGAGATGCTTAAGACGTGCGATGTTGGGGTAAAGAGGAAAACCGGTGGGGAAGTGGTAGCATGGTAAAATTGATATTCTTTATTATATTATATACTCTTGTATGGGATACTTGGTGAGAGTGTCCATGGTGAGGTAGGGATTACATGTTTAGCAGATGAGTTAGTTTCACTTGTTGTTCATTGTGCTTTAGCATACTTTCTTTACTTTTTCACGAGAGGCTCTGGGGAGGATCCTACTAAGTATACTATTATACTCACCCTATATATATATCAACTATTTTTCAGGTTACTTATATCAGTTTGAAGATCAGGCTGTTTACTAGTAGCTTTGGGTTGTAGGAGCTGTTCAGGCTTTGTGGTCATTATCGTTTTTACTTTATTTTGGTACTTTTAGTTTTCTGTTTCAGTTGTAGTAGTTTTTTCATGAAATTACATATGTTTACTTTGGATTTATTTTATATTATAGTCTTAGTTGGATTTTTTTGGTGTATTTCTTATCTATCTCTTTCGCATGTCTTCTCTTAGAGGGCAATGCCTCCCAATTGAGTGTTTGTTATACCCTCGGTTCTTGTCACCAACCTGGGGCCTACTAGAGGCGGGACTCAGGGGGTCACTATCTCCATTCTCACATTGGCGGACCAGGAGGGGTACCCCTTGTGGGGATGGGGTCATAAAAAAGTGGTATTAGTGGTCAGGTTGAGGGATAGGATGAAATTTGGTGTTAGGCATAGGTGAGGTTTCAGGGGTTGGTAGGTAAATAATGTCAGTTAAGTTAAGAAAGTGATGTAAACACTGAATATTGGCTGAGACATAGGCATTTAGGCCCACCTATGATCTAATGCACAGACCCTTAAGTTTACAGTTACTATAAAACAAGGTGATACTGGTTATAGGGCAGAGACCTATTAAAAGATCATGTATCATTCTTCACTGTGCCTGTGTTTGAATGGGTATACCTTGGGATAGGTCAACCTAAAATGAGTAGAAGAAAAAAATTAATTAATTAATGTTGAGTCTTTTATATTAAAGGTTTAGGAGCTCTAACTATTTTTTTTTGTAGTTATGGCTCTAGGTCGATATCCTCATTTGGTTCGTGCAGAAGTTATACAACAGGTTGTTTCAGCAGATCACCATAGGGTAGATGTAGATGATGATGAAACTTGGAGGAGGAAACTCTGTGAGTTTCCGCACCAGAGTGTGTATAAGTTCAAGGGCTCCATTTCAGATGTAGTCACATAAGACTAGTTAGAGGAGGTTGAGATAGACATCAGTTTGATCGGTACTTGGAAGGAGCACTAGGTGTATTGGGTTTTGACGATGATGCATTGGGTAGAGATATAATGGTGATTCTTGTTCCTTGGGGATCATGATGAGTTGGTGATCTTGTGGGAGGAGTTCAGAGACAAGTTCAAAGATGAATTTCTTTCATCTATTGTGAAGACTTACAGTCTCCAGGAGCTGCTTACCCTTTGATAGGGGATCTCCAATGTGCGAGAGTTTAGAATCCGTTTCAGGTACCTTTCACAATATGATTCAGACCTGTTGCTAGATGAGGAGACCTGGGTGAGGCATTTTGAGGAGGCTTTGCTTCCAGAGATCTTGCATCAAGTCTCCATGTTTATGGTGATGAAATATCTTGAGGTGATATCATGGGTATAGATCATCGAGAGGATGTTAGATATAACCAGATCATCATGAGAGGGGAGTCATTAGGATTCCTCATGAACCAGAGATATGATATGGGGTTTCTGGTTTTCAGGATATAAGAGTTTCTATTTGTCTGGGAGTAGATCTTATCCCTCAACATCTTGTTTCTCTGGGGGTGACATCTCTCAGGACTATTCCAAGGGATTAGGTGCTTATTTTTCTTCTGGATTATGAGGTCATTAGAAGTTATGGTGACTGATCTTTTAGAGCACTCATCATACACTAGGTGTTCCTCTCCAGGATCCACCATTGAGGCAGTTCCAGCTGAGGTAGTAGTAGTAAGTTACAGTAGATTTTGATCAGTAGAGAGAATATGGTGCAGGCATAGGACAACCTCGGGAAACTCCCTATCATCAGAGAGAATATTGGGGCTATGGTGGTGGTCATCATCAGGGTCAGTTAGGCTATGGAGCAGGTTGTGGTCAGCTTCATGCCTTAGCTTTTCCAAGTCCAGGCAAGTTAGACATCGTTTGAGGTACCCTTTTCTTGTTTTATACTTGGGTGTATGCCTTGTTGGATTTAGGAGTGACACACTTCTTCATATCACCTTCCCTTGTCCATTCTTTAAGACTTGAGGTGGAGAGGATTCCAGTTCCCTTGGTGTTGACTATGCTAGTAGTAGGTCGAGCTGACTTGTTTAAAGTATGTAGAGACTGTGAGCTAGTGCTAGGGCATCACCACTCTTGGGGATATTTCCTATGTTTACAGATACAACCATACAATGTTATCATTGGCATGAATTAGTTATATTTGGTGTAGGATATCATATATTTCTTTTGAAGACAGGTTGTGTTCTTCCATGCTGATGGAGAGCCAATAATGGTTGTTATACAGAGGGACCCTCGAGTAGGTCAGAGGCGTGTTCTATAATTATCATCATTTATGGTTACACTGATGCTAAGTTCTTCATAGGTTTTGCAGTTGTCATTTCCTAGGGTCATATAAGAGTTCCTTGATGTATTTCCAAAAGAGGTTGTATCATTACCCCCTCAATGAGATATCAAGTTTAGGATCGATCTACATCAAGGAGCATCTCCCATATTTATGTCTCTATATAGGATGGCCCCATATGAGTTACAAAAGTGGTTTATACTGCTCGATGGTTTGTTACAATGCGGTTTTGTTTGGCTGAGTGTGTCATCGTGAGGTTCACCAGTGTTGTTTGTGAATAAAGCTGATGGTAGTTTGCAGATGTGTATCGATTATCATCACTTAAACAAAGTGACAGTGAAGAATCTCTATCCTCTTCCATGGATTAATGATTTATTTGATGAACTGAAGGTTTAAATTTGGTTCTCAAAGATATATTTGTAGTTAGAATATCATTAGATACATGTGAAGGATGAGGATTTCCTGAATACTTAATTCTATTAACATCATGGGAATTGCGAGTGCATTGTAATGCCATTTATTGTGATGAATTCTCCATCTATGTTCATGGGGTTGATGAACACTATGTTCCGTGAGTTCCTAGATAATTTTTTGGTAGTTTTCTTTGTTGAAATACTTATGGAATAAAAGTCTGAGGAGGATCATATAGAGAATCCACATGTTGTTTTGGGAGTTCTTCATCAACAATAACTATTTGGGAAGTTGTTGAAGTGTGAGTTTTGGTTTCGAGAAGTTTTTTTCTTGGGGCGTGTGGTGTCCCAGTAGGGAGTATCTTTGGATCCATAAAAGATAGAAGTAGTTGTGTCTTGGGTTTCCCCCAAGATAGTGGAATATGTGTGAAGTTTCTTTGGTCTCACAGGATACTACAGGAGGTTTATAGATGATTTCTCTAGGGTTTCGGCTCCTATGAAAACATTTACTAGGAAGGATCAGGAATTCATGTGGACTCATCATTATTAGGAAGCTTTTGAGTATTTAAAGGAGAAGTTGGTAAGTGATTTAGTTCTTTCTATGACAGTGGAGGGAGTTCAGTTTTATGTTTTCTACAATGCTTCACATCCTGGGTTATGTTGTGTTCTAATATAGTAGATATTGGACAATTCTTATGGGTCTCAGTAGTTGAATCCCCATGAACTTAACTATATCACCAATGATCTTGAGTTGGAGGCCGTGTTATTTTCTATAAAGTTGTGGAGATATTACCTCATTGGTGAGAACTTTGTGGTTTTCACCTACCATAAGATCATGAGGTATGTTTTCTTCCAGTGTGACTTGAACTTGCAGCAGTGTTGGTGGATGACGTTCTTACAGGAATACGACTTCAAAATCTCATATACACCTAGAAACATGAATGTTGTAGATGATGTGATGAGTAGGAAGTCACGTAGTGATATAATGTGTGAATCTGGTGATTCATGGAGAGTGATGAAAGAAATTTCATCATTACATATGGATATGAGACAGGTTGGGGGAAGAGGTTATATTTTCAGATAAAGTGTTTCCATATCTGGTGTAGTGGGTGGAAGAGTACCAATTGATGGATCTATAGGTGACATTTTGGAGAGACCGATTTGTTTGGGTCGAGGCCCTTGTGGTTGGTATGAGGATGAAAAACACCAAGTGTTGTATCAAGAAAGGCTTTTCATTTCTTTAGGGATGCATGTGATGGTTCTTATAGCGTTCCATAGTTCACCTTTAGCGGTGCATCATGGCGTGACAAAGATGTACCGAGCTTGGATGATTCTGTTTTTGGGGATTATGTTAAAGTGTACAATTTCAAAGTTTGTGTCTCGATGTTTGGTCTTCCATAAGGTGAAGGCTGAGCACCATGTACCTGGTGGTTTGTTCCAGCTATTAGATGTTCCTCAATGGAAGTGAGAGGACATCTCAATGGAATTTGTTACTGGTTTACCTTGAGATCAGGGAGGCCATGATTTTATATGGGTGTTAGTGGATCATTTTAAAAAAATCATCCCACTTAATAGCGATTAAGGAGTTGAGCTTAGTGGAGGTTTTGTCAAGGTAGAATCTGGAGGAGGTGGTGAGACTCCATGGAGTCCCAAGGAAGGTCATTTCCAATCGAGATCCCCATTTTACCTCTAGGGTGGGGAGAGGTCTCCAGCAAGCTTTTGGTTCTCAGATATGCCTTATCACTGCTTTTCATCCCTAGAAGGATGGTTAGATAGAGTGCACCATCCATAATCTTGAAGACATATTGCGTTCTTGTATCTTGGATTTTGGAGGTTCATGGATGAGGCACTTACACTTGGTGGATTTCTCTTAGAACAATATTTTTCACTCCACCATCGTTATGGATCCAATTAAAGCCTTTTATGGCCAACATTTCTGTTCTCGATTATACTGGATTGGGGTTGGAGATTCTGCAATTCTCGAATAGGAACTGGTATAGAACACAATAGAGATGGTTCAAGGGATTTGTGAGAGGATGGAGGTAGTGCAAGATCATCATAAATCATATGCTGATAAAAGGAGGAGACCTTTGAAGTTTGATGATGGAGATCACGTGTTTCTAATGGTGACTCCCCATCAAAGGCAGTAAAGGTCTAGTCGTGGGAGTAAGATTTCTCCTTGGTTTGTTGAAACTTTCAAGGTGTTGGATTGTGTTGGAGCCATGATGTATCGGGAATAACTTCCCCCACAAATGATCAAGGTACATGATGTTTTTCATGTGTTGCAGCTCTGTTTTTATCTTCATGATGACTCTCACATCATTAATTGGGGAGAGATTGATGTTGAAGATGATGCGACCTTTGAGGAGTGGCCTATAGGGATCCAGGACCGCAAGGAGAAGGTGTTGTGTGGGTGTTTTACCTCCTCGGTTTGTCTCTTGTGGTGACCTAGTGGCATGGAGGAGCGTACATGGGAACATGAGTCACAAATATGTGCTCAATACCCTGAGTTGTTTGATGTTTAACTCTTTTCTTGTAACTATGTTGTTTTTTTATTAGAGAACATTCATTTTTATGAGATGGATTTCTTTTATTGCTTTTTTGGACTTCTCCCTTCTGAGAGGTATCACAATGGGTGGTTTTTTGGACCAGTTTTCTGTTTCCTTTTAGGTTGGTTTTGAATTCTCAAGGATGAGAATTTTTTAGAGGTTTATGATGTAATATAACAGACCTCTTCCACCCATTCCTTTGTTGAAATATGATGTATGAGGTGTCTTGGGAGTTCAAGGTGATTTATTCGCAACACATTTCAGTTCTGTGAATAGTGTTTTGAGTTTTGTAAAAATGTCATCGGTGAGACATATGTGAAAAGTGTATCAGTGATACAGATGTGAATAGTGTCATCAGTGAGACAGATGTGAACAGTGTCCTCGATGAGATAGATGTGAACAGTGTCATCAGTGAGACATATATGAATAGTGTCATCGGTGAGACAGATGTGAACAGTGTCATCGGTGAGACAGATGTGAACAGTGTCATCAGTGAGACAGATGTGAATAGTTTCATCAGCGAGACCGATGTGAACAGTGTCATCAGTGAGACAGATGTGAATAGTTTCATTAGTGAGACAGATGTTAATAGGGTCATTGGTGAGACAGATGTGAACATTTTCATTAGTGAGATATATTTGAACAGTGTCATCAGTGAGACAAATATGAACAATTTCATTGGTGAGACAGGTGTGAGTAGTGTTTGCGTCGAGGATTAATTTTTTACTTTCGACTTTGGTTAGTCATTTGTACTATCAGGGTCGGTGAGTTATTTTTACTATCGGCATCAGTGAGTCATTTGTACTATTGGTGTCGGTGATACATTTTTACTATCAGTGTCGGTAGGTGAATAGTGTTTTTATCCATCGGTAGGTGTACAATGTTTACAGCCATTGGTAGGTGTACAGTGTTTCCATGTTCCTATAGTTCACCCATTTAACGTTTTCTTTGAAGAAAAATACATTCAAGGGCTTGTTTTAAAGGAGTAAGACCGATTCAAATCCAATAACTCCTATATTAATTTTCCTAAGGCTATGGATGCCTTTACTTGGTCAATGTAACACCCGAGACTATTATGTTATATAAATCATCAAAGGAATCTTTTTCTACACAACACTTGCTTGACTTTCTTTACACGCAATCGCGACCTTCCTCGATAGCTTGCGTCGTACGCAATACCGAGTTTCACTAAACAACAATATGCTATTAAAACTAGCCGTTATGAATAGTAATAACCACTTTTTGAAATTTTATAAATTTTATTTTTCAAAATGGACTTCATTTTTGGACTCAGAATATCGAAATTAGCCTAGGGTGAAATTTTGGTATTTTTCTGAAAACTTTCAATTTTTGATGAATAGTGAAACCACTAAGTGGTAGGTTAAAAACTGAATTTTGCATAAAACTTAATTTTACCGCTTCTGTGAATGGAATTTCAAAAATCCGAGAGACACGGTTAATATCAAGGACTAAAATGTGGTTCAATGAGATGAAAATAATTTTTTGGTGAATAATAACTTTTTACTATTTTTACCGCGGTTAATAGTAAATAGAGTAACTAAGGGTAAATATGATATCAATATTACCCTAACACATGTCCTAATTCTATTGGACAAGTTTAATTCGACCAAAAACAAACTTAGGAATAAAATATGACCATTTAGGCCCACTTGGATTAGATTAGGACATTTATTATTAATTTATTTAAAGAAGGGTTAAAATAGTTAAAATCAAAGTTTAATAAGTAAATCATTTTTAATATGGGGTTATACATAAGATAAATTCGACTATAAATATTCATTAGAAATCTAATAAAGATTTCCTACATAACGTTATTTTATTTGTAATTTTTAGACATTAAATAATTTAATTTATTTATGACACAATGATGATGCAGTAATTATCTTATTAATGAAATATTGACATAATTGATGTTATAAACACCAAAATAAATTTAATTTGAGACTTTTTATGAATTACACTAATTTTCTAGGTTACTATAATATATTAATGTTGATTTAATCAACTTGGTTCGAACATATAATTCTGTTATGACTTTCACAAAAATCATATATCAAATAGTGTCAAAATTGACACAAAATAGTTTTTAAATCAAATATTATATTATTAATTGTTATTTTATTCCTAAAGATCTAAGGTTCGGCCAAATGACTTAGATAAGGATATATATATTAATAATAAACAATTTGGGGTTCTTTTGGCATGTTATAGTAAGTGTATTAACCATATAGTGAAAGAAAACAAAAAGACACGGTAAAAGTTAAATTAATTAACTTAGAGTTAAATCTAATTGATAAGGTTAAAATAATACCCTAAACTTGTCAAAATCTTATTGGTTTATAGGATTTAGACCCATCCCCACTTTAGCTTCGAAATAAGACCCTTTGGAGCCATTATAAACCGATTTTGACTTTAATATAAAATAATATTTTGAGATATTCCTAAGGTGCCCCTCTCCTCCCTTATAAAAGGGCACCTCCTCCCCCTCCTCCTCACACCAATTTGAGCACTCAAGCTCGGCCAACCCCTGCCATTTTCCCTTCTCCACTTCCATAGAAAAATCCTAGAGGTCCTGGTCTTCTCCAAAGACCAATCTTAGTTCCTTAAGTGGAGGATTCAAAGAGGCGTTCCAAAGAAGAGGTAATATCCATTACCGATCTTTTCAATTTCTTTCTTCTTCAACTTCTTCTTCTTTAGTTGTTTCATGATAAAGTAATAACATCAGTATTACTTACATACTGATATGTCATTATAAATATGAAACAACCCTAATTCACCTTCTATCCATCCTACGGAAAAATGAAATCACCGCGCGTGCGTACGTACGGAATACCGTCTCCACGCCGTGGTGTAATCTATTTTCCACCATCACCTTACAAGGATGGGTATAATGGTGTAATGAGTAACTATATATGATTATTATGAAGTAATATTGATACTGAAATAATATATATATACTCCAATACAATTCCACGATCATAGGAATGATATCATCACTCGTGCGTACGTACGGAATACCGTCTCCACGATGTGATGCGACTCGTTCTACATGATCTTCATTTCATAATGATTATATAAACGAATTGAATGAATGAATATGGTATATACTACACTAATACCATTCTGTAAATGAATTATCTATAACCTAAAGATAAGAATAAGAATTTATTCGACAAAACACGCATAAGAACAAAAAGTTATAAAGACCCGAGTAACAAGTAACAATGAAATATTACTAACAAGAAGATAATAATATGACCATATATGATATCATATCAATATGTATGATTCTGGAATAAGTCAATAACATTATTTAAACCATTATACAGGAGCTTCGGACACGAACAAAGCAAATCGGACCTAAGGTAAGGGAAATATCACAATCTCATTTTTATCCGAGATTGTTTATTCGTAAGTATTCACTGGGGTGTATTTTATCATCCGCATCCATGTTTAATCAATATGTAATATTATTTCCATCCACCTACAATTGTTTAAATCCATTTTTACCCTTCGGTGAGTTTTTAGTAATATGTACGAAAGGAATCTTTTGTCGTTTTTCGTACGAGGTACTTTTTGACTTTTCCGACAAAAGTACGAAGAATGTTTTTTTTAACTTATACGACATGAATGGATTTTTAAAACATTATTTGCATGAAACTTCATTTACAAGTTTTCAAGTTTATTTTTAATCAACTTCTTTTATTTTAAAGTCGTATGACATGTTATGAAAGGAAAAATGTTTTTGAAGTAGAAATGATATTTTCCTCAAGAATGGAGTTCAAGTATTTTATCAAAATTATTTTCCATCTAAGATAATAAAAGGGTTCTGTTTTTATCCCTATTATTACATGGATTTGATTATATTGTGATGGAAACATTTTTATGAATTCCTTTATCTTATATGAATTGTTTTATGATGTCATGTTGTTTAACAATCCCATTTTTATTACATGGGTTACGTTATGATGTATGGTTTATGATTATGTGGCACACATAAGAAAGGATTCATTATAAGATGGGTGGGTCCTATATATCCCTCCAATGCATTGGGTAAAGATTTTATATCTCATGAGATAGACATGGCTGGAACGGAAGGTTATTTCGGTTCAGTGATACAGGACTGAAACGAGGAGTGAACTCGGTTCAGAAAGGGACTTTGTCCACTAAGATAGTCTTGGCAATGAGTCATGACTAACAAGAAATGATTTTCCATGATTATGTGTGCATGCCACAAAGTTTCAAGTTTTATGTTATGATTATGGGGATCTCATTTTCAATTCTATGATTTATTCCATGTTAAGATATTATGATCTCTTTTGCAGGTTTTTATTTTTATAAAGATATGATATGATTTCTATTTCCTTTATTTTCCCTTGCTGAGCATTTAAGCTCACCCTTTTATGTTTTCTTTTCCCCAGGTCAGGAAGATGGATATTAAGTAGAATATGCTAAAAGGGACCCTAGATATGATGAAATAAATGAGAGACACTGTAGAAGATTTATGAACCAGTTTTTTATGTTTCCCAGTTTCTAAAGACACTATACCTATACGGTCCTTTGTGGTTTTGTCATATGTTGTAATAAGTGTGCTTCAATTTCGAAGTATTAACAATGTATGTAAAGTATAGGTCGTTATATTTGGTATCAGAGGAAAGGTATAGTCAACCTTTGGAAACTAGGATGTG
The DNA here is from genome assembly GCA_963277665.1 of Viscum album. NCBI lineage: Eukaryota > Viridiplantae > Streptophyta > Magnoliopsida > Santalales > Viscaceae > Viscum > Viscum album. The sequence goes on from OY728131.1 coordinate 2,025,339,419, forward strand.
AAAGCCTTAGTAAGAACCCTAAGGATAAGTCTAAGCATAGAACACAATCTTAGTGTTTTAGAAATGGCCTTGAATAACCTAGGATAAGACCTTAAGCATGAAAATTTTATTCTTGAATTATGTGGTTTCCTATTATAAATAGTGTTGCTCACACTATTCTTCTTGGTTTTAGTCAATGGCTGGAACCCGAAGGAACCGTGTTAATGCGGAATGCGATGGGCAATGCAATGATTGTCCCCCCGAGCAAACAAACGATATGGGAGCTGGAATACAAAATCTTGTAGCCATGCTCACACAACTTTCTCAAGCTATGAATCATGCAGGATTTCCAAACGAGCAAAGGAGGGAGTAACATTCTGTTGAATCCTTCATGAGGCAGCGTCCACCTTCTTTCAGCGGGTCTACTGATCCATTAGTTGCTGAACAATGGATTAGTACTACTGAAAAGATATTTTCAGTTCTTCAATGTTCTGAGCGTGATAAAGTTATCCTAGCAGTGTATCGTTTGGAAGGAGATACTGATCAATGGTGGAATCTTGTTAAGAATACGAGGCAAAGGGATGAAATTGAGTCTATGGAATGGGACGAGTTCAAGAACTTATTTTTCAATAAGTACTTCCCTCGTATTCTCCGAACAAAGATGGAGAAAGAGTTTCTTGAACTGAAGCAAAGGGATGATGAATCTGTTGGTACCTATGAAGCAAATTTTACAAGACTTGCAAGGTACGCTTCTGGTATTATTATCCAACCTGAGAGTAAGATCGATCGATTCTTTAGCGGCTTAAAACCAAGTCTTTGAAGGGCCTTAGCCATAAGGGACTTCAATAGCTACGAGGAAATCGTTCGATGTGCTCTCAAAGTCGAGATGGAGATTGGAGTAACCCATCAGTCACATGGGTTTGATAAGAAGAGGAAGATGGAATTCAAAGAAAAATCTAAAGAGCACACGGAAAAGAAGATGAGATTTTCCTTATGCTCAAAGTGTGGAAAGAAACATGGAGGGAGTTGTCTTAAAGGGACAAGTAAATGTTTTAAATGTGGAAAAGAAGGTCATCGGGCATTTGAATGCCGTGATAATGGGAAGAAGATGTCTAATGACGCAAACAAAGGAAGGGATACGCAGAATGAACCTACTACACTTCAATGTTTCAAGTGCAAGGATATGGGGCATTATGCCAATCAATGCCCAAATCCAAGGGTTGATGATGATGGTCGACGTCAACAAACTCTTAAGGCTAAAGACAAAGGAAAGTCACATGCAATTTCTATCAGCGATGTGGAGTACGATAACGATGTGGTGAAAGGTACACTTACCATCCACTCTAAAGTAGCAAATGTTTTATTTGATTCTGGATCCACCCACTCTTTTATTTCTGAAAAATTTTCTAAGGGTATCACCGTATTACCTCAACAATTAGATGTTGAGTTAGCTGTGACAACACCTAATGGAACATCAATCGCATCAAAAGTTTATAATTCTTCTCCGATCGAAGTTTGTGGGAAAGTGCTTCCTGCAAATCTTGTGATCCTTCCTTTAGTGGAATTTGATGTGATTCTTGGCATGGATTGGCTTTCTCTACATGGAGCTCATATCGATTGCCAAAGAAGGGAAGTCACATTTCATATTCCAGATCAATCTACGATCGTCTATCAATGCAAGGATGAACATAACCTTCCAGTGGAAATTTCTTCCATCTTATGGGTATTGATTCCACTAAATGAAGGTTATTTATCTCAAATGGTTGGTGAGAAACTCACGATTAAGAATATGCCCATTGTACGGGAGTTTGATGATGTCTTTCCGGAGGAATTGTCGGGTCTTCCACCAAATCGTGAAGTTGAGTTTTCAATAGAACTCGTACCAGGTGCTTTGCCTATTTCAAAGACACCTTATAGAATGGCCCCAATTGAGTTGCAGGAATTGAAGAAGCAACTCCAAGAGAATCTTGATAAGGGATTCATACGCCCTAGTGCGTCACCTTGGGGAGCACCTGTTCTATTTGTTAAGAAGAAAGATGGATCAATGAGACTTTGCATTGATTATCGAGAACTTAACAAGATCACTATCAAGAACAGATATCCTCTCCCACGCATTGATGACTTATTTGACCAACTACGCGGAGCTCAATACTTTTCCAAGATTGATCTTCGTTCAGGGTATCATCAATTAAGGGTCAAAAGGGAGGATATACCAAAGACGGCTTTCCGTACAAGGTATGGACACTATGAATTTATAGTGATGCCTTTTGGTCTTACTAATGCCCCTTCTATCTTCATGGATCTAATGAATAGAGTCTTTAGAGACTATCTTGATCAATTTGTGGTAGTCTTTATAGACGATATTCTTGTCTATTCAAAGAGCAAGGAAGAGCATGAAGATCACTTGAGAATTATATTGAAGACCCTGAGAAAGGAGAAGCTTTATGCCAAATTTACCAAGTGTGAATTTTGGCTTCAAAAAGTTGCATTTTTGGGTCATATAATCTCAAAAGAGGGGATATCTGTGGATCCAGCAAAAACAAAGGTTATCGAAAGATGGTCAAGACCAACAACAGTAACTGAGATCCGAAGTTTTCTTGGTTTGGCTGGATATTATCGACGTTTTGTAAAAGATTTTTCACGATTATCTAATCCACTCACCAAGTTGACTCCGAAAGGAGTTAAGTTTGTCTGGACAGAGGAATGTGAAGAGAATTTCAAGGAGTTGAAAAGAAGGTTATCCAGTGCACCTGTGCTCACACTGCCTTGTAGTGGAGAAAGGTTTGTGATCTACAGTGATGCATCCAAGAAGGGATTGGGGTGTGTTCTTATGCAAAATGATATGGTGATAGCTTATGCCTCACGACAGTTGAAAATCCATGAGCAAAATTACCCAACACATGATTTGGAGTTGGCTGCGGTAATCTTTGCATTAAAGATTTGGTGGCATTACCTTTATGGTGAAAGGTGTGATATTTATACTGATCATAAAAGTTTAAAATATATTTTCACACAAAAGGAGCTGAATATGCGCCAAAGAAGATGGTTGGAGCTGATTAAGGATTATGACTGCTCAATCCATTACCACCCTGGGAAAGCAAACAAGGTGGCAGATGCATTAAGTCGACACGACCATGCTAGTTTATCCATGATGAGGATCACAAAAGATCCAATATTTATGGATTTACAAAGGATGGATCTTGGAATTATAATGGAAGGGGAAAAATCTTATCTTTCTCAAATGAATGTTCAACCATCTATACATGTGAAGATTAAAGAGGCACAGAAAGAAGATGTCAAGTTACAAAAGAAGGTGAGAAATGTTCCTGAATTCAACCTTGATTGTGATGGGATAATAATGTTCAGGAATCGGGTTTGTGTTCCTCCCATCCCCGAATTAAAGAAGGAGCTGCTGGATGAGGCTCATAGTTCTTCATTCTCTATTCATCCTGGAAGCACGAAGATGTATAGGGACATGAAAGAGTACTTCTGGTGGGATGGCATGAAAAGAGATGTTGCTGAATATGTCTCTCGATGCTTGGTTTGTCAACAAGTTAAAGCTAAGAGACAAAAGTCTAAGGGGATGTTACAACCATTACCCATACCCGAATGGAAATGGGAAAACATCACTATGGACTTTGTCACAGGACTTCCTAAAACATCCAAAAGCAATAATGCTATCTGGGTCATAGTTGATCGTCTTACAAAGTCTGCACACTTCATTCCTATTAGAGAGGATTTCTCTCTAGATCAGCTTGCCAGGATATATGTAAAGGAAGTGGTAAGATTGCATGGAGTACCACTTTCTATTATATCTGATCGGGATCCGAGATTTACCTCGAAGTTCTGGCGAAGTCTTCAACATACTCTGGATACAGAGTTGAGTTTCAGCACTGCTTATCATCCCCAGACAGATGGTCAGTCTGAGAGAACAATTCAAACCCTAGAAGATATGTTGAGAGCTTGCTCTATGGATTTCAAAGGAGGTTGGGATCAACACCTACCTTTGGTAGAATTTTCTTATAATAATAGTTTTCACTCCAGTATTCAGATGGCTCCTTATGAAGCTCTCTATGGAAAGAAATGCAGGACTCCAACTTGCTGGGATGAAGTTGGGGAAAGAAAGCTATTAGGACCTGATCTCGTTGATGAAATGGCAGAAAAGGTCAGATCTACTCAACAACACATAAGAGCAGCTCAGAGTCGACAGAAAAGTTATGCCGACAACCGAAGAAAAGACCTAGAGTTTGAAGTGGGTGATAAAGTGTTCTTACGAATATCTCCCTGGAAGAGGGTTATGAGATTTGGAAAGAAGGGGAAGTTGATCCCTAGATATATCGGTCCTTTCGAAATACTGGATCGTGTTGGGAAGGTAGCTTACCGATTGGCGCTTCCACCGAATCTCTCTCAAGTTCACGATGTGTTCCATGTATCTCTCCTGAGAAAGTACATACCAGATCCTTCACATGTACTCAGCTCAGAAGTTGTACCGCTAGAGCAAGATCTTTCTTATGAAGAACAGCCGATAGAGATTCTGGATCGTAGCGAAAAAGTCCTACGAAACAAGACCACTCGCTTGGTGAAGGTTTTATGGAGGAACCACCAACTTGAAGAATCTACATGGGAGCTTGAGGATATGATGAGGGAGAATTATCCTCATCTGTTTGTTACAAAGTGATGAATTTCGAGGGCGAAATTCTTTTTAAGGGGGGTAGAATGTAACACCCGAGACTTTTATGTTATATAAATCATCAAAGGAATCTTTTTCTACACAACACTTGCTTGGCTTTCTTTACAAGCAATCGCGACCTTCCTCGATAGCTTGCGTCGTACGCAATACCGAGTTTCACTAAACAACAATATGCTATTAAAACTAGCCGTTATGAATAGTAATAACCACTTTTTGAAATTTTATAAATTTTATTTTTCAAAATGGACTTCATTTTTGGACTCAGAATATCGAAATTAGCCTAGGGTGAAATTTTGGTATTTTTCTGAAAACTTTTAATTTTTGATGAATAGTGAAACCACTAAGTGGTAGGTTAAAAACTAAATTTTGCATAAAACTAAATTTTGCATAAAACTTAATTTTACCTCTTCTGTGAATGGAATTTCAAAAATCCGAGAGACACGGTTAATATCAAGGACTAAAATGTGGTTCAATGAGATGAAAATAATTTTTTGGTGAATAGTAACTTTTTACTATTTTTACCGCGGTTAATAGTAAATAGAGTAACTAAGGGTAAATATGATATCAATATTACCCTAACACATGTCCTAATTCTATTGGACAAGTTTAATTCGACCAAAAACAAACTTAGGAATAAAATATGACCATTTAGGCCCACTTGGATTAGATTAGGACATTTATTATTAATTTATTTAAAGAAGGGTTAAAATAGTTAAAATCAAAGTTTAATAAGTAAATCATTTTTAATATGGGGTTATACATAAGATAAATTCGACTATAAATATTCATTAGAAAGCTAAAAATATTTCCTACATAAGGGTATTTTATTTGTAATTTTTAGACATTAAATAATTTAATTTATTTATGACACAATGATGATGCATTAATTATCTTATTAATGAAATATTGACATAATTGATGTTATAAACACCAAAATAAATGTAATTTGAGACTTTTTATGAATTCCACTAATTTTCTAGGTTACTATAATATATTAATGTTGATTTAATCAACTTGGTTCGAACATATAATTCTGTTATGACTTTCACAAAAATCATATATCAAATAGTGTCAAAATTGACACAAAATAGTTTTTAAATCAAATATTATATTATTAATTGTTATTTTATTCCTAAAGATCTAAGGTTCGGCCAAATGACTTAGATAAGGATATATATATTAATAATAAACAATTTTGGGTTCTTTTGGCATGTTATAGTAAGTGTATTAACCATATAGTGAAAGAAAACAAAAAGACACGGTAAAAGTTAAATTAATTAACTTAGAGTTAAATCTAATTGATAAGGTTAAAATAATACCCTAAACTTGTCTAAATCTTATTGGTTTATAGGATTTCGACCCATCCCCACTTTAGCTTCGAAATAAGACCCTTTGGAGCCATTATAAACCGATTTTAACTTTAATATAAAATAATATTTTGAGATATTCCTAAGGTGCCCCTCTCCTCCCTTATAAAAGGGCACCTCCTCCCCCTCCTCCTCACACCAATTTGAGCACTCAAGCTCGGCCAACCCCTGCCATTTTACCTTCTCCACTTCCCTAGAATAATCCTAGAGGTCCTGGTCTTCTCCAAAGACCAATCTTAGTTCCTTAAGTGGAGGATTCAAAGAGGCGTTCCAAAGAAGAGGTAAAATCCATTACCGATCTTTTCAATTTATTTCTTCTTCAACTTCTTCTTCTTTAGTTGTTTCATGATAAAGTAATAACATCAGTATAACTTACATACTGATATGTTATTATAAATATGAAACAACCCTAATTCACCTTCTATCCATCCTACGGAAAAATGAAATCACCGCGCGTGCGTACGTACGGAATACCGTCTCCACGCCGTGGTGTAATCTATTTTCCACCATCACCTTACAAGGATGGGTATAATGGTGTAATGAGTAACTATATATGATTATTATGAAGTAATATTGATACTGAAATAATATATATATACTCCAATACAATTCCACGATCATAGGAACGATATCATCACTCGTCCGTACGTACGGAATACCGTCTCCACGATGTGATGCGACTCGTTCTACATGATCTTCATTTAATAATGATTATATAAATGAATTGAATGAATGAATATGGTATATACTACACTAATACCATTCTGGAAATGAATTATCTATAACCTAAAGATAAGAATAAGAATTTATTCGACAAAACACGCATAAGAACAAAAAGTTATAAAGACCCGAGTAACAAGTAACAATGAAATATTACTAACAAGAAGATAATAATATGACCATATATGATATCATATCAATATGTATGATTATGGAATAAGTCAATAACATTATTTAAACCATTATACAGGAGCTTCGGACACGAACAAAGCAAATCGGACCTAAGGTAAGGGAAATATCACAATCTCATTTTTATCCGAGATTGTTTATTCGTAAGTATTCACTGGGGTGTATTTTATCATCCGCATCCATGTTTCATCAATATGTAATATTATTTCCATCCACCTACAATTGTTTAAATCCATTTTTACCCTTCGGTGAGTTTTTAGTAATATGTACGAAAGGAATCTTTTGTCGTTTTTCGTACGAGGTACTTTTTGACTTTTCCGACAAAAGTACGAAGAATGTTTTTTTTAACTTATACGACATGAATGGATTTTTAAAACATTATTTCCAAGAAACTTCATTTACAAGTTTTCAAGTTTATTTTTAATCAACTTCTTTTATTTTAAAGTCGTATGACATGTTATGAAAGGAAAAATGTTTTTGAAGTAGAAATGATATTTTCCTCAAGAATGGAGTTCAAGTATTTTATCAAAATTATTTTCCATCTAAGATAATAAAAGGGTTCTGTTTTTATCCCTATTATTACATGGATTTGATTATATTGTGATGGAAACATTTTTATGAATTCCTTTATCTTATATGAATTGTTTTATGATGTCATGTTGTTTAAGAATCCCATTTTTATTACATGGGTTACGTTATGATGTATGGTTTATGATTATGTGGCACACATAAGAAAGGATTCATTATAAGATGGGTGGGACCTATATCTACCTCCAATGCATTGGGTAAAGATTTTATATCTCATGAGATAGACATGGCTGGAACGGAAGGTTATTTCGGTTCAGTGATACAGGACTGAAACGAGGAGTGAACTCGGTTCAGAAAGGGACTTTGTCCACTAAGATAGTCTTGGCAATGAGTCATGACTAACAAGAAATGATTTTCCATGATTATGTGTGCATGCCACAAAGTTTCAAGTTTTATGTTATGATTATGGGGATCTCATTTTCACTTCTATGATTTATTCCATGTTAAGATATTATGATCTCTTTTGCAGGTTTTGATTTTTATAAAGATATGATATGATTTCTATTTCCTTTATTTGCCCTTGCTGAGCATTTGAGCTCACCCTTTTATGTTTTCTTTTCCCCAGGTCAGGAAGATGGATATTAAGTAGAATATGCTAAAAGGGACCCTAGATATGATGAAATAAATGGGAGACACTGTAGAAGATTTATGAACCAGTTGTTTATGTTTCCCAGTTTCTAAAGACACTATACCTATACGTTCCTTTGTGGTTTTGTCATATGTTGTAATAAGTGTGCTTCAATTTCGAAGTATTAACAATGTATGTAAAGTATGGGTCGTTATAGTCAAACTACGTGGTTTAATGTGATATGCTTTTAATAGAAAATCCTGTGTATCTTAAACAACTGCTCCGTTAAATCTTCTAAAGAGATTAGATATCTTACTCCCTCGTTCTACCTTCTTGTTCCCTGGTGTGAGATTCTCGAACCTTTCCTTCCTCTCATCGGAGTGGTGTGATTGAACCTTAATCATTGGATCATTTTTCCTTGAATTTTCTTCCTACTAAATACGCACCCCCACTTTTGGTACAAGAAGCAAGTGTTGATCCGTCATTGATAGAAGGTATGATATACCTCTGTTCTTGTATTTTCTTTAATCCTTCTTATCCCATTTCTCCTTTCCATGTTATGGAATGTGATATCCATGTTTCTAATGGAGTTTTCTTGGGTGTCGGTTGGTGTGGTCATGTAAAAATGTCCTCAATTGGATTCATTTGTCATGGTGGAGGCCATCGCGATTCGTTGCATGGATCATTCTTGTGTAAATAACGTCAAGAACCTTTTGAGGTAGGGGATTCATTGCTTCTCTATTCTTTTACATGAAACTGTAGAGTTAGCATGTTTTAGCCCACTAGACCATAATGAAATTGAAATAATAAATATTTGAACCTAATAAATAATTGGTATCGATCGTATGTTATTGCCTCTTGTTTTTCTAGATAGTGTGATATCTAGCTTTCCGTGATTAACATGTCATTCTTGACAAAAATTGTAAATAACATAAACTATGATTAATTTTAATTATTTGTAAAAGATAAAGAGGCATATAAATTAATCTGGTTGTTGATGTAGTAGGCATGCTTAATTAATTTGTTATGGATATAATAGCTTCTTGTTTAGGTTGTCCATAGTTGAAACCTACTAATAAAGAATAGGCTAATTTAGGTAGATTAAAGAGTTAGTTGACCAATAAAAGTTAATTATTTATAGGGTTCTGAGTTACCATCTTGATTGTTTAGGGCCAACAGCCCAATTGCATTGTTATTTTCCTACTTCTTGTGATGTGTTATGAGCCTGTATGGATGTTTTGATATATGGGGGTAGGGATGCCCAATGGATGTGGTAATTGTTTATTCCTAGAGTGGTGAGATGAATCGGTTTATGAATGTGGGTGTCAAGGAGGATACCAAAGATAATGAAAGGGGTTGGATATGAATGATTGGATGCTTTCTGAATCTTGTTAGTTTTTTTATCATCTTTAATTTTACAACTGCTCAAGGGAGTTGGTCTTAATGAACCTCCTTCCAAAATGGGTGAAGATGCATGGGGTATGCCATGTTCTTTTCGTGTTTATCTTCTCAGGGGAGGATAGGTCTTTGCTCCTGCTATAGGTGGCAAAGGCTTGACTGGTAGTCCATATACTCACCATGTTAAGCCCCTCATGTTTGGTCGCTTAAAATGTTTTTCTAAAATTCCCAGTAATATGGGAAATTGATAATTCTATTAATAAATGTTTTAATAAATGATGTAAACCATGTGGTTGGAGCTTGCTAGGATGCAATGCTAATGTTGTAATTTAAAGTAATAGTGGATATTGGGTGTGATGATAATGAAATATAATTTGGAATTAATAATGGTTAATTAATGTTTGAAGTATTAATTAACATAAAGTGTAACTAATAAAAAGGGAATGAAGTAATATAATAAATCTCTTTAAATTGTTTTTTTCTTATAGGATACATAGTCTTAACAGTGGAAACCAAGAGTCTGAGAGACATTAGCTGCATTTGATTCTAAGACTAGGTTATGCCCATTGTGTGGTTGTGATCTATAGTGTACTCTGTACTTTTTGTGTTTCTATATTCTACTCCACCCTCTCAGTTAGAGAAACTAAAACCCCAGGGATTTTCAGCCTTAGGGGTGTGTTTTCCCCAACATTCTAGTGGGAGGATGGATAGATGACTTCCCCCATTGGCCCCACTATTTTCCCTTGGTAGTTACTTGTGCTGGTAGGCACAGTGGTTAGTTTTTTTCCATATATGTGTGTAGAGGGATATAATGTATTCTGGTTAATAACACACATATATTCTGGATATAGATTCATATGGAATACAATAGGTGTAACATGTATAGGTTGTGATGGCTTGAGGATTCTAACTCTTTGTATGGGTTGTAATGGATTGAGGTATAATTCCCGGCGTATGATACATGTTATTAGAGCTGTGGTGGCTCCTAGAAAATACTTTGATACTTTGATTACGTGGGCGTATTGGTTGTGTTGAAAAAGGGTCATGTTGTTTTTCTTCACCTACATGATTGTGGGAAAGCCTTTTTAGAGAAAGATACTTAGGATGTGTGATGTTAGGGAAAAGAAGAAAACTAGTGGGGAAATGGTAGAGGGGTACCCATGATATTTTTTATTATATTATATACTCTTGTATGCGATACTTGGTGGGAGTATCCATGGCGAAGTTGGAAACTTAGTATACCTATTTAGTTGATTCACTGTGATTTAGCATTCTTTCTTTACTTTTTTCACAAGAGGATATGGGTAGGATCCTTCTGAGTATAGTATTATACTCACCCTACATATATATAAACTATTTTTTAGGTCACTTGAAGTAGGTTGGAGATCAGGTTGGTTACTACTAACTTGGGGTTGTAGGAGCTGTTTGGGATTTGTTGTCACTACCATTTTTACTTTCTTTTGGTACTTCCAGTTTTCTGTTTTAGTTGTAGTAGTTTTTTCATGACATTACATATGTGTACTTGCAATTTCTTTTATATTCAATAATGAGTTGGAGTTGGTTGGTGTCTTTATTATCTCTCTTTTCTGTATGTGTTCTCTAGAGGCTAATGCCTCCCATTTGAGTGTTTACTATACCCTCGGTGCTGGTCACCAACCCGAGTCCAACTGGAGGTAGGGATCGGGAGGTCACTATATACCTTCTCACATTATCGGCCCAAGAGGGGTACACCTTGTGGGGAGGGGGACATGACAATTAGAGATGAAATATCTGAATAAGGTTTCTAGAGATAAATATATATCTATAGATTTGAAAGTATAGAGATGAAGTGCTAGTTTTATACATTCCATGATAGGTAAGAATATTAACATAATTATGAACTACTATTCATTATAATTATATTAATGTAAAACTTTTTTATTTTAGTTGGATTGGGATGTTATGAATATTGTTCCCAAATGAATCCATGACATATTAGTTATTCACCTTAGATGATAGAGTCTACAAGGCTTTTCAAAATTTGTTGAAATCACAATTTTAATTATATTCCACTAGTTTTATAATAATTTTTTTGATAACTTATGTTTTGATAATTACCAAATGAAAATACAACAGGTCATGGAAAGAGTTTAAAAATGTCCATATATCATTAGAGAATCCACGTAAAATTATATAAGTGAAATTATAGGTAGTTAACATTTATATTAGTTAATACATGTTTTTATAAATATAAAATGCTTCTTCTTTTTTCAAAGTATTTTCTCATAACCACAATTTTATCACCTAAGATATGGAGTTTAATGTGTTTGTGATGATTTATAATTCATTTATGAGATTATCACGACAAAAAATGATTGCATATTTTCAATAGGTTATTTCCATTACAACTCTTATGTTTTAAATCAATATATTCTATTATTAATTTAATAATATTTATTGATTCGGTGTGTTTTTTATAATAGTTCATCATATATAGATTTTGGATTAAACCACATTCATTTTTTATTTGCATAATATTTAGTAATCTTGATTAATTTATATATGTATATCTAAAACATTGTTGTATGTATATTTTATTTTGTGAGATAATTTTTTATTTAAGTTTACATTGAATTTTTTAATACCTATTTATTTATATTTTTTATTTTTTTGTAATTATAGGAATTGGGATATTGTATTTTATTAAATTTAAAAAAATTAATTAATATTTAATGTCAGTTATTTTGAAAACCAATTTTGATATCATTTTCAACATTATTTTTTAAATAAAACTAACTTTAAAATTGGATTGTAATGTAAGTTTTCAGAAAAATTGATGTAGAAATCCACTTAAATATTGATATTTATATTATCTTTTAACATTTATTTTCATCTAAATTCATGTTGAAAGACATTTCAACATAATTTTATCATTAAAACCAACATTAAAAGACATTTTCAAAAAAAAATTCCATGAAAACCAATGTTGAAAGGCTAAATAAATATCCATATTTATTTGGGCTTTTCAACATCGGTTTGAATGGAAAATCGATATTTAAATCCTTTGTATATCTAAATTTAGGGGTGTTTTGATGTCAATTTTTATAGCAAGTAATTTCAAACCTCTTTTAACATCATTTTTATATAATTGATTTAAAAGACAATATTTTTATATCAGTTGCATTTATCACACTTTTTAACCTATGTTAAAAATAAAAAATAACACATGTTAAAATGTTATTTTCCATTAGTGAGGGCCTGTGATATGATATTCAATTATAGGAAGGAAAAAAAATTATCTTTACTTATTTATCACTATCATATCACTTATGGCCCACCCGACATATCCTACTTCACAGTAATCACATATAATTATAGTTTCAATAATTCATACAAGTACACGATTCATGATATAAATAAATAATAATTTCAATTACAAGAACTAATACACATATCTATATATAGGATAAAATAATTACACATATAATATGTGTAATTATTATTAGAGGGTTTTTCTTTATAACTACTTGTATTAGAGATTACCGAGTATGAAACTTCATGATTCGAAGCACCGTATGTTTATGAGAATCCAACACTGGATAGTCTAAACATCATTAGTGTCCTATCAGAAGATTTCATTATGACCATAGGAAATATGTTTTATAATATTGTTACAACACTTAAAGGATGTTATCATAGTGGGTAACTACTATGAGCTTTCAATGATACAAATACTCTAAGGAAATTATCACATTATTATTATCTAGAAGAATTTATATAAATGATAATATATTTTCTAATATTCATGTATTTGAATATACAGGTAATTTAAAGTAGAATTTTAATTGGTTTTAAGGAAAAAAACTCTAATAACATTTAATCTATTTGGTTTTGGAAAAATATATTCGATGATATACTATAACACCCTAATATTTTATGGTATGTCTCTTTCTAAAATTTAACTTCACCGATAGACAGAACACCAAGCTTAAAGAGATGATTAAATGTTATTATTTAATTGTGACCTAGCCGTTGGAATGGTAGAAATGAAAGGGATTAATTAAATTATGAAAATATAGTTTACACATGTGTATAAAAGGAATTCATTGGTTACCAATTAATTATAAATGAAAATAAAAACCAATTGAACATAAAGGATGTGTTTTTATAAAAAAATATATTTATGACCACAATGGAATTTTATGTTAATAAATTTAATTAATCACTATTATTGAAAGATATTAATAAAATTACATATTCAATAAAATATTTTTAAATTCAATCAATAAGTTTGATTGGATTAAGATAATAATAAATCCATTTTTAAGTATAAAAAGATATATTTTCTAAAAGGTGATTTTACAGCATTTTAATGGAGTACACATTTTAAAACTAAACTTTGACACTTTTATAAATATTATTAAACAAAATAAACTTTATTTTTTAGAAAAATAATGTCAAAATTATCTCAGGGTGAACTTTTTATATTTTTCTTAAAATACTTATTTTCCAATGGATAGTGAAAACCCCCTAATTTTTATAAAACTATAATTTCCATTATATTAATATTCTATTTATGATTTGAATAGTAACCTCACCTATGATAGTGTAAATAAAATTTGGGTATCTTAAAAATTAAAATATGAAATATTTATATCATGGAACATGTTAATAATTGTTATAAAAATGATAAATTAAGTGTTGGTGTTTTTGTAAAGCATAAATGTTTATTTACAATTTTATAATCAATATAATGCCTTAAGAGAAAAATTTATTTGCATAAAATAGATTCATTAATTAATATTTTTTTATTATAATTATAATATAATTTTACGAGACCTTAATTAATTTTTAAAAGTATTATAAAATCAGTTAAAATATTAAAATTGGTATTTTTTTGAATAAATGATGATTTTAATTAAAAATTAAAATTCCTATATTTAGAAAAATATTTTCATAAAATATAGTTCATTTTTAGTTATAAACTTCTAAAAAATACTAGGTTTAATTTTTTGTATTTTTCTGAAATAGTTGCATTTTTGGGGAATAGTGAAATACGGCAATTCTTTGTATTTAACATTTTAGCCAAATACATGAAATATTGAGTCATGGATGATTTATGGATGAATTAATCACACATTGGTTTGAACTCAAAAGCATTATTTACTTAATTTAGTCAGAATAATCATCCCTATTCATAGTCTTGAGCCAAAATAATAAACAAATGAATAAAATAATAAAAAAACACCCCTCTCCTCCACTATAAATACCTCCCTCACCACCCCTTCTTATTTGAAGGGGAAATACATGTTTTATAAGGTTTCATTTTTTTAATTCCTTCAAGTAATCTAGCCCGATTAAGGGCGACTTCTTAATTTATAACCTATTATTAAATACACTCCAAAATATATTTTAAGACAAAAATATTTTTATAAAATAAATATTTTTATCATGAAAAAATATCTTAGTTATTTTCTAGTTTTATTCAAACAATTAATCCTTCATCTGCTTTAAATACTCTTTTATATTTTCCCTTAAACCGAACTCAAGTGGCCCATTTCTAAAGTTTCTTAAAAACTATTTTAAAATTTTTCCACTTCATTTATCGATAATTTATGCCTCAAAAATAATTTCATTATCATTACCTTTTATTTTCTGGAATATACATTTTTACGATCCTATTTTTATAAAAAATAGAAATTATTTTCCAAAAGAACTCTTCTTTTCAAAGAAAAAGGACATTTCTCTCATGAATTTCTCAATGATTTTATTATATTACTTTCATCTATGATTATAATTCGAATATTTAAAATTGGTATGGAATACTATGATTTAAATATAAATTTTTATTCGGGATATTAGGAATGATTTGGGGTTAATAAGTGATGGTTGGGTCCAATATAACCCCTCGATGAATTAGTAGGTATCATGACACAAACTAGACTGTGTTTTTACCAATTTATGTATGGTGTCTTGGATGAAGAATTGATGGTATGTTTATGATGTCCATAATTATGAATTAACACATTATAATATTGTTAATTGATAATCCATGTGATTATTTTACTAGAATAATATCCAATGTTAAGTTTCATGTGGTTATTTATATGAAATTATTTATTTAGAATTCTTTCCTACCATATTATGATCATGATTAGGTTAATGGAACATGTTTTTAGTTATTATCCATGTCTTATTGTTTATGTTTATGATACCTTTCACTGTATTTATTACCCTTTCTGAACATCTGAGCTCACCCATTTCATATGTTTTATTTTTCCCCAGGTTGAAAAGATGTATATTATGAATGACTTACATGGATAATGTAGGAGTTTATGGGTGTTTCTAATGGAGTATCTATATTGTTTTTACATTCAATGTTGTAATGTAACTATTATTTTGGTATCTAGTTTTCCAAATCTACTAAACTTTTCAGTCCTTTGGGATGTGATTTCCATGTTCATTTTGACAATGTAATAAATTAAGGCACTGAATCTAAGCTACTAGGGTTGGGGTATTTACAGTTGGTTCAGAGTAAGTTTAGTAGAAACCTTGGATACTAGATTTAGAAAACATATATTAGGTAACATGACCCTAAGATATAATTTTAGGATAATAATAGAATATAATACTTGAATTTTGGTAAAGTATATATTATGTGTGTCTTATTAGAAATACGTCCCTATCTGGATACTAAAAGCAGACTTTGTTCAGGTATAAATGTGCCTTGGGGAACAACTCAAACAAGGTGTGTTTGGCCTTACTTGACATGACCTAGTACATGACAATAAGCCCTACTATGCACCGAGTTTAACACTCATAGGGGATATGTTTAGGATAATTCATATTTTCTTTAAAAACCACTATAAAAAATTTAAAAGTAAACATGTTCTCAAAGAAACCATGTTTCTTATTATGAGATTCGAAATTCATAAATTTCTAATTTATGTTAAGTGATTTTCTAGTTCGAAATTATGAATTATTATCCATAAAATAATTTAGTGTATTCCATTATTTAGAAATGGAAACTTGTAGAAGGAATGGAAACCATATCGATACACATATTTCATTTAGGGATTTCCCTCCTATGCAAGATAATAATATTGGAATCAAAATATAAAGACTGATCAGATCTTTGATGGGATAAATCCATTCCTCTAAAGGGCACTAGTTTCCCAAAAATTATCATCATATGAGGATATAGTATTGTGGTATATAAAGATATATAAATAATTCTATAAGTATTATGACTTTAAGGGTAAAAATAGAAAAATATAATGGTAGAGAAAGAGACAAATAAAGGGGAAAAGGGAAAGAAGGATTTTACCACATGTGATAATTATGGAAAGAAACACCCCGGTACATGCTTGAAGGGAATGAGAGTTTGTTACAAGTATGGAGAGAAAGGACACCAGGATCTTTATTCTAAGGGAAATATGGAAGTTATAAACATGAAATGTTTCAACTATAAGAAGATGGGGCACTTTTTAAATTAATTTACCAAGCATCAAGGAAACATAGATCAGAAGAAGAAAATGGATCAAGGCCAAACTTATGTTGTTACTACAGTTGAAGTGGAATAACTAATGCAATCGTGTTTATGGATTCAGGAATTATGTTATGTTATTCTGGTTATAATAATCAAGATATATATAAGGATTATACCAGAGTACTTATTCTTTGAGGAATTGGAAGCATGCAAGTTTTAATTAAGGTTTAATGGTGATCAAGGTTTTCATATATTTGACATGTGACAATAAGAGCTACATTGATTGGGGAATCTTGTAGTCTTTGATTATGGATAGAAATATTTTGGATGGGTATTAAGTTTAACTACTTATGGAATGGATTAATGATATTATTAATTAATATTAAAGTATGATTTATCATATTGGATAACCCATGCTAACCATCTTGTGCTTCAATAAACATTAAAAGGCTGAAGGAATAACTTTTGGATATGATGATTCATAAAAGTGCTTCAAGTATAAAAAATTCATCTTCAATACCCATATTTTGGTTTAAGAAATGAAGTGTAGATAGATTGAATTACAACCATAGGATGAGATTATGACATTTAAACGAATCAAGTAAGTTTATTTTCGTATGTTCTTATATGGATAGTAAAATAATCCCTCAACTTTGGAGAAAGGATTTTAGAACAAAAAGCCATCCATTTACTTTTCCTTTTTAAGAAAGCAATGTTCTTTTAACTAATAAAAAATTTATAATTTTATGATGGTAGACTTTCTAAATACCATTTTTTATAACACTACACATACAAAAATGATAGTTAGATTTATATTCCAGTTCTATATTTTCATGAATGTTCTTCTATTTAGAAATCTTATTTTTGTGGTGACCTTTACATTTTTCGTTACCTCTTTTTAATAGCAAGTTTTATAAACCCTTTTTATGATGTGATATTTACAAAAATCAATTTTAAATTATGAAACTTTTTTTAAGGTAAATTTAAAATTGTGAGGACACAATTTTTTGAAGGAGAGGAGAATGTAACACCTCATGATTTTACGGTATTTTACTTTTGGAAATTTAACTTCTTCGATAGATAGAACACTAAGCTTAAATAGATGATTAAATATTATTATTTAACTTTGAACTAGATATTAGAATGGTATGAATGAAATGGATTATGTAAATTATGAAAATATAGTTTATGAATGTTTATAAAATGAATTCATTGGTTACTTATTAATTATAAATGAAAATAAAAACCAATTGAACATAAGGGGTGTGTTTTTATAAAAAATTATATTTATGACCATAGTGGAATTTTATATTAATAAATTAAATTAATCACTATTATTGAAATATATTAATGAAATTACATATTAAATCAAGTATTTTAAATTCAATCAATAATTTTTATGGTCTTATGATATGAATATATCCAATTTAAATCATAAAACATATATTTTCTAAAGGGAAATTTTACCACCTTTTAATGGCACGCATATTTTAAAACTAAATTTTCACACTTTTATAAATTATATGGAACAAAATAAACTTTATTTTTAAATGAGTAATGTCAAAATTATCTTAGGATGAAATTTTGGTATTTTTCTGAAAATAATTATTTTCCAGTGAATAGTGAAAATATTACGATTTTTATAAAACTTTCATTTTTGTTATATTAATAGTATGTTCATGTTTTGAATAGTAAACTAACCTATTAAAGTTTAAATAAAATTTGGGTATCTTAAAAATCAAAATATTATATATTTATATCATGGAGTAAGTAAATAAATGTTTTAAAAAGGATAAATTAAGTATTGGTGTTTTTGTAAAGCGTAAATGTTTATTTAAAATTTTATAGTAAATATAATGTATTAATAGAAAATTTGTTTTATAAAATATATTCATAAATTAATATATTTTTTCTTATGGTTATAAGATAATTTTATGAGACCTTAATTAATATTTCAAAGTGTTATATAACTAGTTATAATGTTAAAATCAGTATTTTTCCAATAAATAACAATTTTAATTAAAAATTAAATATATCACATTTAGAAAATTATTTTCATAAAAGGGAGTCCATTTATGAATTATAAACATCTGAAAATGGTTAGGGATAATTTTTTTTTGATTTTTCTAAAACTGTGGAATTTTTTGTGAATAGAAAAATACGTGAATTTTTGGTATTTAACATTTAATCCAAATACACGAATTATTGAGTCATGGATGATGTATGGATGAGATAATAACACATTCGTTAAAACTAACATGTATTATTTAATGTATTTAGTTACATTAATAATCCATATTCATAGTCTTGAGCCAAAATAATAAACAAATGAATTCAATAATAATAAAAACACCCCTATGCTCCACTATAAATACCACCCTCACTACCCCTTATTTTCACACATCCAAAGTCTTAAATATTTATTATATTCATCCCATTTCTCTCCCAAAAATCTGCCCTGTGTTTTGGACTTTTTAGTCACATCAAAATATCATTTCCAAGTACCTTAAGAAGGTTTTTAAGGAGGTCACACTCAAGAGGTAAAACCTTCTCTCTCTCTCTCTTTAAATTTATTTTATTTTGTTATCCTTACCTCACCTCCCCTGTCGAAAGTGACATAATAAATCCAATATATTTTATATACTATAATTTTATTATTTTAATGTTATATCAACCATCAATTCTATTCTCTTCGCCCTTTTCTCTAAATATGAAAACATCATTTGTGAGGTGCTGATTTCCCGCCATTATGGATGATGAGTTTTCATTTTTCAATTCCACCTTCAATTATGGTCATAAAACCATTATTATGGTTAAAACAGAATTTAATATATGTTATAAAACTTATTTAATGTTCTTAAACCATTATATAGACAAAATATCAATTCATAATACAAAACTAGTTCGTGATGATAATAAAACACCAAAATAATCAAAATGGTTATCATTAACGTTTATCTAATGAATAACTCTCATATATGGAAACAAAATGATATATAAGACTACTTAATATCCTTTAATTTCATTTATGATATATAATTTCAATTCTGGACAACTATTTCCATTTCATAAGATCTTTCGTATATGTATACAAGTGAACCAATCATGAAAACCAAGGGAACAAGCACTCCCGAATGATGAAATTGAATCTTATAACTCAAAAAGATGAGCACAAATGAATTTAATAAAGTTATAATGAATCCAATCCCTGTTTAATATGTTCTGAATTAAATTATTAATGAATCAAATTTCATTATCCAAGACATTAAGTGCTTGTACAGAACACTTTCAGATATAAGGTAAGGGTTTTCTCATCTCACTTTTATTTCCATGAGATATGAATTATTAACCAATATTAATTGTTTGTGGTGTATGTATACTACATATTGATATATAATATCATGAATCTATTTATTTTCATAGTATTCAATGTCTTATCTGATGATCAATAATTTTATGGGGCATATGGTTCGACTGTTTGCAAAGTGGTAAGGGATTCTCCCCAAACCCCTATTTTTCATTCGTGTTATGTTTTCTCTCCCTTTACCTCAATGTAATTCTTCTTTATTCATATATAATCCTAATAAATTCTTTTTCTATGTTCCAAATTCATATATATAGATTAGTTAATCTTTTTTTATGGGGAAATACATGTTTTATAAAGTTTCATTTTTAATTCCTTTTGATAAGCAATCTCGGTTAAGGGGGACTTACAAATTTCTTACCCATTTTTAAGTACACTCCATAATATGGTTTAAAACTCAAATTGTTTTTCAAAAATTAATATTTTTTATCATTAAAAAATATCTTAGTTCTTTTTGGGTTTTATGCAAACAATTAATCCTTCATTCTCTTTAAAGACTGTTATATATTCCAATAAACCGCACTAAAGTGGAAAATTTATAATGTTTCTTAAAATAATTTTAACATTTTTTCACTTTCTTTGGACATCATTTATTCCTAGAACATAATTTCATTTTCCTTACTTTTATTTTTTGGTATATACATGTTTACGATCTTATTTTTATGAAAAATAAAAATGATTTTCCAAAAGAAATTTTCTTTTCAATGAAAAATGCTATTTCTATCAAGAATTTATTATTGATTTAATTTGAGTACTTTCATCTATTATTATGATTAAAATATTTCAAAGTGGTATGGGAAAATTTTATTTAAATATATCTTTTAAATTTACATATAAGGAGTTAATTAGACTTAATAAGTGATGGGAGGGTCTTGCTATAGCCCCTTGATGTATCAGTATGTCTCATTAGAAAAACTAGACTGGGTTTTTACACATTTATATATGGTGTTTTGGAAAAATCATTAATGGTATGTTTATAATGTCTATAATTATGTATTATCTCATTAAGATACTAGTAATTAATAATCCATATTATTATTTGACTACTATAATATCCATGGTTGGGTTTCATGTGATTATTTATATGAAATTATTTATTCAGCTTTTATTCCTATCATATTTTTCTAAAGAATATGTTTTAATGGCACGTGTCTTTAGTTATTCACCAAGCCTTTTTGGTTATGTTTATGATAGATTTTTTTTGTATTGATTACCCTTAAAGATCACCTGAGATCAGTCCTTTCTTATGATTTATTTTTCCTAAGGATGCAAAGATGTATATTATGAATGACTTATAGGGATAATCTAGGAGTTTATGGGTGTTTCCGATGGAGTTTCTATATTTTTTTTCCTTTCAATGCTGTAATGTAACTATTATGTCTGTATCTAGTTTTCCAAATATATGAAACTATTTGGTCCATTTGGATGATATTTCCTTATTCATTAGGAAAATGTAATAAGGTAAGGCACCGACTCTGGGCTACTGGGGTCGAGGTATTTACATATATTATAGATTATGCATTTTTTATAATAAAAGGGAAGTGATGTCCATGTGTGATAAAAACCACCATACAATAAGGACATATTCATCTATGTTTTTGGTGAACCTATATATTAAATTCATATGTTCCTTTTTGTTTTTATTTATTGTTAATGTTATTTTCATGTAAACTGCATGTAAATTAAGAGAGAAAGTGACATACATTCACCGAATAGATGTAGAGGTAAAAATAGGGAGAAATGTTTAAGTTGTTAAAAAATTAATTCACACTAATTCATTACCCCTAGATATCAATGTGGTTTCATTTATCCTAGTGGAAAAATAATTAATATCATATATATGGTTCCACCCTCTAAATGGATGCATGTTTTTTGAGTATTTTAAGTTTTTGAGATTCTCTTTCAAATTAATCATGAAGTGAATAGTTGGAGAAGTTTTATCGATTATTGATTAGAATTATATCTCTTCCAAAACACTGAATAATATAAGGAATAAATAAATTAATGAATTCATCCATATTATATAAATAAAAATAAGTTTAAACTTTCATATACTGCAATCAAGAAAAAATAGGTCTATCATGAAAGAATAATAACCACTATCTAAATCTACTATTGATAAGATTGAAAACACGTCAACCCCATAATGTTGAAATTATTCGTGTGATTAATTGGTAACATATATCTATTTCGAAAATTATGCTTTAAATGAGCCAAGTACAAGTGTGGAAGATCATATATCTGGATAATTAAATTACAAATTATATATTTTTATGAGATAGAACTTATAGGTAGTTACTCAAGAAATTTTCATTTAATTTTATGGATATTTCAATGATTTATTGAGTTAAATCACCCACATCAAGGAAGAATTTGCAAAGATGAAAAAGAACTATCACCAAAAGTGATGATGTTCATAAATTTCACAAACCAATGTAATTCTAAGAGTGATAGAATTATCGATCAAAAAAAAATTGCTCCAAAATCGTTCAGGATTGGCTTGATGCAATCTCAAAGAAATATGAATCCTTGGAAATTCATGAGTAAAAATTCAATGTATTGAAGGAAGAACAAATGGGTTTCATTTATTTTAAGAAATCATAAATGGAAGTAAAATAAAATAGGACAAAGTTTCATGGAATTTTTCTATAATATAAGTGAAAAAATCATGAATAACATGAGAATGATGTTCATAACATAATAAAAGAGTGTGAATATATAATAAATTAATTGAATAAGATAATGAAATGTCTCAAGATTATATCTGAAGAACCATAATGAATGAATCCTAGAACCATGATATATGATCTTTCAAATTAAATTTATAGTTAAATTATTAATAAGAAAATACATTGGTCTTGAGTTCTTTATATGATGTAGCTGTTGGTCAATCAAACCTCTATTTATATTGAACCATCATTTTATCAAGAGAACAAAAAGTAGAATCCATATTGAGATAATATGAACATGATTTATGATCTCAAATAATTTTCTATGGAACTCTAGGTGCTAGAGTAGTGTTACCAATAATCTTTCATCGCTCACCTTTGATCCCAACACAATTTAGGTTTAAATTATTGAATATTTTTTTCTCATTCTTGAGAGGGAGAAACATGGTAGAAGAAACTTTTTATCTTGAGAGAAAATCTAAAAAAAATATTTATAAATAGATATATTTGGAGAGTAAATAATTATTAATAAGAAATGATTTTTAGTCTTCAGATGATATTTATTCTGTTATCAGTAATTTGTTAAATCAATGAAATTTGATTAGGTTTATCTTGAGGTCTCTTAAAACTATTTATTTTACCCATTTTAATTTAAGGAATCTTTAATACTAAATTGTATTAGTTCATTTTTTCTAGAGAAAATATTACTATAGATGTGTGTCTCACAACAAGTGGTTCTTTAAAGGATGTTTTATGAAGATAATGAAATGGACTCTTGACTTTGAGAAATATATTGAACCAGATGTGGTTTAGGTTTAGTTTGGATTCAAAGGTTTACCTATAAATGTTTTTAAGTTTGATGCCCTATCAAATATTTGTAATCTTATTGGCACACATATCAAGCATGATTAAAAATCATCTAAGATCTCATGACCCTCTATTTCCTGTATTCTCACAAAGGCGGTCCTATATAAACCAATGATTTTATTCATATAAATTTCGAATAGGGAGAATGGATTTTTGAAAAGGGTGACTTATGAAAACCTCCCATATTAATTTATTTCATATTCCAATTTTGGTTACACCTTAGTATCCTATGGTAATATTAGATCAAAGAAACCTATCACACAACCTCTTATTAGGCATAAATCTATCTAGATTTAAATAGTAAATTTTATTGTTTCTACTAAAATGTTTGGAGCCTAGGTGGTTGGGAATCCTTAATAGACTTATTATACATATTTATTTGGATATTTGGATGTTGTTAATGATTCATGAACTTCCACTAAAAATAATGTTAAGGATTATTATTGGCTTAATCATTCTTTATTAAATTCTATAATTACCGAATGAATTGATTCCTCCACTGAAGAGTAGTCATGGGATGTCCATAATGACTCTTGTGAATCCATCCAACATGATAAAGATCAATCATACCAAATTGAAGAGGATTTCATTTATTATAGTGATAGAAAAGGTAATAAAATAGTGGTTTAATCAGATGGATTTATTACCCTACATCCTAGGAAGACTGAAAATCGTATACACTGCTCCAAATTGGACAGAAAAATTGCAAATAGATCCTTAGGGATATGTATTAATGTAAACAATGTAATCCCTAACGAGCTTGATGTTGAAGAGTGTGATCTTTCATCCTCTAATGAATAAGTCCAGGAAGGTGTTAATAAAATCAAGAACCATGATATTTTTCTTAAAGAGGGTATTAGGAAAGAAATTTACCCTTGGGATTAGGAATAAGGATATCTTATTTTTAATAGATATAAAGACAAGGATATAACTAGGGACAAAACCTAAAAATTATAAAGCACATTTTTCCTAGGATTTAATTTTATTTTGATAGGAATCCCAAATTTGATTATTTATGTATTCCTTAGGAGTAGTGTTTCCTGGTATTGGAAGTATTTTCTACTTTTTTGAACTTATTTGAATACTACATAAAGAATAATCTATTTTTAGTTAAATACATAGAGTTTTTTTTGCTTGATTTTGGTTTGTGTTGGAATGGATTGATAATTTCTTTGATTTATCTCCTTTTTTCTGATAGAATGAGGAAACCTTCTATTACCTTTATTTGTAATATTGTTTTTTTAAAGTTTCTAGGTAGTAAAGGTAATTATGGAAGTCAATTATGGTTGGAAACTTTTAAAAATAATTCTAAATAAAGGTCATTTCAGATAATATTCCTTAGCTATTGATTTGGAGATATTTAAAAATTAAAGGCAATGTCGGGACATGTTTAAAATTCATGGACCATAGAAGATGTATTTGAGATACTGATTATGATTTTCATGATACATATATATTCAAGTTTTTCTTGTTTTCTCTTTTATAGATCCTTAAATAGGTGAATATTTCAATGAATTTTTTTCTAATCTATAAGGTGTATGGTGTTCAACATAATAGGTGAAGAAATGGCATCTACACTTGAATTTAATAAAGTCAAGATGAGATTACTCTAAGAAACATTCATATTTTATAATATTTATCAAGTTTATTATGAGGGGAATGCAGGTTGAGGATTAATTTGATTGGTTGTCTGTATAATCCTTTTACAAGTGATTTTTGAGTTTTTTTACTTATATTATGTAATATCCTGTTATTATACTGGTGAAAGTCCTTTGGACCTCATTATTTCGATATATAATCTTTTTCTTTAATTAACTTTTTGGTATCATGGGTTGGTCTTCCAACTCATTATTTAGACCATCTTTGATTATTATTTTTTTTTCATGCATGTCTCATATATAATATAAATATTAACAAATGAATTAATATTATTTAAATGATATTTAGTATATCATTTTCATTATCAGGAACCATAACTCAGATTTTCCACCTTTCATTGCATTTATTGAACCTAGAATAATAAATATTATTAACTCAATAAATAAATAAATATAATATAATATTCATAATATTTTGAATAAATATTTATTTTAATATTCAAATCATATAAAATAGTGACTGAATATATGAGATAAATAAATCCTAAAGAAATGTTATTCCTTGGTCTTGAAAATAACAACTATTATAATAATTAAATTCAAAATAGTATTTAACTAATAATAATGGAAATGATTAGGGTATGACCCTCTATTCTTAGTCCTTATTAGCATTAGGTGAGATTTCCTAAAGTCTAATATCAGTATCTAGTAATATGTATAGGCTTCCGTATTGGAAAAAATTATGGTCTTGATGAAAAAACCACATATGAATGCTCACTTTATAATATAATATCTTTTTCATGATATATGATCAAGTGGGTTGCATATACAAGTTATCACCCATATTGTCGATATGTATTTGTTTGACTATATAAAATAAAACTTTCAATAAAACATTTACATAGAATTTAGTTTCAAAGTTCCATTCCAATAAAAGGTCTAAGATATAATCTTTTATAAAGATAGAATATCTAAATCCTTCCTTGACTTATTCATTAACAAGATACCATTTGTGATGCACCTAACATATCCTACTTCCCAATGAATATATGGAATTATGGTTTTGGGAAATATATCAATGTACATGATTCATGATATGTATTAATAATAATTTTAAGGTCTGTATTTCATTACACATATTCACATATTGGAATATACAATGACGTAAAAACATATGGATTTTCTATTGGTGGGTATGTCCTCATAATCATTCATCTTGGAGATAACCATGTACGAACTTCATGATATGAAGCCTCGTTAACTTAAAAATACCTAGTTCCTAATATTCATAATCATATGTGTCTCATAAAATTATTTCATAAAATGATATGACATATAGTTTAATAATTTCTTTGTAACATTTCAAGATTCTCATTATAGTGAGGAACATTTATGATCTTTTCAATGTGATAGATACTATATAACATTGTCATATTAAATTTACAAAAATAATAATAAACAATATGTAATATTATATTTATTAATTTTCAATTATATGAATATGAATGAAATATAAAGTCAAATTAGTTGGTTTCTGGGCACCAAATCTATAAAATCCCACTTAAACTAGATCCAACTTATAAGGAGAATTAGTTTTTGGGATATAACATGGTGTTTATGATTTTACAAAGATAATTATTTATTTAATAGGTCTACCATGTTGTCTTTTTCATAAAATCTGCTTATGGATAACTCGAATCTCTAAGAAAAATCCCTCAAGATATGATACTTCTGAAGTATGTGCTTTATCTATGGATGTGACCTCGACTCCTTGAAAAGTGACACCACTGTAGTATTATAAAACTATAGAGTGATATGATATTTATTACTAGAAATAAAATCAAGATCATGGATAATGGTTCATATTCAGACTACTTATTTGGCCACACAAATAGCCATAATATACTAAGAATATATTGTAGAATCAGTAATAACTATTTTCTTTGAGATCTTCTAGCTCATAGAAACTCTATTGAGAGTGAAGATATACCCTTATTATGATTTCATATCATCATTATTTTTTGGAAACTCACATTATTATATCCCATAATAACCATTTCATTATATCCTTCATAAATAATGAGCACATTCTTAGTACACCTCAGATACTTTAGGATGGTATTGATTAACATCTGATGGCATTCTCCTAGATTTGATTAACATTATCCTACCATTATTTAGGTGTTTTCTTCATCTATCCAATTTTTTAAGATAGAATACATGACTAAGCATATCATATATTCATATAGGATACTTTTCATCCTCTATCTCTCCTCTTGTGTTTGAGGACACATTTTCTTTGAGATATGAATTCTATGTGACATAGGAAAAAATCCCCTCTTAGACTATTCTATACTAAATCCCTTCAATATATTGTCAATATATGTTCCTTGAATTAGTCCAAGAAGAAACTTGGATTTATCATGATGGATCTTGATCCGAATAATGTAATTATATTTACCTATGTCCTTCACATAGAATAATGCGTTTAAAAAAATCTCAACAAACTTTAAGATTGGTATCTCATTTCTAGTAAGTAGTATGTAATCAATATATAATATCAATAAAATGATTACAATATCACCAAACAAGTTGTATATACAAGGCTCATATTCATTATCTATGAAACCAAATTATATTATGTCTTCATAAAATAGAGTGTTCCATGAATTGGATGCTTTCTTTAATCCATAAATGGATCTCTATGGGTTTCATACCTTCTTAGAATCTTTTAAAGACATAAACCCTTATAGTTGTGTCATATAGACATCTTCCTAATAGTTTCCATTAAGGAAAGCTATTTTGAAATTTATCTACCAAATCTTATATTAATGGTAAGTTTTTATGGTATGTAGAATTATGATGGATATTAGTATTAAAACTAGTGAAAATTTTTCTTCATATTATATGCCTTGTTGTTATTTAAACCATTTTGAAACCAGTCATGCCTTATAGGTACTAACTAGCCCATCCATGTCCATTTTCATCTGGATTTATCATTTTAAACTAATTAAATTTACATATACTAAAGAATCTATCAAAATATAAACTTGGTTTTTGTATATGGAATCCATTTCATAATTCTTGGCTTTATTACACCTCACAGCTTATTTTCAACTTACAAATTTCTTATAGGTTATAGGATCAGTCATATAAACTAATAACAAGTCACCATACAGAATGACAAGGAAACCATATATTTATGGTTCTTTAACCTCTCTTATACTCTAAAGAACCCAAAACCACACTACTGGATTTAGTGATAAAATAAAATGTATTTTTTAATAAAGAGAAACTAAAAAATACACTGTGATTTATACATTCCAGGACCATTTCTGATCTAGTTTCTAGAGAATTAGAATGCACCTTAAAATCTATCAGAGTTATAAAAAAATAAAACAACTAATTGAATTTTTTCATGCTAACTCCTTAAGGGAATTCTTCTATCTAAGAACTTATAAGATATTTATGAAACAATTATTAAAAACATGGGATTATAATTAAGTTTTTTAGTAAGGTGTTTAAAAACAAGTGAAATATTCCTTTATAAAAACTCTTTTAATAAATATTTTAAAATACTTTATATCTAATAAAATTATTTGATATATATAAAAACATTTCAAAGATACATTTTTTGATGGTTCATTTAAGAAATACTTCTTTCAAAATGCTTGGATTTCTCCTTTGAAATCATTTGGAAAATAATATTTTTTTTTTGATTATTTTGATACTTGGTATGTAAAGACCCGGTTTTTCCATGTAATTTTTTAGTTATATAAAACTATTCCAAGGATACAAAATCTGACGGCACGTGATTCTGAGGCCTGGTGTGCCTGGAATGAATTTCTGAACTTTTTTTAGATACGTTCAGTAAACTTGTGAATGGGAAATCCAAACTTTTGAATTGGTGCTCAGAATTGAAATCTGAGGGCACTATTGAACTCATAGCACCAGGATTCACTTAAGGGAGACTTATCCTCGAATGTAGTGGGTTGAGATAAGAAGTTGGTTTTTGTGGGTTTTGTGGAGGATTAATAAAATAAATCTAATTTGTTTTAAATATCCTCCACCTCCTTTTAGGTTTTGGATGTGGAGACTAAAAGGGGTGGTCAGGAATTTAATGAAGGACATTAAATGCCTGGTTACACAAAAATATGTAACCATTATACATGCAATTAATGAGGGTCATTAATTACACCAATTAATGAACCTCTCTTAATTATGTGTTGTGAATATAACTCCCCTCTCCTATCTCTCCTTTGAGTTTTTGTTTTCATTGGAAAAGGAGAGGAGGATTTTGGAGGAGCCCCTTGACAAAGAAGAGATCCATCAAGCAAGAACAGAACAATGCCTTTAGAGCAGCGTTGTTGGAGGCTTGATTTGGGATCAACGAACACCAACCCATCTTCAAACGTGGGACACTATCCAACGAATCTCGAGGTAGGGTTTTTTCTTGTTTAAATTTCAAAAGTTGTTGAATCTTTTGTCTTCTCCCTTGATAAGATTCTAACGCGAAGGGCGTGGGCCAAACAAACAAGGCCCGGATCCTCAACCTCTTGTTTGTTATTGTGTTCTTCGTGGGTGAATTTTTGGGTGGAACGAACCCAAATATGAGGGTAAATAAGCGAAGGAGGTAACCCAGGAAGCTCGTAGGTGCGATCAGATGGAAAAAGGGACCACTGGAGCTCACTTGGTGGTCTGTGGAAGACAGCCGGTGCAGCGACACCGGTGACCGGCGTGGTGGCACCAACGATCGACGCTGGTAGGTGCAGGTGGCGGATGGTACCGGTGGGCTGTAGTATAGGCTGTGCGCCATCACGCACCATAGGAGGAGGACGAGGAACAAGGCCGCGATGGTCAGTATAGCGGCTGACACCGGCCGGTCGCGGAAGTGGTGTGGCGCGTCATTGTACGCCGCAAGAGGAGGCCACGGTTTTTCAGCCACGGTGGTTGAGCAGGGCAGATGACATCGGCAGACTGTAGAGGCCGAGTGGTACGCCGTCATGCGCCGCTGGAGGTGGCTGCGGCTTGAAGCTGTGGCAGAGGAGGGACCCGCTCCCTACGGGTCCCGCAGTGACCGAGCGGCACCACGTGGCGTCGTAGCTTCAATTATGAACTGTACAACCATTCAGAAAATAGGGGGGAAACACCTTCCCCCGCATGCCAGCTAGGGAGGGCCCCGTGTTCTCCTTCGGGCTGAGCCACGCGCCCTACGGGATAGGATGTGCCCTTCCACGGGCTGGGCGACACACTCACGTGGGTAGGTGGCACCCCCCTGTGGGCCGAGCAGTGCCCCCCTCCGGCTGAGACGCGCCCCCCCTATGGGTCGGGCTGCACCCCCCTATGGGCAGGGTCACACCCTCCCAGTGGGCTGGGCCAGACCACGACCCAATCCAACCGGGCCTGCCCAGGCCGGTTTGGGCCGTGTCGGGTTGAACCGGACCCGGAACCATCCAGACCCAATTTCTCTTAAAATTTCTTAACTTGAAATCCAGACGTCCATTTGAAGAACCATCTATGGTGTTGTGATACATAGAGCAAGATGGTCCTTTTGGTATACTCCACAAAAATTTTGGAGAAAGTTGGAGTACGACCGGGGTGGATCGAACCCGAATCCAACCAGGCCCTCGGTACTAAAATGCTAAAAACTCAAAGACCGGGCGTCTGATTGATGCTTAGTCTGACGCGTTAGAACCCTTATGATAGGTCATTCCATGTGGTTACTACTTTTTGGAGATTAGTGGAGGTGTAGGTATGACCGATATCTCGAGGAGCATATTTTACGGAACCTGAGCACACTGGGGGCGGGGAATCTTGTGGCTGGCTGTCTTTAAAGTAGTGATCCTGTGTGGATCAGCATCCTAGTGTGTAACGCCCCGACCCCAGTTACCCAGAGTCGGTGCATTATTACATAACATTGTCATGATCACAAGAAAGATCAAATCTCGAAAGACCGATTGGTTTAGTAGCCTTGGAAACACTAGATATATTCATAAGTTTTACATTACATCATAAAATGAAAAACTAATACAACAACATAATGTTTCCACAATCCACACTATTAACCCCTCAAAAAATCTCTGTAGGTCATTCATAACTTACTTCTTCACATCCTGGGAAAAATAAAACATAGAAAAGGGGTGAGCTCAAATGCCCAGTAAGGATAACAATATAGCAGAAACTTTCATAAATAAGAATAAACATTTAAGGCAATGCATTACTAAAACAAAAGCCTTTTAAACTTGAATTTCAACATAGTATGGAAAAAGTAAAATGAAATAATTCCATTTACTTGTTCACATGGATATTCTACTAATCGAATAATCACATGCAAAATCAATAACCACTTTCATAATGTTGGAATGCATAATGCCAGACTATCATAACCACATAGCCAAGGCCTCGTTCCAAGACTACAAATAAGATTTTGTCAAGGACTTGTGCCAAGACACTAGTTTGTCTCATGAGACTTACCGATTCAATTTTTTTTAGAAGATACTTACATTTAAAATTGCTCAAATATACTTCAGTGCTTTTCTAAAAATATTATGCAAGCTTCTGAAAACAAAATAACTAATTCTGAGACTGCTCGACTAATTACAGGCCATGATGGGTCCACTCCCAATCCCTTTCTGTCTACCAAACTCGAGAGTCAGGTTTTCTAAAAACATTTTTAAGCTTGCATTAAATACGTATACATTTGCACTGGGTTTTCATGTATTTGAGAAAAAAAATCTCTTTTTTGAAATCATTTAAAAATAAAATATTTATAAAATAAAACATTTACTTTGAAAATATTATTATAATATTTTAAGGGAAGCTTTGAAAATTTTATAACGGTGGTAAATAGCCGCACCCCCCATATAAGTTAAAAAAAACTTTCTTATCTTAATTCTGTCAAAAAGGTTAAAAAGCACCTTGTTTGGAAAATGACGGAAAGATTCCCTTATAAACCTCTTATAAAAAGTCAAACAAGGGTATAAATGACTTTAACCCATATTCTTTTAAATATTAAAAATGTTTTGAAATACATTTTGAAGAAACATGGACGTGGATGATAATGAGATCCCAGTAGATTATTACGTATAAACAACCTCGGATAATGAAGAGATTGTGAAATAACCCTTACCTTGTACTTTTCCTTGGTTGGGGTAGGTTAACCTCCTGTATAATGGTGAAATAATTGTTATTAAATTATACAAGAATCATATACATTAATATGATATCATATATGATCTTTTAATATTGATTTGATAATAATATCTTAGTATTATCATTATATCGGGTGTTAACGTACTTGTTTTCTTTTATATGTTTTGTTACGTAAGACATGTTTGTAAAGGATAGGTTGTATATTATTCATATCCAGAATGATATCAAGTCCTTAAACATCATTTTTAAATCATCAAATGATAATTATACTTGAATGGATACGATGGAGAATGAATCTCATCGCGTTCGTGGAGACGGTAGTCCATACGTACGCACGGGCGACAATATCATTCTTTTGATATTAAAATAATATATAAATGGATGGCATATCATATATAAAGAATAATTAACATGTTATATTTATTATTTACATGAGTTACACATCATTATTATACCCATCCAAATAATAATATATTGAATAACAATTACACCACGACGTGGAGACGGTAAGCCGTACGTACGCACGTATGGTGACATGTTATTCAAAGGGTGGATACAATACTGAATATGGTTGTACCATATTTATAATAACATCACAGTATATGTAATATACTGGAGTTATTATTTTAGAATGGTAAGAACAAAGAAAGAGGAAGTGGAAGAAGAAAGGAACTTAGAAAAGGGTGGTGAAATCATTACCTCTTCTTCGGGTTCTTCCTTTTGATTTGATCAAAAGGGCTCCTTAGGTTGGCTTTCTGATCAAACTAAGGCCTCTAGGTTGTAGTGAGGGATGTTGGTAGAGTATTTGGGCAGAGTTTGGCCGAACCAAAAGGCTTTTAAGGTGTGAAGAAATGAGAAGGAGGAGTGCCCTTTTATAAGAGGGGTGAGGGGTACCTTTGGAAAAGATAGAAATATTAATTTATAATAAATTCATATTCGGTTTCCAGTGGCTCCAAAGTTGACTATTCAAAGGATAAGGTGGGGATAGGTCGAAAACCAGTCAACCAATAGAATTTAGACAGGTTTGGGTACTTATATTAACCTTATCTTTAAGTATTAACTCTAAGTTAATTAGTTTCACTTTTACAATGTCTCTTTGTATTTTTATATAATATGGTTAATAAACTTACTATATACATCCAAGCGACCCCCAAGTGGTCCATTAATGATGAAACTATCATGATATAAGTCTCTTGGCCGAACCTTAGATTTTTAGGAATTTAATATCAATTAATAATATAATATTTGTTTTAAGAACTCTTTTATGTCAATTTTGACACTATTCAATAGTTGATTTTTGTGAAACTCATAACAGATTTATTACTTCGAAAAAAGTCAATTAAATCAATACTAATATATCATATTATCCTAGAAAATTAGTTTAATTCATTAAAAGTTTCATATTATATTTTTTTGGGTATTTATAATATCAATTATTTTAATTTTTCACTATTATAGTAATTACTGCATCATCATTGTGTCATAAATAAAATAAATTATTTAATGTCTAAAAATTATAAATAAAATATCATTATGTAGGAAATCTTTTTAGATTTCTAATGAATATTTATAATCTAAAATCAAACTTATATAACCCTATGTAACAATTGTTTTGCTAAAAGATATATGCTTGTGTCATTTTTGTATTCATTTTGACTTAATTAAAATAAAGTGTTATTATCACTTACAAGTGGATCCATGGGGTCCCAAAATCGACCCAAAGATGCCCATGGTCGACCATGTATCAACCAATAGGGTTAAGACACGTTTTAGGGTAATTTAGTATTATTATAATATTATTTTTTTAACCCTTATTTACCGGATTTACCCTTAACCATGGTAAATAAAATATTTACCGCAGTAATTATTCAAAATGTCTAAAAATAAAAGTTACCTATTTACACAATTTGAACATCCTGATTCCAAATATGGAATCCATTTTCCTAAATTCTAAACACAGAAGTGTCAGAAATTAATTTAAAATTAATTCCCGCTGTCAAAACAAAAAGCGTGTTTTTAAGAGATAATAACTATCAAAAGATTGACACTTGTTTATGTTCGGTTTAATTGTAAAATTATGTCCAATGAACAACATTATATTAAATGGTAAAAATATATTCTAAATATACTTTAAAACCACTAAAATTCATAATTTATCACTATTAATTATTTTGATTAAAAAAGTTGTTTTTAATTAAAATTTAGTAATTTTCACTATTCATCAAAATATGAAAGTTATCCGAAAAGTACCAAAATTTCACCTTAGGCTAAATTTGATATTATGAATCCAGAAATGAAGTCCATTTTAAAATATATAATTTCGAAAAGTAGGTATTACTATTCATAACGGCTAGTTTGATTGGTTGTGGTGTGTGTTAAAACTCAAGGTTGCGTACAACACACGCTACTGTATTATTCAAAGAAAGCGTACCGTGGAAGCTTGGGATGTTTCATTTTAAATTTTTGATGTCCCCATTTAGTCAAAAAGTTTAAAATATTGTATTTAAAAAGGGTTCACTATTAACAGTTGATAAAAGTGCAATACTGAAAATGAATTTGTTCTTGCATTATATCTAAGAAACTCATAATATGGATTCTAAAATTATAAGGATTATATAAAGTTTAAAATTTAGATAATACTATTCATAAACTCTTTTGAATGGATTTTTTTTTGTAAGTCACGGTGTGATTTAACACGGTGTTGCGTGTAGTGCAAGTTATTGAATTATTTTGAAGAAATAACACACTATGAAATCTTGGGGTGTTACATTCTCCCCTCCTTCAATAAATTGCGTCCTCGCAATTTGAAATTGTTCTTCGAAAATAAAAGGTTGAAAATAGAAAATATATTTGTGGGAAAACCCACATCGGAAATTGGGTTACTAAAATTTAGTCTTAATATAAGGAAAAGAGAAATGAAAGGGTCACCACCAAATTATGATCTCGATTAGGAGAACATTGGTGGCAATTAGAGACATATAATTGGAGGAAAAACGTAAATATTTATAGGTAGTGATTGAGGTTATCAATCACAAACAAGTATAAAATTGAGGTCCTTAAATTCATCAATCTATGAGGAATTGAAATACCATCGGTTCAACAAAACATAGGGTATTAGGATAAAACATTTTTGACGTTTCAAAATATCCTAGTTGAAATCCCACATCGAAAAATGAATTAATGAGGCCGCTATTTAAAATAATGAGTCGAAAGTATGAAGATTACCGAAAATAACACATACTAGGGTTCCATGTAGGAAAATATGGATATGGAAGAAAAATCTAACCATCAATTATCTGATGGAGAGTGGTAGAGAACATGGCTATAAAAAGGCCAACAATCCCAAAGCCATAAATTAGTGATGATTTAAGGTACCATCTAGGAAAACATTTTTGTTAAAAGTTTCTTTTCTAAATATTGAGGAATTTATTTATGAGATTGGCTAATATCATAAGGAGATATACTTACTTTATAACTAGAGTTTTATCCATTAATAAATTTATACCACAAACTCATCTTTCACTCTAAAGGATAATAGAATGTAAAAAAAAATTCTATTTACACTATTCGTATAGGGTTCCAAAATAAACGAATTTATAATTCATCTACATGATCTTTTAATAAAAACTACATTATTTAATCCAGGACATCTCATGGTCCAGTGGTAGGTGATACACCCTTGTCACCCTTCGGTTGCGGGTTCAAGTCTCGCAGCCTTGCCGGACGCGACGGGTTGCCGCCCGACCTCCGGGTTGTCCTTTTATGGCAATCCAAAATAATCCAAACTAGAACTATGCAAAATACTTCTGTCCAAACTCACAGTCCAACATTTATAAGGAAGGTAAACATAATATAGATCCTTTTTACCCCGTAATAGCATATGAATACCTTCATCATGTATTACCATATTCCTTATTGATTACATTCATGCTCCCTTATTCCATATAGAAAGCTGGATATACTTCATTAATCCAAAAATGTTTTAAACCCCAACAATGATGGAATATAAAAATCATTAATCAGTTCCAAGGTAGTCAAGAATATCCAATATATTTTTTCCAAAATAATCATGTATTATTCGAAAATCACTACCTCGGTATCAGAACTATATTATGGTTTATCATTCTCTCAACCATATATTTTCCAAAAATTTATCCTGCTATTGAGTCACTTTTCTTTGCTCCACACAATCTCAAGTCCTTAATGAAATAGTACTACAGTACAATCCTTATATACTCTATAATTATTATAACAAGTACATTGTTGATACAACACTCAATTGACATAATCAACATAAGAACTCTAATCATTCCTCTTCATCTGTGGTAGTATCATAACTTGATTATTATCCAATAGCATCATTTGCGTCATAGTCTGATGACTGGGACATAGGTTCGCGTAGTGTCCAAACTCCTTGCAAATGAAGCATTGTACATTTGAAACCATATTCTTACCCTTGAAGTCACGTACTTTGTGCCCTTTTCCTCCATACTTATAACAAAATCCCATTCCTTTCAGGCAAGTTCCAGGGTGTTTCTTTCCACATTTACCACATATGGGAAAATTCTTCTTTTCCCTCTTCCCTTTATCCATCTTTCGCTCTTCCATCCTTTTCTTCTCTTGCTTCCCTTCAAAGCCATAGGACTCAGTAAACTCTTTACATATCTTATCAACACATGATATTATTTCTTCATATGATGATAATACATGGGAGACTATTTCTCTTATAAATTCTAGCTTAAGACCATGAAAGATATGATCCTCCCTTCTCTTTGAATCATGTGTATTTCTGGAGTTCTCATTCCTTCTACTGGGCGCCATTTCTATACCATGGCATAAACTAGATCAGTTTATGAATCAAAACACATAATCCCATACTTATAAAACACTTAACATAAATTGAACTATTTATGGATATAATCTATAATCATAAGAATGTTTTCTTTAAGGAAGTATATACTCATAAACCCTTCAAAATGATTTGTAAAGAAAATGAGAGTTATCCTAAGCATATCCCCCGGGAGTGTCGTAACCAAGAGTGCAACAAGGCCCGTTGTCGTGCACCAGTTCCCGTTCGAGTCTAGCTCAAAGCGGTGTTTTCAGGTTTTACCCCTAGGTACATCTGTGCCAGAGCCGCCTCTACCTGCTCGTATCCAGACAGGGATTTATTGCTCGGAAAACTCACAAAATCTCTACAATACCAAAATTCTAGGAAGTTCTTCTATACTAATCCTCAAAGTTCATCTTAGGTCTACGTGCTCTAATCAGAGTTTATCTAAATCTAGCTTCCAAGGTTTGTACTAAACTTCCTCTGATACCAACTGTAACGCCCCGACCCCAGTTACCCAGAGTCGGTGCATTATTACATAACATTGGCATGATCACAAGAAAGATCAAATCTCGAAAGACCGATTGGTTTAGTAGCCTTGGAAACAATAGATATATTCATAAGTTTTACATTACATCATAAAATGAAAAACTAATACAACAACATAATGTTTCCACAATCCACACTATTAACCCCTCATAAAATCCCTGCAGGTCATTCATAACTTACTTCTTCAAATCCTGGGAAAAATAAAACATAGAAAAGGGGTGAGCTCAAATGCCCAGTAAGGATAACAATATAGCAGAAACTTTCATAAATAAGAATAGACATTTAAGGCAATTCATTACTAAAACAAAAGCCTTTTAAACTTGAATTTCAACATAGTATGGAAAAAGTAAAATGAAATAATGCCATTTACTTGTTCACATGGATATTCTACTAATCGAATAATCACATGCAAAATCAATAACCACTTTCATAATGTTGGAATGCATAATGCCCGACTATCATAACCACATAGCCAAGGCCTCGTGCCAAGACTACAAATAAGATTTTGTCAAGGCCTTGTGCCAAGACACTAGTTTGTCTCATGAGACTTACCGATGCAATTTTTTTTAGAAGATACTTACGTTTAAAATTGCTCAAATATACTTTAGTGCTTTTCTAAAAATATTATGCAAGCTTCTGAAAACAAAATAACTAATTCTGAGACTGCTCGACTAATTACAGGCCATGATGGGTCCACTCCCAATCCCTTCCTATCTACCAAACTCGAGAGTCAGGTTTTCTAAAAACATTTTTAAGCTTGCATTAAATACGTATACATTTGCACTGGGTTTTCATGTATTTGAGAAAAAAAATATCTTTTTTAAAATCATTTAAAATTCACATATTTATAAAATAAAACATTTACTTTGAAAATATTCTTATAATATTTTAAGGGAAGCTTTGAAAATTTTATAACGGTGGTAAATAGCCGCACCCGCCATATAAGTTAAAAAAAACTTTCTTATCTTAATTCTGTCAAAAAGGTTAAAAAGCACCTTGTTTGGAAAATGACGGAAAGATTCCCTTATAAACCTCTTATAAAAAGTCAAACTAGGGTATAAATGACTTTAACCCATATTCTTTTAAATATTAAAAATGTTTTGAAATACATTTTGAAGAAACATGGACGTGGATGATAATGAGATCCCAGTAGATTATTACGTATAAACAACCTCAGATAATGAAGAGATTGTGAAATAACCCTTACCTTGTACTTTTCCTTGGTTGGGGTAGGTTAACCTCCTGTATAATGGTGAAACAATTGTTATTAAATTATACAAGAATCATATACATTAATATGATATCATATATGATCTTTTAATATTGATTTGATAATAATATCTTAGTATTATCATTATATCGGGTGTTAACGTACTTGTTTTCTTTTATATGTTTTGTTACGTAAGACATGTTTGTAAAGGATAGGTTGTATATTATTCATATCCAGAATGATATAAAGTCCTTAAACATCATTTTTAAATCATCAAATGATAATTATACTTGAATGGATACGATGGAGAATGAATCTCATCGCGTTCGTGGAGACGGTAGTCCGTACGTACGCACGAGCGACAATATCATTCTTTTGATATTAAAATAATATATAAATGGATGGTATATCATATATACAGAATCATTAACATGTTATATTTATTATTTACATGAGTTACACATCATTATTATACCCATCCAAATAATAATATATTGAATAACAATTACACCACGACGTGGAGACGGTAAGCCGTACGTACGCACGTATGGTGACATGTTATTCAAAGGGTGGATAGAATACTGAATATGGTTGTACCATATTTATAATAACATCACAGTATATGTAATATACTGGAGTTATTGTTTTAGAATGGTAAGAACAAAGAAAGAGGAAGTGGAAGAAGAAAGGAACTTAGAAAAGGGTGGTGAAATCATTACCTATTCTTCGGGTTATTCCTTTTGATTTGATCAAAAGGGCTCCTTAGGTTGGCTTTCTGATCAAACTAAGGCCTCTAGGTTGTAGTGAGGGATGTTGGTAGAGTATTTGGGCAGAGTTTGGCCGAACCAAAAGGCTTTTAAGGTGTGAAGAAATGAGAAGGAGGAGTGCCCTTTTATAAGAGGGGTGAGGGGTACCTTTGGAAAAGCTAGAAATATTAATTTATAATAAATTCATATTCGGTTTCCAATGGCTCCAAAGTTGACTATTCAAAGTCTAAGGTGGGTATAGGTCGAAAACCAGTCAACCAATAGAATTTAGACAGGTTTGGGTACTTATATTAACCTTATCTTTAAGTATTAACTCTAAGTTAATTAGTTTCACTTTTCCAATGTCTCTTTGTATTTTTATATAATATGGTTAATAAACTTACTATATACATCCAAGAGACCCCCAAGTGGTCCATTAATGATGAACCTATCATGATATAAGTCTCTTGGCCGAACCTTAGATTTTTAGGAATTTAATATCAATTAATAATATAATATTTGTTTTAAGAACTCTTTTATGTCAATTTTGACACTATTCAATAGTTGATTTTTGTGAAACTCATAACAGATTGATTACTTCGAAAAAAGTAAATTAAATCAATCCTAATATATCATATTATCCTAGAAAATTAGTTTAATTCATTAAAAGTTTCATATTATATTTTTTTGGGTATTTATAATATCAATTATTTTAATTTTTCACTATTATAGTAATTACTACATCATCATTGTGTCATAAATAAAATAAATTATTTAATGTCTAAAAATTATAAATAAAATATAATTATGTAGGAAATCTTTTTAGATTTCTAATGAATATTTATAATCTAAAATCAAACTTATATAACCCTATGTAACAATTGTTTTTCTAAAAGATATATGCTTGTGTCATTTTTGTATTCATTTTGACTTAATTAAAATAAAGTGTCATTATCACTTACAAGTGGATCCATGGGGTCCCAAAATCGACCCAAAGATGCCCATGATCGACCATGTATCAACCAATAGGGTTAAGACACGTTTTAGGGTAATTTAGTATTATTATAATATTATTTTTTTAACCCTTATTTACCGGATTTACCCTTAACCATGGTAAATAAAATATTTACCGCAGTAATTATTCAAAATATCTAAAAATAAAAGTTACCTATTTACACAATTTGAACATCCTGATTCCAAATATGGAATCCATTTTCCTAAATTCTAAACACAGAAGTGGCAGAAATTAATTTAAAATTAATTCCCGCTGTCAAAACAAAAAGCGTGTTTTTAAGAGATAATAACTATCAAAAGATTGACACTTGTTTATGTTCGGTTTAATTTTAAAATTATGTCCAATGAACAACATTATATTAAATGGTAAAAATATATTCTAAATATACTTTAAAACCACTAAAATTCATAATTTATCACTATTAATTATTTTGATTAAAAAAGTTGTTTTTAATTAAAATTTAGTAATTTTCACTATTCATCAAAATATGAAAGTTATCCGAAAAGTACCAAAATTTCACCTTAGGCTAAATTCGATATTCCGAATCCAGAAATGAAGTCAATTTTAAAATATATAATTTCTAAAAGTAGGTATTACTATTCATAACGGCTAGTTTGATTGGTTGTGGTGTGTGTTAAAACTCAAGGTTGCGTACAACACACACTACTGTATTATTCAAAGAAAGCGTACCGTGGAAGCTTGGGATGTTTCATTTTAAATTTTTGATGTCCCCATTTAGTCAAAAAGTTTAAAATATTGTATTTAAAAAGGGTTCACTATTAACAGTTGATAAAAGTGCAATACTGAAAATGAATTTGTTCTTGCATTATATCTAAGAAACTCATAATATGGATTCTAAAATTATAAGGATTATATAAAGTTTAAAATTTAGATAATACTATTCATAAACTCTTTTGAATGGATTTTTTTTGTAAGTCACGGTGTGATTTAACACGGTGTTGCGTGTAGTGCAAGTTATTGAATTATTTTGAAGAAATAGCACACTATGAAATCTTGGGGTGTTACATAGTGACCCTGTGTAGATCAGTATCACAGCTACCCGACGATGAACAGTTTTAGAGCAGCCCATCAAGGATCAGCATCTAGTGAACCTGTGTGAATAAGCATTGAGCAACCCTGTGTGGATCAGCATTCCAGCGACCCAGTGTGGATCATCATTCTAGAGACCTTGTATGGATCAGAAGTAACATGAACTGATGAGGACCATCCTTATAGTGGCCCGTTATGGAACAACGACTTACGTCCAAGAGTGGATCGATAATAGAATAACTTCTTTGTTGATCAGTTTTGGATCTTCTAAATGAAATAAGTTGATATAGCTTAAGACTAATCATCAATATTCCTGATCTTTGAGTTGTATAACCGGTGTGAGATGACTATTGCTTTGTGCATTGTGACTGAGGTCTTACTTTTTGGTTTTTCCTTTGTAGAACTCTGGGAGACCTTTGGGGGTCTCGGGGTCCCTACTGAGTATTGTTATACTCACCCCTGCATGGGCTTCACCCGCACCTTGTTGTGTCTTGTACAGACGATGGATAGATTTGACCGATATTTGGGATCTAGGACTAGACAATGTTCAGAGGTGGACCTTTACACATGATGTGCCATAGTGACGACTGACCATGAGCTGTACCTACCCTTCAGGTAGGAACTTTGGCGGATGATTCTGGGAGCTGTTTTTTTTGTACTTTTCATTTTGGATTGTATTCCCACCCCCTTTACCTATAGTACTCACCCTTTTTACTTTTAATACACATCTTTTTACAACTCCAGTTTTACTACGTGGGTTGTGCTCATTGTATTCATGGACTGTGTGTTTGCAAGTTTAACGGTAATGCCTTCCTGTTTTTTAGGGATATGTATTTCGGTGCTAGTCGCCAACCCCTGACATATGGAATGCGGGCTTGTGGTAGTCATAGAATGGGCCTCAGGGTGAAGGTCATGAAAAAGTTGTATCAAAGGAGTCGGTTCTACCGAAGAACTTGGACTCATATATTTTAATAGAGAAATAGTGTTATGTTTTTTTAGTGTGGTTTACATTTCGTGGAGTCTGGTGTTGGTATGGCGGTCGATGTATCTATATACCAGGACCTTGAATTCTGATTTCTGACT
This sequence comes from Viscum album, assembly GCA_963277665.1. Classification (NCBI taxonomy): domain Eukaryota; kingdom Viridiplantae; phylum Streptophyta; class Magnoliopsida; order Santalales; family Viscaceae; genus Viscum; species Viscum album. The sequence continues at coordinate 2,025,382,517 of OY728131.1, forward strand.
CGGTGAAAGAAAACACTAATTGAATGTGATGTGGAAATTTTTCTACTTTGATCACTTTGAGTCAGCTCACCAGGTATAACTCATTGATGCTGGAGCACCTGTTTCTGTTCAGGATGTCACCACGTAGACAACCAGCCAGGATTCCAGTGAGAGTTTGCGATGACTGCCCACCGAGCGATGAGGCTTCGGTGCAGGGCCCTCTTACGACGATAGTACCATCGAGTGGTGTACTAGCAGCAGCACTACCCATTGGGTAGCCGTTGCCACCAGCCCCACCAGTAGATGGTGCATGAAGACTGAGCGCATTGCACGAGTTTTAGTGGTAGTGGACTCTGATGATCTAAGGCGAGATGAATCTACAGGTGGCTGAGGACTTGCTAGAGGCTGTAGCCAGAGTTTTTCACCTGGTTGGGACACCATCTGACCAAATGGTGATCCTAGCTGCCAGTATTTTTCCAGGGAGCAGAAGGGAGATGGTGGAGCCTGACCCTTCAGAAACATGATGAGGTGACCCCCACCTGGGTATATTTTGAGGGCCTCTTCATGGATGAGTTCATTCTAGTGACTCTACGATCTATGCATATACAAGAGCTGCTACACTAATGGCAAGGCATCCTGAACGTGGCCCAGTACTAGGCAAGGTTCACCGACCTCTCGTGCTACTCTACCAACATGGTGTGGTACCCTTTGTTTGGGTCCCGAACCTTCGTTTAGGGACCCCAATGGGAGATCAGAGCTTCGATGGCATCTCTCAGCATCCTGACACATGCTGGAGTGCTGGAGAGAGCACTCTTGGGGGAGATTTTCCTTGCCGAGTAGACACCGACAACGAGATCCACCACGAGGTGATACATAGTAGAGTCATCTGTAGCTGGTAGTAGGCAAATGACACAGAGGTCCCAGTGGACCAGACCTTTTGGTGGAAAACCCTGGGATGTAGGGTCAGAGGTGAGAGGCTTATGAGGTAGAGCGGGCCAGTAGAGAAGTAGACTATGCTCCATGTGTAGAGGGAAGGGTCACATGGCTCATGAATGCCTGAACAGCTGCACTGACGACCAACAGATGGTCGAGGGACCACTGAGAAAGAGGCAGAGATTCGATTTGGGAGGTCTGTAGGTAGTGGGTGGACGTGGTAGAGGAGCTGGCCATGTAGCAAGCAATGGGAAGCAATTTGATGTTCTACCGACACCACCTCTAGGTGGTCCACCCCGACCACAGTGAGCAGGTGGAGAGGGATGAGCTCAGCTCCAAGAAGCTGAGTTGTATGACCATAGTGCTCTAGATATGATTTGAGGTATGATCTGCGTCTACTCCACCTTAGCTTTAGTACTTATAGATACAGGTTCCAATCACTCTTTCATTTCCATGACCCTCGTTCGGAGCTTAGAGATTCCGGTGGAGCTGTTGGCTCGATCCTTACAGCTATAGACTCCTACGGGAGGGGATTCGACGATTACGAACTAGTGTCAGTAGTGTTACCTTACTCTAGGAGTTGAGGGCTTCAGTCGAGATCTTCTAGTAGCGACGTCGAGGCCTTATGACATCATCTTGGGTATGTATTGGTTATCCACAGTCCATGATCAGATGGACTACATTAGGCGCAATTTGATGTGTGTCCGTGAGGATGGGACTTGTTTTTCTGTCACCGGTGAGAAGGGAACCTTTAGAGTACTAGATGGAATTACCCGGAGAAGGGTGCAGTCAATCACACATTAGTTGGATGGCCTTACCCTTGGAGCAGTTGATGTTGAGAGTCCGAGCTATCTTTTAGTGGTGGACTAGTATGTTGATGTCTTCACTGATGATGTTCTGGGACTACCTCCTCATAGAGAGGTGGACTTATACATTAACATGTACGCCAAGACAACACTGATATCTACACCAGTATATCGGATGGCTCCTGCAGAGCTTCGTGAGTTACAGGTATAGCAAGAGGACTTGTAGAGGAAGTTCTTCATTTAGGATAGTGTTCCTCCTTATGCATCCCCGATCTTGTTCACCAAGAAGGAGGATGTGAGTTTGAGGCTTTGTGTGGATTATCGGTGCCCAAACCAAGTGACCATGAAGAATAAGTATCCACTTACGAAGATTTATGATCTCTTTGATCATCTTAAGGGAGCTCGTTGGTTTTTGAAGTTAGACCTCAGATCAGGCTATCATCAGTTCAGGGTACGAGATGAGGATGTGCCGAAGATGAGCTTCAAATGTCAGTATGGACACTATGAGTTCTTGTTTATTCCATTTGGATTAACCAACTCCCCTGTAGTGTTCATGGGACTCATGAACAGGATCTTTCAACCATACCTTGATCGCTTCGTGGTGGTCTTCATCAACGATATCTTGATATACTCAGCATTGGAAGAGGATCATGCCTACCATCTGCAGATAGTTTTGGATACACTCTGAGATCACCAACTTTATGGTAATCTCTCTAAGTGCTAGTTCAGGATATGGGAGTCCCACTTTCTGTGACACGTTATCTTGGAGGCTAGAGTTGTAGTAGATCTTGCAAAGATAGAGGCTACGCCTGCTTGGGAGCCACCCAGGAGTTTAATCTAGGTGCACAGTTTCCTGGGGTTGGATGGGTACTATAAAAGATTCATACCTAACTTTTATAGAGGTTTGGAACCCTTTTCCATGTTTAGGAAGAAGGGATATCCCTTGGTGTGCACAAAGAGATGCCAATAGTGTTTTCAGGAGCTGCGGCAGAGATTGAAGAGTGCCCCCATCTTGAGGCTACCAGACGAGGGTGTTGGGTTTGTAGTCTTCTCTGATGCATCATGGACCAAACATGGATGTGTCCTGATGAAGGAGCGAGTATTGATCACTTATGGTTCAGGAAAACTGAGAAAACATGAGAAGAACTATGCTACCAATGACCTGGAGTTAGCAGGAGCGGTCTTCACCTTGAAGATGTGGTGACACTACTTGATGGGTGAACGATTTATTGTTTACTCTGATCACAAGAGTCTCAGGTATATCTTCTCACATAAGGACATGAACTAGAGACAATGACATTGGATAGAGTTCCTCTAGGACTATGACTTTGAGATAGTCTACACTCCTGGGAAGGTGAAAGTAGTAGTAGATGCACTCATTAAGAGGTCTGATCTACAATTGTTGAGTGAGGTGACAGAGCACCTAGCTGTGTTGCAAATATCCTTTCTGGATAGTGACGGAGCTTCTTACCTCTAGTCTATGACTGTCACTCCCCCACTTCTTCACCGAGTTTGAGAGGTGCATCTTGGGGACATTAACTGTGAGGCTCGATGTGCTCAGATATCCTCAAGAAGGGCACCTGATGGATTTTTTGAAGGTGGGGAGAACGTCATCCTCTTCAGAGGATGCCCTGTGGTACTGTTGGAACTATGTGAGGAGGTGTTGAGGGAGTTCCATACATCCCCTATGGTAGTACATTCTGGTCTGGCGAAGATGTACCAGGACCTCTGGCGTTAGTACTGGTGGCCAGGGATGAAGAAAGAAGTGGCAGAGTTTGTTTCACTATGCCTCACTTATCAGCAAGTGAAGGCCAAGCATCAGGTTCCAGCAAGATTTTCACAACCATTAGAGGTACTGGAGTGGAAGTGGGATGGTATTTCTTTGTATTTTGTGATAGGGATACCATGTATGTCCAGGGGCCATGATTCCATCTGGGTGATCATTGACTGACTCACTAAGTCGGCCCACTTCCTACCCATCTGAGAGAAGGGATCAATAAAGGGTTTAAGACGCCTCTAAGTATAGGAGATTAAATGGATTCATGGGGTGCCATTGATGACCGTCTTTGATCATGAAGCACGTTTTACATCCTGGTTGTGGAAGGGATTACAGGAGGTGTTCGGGACTGAGCTATATTTGAGAACCTCCTTTCATTCTCAGATAGATGGTCAGACAGATCAGACCATTCAGACACTAGAGGACATGCTTCCTGCTTGCGTCCTAGATTTTGGCCACAGTTTGGAGGATCAATTGACCTTGGTGGAGTTCATATACAACAAAAGATATCACTCCACCATCGGTATGGAACCGTTTGAGGCATTTTATAGTCGACCATGCAGATAACCTCTATGCTGGACAGACCCAAGGGAGTCAGCACTTATGGGTCCAGAGTTGGTACGAGCTACCATTGAGAAGGTGCAGATCATCCTAGAGGGAATGAAGACTACACAGAGTAGGAAGATGTCTTTTGATGACAAGATACAAAGAAATAATATGATCTTAATTCAAGAGAAATGAATTCTATTGTATATAGATTAGGAATTAATGAATTTAATCGAGACTCTCATGTACTATTGGATATGAGTTGTGGAAAACTGTTTCTATTATTTATGATGGATCTAATAATGCCAGGAAACTAAGGTACAACACTAAAAATTTAAATTTGATGCGTTTAGGATGAAAGAATATAAAATCCTCACTCTAATAAATAAAATATTGATATAAGTTGTCAATGATACTGTTACCTTGGGAGAATCAATAAAACAATAAGATCAAACTTTAAAATTTATTATAGTTTTACACTCTCATTGGAGTGGAATATCTACCTTTATTCTTAAATCCACACCAGGTAGAGAATTAATAATGAAATAAGTTGTTCACACCTTGATGATATATGAATCTGAGATGCAGGTTGAAGTTGAACATCATATTTATATCAAAAAGTAAGGTGATGCACTTAAAATAACTATGGAAAAATTGTTTAATTCAAGATATTCTAATTCAATCAAGTATTTATCAAATATTACTAAAATATTTTGAAAACTATACAACTATAGGAATAATTTATGTAAACATTATGAATGTAAGGATAATGGTCATATAAAATTTTCTATCTTATGATTAAAGCTCAAAGAAAATCTAATTATAAATGAAAATGAAATAAATTCATGAAGAATAACTGGAGTTCTACTTATAATTCAAGTGATGGATCAACTATAAACTCTAAAGTTGATGATGAAAATAAAATATTAAATTTATGTCTTATGGATCATGTAAATGAGGTACACTCTTTAAACTCTCAAAATTATAATTCAGAAAAGTTTTTATGATGAACTTAATATATATTGTTTTATGATTAAATAATATTTTGAATCTTTAAAGAATGATAATAGAAAACATAGAAAATATTATGATTATATTTTGATAAATATATTTTTTCTAACTAGATTTCATATTTAAGACCCAGTACTTCAATAAATTATTGTATTTCACACAAAAATAAAATAAAAGAACAGTTAGAAGAAGTTAATACTATAAAAAAATCCTATATCATTATTATTAAATGATAAAACTATTTAAATAAATTTATTGGTAAAAATAATGATAATAATAAATTAAAACTTGGGAATGGTGTTAATGGAGAAAAAAACAAATTATATAGAAATTATTTTATTCCTGGTTTAAAAAGTAAGAGTTTTTCTACTATTAAATGTTTTCACTATAGAATAAATGGACATTGTGAAAATGAAATCTATTTTAGAAAACCATTTTTTTTATAAATCATGTTTATTATTTTAAATTATTTTATAACTTTAATCATGAAGTCTCCACTCCAAATAAATAGACATGGTTACCTAAGTCTTTAGTTACTAACAATCCCAAACCCAAAAGCATATGAGTATCAATAGGCACTTGTATTTGATATATTTTGGGTTTTCACCACTAGACTAAATTGTTATATAATTAAGTGGCTATTGGAAAATTATATAAATTACTCATATTTCTATTTCTATGGAAACTTCATTAAATCTAAAACATTTAATCCAGGAATCATTTCATTACCATTTTAGTATTCAATTTAAATGCATTAAATTTTTTAAACAGGGGGAGAGAATTTTTATTATCTTTATGATTAAAATATAAAAACTATTCTCACATTATTATTCGATTTGATGAATCAATCTGTTAAAATTTTTATTACATCATACATATTTCTCAAATATTATTTAATTTCATCATAAGATATGAAAAAATTGATAAAGTATCTTAGTTTGTGAAAAAATTTATATTTTAATTTTTTTATATATTTTATTAAAAAATGTTCTCTAGGAGAGTTATAATTTAGGGGGAGCACATAGTTCTTACTTATATTAATTTTTTATCATATAAAGAAAGATAGGTTTGTTTTAATAAAAACTATGTTCTTAATTTAGTCTTTAATTTTTCTAAACTTTTATTTTGAAATTTATTTTTCTCAAAAATGTTATTTAGTTATGTATTATTTTATTTCAAAATAGTTTTCCTTCATAAATGTTTCTTTTTAAAGTTAAAATCTAGAATTAATAATCTTTCTTTTGGATCGAGAATTTTAAATGTCACCTATAATCTATTAGAATGAAACCTTTCTTTTTAGATTGTGAAACCCTAAAATCTTTTTCCCAAACCCTCTAAAGTCCATATGTATTCTTTATTTGAAATTCCAAACTAAAAGACTTCTAAATAGTATAATCCAAGTGGAAGGAAGAGACCTAAAATTCTATGATCCAAGGAATGTTATTATCAAAAGATAAAGCGATATAATTCTTTTCTTAATTATATGACTGGTCTATTTGGAGAACACTTACTTTACTTTTTTAAGGATTCCGTAGAAAAATATTTTAGAAATGATACAGAAATATGTGATTTTGAAGAATCAGAATTTCAATCTAAAGATTTTGTGTCCAAGTTTAATATTTTTCGTGATGAATTAGTGAAGATTAATGAAAATATAGAAATATTTAGAAATTTATATAAAGATTTAAAAAAATATTTTTTTAAAAAAAAATAGTTTTTGATATTCATCAAAGGAAACGTAAAATTTTGTAGGAAATTTAAATTTATAAAGAATACATGAATGAGTTAAAAGTGGATTTGGTAATTCAAAAATAAATAATTATATGATAATTTGTTACTAAGTCTGAACTTAATGAGTTAAAATAGTTTTTATTCAGACAGTTATCATCTTCTTTAAAAAATAAAAGATCTGAAGATGCTCAAAGAAGAATAGAACAATTGTCAAGTGTTCTAGCTACTATAAGTATAGGTGTTCAATGTTTGGAGTGTGAAGGTTAACCATTTAACCCTTCCAAAAATTCTAATTTTTTTTTCATCACTGTAGCTTATCCAAAATAAAATATAAAAATATTTTTTAAAATATGAATGTTTATCCTGATTTTCTTTTTTAAGTATTACTTATCTATGTTAAAAATTAATTAAATTGTTTCTTAATTTGTTTTTGATTTCACAAAAATTGGGAGAAATTTTAAGAGAATTTTTTGAGGAATAAATATTTGAAATGTATGAAAATAACTGTTTTAAAAAGATGTAAAATATATAAGGGGTAAATTTATTTAGTAAAAATATTTTTCTTTATAAGAGAAAAATATGATTTAAAGTTATTTATTATCATATTTTTAAAATTTTATCTCTTATTTATTTTAATATTAATATTTTTATGGGTTTTATGATCATCAAAAATTTGGATATTGTTGAGAATGTGTTGATTAAATAATTTCATTAAATTCTTTTTGATTTTGATGCTCACAAACACACAAATTTATATTTTTAATGAAGTTACATTAAGTGAATTTTTGGATAATAATTACTAGAATAATTATTTTTATTCTGGAATCATATTCAGTATTTAACCCATGGTAGATTTTTTCATTTCTCAAAGTATAAGTATTACGGACATGTTTTATGAGTAGTCTAGAAACATTATCCATACCATACATTATTTGTGGAACATATGGTTTTCAAAACATTCATTTGAAATAAAATTATGTATTAGAAACCATAATTTTGGAAGAAACCCTATGTTTGAGGAAAAAATGTACGATTGATCATCCCTACTTCTATAATCAACCGTATGTTGTCAATTATACCTTTGGAGTTTATCACTATGAAGAAAAACACTATGTTTGACTTTGTCAAATATAGAGTTTTGAATTATGGATTATTTCGATGTTTTCTATAATGATATTTTTGAAATTAAATATCTATTTAAATATTTTTAAAGACCTATTCTAAGGATCATGTTCAATAGATTAAATTTTTTCTATTTATGAGGGAAGTTATGACTTTCCTTGAATGTTTTGAATTCAAATATTTTTGATTTATCATAAAATATTTATGGATCTATTTGAACTGAAGGAAGTTGAAGATGAAGATAAATACCAAGATGTTCATCTTTTAAAGATACATATATTCTTATTTTGAATATATAGATGTGAATTAAAAAATAAGAATGTGTTGTTTCTTCTAGATCTACAATTTGGTTACATACACATTTTGATTCTTATCTATTTGATTGACTACTATTTTTGTTTCTATATATATTTTTTAATATATTGTTGTAGTTTGACAAATCACTTATTAGAGCTAAAATCTGGAGGCATACATGTTTAATAATTTACCTGGTATTTTCTCTACTACTGTAAAAATAAAGCCTGTTTCAAATTTTAGAATATTTTTCTTCTGTTGTGTTTTATTGAAGATCTTATACAACTGTTAGTTACCGTTATAGCTATGTTCTAAATCCATTTGAACCTCTTCATCTTAAACTATTATCAATTTAGAGTATTGGCTACTTGTACTTGGTAATTATTTTAGTGTCATGTTCTTATTCTAAGTTGTGGATATTTTGGTTCTCTATAAAATAACCAGAAGGGCCCATAAAATCTTTTATTGTGAGGTTTCAACATCCTACACTCGGTTGTAGATGGTCCCATAAAAAGAACCTGCTTGTGAAAAACACCAAGCTTATGGAGAGATCATTGGTGGAGTGGACTAATGGATCCTTGTGACTTGAACCACTATACATCGTTGTGATAGTTTCCATGTGTTTTTACTATTGAATCACTTTAATATCAAGAGGGAATTTTAGTTTATATAAATTTCTTATGGAATTTTTTTTACCCCCCTCTCATTTCTTTATTTTTGTTGTTCCAAATTAGAACTTATCAGGTTCATAAACTAAGGATTCTAATAGATAAAACTTCTATTCATGGCGTAGTACAATTTGAAAACACTTATACAACTACTGAAAGTTACTTCCATTCAATATATTTTCTTTCTCAATAATGGATCATAGGGATATATAATTTGATGACTTTTTTACATTTATATATCAAAATAAAATTATATGTAAGTACTTTTTCTTGATTTCCAAAATATGTGGGATAAAATAATTTAATTATTTTATTAGTCTCCCATTATTTGATCAACATTAAAAATCCCTCTCAATTAGAATTGGAATGTCCCATTGTGTGAACATTATATGGGAAATGATCCATTTTTCTCTCCTCATCATCTAAAAAATTTCCATGAAAATCATAAGAAGGTATTTAGGTGGGTGGTATTTATAACTACTATCTTATATATCCTTGATCTATTTAGTGAATTTAACTTTCCAAAAATCCTAACACATATTTTCTTAACACTTGCCTCCAAATTTTTACTTAATGGATTTTGGTCATTAAATTAAATAAAATTTTGGTTAAGTTGACCCATCATATTTATTTGGAAATCTTGATAATTAAAAATTCACCAACTATGCCCTAAACTGACACTTTAAGTATGGGCCCACCTTAACTTAGATAATGAATAAATTTTTTGACTTAATATTTACATAAGATATTTTTTTTATTTTTTCTAAATTTCATTGTTTTATCCTTTAAAATGTTCTATAAATACTATGTATATTTTCTATAAGTGATTAACCATTCCATGATAAAATAATTTATGTATAGTTTAATTTATTTTAATTTCATCATAAATCGTTATTAATTAATTTATTTATGTAATCGTGAGAGGGAATTTATAAAAAAACTAACCATACACTTGATATAAATAAAATAAATAATTTCAATGATCTTAATATTTCTAATGGTTGGTTTATTAGGTAAATGATAAACTAACACTTGAGCCTAGGATAATTACGCCCATAACCATAACTTGGTTTGAGTTGAAGAATTTCATATGTCATTCTATGTATCTCCTTGGTTGGTTTCACTAGAGACTGCCATCTAGTAGCGAGGTCCAAGATGTGGTAATGGAGAAACTATTCCCTCATTGGCAGAGTACACATAGCAGAAAAAGAAATTAAACAATAGCAGAAGTAGTAATACCATACAAAGAATTAAACGGCAGAAGAAAGATAGTAATATAACAACTCGAGCATATATAAATGATGCTTGTCACATGTGTTCTAGGAAAGAATCCAGACAATTCACATTTCTAGAAATATAATACTGAAACCAAATTACAGAAAACTAGTAAACTCCAACAGCATCACAATAATCATCTTGTTCCCATTCTCTCTAACTCCAATGACAATCAAGTATCTGACAAAGAAATACACTTTCCCTTATCTATACTTGCAACCATATAATCTATTTGAGTCAAAAAACCTGACCTAAAAGGGTGTTAGATGAATCCTAATAGGCATCCACCAAAAGATATGTGTCAAAATTTCAGTGAATATATATAGTTGGTAATATATAGAAATGAATCAATAAACAAGGAAGTACTCAAAAGTAAACATTCCCATTGTTTTCAATTACATTCATTATTCATACATTGAATCATGTAAACCTTGGGATCTCGCCTAAGCTCTGTATCCCCTATACAATAGTAATAACAGAAGTCTCCAAAGACCATATAAACAATCAAGTAAGACCGAGTCCAAGCTTGTACTTTGTCTTGGTAGACTCGTCACCATCATTCAATTATTCAATAAAGACCCTTTTGGTAAATTTCTCATAGTTTAACCCCCCCTAGTCTAACATAATTACAATTCATTTAATAACGACCCTCTCGGTAGCTCACATGGTCTAAACCCTCGATCTAACATAGTACTAATCATTTACAAATAACCAAATGGGAAGCTCTCTCGTTCAATACCACTGGGTGAACATGTCATCAATAAGTTCCAAATGACATCCTGGGTAGCTCTCATGGTCAATACCAATGGTTATAATATACTATCAATCAATTATAAACAACCACCTGAGCAGATCTCATGGTTTAAACCCCTAGGTCGATGACCACCTCGCAGCTCTCACAGTCAACACCCCTAGGCTACATAACATTATAACATACATAACTGACCATCCCTTCGGAAGCTCTCACAGTCAATTAACCTTTGTTCAAACCTTCAAAATGCATAACACATGCATTTCATCAAAATAGTAAGTTCATCCTAACAACACAAGGCATGAAAAATAAATCTATCCTAACAGGCATTCTAGAACAAACGTCCATGAACAATAAATCAAGGGAACACACCCACAGATGTCCCATAAACAACGGTATACAATCTTATTCATAAGAAACTACCCTTTAATAATAAACCAAACCATAATAGGCAATTAACTGTGTTTAATTCCAAAACCCGAAATACCCCAAATGTGGGTATATGACACGTTTAGCATATATAATCCAAATACATTCAATGAAAGACACAAACCAACTACCTTGATGTCGTACAATCAATACTCTTGAATTTTGGCCCTTGAATTGGCCTAGAACGACGTAGATCTACAAAAAGGTGAAAAATTTTCAACCTAGAATAAATCAAGAAAGAGGAATAATTTGGAAGAAAGGATCTAGGGGAATTGATAACTCACTGGTGGGATTCCAAAACACCCAAAAATCATCTCAATCGATGGTCGGGCAGAGAATCAGGAGGGGTTCAGAGTTCGTCGGCCCTTCCATCGGTCTCCTATACAAACCAAGGGGAGACGAAGATATTTCTGAGGATGAGCTGCGACCCCTATCTGATTTATCAAATAAAAATTAAACTAATCAGAGTGTTAATTAAATGTACACGGTGTGTATTACCCTTAACTGGACCTGCCTTAAGTGGTCTTCTAGGTCACCTACACATCCATGTACTCAATTGTTACATAGCTTGTACGCGGTTGTACGCAGTACCTAGGTATACAGTGTGTACTCATATGTATATGGCACGTATTTATAAAATTTCCCATTTCTTCCATTCTCCTAAAAAAACTCAAAATAAAGATCCATACCTGAAATCAAGATCTAGGTCCTCACAAACATCCCCCATTAAAGCAATTTTTTTTGAATTTTCCTTCAAAGGGTGTTGAAGAATAAGCTTCAAACAATTCTGGCCACTGTGATCATACATTGTCCTCCCTCTCCTAAGTCTCATCCTGTACATTCCTGTGCTGCCATAACACCCATACTAGAGGAATATAATGACCACAATGATCATTCATGGTGTGATCCAAAATCCAAATAGGGTGATCCTCGAAGGATGAATCCACCTCTAACTAAACCTCCTAGAGTTGAAAAACATGAGACAAGCCTGAAAAGAAATGCCGTAGCTGAGAAACATGAAAGATGTCATGCCTAGCCCAATACCTATGAGGCAACTGAAACTAATAAGAAACTGGCCAAACACTCTCCAAAACCTCCAACGACCAGAAATATCTCAATGAAAGCTTTCCCTATCTTCTAATCCTCTTGTGTCCCAACCTTGGTGTGACACGTAAGAAAACTTGACCTCTAACCTCAAAATCTAGAGGTCGTATCAGTTGATCCATATAAATTTTTTGGCGAGATTATGTTGTAGCCATCCTCTTCCAAATCAACTCCACCTACTCAGTGGTCTCATGGAAAAGACGGGGTCCTAGAATAGATTCCTCTCATGCTTCCTGCTAACATAGGGGTGATCAACATGGCCTACCATACAATTCCTCATAAGGTGTTGTCTAAATACTTTCCTAAAAACTGTTATTGTAGTAAAACTCCACAAGGGGTATGTGTCTCTCCCAAGAGACCCTGAAATCTAGGGTGCATGCTCGAAGCATGCCCGCCATAACTTGAATCATGCACTCAGACTGGCCATTTTTCTGGGGATGGTAAGCTACACTCCAAAGTACCTATGTACCCAAAGCCCTCTGTAGTCCCTACCAAACATGAGAAGAAAACCGAGCATCCCTATTTGAAATGATAGAGTGTGAAACCCAATACAAATCTAAAATATCTCAGATGTAAAACCTTCCAAGATCATCAACATTGAAGGTTTCCTTAATCGGTTGGAAATATGAAACCTTTGTGAGTTGGTAAACAATAACCCATACAACATCATTTCCTTATGCTGATCTTGGTAAACCCATCCTAAAATCCATCGCAATATCATTCCACTTCCACTCGGGAATGGGTAACTACTGAAAAATCCTTACCGGTCGCTATTTCTCTTCCTTCACCTGCTGATAGGTGGAACATATCATAACAAAACCAGTTACATCCCTCTTCATACCTAGACACCAATACCGATGATGTAAATCTTGATATATCTTGGTGACACCAGGATGAACTGACCAAAATGAGGAATAAAAATATTTCATTAGCTCCTCGGGTTTATCTTCTGACACCCATACGTGCCCATGAAAATGCATGACCTCATACTCTCCTATGGTCTACCCAGAAGTAGGGTCCTCTCCTAACACACTCTCCCATAGGGCTAGGCCTTTATAATATGATAGCTTCCACATTAGCACATGATCTAGTAGAGTAGAGGTAACAACCATAGAAGAAAGAAATGTCCACCCCTATCTTTCATGCACCTCAAAATTCATATTAGAGAAAAGATCCATAATCTTCCACTCACAACTATCCTCCTAAAATGCCTATATTTGAGTCCTCTTTCTCAATGCATCAGTCATTGTGTTTCCTTTCCTAGGCATGTAGGCAAGTTCAAAGTCAAAATAATGAAGGTACTCAACCCGCCTTTGCTATCTCAAATTCAGATCTCCCTGAGTAAATATGTACTTGAGACTTTTGTGGTCATTGTATACCACAAAATTCTCTCCTAAAAGATTATTTATCCAACAATGGTAATAATGTACAACTACATCTAACTTGAGATCATGTGTCGGATAATCCCTCTCATGTGGCCTCAACTTTTGAGACCCATACGCAACAACTCCTTACCCTACATAATAACTACTCCCAACCCAATACCTAAAGTATTACAGAAAATTGTGTAACTCTTTCCCAGCTCTGGAAAAATCAGTATCAGTGCTGGAGTTGACCTCCCCTTCAGCTCATGAAAGGCTGAATTGCAGGAATATGTCTAAAAGTACTTTTTACTCTTCTTAGTCAGGCCCATCAAAGGCGCTTTTAAGAAAAAAAAGCCCTGTATAAAGCATATATAGTAACCAACAAGCCCCTGAAAAATCCATACCTCAAAGAAGTTCTTCAGCTTCTCCCAAGAAACTACCTCTCTCACTTTCTCTAGGTCTACTGATACTCCTTCCTCTAAGATAACATAACCTAAAAAGTGAATCTGGTCTATCAAAAAGTGGCACTTTGAGAGTTTAGCATATGACTGACGCTATCTTAGTGTACTGAATACGATCTCAAGATAGGTGGAATGGTCACATCGAGTGTGATATTACACCAAGATATCTTCCACGAAGACTACCATAAAATAATTCAAGTATGGATGGAATACTCAGTTCATTAGTGCCATGAAAAATTTCAGCATGTTCATGAGACCGAATGGAATAACCAAATAGTCGTATAGACCATTCCTTCTTTGAAATGATATAAGAGGTATATCTGATGGTCTAACATGCATTTGATGATAACTAAATCTCAATTCAATCTTTGGGAACAACCGGGATCCTCGAATATGATCAAAGATATCATCAATCCTAGGCAATGGATATTGGTTCCTAACCTTCAATTAGTTCATATTCCGATAATCCACACATATTCTGAGGGTACCATCTACCTTCATTGCAAAAAGGACAGGTGAACCCCCAAAAGAAGTACTAGTTCAGATGAAAACATTTTCCTACAACTCCTCTAACTAATTCTTAATCTCCTGTAACTCAGGTTTAGCCATATTATATAGAGTAATGAACACCAGTTCCGCTCCTAAAACAATATCAAAAGAGAAATCTACCTCTCTCTCTCGAGATAAACCTAAAAAGTCATTTGGAAAGACATCGTTGAAATGATCCACCAATGGAGGAAAGTCCATATGTGATGTCCCCTAGTCATCCAGATATAAACTAGAAATCTGGGCTATAATTTCTCCCAACCCATGATTCTCGGGTCCCATTCTGCTCGCCCGAATATCCCATTCACTCTTGTGTTGAAAAGATCATCCCTATAGTGATGTGAAACTCACCTTACAAAGATAGCAGTCTAAAAAGGCCTGAAAAGATACCAACCAGTCCTTTACAAGAATGACATTGAATCCTTTCATCTCTAAGACATATAGGTCTCACAAGAATTGACACCCACTAACCTCAAGAGGTCACTTCTTACACTAATGTAAACTAGCCGTCCTAATCCCCAATGGAGTGTCCAGTATCATAACATCCTTAGAAGTAAAGATACCAATCCCAAGGATCTCCACAACAACAAAAGATATAAAACTATGAGAATCCACTATATCAAGAGACTAGAAGCTAGAACTGAGGCAACTAAAATCACACCTCTAACCGTAGAGGGTCCAAGATCTTGCTCCTACTGGGTATGCTCCATCGTAAAAGTCTGACTAGTACCGCAACCCTATGACACTGCCTGTCTAACCTGAGAAGATCCACCCCACAATCACTGAGATCCTATCATTTTTCTACCAAATCCATGACCACTTTCTCATCTTGAACAGCCTGTCGAACTCCAGTTCCCTGACTGATGAGAAAATGGTGGTCCTACTCCTGAATGTGGAGTCATACTAGATCCCTTCACACTTGCTGCTGGTGAGAACACCCTGCAAAAATGTTGAAGATGACCCATATTTATACTAGATCGGCATTCAACTGATTCCTTCAACCAATGTGGTTTCGTATGACCACTCTTCCAACACTGGTAGCATACCACCTGGATACCTGAAGAAACATTTCAAGAAAGCCCCTTAAATCACTTCCTGCAATCTATCGAAGGAGTAACAGCCCTGGATGCTAAAATTCCCTGGCTCACAATTCCCAACTCTCTTAGATTGTGCTCATTAATCAGCACCTAAATTATTATAGTAGTCACCAAAGTCAGCCTGAAAACATTCACCAATGATCGGATGTCATACCCGAGACCATCCTTAAATCACCTAGCCAAAGATAACCCGTCACCTCCCAAAGTAGGTTTGAAATGATGAAGCTCTGTAAAGAGAGAAGAATAATCCATCACTAAAATTAATCCCTACTACAAGTGCATGAACCCCTGGGCTCGATCAGCCCTCAACATCTCGGGGTAGAAGTAATCATAAAAGGTACTCTAAAACTCTTCCCAATACATATCTCGATGATGTACTACCTGTGAGATAATAACCCACTATCTCTTGTCAGAATCACGTAGAATGTACGTTGGTAGCTTCACCCTCGTCTCATGAGGTGTCTCCAGATGCTCAAAGATAGATATCATGGACTCTAACTATGACTCTGCAGCCTGTGGTCCTCCATCCCTTGAAAAAGTGGGAGGATGCTGCTCTAGAACACCCATGTCAACTCTTTCATAGATGGGTAAGGATGTGGTCCTCCCTAAAAAAGTATGCATCATCCTCCAAAATCCTTCATGAAACTATGCATAATTACCCGTGTCCAGTATAACAGTTGAGGCCAAGATAGACATGACGGGAGGATCTACTGGTAGTTCATGATCTACCATTTCTGGTGTATGATCATCACCCTATTCCTAGTGTATAACTAGAGTATGTCTCAATGGAATGACTCTGCAAGGTCAAGCACACACCTCGGTTTAAGATTATCAAGGACTAAAAATTATATGTGCATGAAAGGAATAGAGGAATAAAGCATTCAATTTTTACGAAAGAGGGTTTCATGACGTGTAGAACCACTACACGATGTGTTTTCTTAAGCCTTCACATGGGCATAAACCCCTGCCAACCTGGTCGTGTAACACCCATACACACATAGTTTTCCTCTAGAGACATGTCATGTAATTGAATCTCCCTCCTACCCGTGTACTTCTTCATGGATCAAACCACACTATTCTCTCTTGGTGTAACACTACACGGTGTGTTCACCCTAGAAACGATGTGTTCAACATAAGTTTCATCCACCTGTGTTGTTAGTCACACATCGAGATACATGGTTGATTACTATACATCAAGTAAAATTGAGACACGGCGTGTACAACACCAGTTTCATCCACCCGTGTTGTTAGTCACATGGCTGAGTACATGGTCTCTTCATCACGGTGTGTACTCCTAGTACATGGAGTGTTCTACCAAGAATATATCAACCACATGTATCTTCTCACAAGGTCACTCAAACAACCAATAATTACATGGCATGTACATATGGTACACGGTGTGTACTTAAGAAAGGTCAGCTCTTCCAGAATAGAAGAACACATGGTGTGTGTTCATAACATCACATGCCATGTTGTCTGGTTTTCGAGACAGTAAGCCTCTGAAACTTATCTGGAACCCTTAAAAACATATAATTTGACCAAGGAATTCCAGGTTCTAATCTATGGAAGCCCATACTCCCAGTGAATCAATGTTTGGAATCATTATTCCTATCATATCATAACATAATTCAATTAATGTTCAAACATGATTTTCCAAATTCTGATACAAGAGGGACCATAACACCTCAGGGACCAAAGATCAGTGTATATCCAAATGAAAATTTATATATAACAATACTGTATCTAAATATCAGGTATTCTGTCATGACATCTATCACAACATCATGCATATCTAGCATAATATCTATCACAACATCATGCAATTGGTAATGCAACCTAAATGGAAAGAAAAGAATGAATGACATGTGATCTCTAGAAAGTGCCTATATGATGCATGAGATGAAATACCCTCATCTCATCAGTATTTAATAGTAATAGAACCACAATGATATAAATCATAACAACACAAAATAAGTGAATCACCCAACGGTGCTATCAAATCAATTGTAACAATTGAAAAATCATAAAAATTTCATTATTTAAGGTAACTTGGATTTTCTATATACATTGGTTAGCTACTCCTGGGCACAACTTATTACCAACTACCTATTACTTCCTATCCCGATCTATAGGCTCCTAATAGTAAGGCAAAGCAATAAAGAAAACCCCTTTGATACCACTATGTAACGTCCCAGATTCGAGTGCCGCCCAAAGGTGCCCCGAACCTGGTTGGTCACATAACGTCAAGCACATTTCCCCAAATACCAAAGGCATCCGACTATAAATGAGGGACATGGTGTGGTAATGGGGAAACTATTCCCTCATTGGAAGAGTATACACAATAGATAACACATAGTAAACAATAGTAGAACTAGTAATGCCATACAACAAAAGTAAACAGTGGAAGACTGCTAGTAATATAACAACTGGAGAATATATAAATGATTCACGTCACCTGTGTTATAAAAAAGCAGCCCAAAATTTCACAATACTAGAAATACAATACTGAAACCAAAGTATAGAAAATTAGTAAACTCCAACAGCATTGCAAGCCCCATCTTGGTCCCATGCTCTCCTGCTCTGATAGCAATCAAATACTTGATGAAGAAGGTCACTTTACCTTATCTATACTTGCAACCATATAATATGTTTGAGTCCAAAAACACTACCCAAAAAGGGTGTGAGATAAATCCCAGTAGGCAACCACCAAAAGATCTATGCCTAACTGTTAGTAAATATATATAGCAGGTAATATGAAAAAATGATGCAATAAATAAGGAAGTACTCAAAAGTAAACAATCCTACAATTTTCAATTACATTTATTTAACATTTAGCATTCATCTGTTGAATCATGTAAACCTTAGGATCTTGCCTAATCTCTATATTCCCTATGAAATAGTAACAACATACATCTCAGAAGACCATCTAAATAATCAAGTAACATCGAGTCCAAGATCTTTCTTTTGCTTAGAAGACTCATCACCATTATCCAATTATTCAATAACGACCCTTTTGGGAATGTTCTCATAGTCTTATCCACCTGGTCTAACATAACAACAATTCATTTAATAATGAACCTTTTTTAGATCACACGGTCTAACCCCTCTGGTCTAAAATAGCACTAATCATTTACAAACAACAACTTGGGAAGCTCTCTCAGTCAATACCACTGGGTCAACTTGTCGTCAATAAGTTTGAAATGACCTACTGGGTATCTCCAACGGTCAATACCACTGGGTATAATATACTATCGATCAATTATAAACAACCAAATGGGTAGATCTCATGGTCTAAACCACTGGGTCGATGACCACCTAGCATCTCTCATAGTTAATACCCCTGGGTTACCTAATATTAAAACAAACATAACAGACCCTACCTCGAGAATCTATCATAGTCAATTCCCTTTGGTCAAACCTTCACAATGCATAACATAGGCATTTTATATAAATAGTAACTCCATCCTAACAACACAAGGCATGGAAAACAAATCAATCCTAACAGGCATTCTAGACCAAACAACTATGAAAAATCAAACAAGGGAATGCACCCATGAGTGTCCCATAAACAATGGTATACAATATTATGCATAAGAAACTACCCTTTAAAAATCAACCAAAGCATAATGGGTAATAAAAAGGGTTAAATTCCAAAACCCACAATACCCCAAACATGGGTATATGACAATTTTAACATATATAATCCAAATACAGTTAATAAAAGGCACAAACTACCTACCTTGATTTCATACAATCAATAATATTGAATGCCGGCCATTGAATCAGCCTATAATGGTGTAGATATATAAAAAGGTGAAAAACATTTAACCTTGAAAAATTCATGAGAGAGAAAGAATTAGGAAGAAAGGAACTAGGGGAATTGAGAACTCACTAGTGGGATACCAATGCACCTAACAGAGTCTCAATTGGAGGTCTGACAGAGAATCAAGTGGGGTTCAGAGTTCTTCGGCCCTTCCATTACCCTCTTGTGTGAACCAAGGGGAGAAGAAGAAATTTCTGAGGATGAGGCGTGACCCCGCTCCGATTTATCAAATAAAAAGAAAACTAAATAGTGTGTTCATTAAAAGTACATGTCTTGTAGTATCCCTAATTGGCCCCCTCCTTAAACAGTATGTCGGGTCAGCTACACGACCATGTACTCAACTGTTACATGGACAGTACTTGGTTGTACGCGATACCTAGGTACACAGCATGTACTCATAAGTACACGGCATGTACTCATAAGTACACTGCATGTACTCATAAGTACACTACGTGGACTCATCAGTACACTACATGGACTCATCAGTACACTGCGTGTACTCATCAGTACACTACATGTACTCATCAGTACACTGCATTTACTCATCAGTACACTGTGTGTACTCATAAGTACACAGTGTGCACTCATAAGTACACGACATGTACTTAGAAAATTGCTCGTTTCTTCCTTTTTCCATAAAAACAACCCGTAATAAAGATTCATACCTAAAATGAAGATTTGGGTCCTTACAACATATGAATGTTTATGGGGTTACATAGATGAAATTTTGGACACATAGATGCTTACATAATATAGATGGGGATGACATAAAGGTCATGATATTAGTTTAATAATAATTATTTAAAAAACTCATAATATAAAATTTAAATTGAAATAAATCCAACACATATATAGGTCAATATAATGTTATGATTATCCACGCATGTAACAAATATGAATTTAGAACAACTAGCTAGCATTCATTACAATCATTCTTTATTAATATAAATTTCCAAAATAAATTTATTATCTTACGAATTCATTCATTCATTTATCTTATGTCCATATAAATGATCCTAGGAATTCCCATCCATTGTAATTTTAAACAAATTAAACAAATTTATTTTATTTAAAATTAATTAAGTGCACAACGGGTACATGGAGGCAACACATCGTGTACCTATAAGAACTACTAAATATGGTCCATGGAGTGTACTTTTTACTCTTATGACATATATTGTACATGGAATGTCACATAATTAAGTAGTGTGCACTATAAATAAATTAAAAATAGACAAGTGTTTAATTACATGGTGTGTACCATTTTAATACATGTGGAGTACAATGCATGTAAGGACCATACACGACATGTAGTTTTGAATTTTACATGCAGATTTTTAAAATGTTAATATAGTTTAATAGTGAAATTAATTAAATTTCGTGTCTACATAAGTAGGTAAGAGAGACATAGCATGTATAATCTTGCCACAAACCATGTATTTTTCTAGTTTTATATCCACAATAAATACCTATGGACTCAACATGTATTTCTCTATGGACATTTATGAGGTACACATCATGTAAAACAATTGTATACCATGTATGCTCTAGGTTTCGTGGATGATAGTTTGTACATGTTGTGTAATAAATATAAAATGCTTATTTGACCATGAAATTTTAACAAATTTACTTATGAAAAAGTGTGGAAATCATGGAGTTTACAACAGTTACACGTTGTTTATTCCATCGAGTCATGTTATAATATAGAATGGTCAACACACAATGTGTAATGACATCACATGTTTTTTTTCTTCACATGATGTGTTATAATTTATTTGAGGATCATCCTAGTTTAAAGAACATATATGCATGGTGTCTACCTTTAGTCTACACACCATGTAGTTCTATGTTATCCAACCAAAATCCTTAGCACCTCTTGATGGTTTCTTCATATTATCCTAATCTATTTTTAACCTATTCTTTGTAAAATAAAAGTTAATGAAGAATATATCTTAACTTTTGGATTAAAGAATGAATCAAATGAAAATTAAAAACTAACTATAAATGGACAAATTGATCAATGATAAATAAAAAATTATAAATTTAAATATGATCGCTTTGATACCTCTTAAAGGTTTTGGGTGCAACAAAAGCTTGTCAAGTCCATGACTAGTAATGGTTCTTTTTAATATGATTAATAAATCATAATAAAATGAAAAAGGATGACATGTATAATGATTATATCTAAATAAACCTAACTAAATATTCCTGAGACCAAGAGATGGGATCATTCACATTATATTTATAATTAATTTAATAATATTAAAATATATTGGTCTTGATCACTTTCTTCAATGTGGGTGTTGATCAATCAAATCTATTTTTGTGTTTCACTTTCATTTCATTAAGAGGAACTGAATTAGAACCTCTCTAGTTGTGATCCACACATTCTCCTTGGTCTTGAATCATTATTATTGGTAACTTTGGTGTTATTATATTTGTACCAATCGTTTTGTGTCACTCACCTTTGAATGCAACACAACCCTTCATGTTTGAAGGATTGACTATTGTTCTCTCATTATTGAGATAGAGAAAGGTGGTGGAATAAATTATTTTGAGCTTTAGTAAAACCCCTGAATAAGTTATTTGGGGAAATAATTATCTATAGAGGAAATTTTATGCTCAAGAATTTATTTCCGAACAAACATTGAAATGATATAGTCGGTTTTATATAGATCTAGAGTAAAATAATTAGTAATTGTAAAATGGACCTTAGTGAATATTTTAATGCTTATAAAACCCAAAATATAATAATAATAATATAATTTCTGTGTCTTTAGAATAAAATTTATTATAATAATTAAAATTAAATAGAATTTAACTGAGATCAATGGAAAAAATAAGTGTGTGAACCTCTAGGCCTCTTAGTCAATATCATTAAGGGGGATTTCGTAAAGTCTAATATCAGCATCTAATGACATGTAAAAGCACTAATAGAGGAAGAAGTTAATAGTCCAATCAAAACAACCTCATATGAACACTCACTATGTAACATAATCCATTTTTCATGATATCCCATTAAGAGGGTTTCATACACCTATCTTCAACCAATATTCTCGATATGTCTTTCGTACACTATCAGAAATGAACTCATCAATACACTGTGATAATGAAATTTAGTTCAGTAATTTCATTCCAATATAAGGTACAAGATATTAAATTATATAAATATAGAAGGGAAAAACAATTTCTCGACTTATTTATTAATAACATATCATTTGTAATACACCTAACATATCCTACTTCTCCATGAACATATGACATCATGGTTTTGGGAAATGCATCAAATTACGCAATTCATGATATATAATAATAATAATTTTAAAGTTTAAAGATCATTATTCACATTCACATATAGGGATATATAATGACAATAAAACATGTGGATTTCCTACTAAAAGGTTTTTCCTCATAATTTGTCATCTTAAAAATTACCAAGAGTGAACTTCATGGGATGTAGTCTTTTCCTCTTATTAGTATCCATCAACTATTAGTCTACATGATCTATGTCCCATAAGAAGATGTCATATGAATATATAACGTATAGTTTATGAATATTCTCATATAATTCCAATGTTATCATTATAGTTGGAAAATGCTATGACCTTTTAATGTAATGGATACTGCAAAAAATTATCACATTAAAGTAATGTAGAATAAAAATCAACATGTGATAAGTTATTTATTAATATTCAAGTCTTGGAATATATAGGAAATATAAAATAAAAATTATTTTCTTCTAGGGAACCAACCTCAACAAATTCTACAAAAAATGATAATTTAGATAAGCAATAATACCATTCTAACCAAAAAAAAACTTACTAAAAAATTAAAAAAACAAGAATTAAGATTTATACTAAAGATAGAGATAGAAATAAAGGATGATATTTGTTAAATAAAAACTCTCAACTTTGTTTCTATGACTAAGGAGCAAGGGAGTTCCACTTTATTCCCATACATTTTGCGCATTATGTTTTTATAATAAATTGAAGGTGATGAGTGTTTTATGGTTGAACCGAAGAGATAAGTATGTTTTAAAATATATATATCACATTAGAAGTCATTATCCTAGAAGGGATCCTAAAAAATGGTATCCAGAATCTTATTTATTGAATATATCTACACTAATGATGATGATATTGTAATTTCCCCATTAAGGGGAAGATGTTTGTATAAGAAACTGAAGGTGAATATTTCTTTTAAATCATGAATTCTGAAATAAATTTATTGTAAAGTATCATTAAAAGTTTATGAATGAATATTATCTCAAATACTTACAAGAGAATTTTACTTCCCCATGGTACATTACTTACCACATCCATAGATGCAAGAGACTTATTGAAAATCAGATGCAACTGGCTCACACATGGCACAAAGGAAACAATGCCACTGGATTCCTTACATTACTAGTTACTCAGGATTATTCCTTTATTTCATTTACTAGCATCGGTTTCCTTCCCCATAGGTGTGTTGATCTTGTGATAGGCGATTCTCTTAGGTTACAGTACATGAGGCCCCCTTGATCATTCAAGATCTTGTCCTTATTAAATAAAATTCTTATGTTTTTATAAATGAAATAATCAATTCTAAAGTTAAAGAAGGATAAAATAATTTAATAAAAAGAATTAAAGTAAAAATATTCAAGGGAAATTTTCTAAAAACAAACCTACCAGTTACTTCAAATGTTTTTAATTTGTCTTTAATTTGAGAGTATTAATTATAGGTGAAAACTTCATGGGAATATATTCAACAATTGCATCATCCTGAAAATCTATCTAAAAACCCATTGAGGAAATTATTTAGAGTTTTAATCATATTTTTATTTCATTATGGATAACTTTTTAGTCTAAATAAACCCCTCTTATTTACCACACTAATCATTGATCACACAGATGTATAGTGGTATAATTATTGAAATGTTACTTTAAGTGATATAATATCACCCTCTCTAAAAAATATTTATACTTGATGTTAATAAGTTGGAGAGAGAAGAAAATGTAAAAGGAATATTGACATTCATTTTAAATATTTTTATTGAAAAAAAATCCAAAGGAGGATATTTTTTAACCCACATTGTCTTTATTGGTATTTATTGTCAATAAGAATGAAGTTAATAATAATTATGTCAATATGTGATAAAGAATAACTACTTAAAACTTAATTTCTATCATTATTCATATAAAAAATAAAGTGATCCATTTTCATATAATGTTTCCAAAATATTATACTTTTTTAAAGGTTTATAAAGATCTGTCAAGTGTGAAGTTGTTTCTCAAAGGTTCATTTTTAGAATCTATTTAATTAGTATTTATTGAATTTTAGGAACATTAGTTCCATGGAGTATGGTGATTATTGGATACTATATCTCTATGAATAAAGAAGAAATATAGCTATTAATTTACATCCTAAGTATTTTCATATAGTGAAAACTGATGTTACTTAATGAAAATACTTAGATTATGTTTAAGGAAGATATGAATTTAATTGAGGTTGTGGAAAAAATTGATGTTCTAAAAGGAGAAATTTTTTATTCATAGAGCTTTAAGATAATTATAATATATACAAAGAAGATTTGAAGGTTTCCTAATGTTATTTAAAAGGATTTGAAATGTTTATATATTCCCTTGAAATATTTGAATAAGTTTTGAGGTGAGTTGGAGAAGTTCTAAAATTCTGAGTGAAGTGGAAGGCATATGTAAGATATTATTTGGATTATAAAATTAGAAAATTATTTAAGCTAAATGTGATATTTAATATTATTAGAATTATATGTAAGATATTTTGAAACTCACATATAAATACAACAAAGTAAATGAGATTATTGTGATATATAATATATTGTAGTTGATATGCAGGATTCTTCTAGTGATTTAAAATTTAAAAATTACCAGAGCTAATAATTATACATATGGTATAATTGGGGATACAAATGATCTCTTAGATCATGTTTATGATATTTAAATTGATATGTAATATATTCTATTGGTATATAAGTTATTATCTAAGTGAATTATGTAAAATACTAGTGTCTTGTGATACGTATGAGTCATAATTGAAAAAAGGAATCATATATAAGTGTCTCTTTATGTTAAAAAATTCAAGAAAAAAATGGGGAAAGTAAAAATACACAGGATTCATCTAGTTTATGAATAATGTGTATAATACATAAGGGTTGTCTAGACCATATAGACTATAATTTGATAAATTACCATGCATGGACTAGGATACATAAGGGTTCTCAACTGAAACATAAGGTTAGATATGGTTGAGAATTTGGAAAAGTATTGAGTTTACATGTGATATATAAATGTTCATTCGATTCTACAAAGAATACTTAATTTTCCCTCAAAATATTTGAATGATATATAAGAGTTTCTAAGGCATGCATAAAGTTCAACATACAATATGCTAGATTCATATTTTCATACATGAGGGTTACTAGATCTCTAAGGCAGATGCATAAGGGTTGATGGGAGATCCAACATTATTCATAAAGGTTTCTCAGCTTGGAAAAAAATGTGATGATTTTAGATTTATAATTCAGAAAATTATTTCTATATTATTAAGATATTTATATACCATTAATATAGTTATAATCAAGATTTATGAAACTGGTTTTAGTGATAAAGAATGAAGAATTTTAATTGGTTGTGTCGTGAAAAAGAAGATCGTGTTTTAATGTATTATCAAAGAATAACAACTATTAGACATGGAGAATGACTTATTCCATGAAGAGGATAATCATGTTGTGATGAAAATATTCACTCTAAAACTATTCATGCATGTAAGCCTAAACTCATGAAGTAACTATTATGGATTTTTAGTGAGTTTTTGAAATCATAGTAGATATCATGAAGAATAATAGAAAAACAAGTTTTTAGGATGTTTCTATGATTTATAGAAATTCAAAGATACATGTTATCAATATTATTGTTTAATATTCTATAGTTATGTGTGAATATTTAATGACTAAATATAAAATAGGAGAATGTGGGTGTTAGAACTAATGAGAATTTGTGAATTTATTATGGATCGCGGGTCATTGAAGGAAACTCATGTGATTCGGTTGAGGTATTGAAAACTCCAGAACCAGGATTTTCATTTCCATAATTTAATTATGGAAATTTATTATGATCTCATATTGAAATTATAAAATAAGAAGAAGATGATAAGAAGGTATCAAAGATAGAGATTTTATACTATTATCACTGAATAGATCCTTTGTGTGGAAGAAAACATAGATCAAACATTGTTGTATAAAACATAATGATGTGCATTAAAGAAGAAGAAGAAGAAGAGAAAATAGAGAATTTGATTCCACTGAAACTGCATATCCTAAGAATTGAAAAACAATGAGCTTCTCAAACTATGATTAATCTCAATTATAATGATAGAATAAGTCAGATATCATAGTTTTTATTTTTTTTCAAGTGGTGGCATGCGATTACTGTATAATGAGTAAAGTGATCAAGATCATTGGACATAAAGATATCTATACCAAAATTGTTGACAATAATTTAGTGAAAATCTATACAAACATGGTATTTAGAGAAAAATATGTGGTTTATGGTAGATTATGAAGATAGAGTTTTGGTATTTACCTATAAACTAGTTGGTTCCAAGATAACAAATTCAAGGATATACCATTTCATGGGCTTCTTCTTGATAATAAATGGTAATAAGTCTACATGTGGGATAACAACTACTATTCATTGGGGATAGAGTCATCCGCATTTGGGGGTAACATTGTCATCAAATTCTTATGTTCCTTGTTGTTTTTATTTATCAATTATATCACTTTCATGTGAACTAGAGGTAAGCTGAGAGAGAAAGTGAGATCCATTCACCAAAATGGTATAGATGTAAAAGAGAGGGGGAAAGGTACACATTGGTAATGAAGTCATTCCAAGTTCATAGTGTGGTTACACTAATCCTAGTTTAAAAAAACTATGATTATGTTAATGTTATGTTTATGAGTCATGATCATAATTGAAAATTAATTCAAATATAATGATGGAATGGTTGGGTGAAATATGGAAATTCTATTGTGGTTATCATGTAATACTTGAACTAATGACTAAATGGGAATTAATATTATAAATATTTATTTTTTAATAATGTTAATTTAGTATTTCCTTGTTGTCATAGTTGATGTGGTAGTGTGGTTGGATTATTCTAATGTAATAATACCATGGATCTTGTTACCAGTAATGAAATTTTCATACCTGTGTTTCATTTTTTTCATGTAAGTAAATTTCATTTTCAATTTTCATTTATTAACTTTTAGTTAATGAATTTATTACTTATGTAATTAGGTGTACCCACAATCTTATCATACAAAATTAAATAACTTTTATTTATAGTTTTATGTATCTGAAATCCATTTCATCATCTATGAAATTTTTGAATAAGGATGCTAGAGTTGAATATATAAACAAAATATTGAAAAATACAAAGATTAAGTGTTGGTTTATTTCATTCCTTTATAGTAAAAATAGTTATATAATTATGAAATAAAATTTATTATAACGTATTTAATGATAAATTTTTTATATTTTAGTTGACATTGGATATTATTTATATTATTATTACATGAATAAATGGCATTTTGGTTATGATCTTTACATTGTGAAGTCTATAAAGTTTTTCAAAATTTGTTAAAATCGTAATTTTTTTCAATTATATTATTTATTTAATATTAAAATTTTCTTGTTACATATGTTTTCATAATTAATATATAAAAATACAATGGTATATGGAAGGATTTTAACAAAGTTCAATTGTCTATAGAGAAGCCAAATAAAATTAAATATGTGAATGTACATGTAGTTAATATTTATATTAGTTAATACTTGTTTTTATTACATATATAGTGTTTATTATTTTCAAAATATTGTTTCATAAATATATTTTCATCATAAAATAGAAGGATTTAAATGTGGTTATTATGATTTATTATTCATTTTTGATATTATCACTATTGGAACTATGAATTTTTTTTCCAAATGTTTCTTCTATGACAACTCTTATGTTTTAAACCAATATGTTGTATTGTTATTTTAATATCAATTATTACTTTTTTAGGTTTCTTTATAATGGATTATTGTATACAAATAGATTCTTAAACCACCTTCAAAGTTAATTTGTAAAATATATAGAAATTTTGACTAATTTATTGATATATATCTAGAAGATTCATATACGTGTATTTTTTGTCAAATGTTGTTTTATTGAGGTTTGTATTGAGTTTTTTACTACCTATTTATTTATCCCCTATGATATTTTCTACTCTTTATTTGTTTTATAAAATTATAGGTACTGGGTTATTATTTTTTAAAAAATATATTTAATATTTAATGTAGGTAATTTTGAAAACTGAGTTTGAAATCACTTTCAACATTATATTTTTAATAAAAATAATGTTGAAAGAGGCTTTCAGCATCAGTTTTTATAAAAACTGATGTTGAAAGAAAAATAAATATCTATATTTTTTTATCTTTCAAGGTTATTTTTTATCAAAATTTTGATTAAAAATACAACTAAATATTAAAATTTATTTGAGATTTAAACATTGGTTTTCCATTAAAATTAATGTTGAAATATATTTTCAATGATGGTTTTAATGAAAATAAAAGTCGAAATACTTTTTATATCTAAATTTAAAGGGATTTAAATGTATTTTTTATAGTAATCTATGCTAAGATATATTTTAACATCTTTTTTAAATAACTAACATTGAATCCTTTTTTATGTCAGCTATATTTATAGTGCTTTTCAACTGATGTTAAAAATCAAAAATTATCAATGTAAAATTGTTTTTTAGTAGTGAGTGACTGAGATATCATCTTCCAGTATGGGAAGGGATAAATATTTTCTTGACTTATCTATAAATTCTATATCACTCACGTCACACCTAATTTATCCTACTTCACCATAGGCATATGTGTTCATAGCTTTCAAAAATACATCAAAGTTAGTGATTCATGATATAAAATAATAATAATATCAAGTCTAAGGACTAACACACACATCTGCATATAAAATTTCCAATGACACATATAAAATGTGGAATTACTATAAATGGGTATGTCCAGACAACCTCAAGTCTTAAATATTAACATATGTGAAACTTCATGAGTTTAAGATTTATCTTCTTATGAGCATCCAATAATAAATATTATAAACATAATCTATGACCTATTTTAAGATTTCATCTAGACCATAAGATATATATTTTAGAATAATATCATAGAAATTCATGGTTCTCATCATAGTGGGGAATTGCTCTGATCTTTCTATAAAAAATCACTCTAAAGACATTATCACCTTAATGTAATGTAGAAGAACACACAACATGTGATAAGATATTTATTAATATTAAATTATTTGAATATATTTGCAATTAAAAGTTCAAGGATAGTTGGTTCTAGGACACCAACTCCAACAACATGTTACCTAGTTTGATTCAGGATAAGAGGTTCAGGGATATACTCTTGTATTTTCTTTTTGTTGATAATAAAAGGTAAGTAGTGTGTGTATAGGATAACAACCACCATACACTAGGGATGTAGTCATCCACGTTGATAATGAACCTCATTATCAAATTAATGTATTTATTTTTTATTTTCATTCCCTTTTATATTACTTTAATGTAAACTATAGGTTGCTTAAGAGGGAAAGTGAAATCGATTCACTGAATATATGTAGAGGTAAAAGAGTGGTGAAAATGTTTTAATTAGTAAAAAATTCATTCACACTAATTCACCCCCACCCCCCACACACACACTGTCATTATGGTTGCACTGTTCCTAGAGGAAAAATAATTGTTTTTAGAACTGTGATTTTAGATATGCATGGATTTTCATTTTTTTCAAAAATTAATTTTTTTGAGTTTTTCTTTCAAAGTAACCATGAAATGGAAAATTAGAGAAGATATATCTATTACTGATAAGAATTAGATATCATCCAATATTATAAAGAATATAATGAAGGAATAATTAAATAAATTTAAGAATTCATCCCTATTGTTTAAAGTGGAATAAGTTTCAAATTTAATATACTAGAATTAGGAAGAAAAAAAGGTATAGTGTGGTTGAAGAAGAAGAACTAGTGGCTTATCCACTATTTAGAATATTGATAATACTTCAACCTCATACAATTAAAATTATTCATTGGATTAAGAGGTTATATAAATCCCTTATCAAAACCACACTTTAGAAAATATGAGTACAATTATAGAAAATAATATCTCATAATAATTGAAGTATGATTCATATATTTTTTTTAAATAGAACTTATATAATGTTCCAAAAGAAATTTCCATTTATATTTATGGTTTTTTCAAAAAAAAAACTCTGGAAGAAATCACACACTAGGAAGAAGAATACGAGAGGAGTGATAAATCACTAACACAAAAAAGTAATGATGTGCATAAATATAATAATGAAATGTAATTACAAGAGTTCTAGAATTATATATATTGAAGAAAAGTACTATAAAAATAGGAAGGATTGGTTTGATTAAATCCGAAATAAAGTGAATCCTTAGAATAGATTGGATAAAAATTATATGTATTAGAGAAAAAAATCATTGATGTCAAGAATAAAAAACTAAATGTAATATAAAAGAGAATAAAGAGTTTGAAAGTTTACTGTAAGAGAAGTAAAAAATGCATGAGGAATATTAAAATCATTTTAAAAATATAAGAAAAGAGTGCGAATATAGAATAATGTTAGTCAAGGATGAGAAAAATATTCACAATATAAAGTGTCTTAGTCTTGAAGTCACATTGAAAAATCTAGATGTTTTTCAATATAAGTATTCATAGTAAAATAAGATAAGAGCTGCATCTATACACCATTATAAGGAGGATCCTTATGATAAAATACCTCTATTATATGAAAAAAATATCTTGAAATTTTCTAATGAAAAACCTATAGCAAGATCAAAGTAAAAGGTACTATAAAATTTAGAAAATAATGATTATGGTAATTATATTTTCATTCACAATGGAAATTATAAATTAAAATATGGACATGTACGAATAAATAAGATTCATAATAATCCCACCACTAAATCCGTGGTGCAAATAACAAATACTTTAATACTTTTTCCTCTCAAAATAATTCTAAATGGAGTTAAATAATTATAAAATTAAATAAGTACTCAATTTTTACTATAATATGGTTCAATGGGAGAAAAAAATGGTCTATTGTAAATTAATGGTGTTGTATAAGGTTTAGAAATGAGGTTATTGTTTTTTCTAATAATTTATAAATCTATAAAAGTAAAACAAATCCTAAACCAAGGTGGAGAAATGATTAACTGAATCAAATTCCTCATAAGAAATAAAATAATCTATTTTTGTTAAATAGATTTTAAATTATTTAATTTTATATGAAATATGCACCAAAAGTGGTCACATGGAAGATGTATTCTTGTAAAGATCAATTAATTATGAAACAAAATAAATTTTGAAAATAATATCACAAAATAAGAAGTTGAATATGGAGAAATGTGAGTTATCCTTGGGTAATAAGCTAAAGAATAATGTTATTCTATGTAAACCTAATAATACTAATAAGGATATTACACTAAGGAGAAGAAGTTAATTATTTTGTTGAATAAAATATCACACATTGACTTTTTGAAAAAATCCATGAGTGTTGGTGTAAATGGAGGTAAGATATATCTACAAAGAAGTAAATAAATGTGAGAGTAAAATAAAAGGATTGTTTTGGTGAAAATCATTTCTGGGGAGCCTTGTGAAATATCTAAGTAAGCATGCCAAATTTCTAAAGAATTAATAATAATCTAACTAGATCAATTAAAAATGTTAAATAAAATTAAGGAAGAACAAGAAAAATAAAGTTCTATATTGAAATATGAAACTCCATTGATGAGAGGCCTATTACGGGGCTCTTATCAAATAGAATTTAAAAACCTGGAACACAACACAATGGATAACTAGGGTATTTTCTCAAGTATATGGACCAAGAGACTCACTATCATAGCACTTATAATTAATTAACTATTTTATATGTTTTTAAATAAGGGTTATGTGGTCTTGATGTTTGGAATTATAATTTTTGAAGAATCAAAATAGGATGTATAAACACAAACAAAAAGGGCCAGGAAGAAATAAAGGACGACCTAGGATGAATTCTAATGATTTATATCATTATTTACAATTATTTTTAAATATCTTAACTCAATTATTAGACTCTACATCGTTAATCTACTCATATTATAATATTTTTTAAAAATATGAGAATAAAAATAATCTCAAATTCCTTCAAGAAGGCTATTAACTAAATTAATTGAATTCCATTAGTGGAAAGGATACAACAATAAAGATAATATATTAGAGTTGAAACATAGCTCCCATCTCTCACATTTATTGTATGTAGAACTCGTGAAATATGTTGGTAAATTAAACATATAAATTAAATAATTCTCACTATGATTCCCCTTGAACAACCCATAATGGGTTATCTATCCATAACCATGGAGTTTGTGATCATAAGAATATCACGGGGGTCAATAAACATAAATAAATGATGAAGAAGAAGAGAAAAAAAAGAACATGGTCAATGGACATAATTTGAATTAAAAATTATATAAAACAAAACAAGAAGTACTATTCTAATGAAATTTAGGGAAAAAATACAAGGAATTGTATTTACTTCAATGGAAGGGGGAAATTTATCTATAATAATTACAACACCTTCTTCTCCCTTTTCCTAAATGTCAATATAAAGAAATGTGATTCCCTCTTCTTCGGATGTCTTCCACATATTTAAGCCAAGGGGTGAGGATAGTCTAGATGATATCATCAGGAACATTATTTTACCTTCAATCATTTCCATGATCACTTCATCTTTTTCATTATTTATATGATCTCCATAAGGATCAAATGTTAGATCTCTCCCTATTTTGTTTGAACCAATGAAAATCATTTTTTCAATATAATTATCCATTTTGGGCATATCAAATTTAAATTTTCCTATGGATATACCCATATGAATTACTAAAAGTTTCCTTAATTGAGTTTTATAGGACCTTGATGCAGCGTCTTAACCACAGTTGACATCTATATAGCGTGTTGGATACCCTTACAAAGCTCTTAGACCTATTATTTGTCCATTACACAATTTCTATGATGAAATTTACATAGCGGTGTGTCTTTATTACATTGAAATAACATCTTGTGTGCTTTGATTCAACCTCTACATTTACTGGGAAGTTTCCCTTAGAAGATCTTATACGTATTGTATAAGGGTTACAAAAACATAAAAAATCACAATTTCAATAAAGGTTCGATCCAAATTATATCAAAATTGATAAAATCAATTAAAAACCAACAAATTTATCCTATTAATAATTAAATAAACAATTTAAAAAAAATAATGTATGTATTTTTCAATTAATCCATAAAAGTGAATAAAAAACTTAAAAACTACTAATATATCCATTTTAAAAATTAATTTCAGATTCCATAGTGTGTAAAAAATCAACTAATTACTCAGGTTTTATCTAGATTATGAGGTTAATTATCATTGTAAAAAAATAGGAAATATTGGCTCTCATTCCTCCCGTACAATTACACTATTTTATGCATATACAATAAAATGAATTCTTATTAACAAAATGATGATCATGCATGGCTATAAATACAAAAAAAAATTAAGGAAAATAAATATTCTTTTATTATTGAAATTATCATGACTCCTATATTAATTTAACTCACTATCCATTTCAATTCAAGATGAATTTATAGTCCTAAGAGTGAAATAAATTAGATTATAGTGAAATTAAAACAATAAAAAATATCACTTTTAATTACCACCGTCTACCTAGGTTACTTCGACCAAAGTTTCATTTTCTACCTCCTTGATACAACTCAAATGATATTATTATAAGTCAATTCCCCCTGATTCATTTAGGTCAAATATTCTCCTCACCTAAATCCATTAAGTTTTTATAATTAAAAAGTTATTGAATATTTTCCAACCATGTTTGTGCAAAGTACTTATTGGATGTTCAATGACACTTATTACTCACACACCCAAATTCATAATCATCTTAAAAGTTCATTTTTAGATACCAATTTTCTATTTTAATCTAGTTTCAAAGGACTTATATTATTATATTTTGATTTAGATCCCTGCGTTTTTCTTTCTTACAATGATTATGTTACATAGGTTTAGGTTACAAAACCTTGTTTCTTCATTTATAATTTCTATTCCACTTCAATATTTTCAATCACTCTTTTTTTCCTAGTCATATAACAATATTTATTTGAAAAAAGAAATTAAAAATCACTCACCAAACATGAAAATATCACATTTTTAGAACTAGTGAATCCTAAAAACTTGCATTCATTTTTCACTAGGCATGACAACAGTTAAAATCTATATTAATTTCCAAAAAACACACTAAAAAAATAGAAATCAAATGTAGCATATATTTTTTCAAAAGATTCTAAGAAAAAATCCTGAAAAAATTAAACTAATCCCTAACATCTTTAAGACCTCCCCCACACCTATTCAATATTTACCATTTAAATTTATAAAAATAGATAAGGATTGTAGTGATTAAAACATGTAAAAGCATAGAACCCACCTTATTTTTCTTACTCCAGTAGGTCTAAGTTAAGCTCTCCTCCAGATACCTTATAGTTATCTTGGAGCTAGTCTCATAAAATTTTTCCACTTTAGGAAACCTAGAGAGAACTAAATTAAACATAGAAAATTTTATTAAAAATCTAAAAAATATTGGTTTAACACCAAAGTAGGTACTTGGTTTTTACTTCCCATTGTAAGATATTCCAGTTATTAACCCCACGAATGGACACTAGTCTAGGAGTACCACATGAACCAATTAAAATAGTCCCAAACCAAATTGAAAAGATACTAAATATTGAATGTTTGTTGAGAGAAATAAAGCTGAATCTCTGTTATTTTTCCACTTTGGCTATTATTCATGGTAATATTGAGGTGGAAATGAATTTTCCACAAGTCCAAAAACTTTGTATTCTTATTCTTTCACTTTTCAAGTGGCATCATCTTTAAAATTATTTAATAATATTTTCAAAGTATTCATTCATCTATACTTCTTAATGTTTGAAATTCTATTCCTCAAATTTTATCTCCATTTTCTCTAAAATAGTGTCCAAATTTGATTATTTTCCACTATTTAGGGATATGTACATCTCTTATTAACCTAAAAAATTCAATATATATAAATTTATATTTTAATTAAAACTATGAAAAATCAATAAAATCATATTCTAAAAATAACCCCACTCCCTTAGGTGGCTGAGAATTAATCTATTTCTTCAGAATAATGGCCTTGGGGCTAGTTTCTTCAGGAGAGGGTAATAGATATACCATGTTTTATTCAAATATCATCATTTATTATTTCTATTATTATTCTAAGGAATACATCATCAGTGTTGATTATGTATCATTACAACACTAGGGGATAAATTTCAAATGAATTTGAGAAAAATTAAATACATGAGAGTCCAAGGTTTAGTTATCTACCTTTAACGGTTCAGTTGGAAGTAGTTTTTCTTCCTTGAGGGACTTGGGTAAAATCTAATAAATATGCAGGAGTGAAGGTTCATCAAGTAGTTTTTATACATTATTAGTTGAGTATATGAGAGTTTATGTAACAAACCAACCTGGGTCCACCCCAAAATGGGCACCTAAGTTGGCCCAAGACATCTTTGAGGTGTGTTCCGGATCACCCCAGAGTAGAGACAAGCACCAAGGTCATCAATAATATATAGTGGTAATGATTTATTCAAATATAAATAAAAAATGTAGTGGAATAAAAATAAACTGAGCATCCCAATGTAAATAAAAAAACCAATAAAAGAAGTTAAGCATAAAGTGAAAAATAAAACCAAACTGAACCTGATGACTACTAAATATCTATGTGACCCTATGGGTCACTCTTTAATCCAAATACCCCAAAATTTCCATAGAGATCGATACCAATATGGAACCCTCACCTGAGGATAAAAACATGAATGAAAGTATATCCATGAGTTTTAAAACTCTGTAGGTGTGCCCAAATAATGTATTCCTAATGCATTTCCTTTAAATTAAAGATTCACAAAATTCAAGTTTAAAATACAACATAAAAAATATGTTTTACACACAATAATTTTTTTAAAAAAATCATGGTCAACTGCACTCTTCTTTTAAAAAAATCTTCATTACAAAAAGGGAAAGATTTTAGAATTTAGGATAGAATAGGTAAAGAGAGATAAAGAAAATGAAATAGAGTATAAAACATTATTTTTTTAAAAAATATTCTTTATGAAAAACGTAATGAAAACCAAAAAATCACTTTTACCTAAAAAGGCACACCACAAAAGGAAGAATAGGCAATAACCATGAAAAAAGGTTAATGGAAGACAACACACATGTAACCAAATCAGCTGAGGAACATAAATTATCCATCATAGATGAATAATTACCAGGGAAGCATGGGAATACCTAGGTCTAAGGGGATAATTTAGAACATATTGTTATTGATCTATCATTTCAATATTTTTGATGTAATCAATGACCCATATGGTATGTTATACCCAACCTAGCCTAATCGAGGGGCATATTCCCAAAGTAGAGAAAGTCCATACAATGGCCCACTAGATAGAGAATAATCATAAACCATTGTTCCAAATGTTCTCAGATGATCTTCTAACTATTATAGGTACCCATGTCAAATATAAAATGGGGTGATACAAATAATAGTAAACAAACAACCATGTATACAATAAACACAACAAAAAAGTGTCATCCTCGATTGACCCCATGGAATAAACCCTAACTTTGAACCATTAATACATGAGGGGGTCCCATTTCAAGGACCAGTCATTATCTCTTTCATTAAATGAATTAAGAGATACATATCAAGGGGATTTTTCTAAAGAATGCCCATTTCTCTTCAAAGGTTACAATTGGGCCTCACATATCCTTTTAGTGATGAACTATTTCAAAAGATCCAAACACTCCACTTAAAATTTCATAAAATATTTAGAAAAAATTATGAAAGCCAAAATATCATTTAGAAACCAAAAACCATTTAAGAATTCCAACCTAGAATTTTATCTAACACGTGGTGTGCAAGGCAACATAAAGAAATTCCATACAAGACAATTTTAGGGGAAAACAAATTGATTCATTTCAAATAATTATTCCGAACCATAAATATTACTAACTAGCATCAAAACATGGTGCTAACATTAATAAATTAATGTTTCCTAAATCTCATGGCCAAATGTAGTGGGGAACCTACCTCAAACACATTGTGCTTCAACAACGGCAACCCAAAACAATTTGATAGGGTTATAAGAAGCCAAAAACACCCATAGAGAAGCTTAAAAAGAAAAAAAAAACCCAATTTAAACCTAAATAAACATGAAAAATATAGTAGAGGAATCAAGGGATATAAGGAACCAAGAAGGAAATGGGAGAATAAAGAAGAGGAAGAATAGGGGAAAATATTACCTTGAGAAATCACCCCTAAAACTTGAAGAAACCAATTGGAATCACCCTTGGAAGGATGTGGTAGGCATGAGGAAGAAGGGAGAAGACTTGTAGGATCGCATGATCAAAATGGAGAGAAAGGGAGGTCTTTTTTGGTTAAAAGTGAGGAGGGGAAAAAGATTAATTTACATTGTTAAAGAATCTGGGCACTTCACACAGTTTGGTCGCATGGTTTTGGAAACCATGCGCCAACCACGAGTCCCTTACTAAAATCATTGTACACCCACATAGTTTGTGTGAACAGTTTTGAAAAAAGTTCTCGAACCATGTGGTTTGTTTCTATGAAAAATTACAGATCCATGCACATGATTCTTACATAGTTTGTACTGACCATGCTCAGGTTTTGCGACCTCATTCACGGACACCCAAAACCCACATGGTTACCTCTATCAGATACTCAGATTTAATCTAAAAATGCACCAATTTTTAAACCCTTACCATGAAAGATAAAAATGTTATGAAAAGGGACTCACCATTAGGAGGTCACACAATTTCCACTTAACCATGTACACAAGCCATGAAACAGAGAAAAATATCCTAAAACTCAAAATTTTGATCCAAAATACTCAACACTCAAGAGAAAGGACAAATATAAAATGATAAACCAAAATAAAATTGAAAAATAAAAATTGGGGTGTGAAAATTCTCCCCACCATAATGATTTCTGCCCCAACAAAGCCTCAACATTAATAGTTGACCGGTTTGAAAATAAAAAGGTCGACACACTCATATGATTTAACTCCTCGTGATGAAGAACACCTTGAGAACCAGTTTCCCCACATACATGTGGTCCCCTCATTGGGTATCAACCACATGCATGAATGGGTCATCAGACTAATTGATTTCCTCACAAGATAATACATGTTCTTTCAGTGTTCTTTGTCCTCAATCACACATACCCTAGGAAACTTCCCTGGAGGTCACCCATCCTAATCACTACTATAGAAAAATAATGACACTCCCACATGAAACAAACCATTGAACTAAAATATATTCTTTAAGAAATAAAAAAACCCCAGACCACAAGCCCAACCACCTTCTACAACTAAATCTATCAAACCTACTCCAAAAGCCCAATGTTTACCAAAGGAGAAAATGGAAAATTCAGGGTTAAACAACTTCAGATTCCATGGTGGACTCCCCACCATATTATAATTCTAGTTTGACACGAAGAAAATTCCACCAATGAAACACATATATTCCAAACTAGAATAGTCATCCACCATTCATGGGAAGGAAAAAAATACTAAAAGAATGAACCCAGAAAAACACGCTTCCCATTCTAAAATGAAAAAACTCAGAATTTCCAGAATGACGTTACCATTTAAAAAAAAATTCTAAAATGATTGAAAACACCCTTATTCATCCAAAAAAAAGAGAAAACCTCATGATACAAACATTACAAGGAAGATATCATTTACATCAAAACTCTCAAATAGAACTCATGATGGCATCACATTTACCCGATTGAACTACAAGATTCTTCAAGATAGTGGATCTGGATTCACTCTTTTTTAGAGGGACACCCTTTATCAAATTTTAAAGACTTGATAAATAACTATAATCATGAAATATCTTTGTAACACTTAAAAAAGGCTTATTGTGACCCAACTTGCCACATTGATGACACACCAGGGTCCTATTCCCAAGGGAATCTTAAAAAATATCAGAAGGAAACTTAATTATACCACCAACACAATCAAATTCAGGCCTCTTTCCTATATCATTACTGGAACTACCTTTACCACTTCTAGTGATGGAAGGAGGATTGGATGTCTTGTGTACTCCGACTAACATGGATTCAACCCCCACCACTTGCTTCTCCACATCAGTAAATGATATGGAACCAAACTTCAAAACCTTTAACTAAGTGTCAAGATAATGCATGTTCTGATAATGTTGAGTTTTTAGAGAATCAACCTTATAAAACTTTGGGTGATAGGGAACTTGATCCAAAACAATGGATGAATTACAACATCAATCCATCACCTTGTTAAAGGAAAAACATCTCCATCACCCTCACCACGTTCACAGTACTGCCAGATGAAGGGGGCCTTAAATAAATCTCATGAGAGGTTTTCTTGAAGCATGGTCCTAATGACCGACTTCCACCACTTCCAAAATAGACCTTGAAACATAAATGTAGCAAACATAACCTTTAAAGACTTAGGTAGATTGAGGAAACTAAACATTCTTTTTATTTTTTCCATCCACTCTTCGGCTTAAAAAGGGTATGTTTGACCATAAAAGGGAGAAAGGTTCAACTTCTAAAACTCTAGGAGAAGGTATTTAGGTTTATCAACTAGAAGGTCTACTAATAGTGAACCACCCTTAGTTATACCTCAAATATTCATCAAATCTTTTATAGGGGTGTACTCTAAATAACAAGGAACTAAAAACTGAATTAAATCCTACTCACTATCATGAACTCATCAAAATTAAGCACCAGACATAAAAAAACCATCTCATAAATTTCCCAAAACTTTTCCAATAATATTTCTAAACACCACATCAAAAACCTTTTTTAAACTCCACATTCCAAACCATTTCATTCCAAAAAAACAAACAAAAATCCCTTGAATTCCACACAAAAATACAATCCCTCTAATTAAAATCGATTTCTCTTTATAAAAAAATATTTAAATATTTCTTTAAAGTATCACACACCGGATTTCAAAATTGACAACAAATAATGAAACCATTTTTCAAAACCCCTTTCTATCAATAATCAGTTAAATTAGAATTCCTTTTTCTAGGAATTTTCTTAAATAGGTTTGAAAAAAGCATTCATCTTTTCTAGAAACCAAAAAATCACCACTTGAAATTATATTTTACAAAATTTAAAAAAAAAAATTCAAATTTTTTTTAAATTAAGCAATTCCTAAAATAAATTTACTCGAGAGGGGGAAAATAGTGTTGGTTGGTATGGTTGATGGCCATAATCCTATCACACCACCTCTACATAGATTCGTTTAAGGCCACATCCTCAGTCTCTACATGGCTTTCCAAGAACTTTGAGTTCACCAAAACCACTATTCCATTCCAATTTTGATTTTGAAACACAAAAAAACCATAAAAAATTCCAAAGAAGCTAAATAAACTAAACATCATGAATTAAACTAAGAGATACTGGGAAAAGAACGGAAAATAAAATCTGAAAGAAAAACTTAAAACCTGAATTCGAATAATAACCCATGGTACAAAACAGAAAGTGATGGCCAAACACCTACATATACTAAAACCCCAAGTCCCAAAAATCTTACACCTTTTACCTTGACAACCCAAATAACAAAGGGCGATCTTAAAGTTAGGTCCCCTAAAGAACCTATGCTCTGATGCCATTTTATCATGAACTAACCCGGGTCAACCCCGAACCAGTCACCCAATCCATCCCATGACATCCCCATGTTGCCTTCTTGATCCCCCTTGGTTGGGAACAAGCACCCAATTCATCAATGATAGACACTAGGAACGATTTAACCCAATATAAATAAACAAAGGGATCATAATACAAACGATCTGAATATCCCAATGTAAATAAAAATGAAAACCAATCAAAGAAACTAATCATAAACTAAAAAATGAATCCAAAGTATACCTAATGACTACTAAATATCCCTATGACCCCATGAGTCACTCTCTAATTCTTTAACCCAACATCAACCATGATGATCAAGACCACGCCAAACCTTCAAATGAGGATAAAAACAAGAATTAAAGTACAGGGGTGAGTATTAAAACACAGTAGTCATGCCCAAATAAACTATTCCCAATGAATTTCCTTTAAATTAAAGATTCAATAACTGAAACTTTTAAATTCAATATAAAAACATAGGTTTTACACACACTTATTTTTTTAAAAAATTATCGTCAATTTTCCTCTTCATTTAAAATAGGATTCATAAAAAAAGGGAA
Organism: Viscum album; assembly: GCA_963277665.1. Classification (NCBI taxonomy): domain Eukaryota; kingdom Viridiplantae; phylum Streptophyta; class Magnoliopsida; order Santalales; family Viscaceae; genus Viscum; species Viscum album. The sequence goes on from OY728131.1 coordinate 2,025,424,712, forward strand.
ATATTTAATCATTTAAGATAAGAGATAAAATAGATAAAGAAAATGAAAGAGCATGTGAATAATTGTTTTTTTTTCAAAAAAATTATTTATGAAAACCATAAGTAAACCATACAGTCACTTTTACCAGAAAGGCACATAAAAAAATGGAGAAAATGTAATAACCACACAATGAGGATGATGGAAGACAACGCACATATAATCAAATCAGATGAGGAGCCTAAATTATCCACCACAGATAAATACATTTCGTGGAAATATGGGAATACCTAGAAGATCAGGGGATACTCTAGAACATACTATCCTTGATCCATCATGTTGGCATGCCTGATGAAATTAACATCCCGCATGCTTCATCATACCCAAACTATCCCAACTAAGGGTAATAGTATTATGGAAGATAAATTCATTACTAAGGGACATTTTCAAGATTATAATCCTAAAATTGTGCAAAAAACTGTCTTATATGATCTTATAGCTATGCTAGTTTTCCATGTCATGTCTAAAATGGGGCGATCCAAATAACCAAAATAAACGACCATGTATACAATAAGTATAACAACCAAGCATCACCCCTGATTCACCCCAAGGAAAAACCCCTACCTTAGAACCATTAATACACAAGGGAGGTCCCATGATATGTTCCACCCATTCTCTCTTGCATTCAATGAGGTAGGAGAAACATCCCATGGGGAACTTTAAAAATAAAACCCATTTCTCTTTAAAGGTTCCAACTAGGACTCACATTACCTTTGAGTTATGAACCATTTAAAAATATCCAAACACTCTACTTATAACTTCATAAAATATTTAAAACGAATTTAGAAATCCAAAATATCATTTTTAAACCACAAACCATTTAAAAAGGGAAACCATGCATTCTATCAAACATATAGTGTGTAAGGCCACTGAAAAAAACTCAACCCAAGTCAATTTCAAGGGGAAAAAAACTTTCTCCATTTAAAATAATTATTTCGAACTATAAATATAACTAAATAGCATCAGTACAAGGTGGAAATTTCAAGAAATCAATATCTCTTAAATTTAAAGGCCAAATACAAAGGGGAACCAACCTAAAAATCACGGTGCTTCAAAAACAGCAACCTGAAATAATATAGCTAGGGTAAAAGAAGGCAAGAACACCCAAGGATAAAATTAAGAAGATAAAACCCCTAATTTAAACCCAAAGAAACATGAACCCTATAGTATAGGAACCAAGGGATAAGAGGAACCAAGATGTAAATAGGGGAAGAAAGAATAGGAAGAAGAGAGGAAGATATTACCTTGAGAAATCACCCTTGAAACTTGAAGAAACCACTTGGAATCACCCTTGGAAGGAGGTGGGAGGGGTGAAAAAAGGGGAGAATCCCCCTCAGGTCACATTATCTAAATGGGCAGAAAGAGAGGTGTTTTAGAGTTAAAAACCAATGTCTAAAAAAGGTAAAATGATATTTTTAAATAATCTGTGAACTATGCATGGTTTTGTAGCATAGTTTATAATGATGTGAACCAACCATGCCTCCATTACTAGACTCACATGACACCCAAATGGTTTTTTCACAATGTTTGGAAAACTATTCACCATCCATGTGGTTTAGTTCCATTAAAATTTGTACAGTAATGCACACACTTCTCACATGGTTTGTACTAATTATGCTCAAGTTTTGCGCCCTCATCCAGGAAAACCTGAAACCTTAATGATTACCTCTAATATCATCATGGTTTGAATATAACCAATTACTTACCATGAATCCCTAACCATATAAGAGGAAAATGAATTGAAAAGGGACTCAGTGTCCAACGGCTGCATGATTTTCCCTTAACCATGTGCACAAGCTGTGTAATAGAGGGAAAATAGATTGAAACTCAAAAATTCAATATGAAACAAACAAGACTCAAGAGAAAATACAACTTCCAAATGATAAACCAAAATAAAATGGAAAATAAAAACATGGGTGTGACAGTTTATTGTTTTGGTTCATATTCTTATTGTTAATTACCTTATTCCATGAGTTCTTATAGGTTATTATCCCTTATGGTCATCATGTCCTTAAACTCTCCCAATCAACATTGTTTATCTTTAAAATTTTCACCTAGTAGCAAGGAGTTATTGATGTAAGCTTGAATATCCTCCAATATTGATTTTTTTACATGGATGGTGTGGGGGAATATGCTATTGATGCTGATTGGATTCATTAATACAGTATACTTCATACTCATTCCCATTAGATTATAACAACTTTTTCTCCATATGTGGTCCCTTAATATTCTCCTCCTCAGGATCCTATAGAAAGAGAGATTGATTAGTATTAAATAGTTTTTTTACGTGTGGCTATGTGAATTCAGGAGTGAGTCTATCAATCTCTTTAAACTAAGAATAAATTTGGTGGTCCATTATTTTAGAATGGTTACTAAATGATTTTTGTCCTGGATTAGACAAAATAAATAAAGAAATATATGAAAACAAAATAAAACAAAGAAAAACATGATGTAAAGAAAATTATAAGAATATAGGAAACACTTATTCTAAATATTCTAAATTGGTTAGTAAATTGGCCCAACTCCTAGGAAATAACACTAAGTTTATTAAAGGTTGGACAGAGGGCTCTAATTAAACAATATTTGAAAACCTAGAATGTGGTACAATGGATAACTAGGGTCGTCTATCAAGGAGTTGGGTTTTGAGATTCACTATCCTAGCACTTATGATTATTTTGTAATTATTTTATATGATTTTAAATAATAGATAAGTTTGGGTTGATTTTTTGTTTTATAATTTTCTAGTAATGAAGAGAGAATGTAATAACATAAACAAAAAGTTTCAAAAAGAAATCCAGGAATGCCTATGGTGAATTCTAGTGGCTTATATCGTTATTTACATTTTTTATAAATTACCAAACTCAATAAGTAGATTCAATATCATTAATATACTCATCCTGCACTATTTTTTGTATTTATTAGAATAAAAATATTTTAAAATACCTTAAAGTTTCCCATTAACTCAATTAATTGAATCCCAATAGTGGGGAGATGCAACAACAATGATGAGATATAATAGTTACAATCGTAACTCACATCCCTCAAATTCACCACCACACCTAACTAATGAAATTGGTTCGGAAATATAATTTATAAATTCAAGAATTCCAGATAATATTTCCCTCCAACCATAAAAAATGGGTTATCTCTCAATAAACATGAAGTTTTAGACCACAATGAAATCGCAGGGGCCGAAAACACAAAGAAATGGGGAATAAGAAAAGAGAACAAAGAACATGAAAAACAAATAGAATTTGTATTAAAAAATAAAGAAATAGAAATAGAAATTACTATTCTAATAAAACACATGATGAATGAAATAGTCCAGAATCCAATTCAATGAAATAAAGAAAATATCATTATAATCATCACAACACCTTCTTCTCACTTCTCCTAAGATTCCACACCGACCAACGAGCTTCCCTATTATTTGGATGGCTTCAACATGTATAACCTGATGGTCATGAATTCTATAGATGATCTCATTTAAAATATCCCTATTCCTTCAATCCTTCTAATGTTAACTTCATACCCTTCTTCATTTAGATGATCACTGTGTGGATTCTTTGTTAGAGCACACTCTTACTTTTTTAAAAAATTGAAAATGGTTTTTTGATTTGGATTTTCCATTTTTGGTATTTCATATTTTAAGTTACCTATATATGAAACCTAACATATTCCTAGCAGTACCCTTATGTAGGTTTAATATGACTTTGATGTGGTTCCTTTGTCACATTTTACCTTTACATAGCATATTGGATAATATTACAAGGCTCTCGGAACCGTGGGATAACATTTATTTATCACCTTAGACTACCTTTACATAGTGGTGTGGCTTCTTCACCATAACGCAACACCTATATTGCATTAAGTTATTGCCTTATATAACAGTATCCGATATTTATGTATCCTAATATTTTACCTTTATGCAATATTATGCTTCTTTCATAAGGGTAACAAAAACCTTAAAAATAACAATTTCATTGCAGGGTCTATCCAGATTGTATCAAAATGATAAAATTAACTTCAAACCATGAAAATTATACCATTAAAAATTAAATCCACATTTAAAAAATCAATTTTTGTATTTTTCATTTAATCAATAAAAATTAATAAATTAAAAAACTATGATTTTATCCATTTAACAAATTAATTTCATATTATCAAATGTGTCATAAATCAATTAATTATTTATATTTTATCTAGATCATTTGTTAATTATCATTGGAAAATAGTAAAAAAAATTGGGAAATTTTTTCTCTCATCATCCACATGAAGAATAAAAAAAATTATATAAGAGATTATCAAAAAGTAATGATCTAAGAACTTATAAGTGTCAATGTGGGAGGTTCAAGCAAGAGGGACAAGTTTCAAAAGATTTTTTGATCATATTCTAAAATTAAGAAGTGATTTTGATAATGATAGATCTATCACCTAAAGGCCCATGCTATTTATAGGATAAATTAAATAAGGGAATTCTACACAAAGTGACAGTTAATATAATCATGAAAAATATGTTACCCAAAGATAACACTTACTAAAAATAAAAAAAACCAATCATTAAAATCTCTGAAAAAATAGTTATTGATTGAATGGTCTGTCTTGGTTGAGAAGAAACTCTCAACCCTGTTTCTCTCAATAAGGGGAAAAGGATTTCAACCTTATTCTTATATTTTTTTTGTGTTTTTTCAATTTAGGACATTTAAGGTAAATCATGTTTTCATGGGAGAAATGAGAAGATAAGTACGTTTTCAAATATGGATAGTAGATTAGAAGTCACCATTTTATAAGTGATAAAAACATTTAGTATTTGGAAGATAATTTTTTGAACCAATCTACCTTGAGGGATATGTTATTATAATTCCCACATTGTGGGGTAGAAGTTTGTGTAGGAAACTAAAAGTGAATATTTCATGCAAAATGGAAATCCAAAAAAATATATTTGAATGTTACATTGAAATGGTATGAATACATATTCTATAATAATTTTTTTAAAAGAATCAATTATAATTTTAATGGAAGAGAAATTTATTTGATCCATGGAATGAAAATGAAGAAATTCAAGGGTTGATTTTTCAAAATAAACTTTATAGTTACTTTTAACATTTTTAATTTTTTGTTGATATGATTGAAATAATTCAGGTTGAAAAATTCATGAAGACATATTCAGTGATTGAATCATCTTGAAAATATATTTAAAAAAACCTTGAAAAAAGAAATTTAGAGTTTATATCATATTATGATCATATTGTGAACAAATTCTGTGTCTAAATTAGTCCATATTATTTTTTACATCAAGAATTTATCATTTATAATTATAATGGAATAATTTATGGAACACTAATTTTAGTGAAATGATACCAATATCCCTTCATATTCTTTGTATTTATTTTCAATAAAGGGGGATAAATGAAAATGAAATAGTTATATTGATATTTATTGTCTATACTTGTATTGACAACAATTCTAATGGAGGGGGGGATTATTTAACCCACTTGGTTTTGAGTTAATTTTTTTTCAATTAGTATAAATTCAATAAGCATTATGTAAATATCTACTGAAGAATAACTACTTGAATGTGAGTTTTTTCATTATTAATATGATAAGGGAAGTGGTTGAGTTTTCTCAAACTTTGCATTAAGATTATGATTTTGTTAAATGTTAAAAAATATCTTTGTAGTGTGAATTTGTTTCATAAAGGTTCATATATAGAATCTATTTTCAGAACTATTTATTGAATTTACGGAAGTTGAGTACCATGGAATATGGTGGTTGTTTCATATTATATCTCTATGAAGAAGATTCGAAAGCATGATGTGAAATTCCATCCTAATTATTCTTATATGGAGAATATTGTTGTTACATGAAGAAGATAATTTGATGATGTTTAAGTAATATGTGAGGTTTGTTGATTTAGTGGAGGAACAATAAAGTACTCTAAGGATTCCTTATTTCTTACTGGATCTTTAGGATGGTTTTGATATAACTTTGGAAGAGTTAAAGATATATTAATTTGATTTGAAGGAGTTGAAGTGAATTGATATTCCCTATGAGAGTTTGAAGACGTTTTGAGGTAAGTATAAGAAGTTTTGGAATTCTGAGTGAAGTGGGATACATATGTAATATATTACTTAGAATAAAAAAATTAGTAAAGTGTTGAATATCACTGAGATATGTAATATTATCCAGATTGTAACGCCCCGACCCCAGTTACCTAGAGTCGGTGCATTATTGCGTAACATTGTCATGATCACAAAAGATCAAGTCTCGAAAGACCGATTAGTTTAGTAGTCTTGGAAATACTAGATACATTCATAAATGTTACATTACATCATAAAGTGAAAAACTACAATAACAAAGTCTCCATAGTCCACACTCATATCCTCTTCTGACTATCCCTGTAGGTCATTCATAAAATACTTCTTCACATCCTGGAAAATATTAAAACATTGAAAGGGGTGAGCTCAGATGTTGAGTAAGGATAACAATATTGCGGAAGCTTTTATTAATAAACATTAACATTTAAGACAATGTATAACTAAAACAAAATTCTTTTTAAACTTGAAATTTAGCATAATAAAGAAAAAATTAAATTAAGTAATGCCATTTACTTACTCACATGGATATTCTACTAGACGAATAATCACTTGCAATATCAATAACCACTTTCATAATGATGGAATGCATAATGCCAGACTATCATAACAACGTAGCCAAGGTCCCGTGCCAAGACCACAAATAAGATTTTGTCAAGCCCTCATGACAAGACACTAGTTTGTCTCATGAGACCAACCGATGCATCGAGGAGCTATAGCGTGCTCCACCCGTCACTTATTAAGTCCAATTCATTCCTCATATGAATAGGTTTAAACAGATCATAAACCATAACATAATCGTATCACATAAAACATGCATAAAGGAAACATAACATTTCCACATTTCAATCACTAGATATCAATACAACACAATGATATAATAAAAACACTTTCAAAACCATTTTCAATACCAAAATAAAATAAAATTAAAACTTTGTATTTATTTTTCATTTTAAGAAAAAGTTATGGCTTGTAGAGGAAGCCGAAACTCAAATAATGGTCACGGCGGCGGAGAAGTCGTTGTCACCGCATACGTACAACAAGAAAAACATTCATTTTTGTCTTTTAGTAATATGCTTCGTATAAAAATATTCCTTTTTGAATAAATGTAAAAGTCAAATTGTTTTATACACCGTATAAAAGAAATTTGTGTATAAAACAAAATATACCTCAATGAATGGAGATTGAGACGAAGTCCCTTACAAAGATCATTCTTAAATAAAATATATCTATTATGTGTATTCACTATAAGTATACATAAAGAAAGTAAAAATACAAGATAGGACATAATAACATCATGACATAATTTGACATTAGGAGATTAACCCAAAGAACAGAAATTGGGTTAAGAATTTCCCTTACCTCGTGTCCGACTTGACTCGAGCACTCTTTAACCTCCTGAATAATAAACTAGAGTAAATAAATAATTTATTAAGAACCTTTTTCAAGTTTATTATTCCTTTTATATCACTTATTACCATGTTATGAACATTATGTAATTATTTATGTTAATAACAGTCGTTTCGTCGATCTTTGGTACTTGAGTCAAAAATAGACTTCTTAAAATTACAAGTTGTTCATGTGGTAAAATATCCATTATATTCATAATTATATTCATGATTTAAATATCATATACATCATATATATCCAGTATATACATTAATTTATAATATTACATAACATTTAGAGGTAAGAAATGAAATGCACCGTTCATGGAGACGGTAAACAGTACGTACGCATGAACGCTACTTTCATTTCTATTTATTATTTAATGGAATGAAGTTATAATTATATAAAGTTATAATATAATTCCCGTATAATATAATTTATAATACCATTTACTCCATCCTTTATACATCCCACATATGGCATTAATGATTCCAATCACTTTGAGGGGGCGGTAGTCCGCACTTCCTAAAATGAAAATATCGCGTTTACCCATAATGGAAACCATAAAGGTATTCCATAAATGAAAAATAAAGAAGCTTAAGGAAAACATAAACATATTATATATCATATATAAATATAGTGACATCTTAATGGCCACCTTTGAAGGTGTTATATGAGTGTTGAACAATCATCGTTTCGTGAGGCAGAAATTCGCCATCCACAGAAACAATATGTTCTTTAACCATTAGATGTAGGTGTGTGTAAGTGTAGCTATAATAATTCTTATAACAACATCCTAGTATATTTAAGATACTGTTTTTGTTACAAAAGAAAGGAATAAAAAGAGTTTAAGGGGTTGGAGAAGAAAAATTAAACAAAATAACATAAGAGAAGACATTACCTTAAAATCAGGTAACTCTTTTTTGAATTGAGCCAAAGGCTTCCTTGGAAATACTTCTGCCAAAATTGAGGCTTCTAGGAGTAAGGGAGGGAAGTTGAGAGTGTATTTGGACAGAGTTTGGCCGAGCTAAAAGGCTTTGAAGGTGTGATTAAGGTGGTAGTGGTGGGGGTCTTTTATAAGAGGAGAGGAGGGGCACTCTTGGAAAGTAATGAAATGTTACTTTATTATATAATGAGTTTCATATTTTAAAGGTCTCACACTTATATATTTAGAGTCTAAGGTGATAAGGGTTCTAAATATACTCATCCAATAGGTTTTTTACAAGTTTAAATCTTAGATTTTACATTATCCTTCCATTTTGTTAAAATCGTTAATTAATGAGGTAATCGCTGCATCATCATGGTGTCATTAAAAATTTAATTTATTTAATGTATAAAAATTATAAAAAAAATATCTTGATGTAGGAAATATTTTTTTATTTCTAATGAATATTTATAGTAAAAAATATGACTTGTATAACCCCATTTAAAAACTGTTTTAGTAAAACAACTCATGTTTGTGACATTTTTATTTTAACTTTAAATAAAAAGTTATTTATGTCATTTTCCTACCAAAGTGGCTCCATGGGGTCCCCAAGTTGACCCATGGATTTTCATGGTCGGACATGACACATCCAATAGGGGTAGGACAAGTGTAAAGGTATTTTCATATTTTTATAATATCATTTTTACCTTAAATTTCACTAATTACCTTTAATTGCGATTAATTAAACTTAAAAGTTACTATTCATCAAAAATTATTTTAATCCCATTGAACCAAATTTTACTTCCAAATGAAAAACATGTATGTCGGATTTTTGAAAATCAAATCACAGAAGTGGCAATGTTTCATTTAAACGAAAAATCAGTTTTTTAACTACCACTTAGTGGTTTCACTATTCATCAAAAATTGAAGTTTTTCAGAACAATCCCAAAATTTCACCCAAAGCTATAATTGATATTCTGAATTCAAAAATGATGTCTATTTTACAAAATTCCAAACATATAAGTTGCATTAATTAATTTTATAACTAATTCCCGCTGTCACAACAAATAGCGTGTTTCTAAGAAACAATATTTATCAAAAGATTGGTAATTCTTTATGTCCAATTTCAAAGTGAAATTAATTCTAATAGACACCATTGGATAAAATGGTAAAAATATATTATAATTATACTTTAAAACAACTCAATAGTATAATTTATCTATATAAATTATTTTGATTAAAAAAGTTGTTTTTAAGTATTTTTCACTAATCATAAAAAAATTGGAAGTTCTCTGAAAATTACAAAAAATTCAACTTAGGATAATTTCAATATTCCGAATACAAAAACGAAGTCCATTTGGCAAGATAGAATTTATAAAATTTCAAAAATTATGTATTACTATTCATAACGGCTACTTTGATTGGTTGTGGTGTGTGTTAGAACTCGAAGTTGCACTACCACAAAAAAAGTTTTTTTGCAGCGCCCCCCCTTTATCAGCACTAACGAAAAAGCGCTGATAAAGAGGGTCCCTTTATCAGCGCTCAAAAAAGCGCTGATAAAGGGTGCCTTTATTAGTGCTAAAAAAAGCATTGATAAAGGCACCCCTTTATCAGCGCTTTTTTTTAGCGCTCATAAAGGGACCCCCCCCTTTAAGAGCACTTTTGTTAGCACTGATAAAAGGCCCCCTTTATCAGCGCTTGTTTAGTAGCGCTAATAAAGGGGGGTCCTTTATCAGCACTTTTTTTAAAAGCGCTGATAAAGGGTCGGATTCAAATTTTTTTTAAATATATTAATATATTAATATATAAATATAGTTATATTGATATATAAATATAATATATAATTTTTAAATATATTTTAGATAACTATAAATGTACATTTACACTTATTATACATAATATATAAGATATTTAGTGAAAATGGCTTCTTAAAAAATTAAAAAAATATTTTTAATTAATAATTTTCTAATCATTATGGAGTAATAGTCATTTAATAACAATTTGAAGACTAAAAAAATTTAAAAAAATTAAAAAAAGATCCAAAATATGTTGAAAACGCAACCCAAACTTCAAACGGCCATAACTTTTGATCCGAGTGTCCGTTTGAGCTCTACCACATATCAAATCGAAGCTTGCGATGAGCTCTACGTCATTGTGACCGGGGATAACCCCGGTCAAGCGATTTTAGAGGTCAAAAGAGGCCCATAAGGCCTACAAAACTGAGTTTTTAGTCGGGGTACCACGATTTTTTAAAATTTTGTAGATTTTCACCCTCGTTTAAGTGGATATTATTGGATTTTTTTGGTGAGGTATGAATTTATTCCAAGGTATTACATTCATATTGATATTATTTCTTTGAAATTTCATCATTTTTTATAATGCACTACTATTTATAATCAAACATATAACAATATATTCATATTTTTTAAACATTCACACCTAAAAATTTAATTATAAATATAAAAAATACAATATATTTACATATAAAATATATTAGCTTTATCTAAATAATAACTAACATCCATTTTATTTAAAATACAATGAATATTTATATACCTATATATAAATCTAACTATATATATATTAATCTAACTATATATATAAATATTAATCTAACTATATATATATTAATCTAACTATATATGTTAATCTAATAACTATATATATATTAATATAACTACATATATATATATATTAGTATTACTATAAATATATATATTAATATCACCATAAATATATATATTAATATCACTATATATATATATATATTAATATAACTATATAAATATATATTCGTATAACTATATAAATATATATTCATATAACTATATATATGTTAATATAACTATATATATGTTAATATAACTATATATATATATTAATATAAATATATATTACTATACGAATAAATATAACTAAATATATATATAGATAGATATAGATATATATTAATACCACTATATATATATTAATATTATTGTATATATTATAATATAACTATATATATATATATATTATAATATAACTATATATATATTAATATAAATATATATTACTATACGAATAAATATAACTAAATATATAAATATATATATATATAGAGATATCATGAATTGGAAAGCAAATCAAAATAGAGTAGTGGTAAGGGCTTAGGCGCGCAGGGGGGAGGTCTCGAGTTCAAATCCTGGTGGAGGCAGGGGTGCGCGCGCATGGGGAATATTAGAGAAAGCACTGTTAAAGGGTGGAGGGGGGCGCGTGGGGTGCGTGGGGTGCTGTATGGGGGCCGAAAAGCTCTGTAAAAGGGGCGTTCAAGCGCTATATAATCCCCCCGGATTGGCAGTATTTTTTAATTTTTTTTAAATTTTTTTAACTTTTATCAGCGCTAAAATGAAAGCACTGATAAATGAAGCGCTGATAAAGGGGACCCCCCCCCCCCCTTTATCTACGCTGGCTTTATTAGTGCTTTTATAGCGCTGATAAAAGCCATTTTTAGCGCTGATAAAGGCCGTGTTTGTAGTAGTGTTGCGTACAACACACGCTACTGTATTATTCAAAGAGAAGTGTACCGTGGAATATTGGGGTGTTAAATTCTCCCCTCCAAATAATTTCATCCTCGAAATTTCATATAATATCACTATATAAAAAGACTTGGGTGATTCTTCATCATAAGTTTCTCGGGTTCCCACGTTGCCTCCTCCATATTATGATTTCTCCATAGAACTTTTACCAGACGAGTCGTCCGGTTTCTCAGCACTTGTTCTCTTGTATCAATAATCCTGACGGGTTCTTCGCAATAACACAGATCGGGTTCTAGTTCTAATTCCTCATAGGTGAGTACATGCGTTGGGTCAGCCATGTATTTTCTCAATAGTGATACATGGAATACATCATGAACTTTGGAGAGACTTGGCGGTATTTCCAAACGGTAAGCTACATGTAACGCCCAGACCCCAGCTTCCCAGAGTCGGTGCATTAGTTCGTAACATTAGCATGATCACAAAAGATCAAGTCTCGAAAGACCGATTGGTTTAGTAGCTTTGGAAACACTAGATACATTCATAAGTCTTACATTACATCATAAAGTGAAAAACTAATAACAAAGTCTTCATAGTCCACACTCATATCCTCTTCTGACTATCCCTGCAGGTCATTCATAAAATACTTCTTCACATCCTGGAAAATATTAAAACATTGAAAGGGGTGAGCTCAGATGCTCAGTAAGGATAACAATATTGCGGAAGCTTTCATAAATAAACATTAACATTTAAGGCAATGTATAACTAAAACAAAAGCCTTTTAAACATGAACTTCAACATAATATGGCAAAAGTAAAATGAGATAATGCCATTTACTTATTCACATGGATATTCTACTAGTCGAATAATCACATGAAATATCAATAACCACTTTCATAATGATGGAATGCATAATGCCAGACTATCCTAACCACGTAGCCAAGGCCTCGTGCCAAGACCACAAATAAGATTTTGCCAAGGCCTCGTGCCAAGACACTAGTTTGTCTCATGAGACCTGCCGATGCATCGAGGAGCTATAGCGGGCTCCACCCGTCACTTATTAAGTCCAATGGATTCCTCATATGAATAGGTTTAAACATATCATAAACCATAACATAATCGTATCACATAAAACATGCATAAAGGAAACATAACATTTCCACATTTCAATCACAAGATATAAATACAACACATTGATATAATAAAAATGCTTTCAAAACCATTTTCAATACCAAAATAAAAGAAATTTAAAACTTTGTATTTATTTTTCATTAAAAAAATGATGGCTTGTAGAGGAAGCCGAAACTCAAATAATGGTCACGGCGGCGGAGAAGTCGTTGTCGCCGCATAAGTACGGAAAGAAAAACATTCCCTTATTGTCGTTCAGTAAAACGCTTCGTATAAAAAATATTCCTTTTGAATAAACGTAAAAGTCAAAGGGGTTTATACACCGTATAAAAGAAAGTTGTGTATAAAACCAAATATGACTCAATGAAAGGAGATTGAGACGAAGTCCTTAAAAAGATCATTTTTAAAATAAAATAGATCTATTATGTGTATTCACTATAGGTACACATAAAGAAAGTAAAAATACAAAATAATACATAATAATATCATGACATAATTGGAAAGTAGGAGATTAACCCAAAGAATTGAAGTTGGGTTAAGAAGTTCCCTTACCATGTGTCCGACTTGACTCAACCGTTCTTTAACCTCCTGAATAATAAACTAGAGTTAATATCTACCTTATTAAGAACCGTTTTCAATTTCATTATCCTTTTTATATCACTTATTACAATGTTATGAACATTATTTAATTATTTAAGTTAATAACGGTCGTTTTGTCGATCTTTGGTACTTGAGTCAAAAATAAACTTCTTATAATTACAAGTTGTTCATGTGGTGAAATATCAATTATATCCAGAATTATATTCATGATGTAGATATCATATATATCATATATATACAGTATATACATTCATTCATAATGTCACGTAACATTTAGAGGTAAGAAATGAAATGCACCGTTCATGGAGACGGTAAGCCGTACGTACGCATGAACGCTACTTTCATTTCAATTTCATATTTAATGGAACTAAATCATAATGATATAAATGTATAATATAATTCCAGTATAATATAGTGTATAATACCATTTACTCCATCCTTTATACATCCCACATATGGCATTAACGATTCAAATCACTTTGAGGGGGCGGTAGTCCGCACTTCCTAAAATGAAATTATCGCGTTTTACCCATAATGGAAATCATAAAGTATGCCATAAATGAGAAATACAGAAGCATAAGTAAAACATAAACATATTATATATCATATATAAAAATAGTGACATCTTAATGGCCACCTTTTAAGGTGTTATATGAGTGTTGAACAATCATCGTTTCGTGAGGCAGAAATTCACCATCCACAGAAACCGTATGTTCTTTAACCATTAGATGTAGGTGTGTGTAAGTGTAGCTCGAATCCTTCTTATAACAACATACTAGTATATTGAGGATACTGGTGTTGTTACAAAAGAAATGAATAAAAAGAGTTTAGGGGGTTGGAGAAGAAAAATAAAACAAAACAACATTAGAGAAGACATTACCTCAAAATCGGGTAACTCTTTTTTGATTTGAGCCAAAGGATTCCTTGGGAAGAGTTATTCCCAAAGTAAGGCTTCTAGGAGTAAGAGGGAGAAGTTGGGAGAGTATTTGGGCAGAGGTTGGCCGAGCCAAATGGCTTGAAAGTGTAAATGAGGTGGGAGAGGTGGGGGCCTTTTATAAGTGGAGAGGAGGGGCACTTTTGGAAAGATTGAAATGTTACATTATTTCACAATGCTTTTCAGATTCTAAAGGTCCCACACTTATATAATTCGAGGCTAAGGTGATAAGGTTTCGAAATCTCCTCATCCAATAGGATTTGGACAAGTGTATGCCTTGGATTTTGCATTATCTTCTCATTTTATTTAAATCGTTAAATAATGAGGTCATCGCTGCATCATAATGATGTCATAAATAATTTAATTTATTTAATGTCTAAAAATTATAAAAAAAATACTATGATGTAGAAAATCTTTTTATCTTTATACTGAATATTTATAGTCAAAATTTGGACTTGTGTAACCCCACTTAAAAACTGTTTTAGTAAAACAACTCATGTTTGTGTCAATTTAATTTTAACATTAAATAAATATATATTAATGTCATTTTCCAACTAAAGTGGCTCCATGGGGTCCCCAAGTTGACCCATGAGTTTTCTTGGTCGGCCATGACTCATCCAATAGGAGTAGGACAAGTTTCATGCTCATCTCATATTATTAAAACATTATTTGTACCTTAAACTACACTAATTACCTCTAATCGCGATTAAGAACTTAAAAGTTACTATTCACCAAAAAAATTATTTTAATCTCATTGAACCACATTTTACTTCTTAATGACAACCATGTATGTCGGATTTTTGAAAATCAAATCACAGAAGTGGTAATATTTCATTTAAATGAAAAATCAGTTATTTAACTACCACTTAGTGGTTTCACTATTCATCAAAAAATTGAAGTTTTTCAGAACAAGGCCAAAATTTCACCCTAAGCTATAATTGATATTCCGAATTCAAAAATGATGTCTATTTTACAAAATTCCAAACATATAAGTTGCATTAATTAATTTTATAATTAATTCCCGCTGTTACGACAAATAGCGTGTTTTTAAGAAACAATTTATATCAAAAGATTGGCAATTGTTTATGTCCAATTTCAATGTTAAATTAATTCTAATGACCACCATTGGATAAAATGGTAAAAATATATTCTAATTATACCTTAAAACCACTAAATAGTATAACTTATCACTATAAATTATTTTGATTAAAAAAGTTGTTTTAAGTATTTTTCACTATTCATAAAAATTTGGAAGTTCTCGGAAAATTACAAAAAATTCAACATAGGCTAATTTCAATATTAGGAATACAAAAATGAAGTCCATTTTGAAATATAAAATTTCTATAATTTTAAAAGGTGGTTATTACTATTCATAACGGCTACTTTGATCAGTTGCGGTGTGTTAGAACTCGAACTTGCGTACAATGTAAGCTATTGCATTATTGAAAGAGAGGCGTATCGTGGAAGCTCGGGGTGTTACATTCTCCACTCCTTCAATAAATTGCATCCTCGCAATTTGAAATTTTTCTTTGAAAAAAGGTTTAAAAGAGAAAATACCTTTGAGGAAAACCCACATCGGAAATAAGGTTAATAAATATATAACATTAAAAGAAAGCAAGATAAGTACAAAGGTCACCCGATATAGCCCATTCTAGGATTATATGAAAATATGGATATGGAGGAGAAACAAACCATCAAGGTCTGATGGAGAGTTATAGAAAACAGGATTAGGAGAAAGTTTAACCACAAGAAAATCACAAACTTGTGATTGGTTAAATGGTCATTAAATCCCCAGTTGGAAAAGTTAACCAACAACATTTTTGTTTTAAGTTACCTTTTATAATGTTGAGGAATTTATTTAAGAGATTTACTAAGAACGTAAGGGAATATACATACTTGTTATGTATACTTTCATTCGTTAATAAATTTTTACCACAGACCCAACTTTTACTCCAAATGGTAACGGAACTTAAAAATATTCTATTTATCCTAATTGTATAAGGTTCCAAATGTAAACACATACCATTTAGATTAGTAAAACTATTTTGTAATAACCAGGGACTTCCTGTAGGCTAGTGGTAGGAAATAAAGGCTTGTCGCACTATGGTTGTGGGTTCGATTCCTGCAGCTTTGTCCGACGCGACGGGTTATTCCCCACCCTGCAGGTTGTCCTTTTCCTAAAACTATAGTATTATAATATTCAAAAAATAATCTTCAGAAATGCTTTAACCTTAAAAAAATACTATCCATGGTTCAACTTAATCCATTCCAACCTTAATAGTTATCCAAAATACCTCCGTCCAGACTTTCTCTAAAAGGTCTCTAAATTCCAAAATCAATTATAACATCAGATTCCCCAAACAAAGAAAAGTTTCTCTTATTGTCACATACTAAAAATATGATTACCTTAATCATATTAAAACCTTACTGAAATCAAAAAGTACCGCAGTACAATCCATATATATATATCACATTATTCTTATAACCAGAATATAATCCTTGAGTCCAAAAGCACCAATACATTAATTATTCCACTTCAACTGTAGTCACAACATAAGATTGGCCTTGATCCCTTGGCCTTTTCTGAGGTAAGTTTCCCTGAAGCTTAGGACATTCATTTGCATAATGACCCATTTCTCTACAATTGTAGCATTCAACTTTGATAGCTTCTTTCTTTCCCTTGTAATCACGAGCCTGGTGACCCTTTTCTCCACATTTATAACAAACTCCCATTCCTTTTAGGCAAGTACCAGGGTGATTCTTACCAAAATTATCACATAATGGAAAATCCTTCTTTCCCTTTTTCCCTTTATCTGTCTCTTGTTCCACCGTTCTCTTCTTCTCTTTCTTTACTTTGTTGTCATAAGACTTAGAGAATTCCTTTTCTGTCTTGATAGCACACGAGACAATATCTTCGTATAATGAGAAGGATTGTGATACTAAAGCTCGACGGAGAAATGGTTTTAACCCATCAAAGAAACGATCAATCTTACTCCTTGGGTTACATATATAATCGGCAGCATGCCTCGCTAACCTTGTAAAGTTATCCTCATACTTTGCGACATTCTCATCCTCCTTCTGCCTCAAACTCAGAAATTGCCTTTCCATATCTGCTCGATGGTCACGAGGAAAGTATTTTTCTAAGAAAATCTCTTTGAACTCCCTCCATTCCATATTCGATACGTCATCATCTTCCTTTGTGTTTTGAATCAGCGACCACCACTGATCGGCATCTCCAGTGAGGCGGTAAACTTCCATGACAACCTTCTCCCTTTCACTACTCCCCAAGGCATGGAATATTTTCTTTAAGGAGTTTATCCATTGCTCAGCTACTAATGGATTTGTACTCCCATTGAAGGTTGGTGGTTGTTGCCTCATGAAACGGTCTAGCATTGATCCTCCACGTTGCGGATCAGGGTGCTCCATATGAGTAAGGTTATTATTCATAACCTGAGTGAGTTGTCCCAGTATGGTAATAAGTTGATCAGCACCAGTTGTATCTCCAGATCCACAATAATTATCTTGAGCAGGAGGGCAATCCCTACACGGAGTTCGTGCATTGATACGGTTTCCATTCCTTCCACTAGGCGCCATTTCTAAACAATGGAATAAACTATATTAGTTTATAAATCAAAATACATAATTCCATACTTGTAAGATACTTAACATAAATTGAACTATTTATGGATATAATCCATAAAAATGTTTTCTCTGAGGAAGTATATACTCATAACCCTTCATAGTGGTTTGTAAATAAAATGATAATTATCCTAAGCATATCCCCCGGGAGTGTCGTAACCAAGAGTGCAGCAAGGCCCGTTGTCGTGCACCAGTTCCCGTTCGAGTCTAGCTCAAAGCGGTGTTTTCGGGTTTTACCCCTAGGTACATCTGTGCCAGAGCCTCCTCTACCTGCTCGTATCCAGACAGGGATGTATTGCTCGGAAAACTCATAAAATCTCTATAATACCAAAATTCTAGGAAGTTCTTCTATACTAATCCTCAAAGTCTATCTTTGGGCTATGTGCTCTAATCAGAGTTTATCTAAATCTAGCTTCCAAGATTAGTACTAAACTGCCTCTGATACCAACTGTAACGCCCCGACCCCAGCTACCCAGAGTCGGTGCATTACTTCGTAACATTGGCATGATCACAAAAGATCAAGTCTCGAAAGACCGATTAGTTTAGTAGCCTTGGAAACACTAGATACATTCATAAGTCTTACATTACATCATAAAGTGAAAAACTAATAACAAAGTCTTCATAGTCCACACTCATATCCTATTCTGACTATCCCTGCAGGTCATTCATAAAATACTTCTTCACATCCTGGAAAATATTAAAACATTGAAAGGGGTGAGCTCAGATTCTCAGTAAGGATAACAATATTGCGGAAGCTTTCATAAATAAACATTAACATTTAAGGCAATGTATAACTAAAACAAAAGCCTTTTAAACATGAACTTCAACATAATATGGCAAAAGTAAAATGAGATAATGCCATTTACTTATTCACATGGATATTCTACTGGTCGAATAATCACATGCAATATCAATAACCACTTTCATAATGATGGAATGCATAATGCCAGACTATCATAACCACGTAGCCAAGGCCTCGTGCCAAGACTACAAAAAAGATTTTGCCAAGGCCTCGTGCCAAGACACTAGTTTGTCTCATGAGACCTGCCGATGCATCGAGGAGCTATAGCGGGCTCCACCCGTCACTTATTAAGTCCAATGCATTCCTCATATGAATAGGTTTAAACATATCATAAACCATAACATAATCGTATCACATAAAACATGCATAAAGGAAACATAACATTTCCACATTTCAATCACAAGATATAAATACAACACATTGATATAATAAAAATGCTTTCAAAACCATTTTCAATACCAAAATAAAAGAAATTTAAAACTTTGTATTTATTTTTCATTAAAAAAATGATGGCTTGTAGAGGAAGCCGAAACTCAAATAATGGTCACGGCGGCAGAGAAGTCGTTGTCGCCGCATAAGTACGGAAAGAAAAACATTCCCTTTTTGGCGTTTAGTAAAACTCTTCGTATAAAAAAGATTCCTTTTGAATAAACGTAAAAGTCAAAGGGGTTTATACACCGTATAAAATAAAGTTGTGTATAAAACCAAATATGACTCAATGAAAGGAGATTGAGACGAAGTCCTTAAAAAGATAATTTTTAAAATAAAATAGATCTATTATGTGTATTCACTATAGGTACACATAATGAAATTAAAAATACAAAATAATACATAATAATATCATGACATAATTGGAAAGTAGGAGATTAACCCAAAGAATGGAAGTTGGGTTAAGAAGTTCCCTTACCTTGTGTCCGACTTGACTCAACCGTTCTTTAACCTCCTGAATAATAAACTAGAGTTAATATCTACCTTATTAAGAACCATTTTCAATTTCATTATCCTATTTATATCACTTATTACAATGTTATGAACATTATTTAATTATTTAAGTTAATAACGGTCGTTTTGTCGATCTTTGGTACTTGAGTCAAAAATAAACTTCTTATAATTACAAGTTGTTCATGTGGTGAAATATCCATTATATCCAGAATTATATTCATGATGTAGATATCATATATATCATATATATACAGTATATACATTCATTCATAATGTCACATAACATTTAGAGGTAAGAAATGAAATGCACCGTTCATGGAGACGGTAAACCGTACGTACGCATGAACGCTACTTTCATTTCAATTTCATATTTAATGGAACTAAATCATAATGATATAAATGTATAATATAATTCCAGTATAATATAGTGTATAATACCATTTACTCCATCCTTTATACATCCCACATATGGCATTAACGATTCAAATCACTTTGAGGGGGCGGTAGTCCGCACTTCCTAAAATGAAATTATCGCGTTTTACCCATAATGGAAATCATAAAGTATGCCATAAATGAGAAATACAGAAGCATAAGTAAAACATAAACATATTATATATCATATATAAAAATAGTGACATATTAATGGCCACCTTTTAAGGTGTTATATTAGTGTTGAACAATCATCGTTTCGTGAGGCAGAAATTCGCCATCCAGAGAAACCGTATGTTCTTTAACCATTAGATGTAGGTGTGTGTAAGTGTAGCTCGAATCCTTCTTATAACAAAATCCTAGTATATTGAGGATACTGGTGTTGTTACAAAAGAAATGAATAAAAAGAGTTTAGGGGGTTGGAGAAGAAAAATAAAACAAAACAACATTAGAGAAGACATTACCTCAAAATCGGGTAACTCTTTTTGATTTGAGCCAAAGGCTTCCTTGGGAAGAGTTATGCCCAAAGTAAGGCTTCTAGGAGTAAGAGGGGGAAGTTGGGAGAGTATTTGGGTAGAGTTTGGCCGAGCCAAATGGCTTGAAAGTGTAAATGAGGTGGGAGAGGTGGGGGCCTTTTATAAGTGGAGAGGAGGGGCACTTTTGGAAAGATTGAAATGTTACATTATTTCACAATTCTTTTCGGATTTTAAAGGTCCCACACTTATATAATTCGAGTATAAGGTGATAAGGTTTCGAAATCTCCTCATCCAATAGGCTTTGGACAAGTGTAAGCCTTGTATTTTTCATTATATTCTCATTTTATTTAAATCGTTAAATAATGAGGTCATCGCTGCATCATAATGATGTCATAGATAATTTAATTTATTTAATGTCTAAAAATTATAAAAAAAATACTATGATGTATAAAATCTTTTTATCTTTCTAATGATTATTTATAGTCAAAATTTGGACTTGTGTAACCCCACTTAAGAACTGTTTTAGTAAAACAACTCATGTTTGTGTCAATTTAATTTTAACATTAAATAAATATATATTAATGTCATTTTCCAACTAAAGTGGATCCATGGGGTCCCCAAGTTGACCCATGGGTTTTCTTGGTCGGCCATGACTCATCCAATAGGAGTAGGACAAGTGTTATGCTCATCTCATATTATTAAAACATTATTTGTACCTTAAACTACACTAATTAACTCTAATCGCGATTAAGAACTTAAAAGTTACTATTCACCAAAAAAATTATTTTAATCTCATTGAACCACATTTTACTTCTTAATTACAACCATGTATGTCGGATTTTTGAAAATCAAATCACAGAAGTGGTAATATTTCATTTAAACGAAAAATCAGTTATTTAACTACCACTTAGTGGTTTCACTATTCATCAAAAATTGAAGTTTTTCAGAACAAGGCCAAAATTTCACCCTAAGCTATAATTGATATTCCGAATTCAAAAATGATGTCTATTTTACAAAATTCCAAACATATAAGTTGCATTAATTAATTTTATAATTAATTCCCGCTGTTACGACAAATAGCGTGTTTTTAAGAAACAATTTATATCAAAAGATTGGCAATTGTTTATGTCCAATTTCAATGTTAAATTAATTCTAATGACCACCATTGGATAAAATGGTAAAAATATATTCTAATTATACCTTAAAACCACTAAATAGTATAACTTATCACTATAAATTATTTGGATTAAAAAAGTTGTTTTAAGTATTTTTCACTATTCATAAAAATTTGGAAGTTCTCGGAAAATTACAAAAAATTCAACATAGGCTAATTTCAATATTAGGAATACAAAAATGAAGTCCATTTTGAAATATAAAATTTCTATAAATTTAAAAGGTGGTTATTACTATTCATAACGGCTACTTTGATTAGTTGCGGTGTGTTAGAACTCGAACTTGCGTACAATGTAAGCTATTGCATTATTGAAAGAGAGGCGTATCGTGGAAGCTCGGGGTGTTACACTACAGCCCCAATTCGTTCTAGAATTTCGAAGGGTGTGATGTACCTGGGACTCAATTTACCCTTTTTACTGAAATGTATAACTCCCTTCCATGTAGATACCTTCATGAAAACATGATCTCCTACCTAAATTCCAAATCCTTCCTTCGGTTGTCGACATAGCTCTTCTGCCTACTTTGAGCTGATTTGATGTGGTTTTGGATTACTTTCACCTTTTCCATCGTTTCCTCCACCAGTTCTGGGCCTACAAGTTTTCTTTCACCAACGTCATCCCAACAGGTTGGTGTGCGGCATCTCTTTCCGTATAACGCTTCATATGGTGCCATCTGAATACTTGAATGGAAGCTATTATTATAAGAAATTTCTACCAGAGGTAAATATTGATCCCACATTCCTTGAAAGTCAAGTAATCATGATCTCAACATGTCTTCTAAGGTTTGAATAGTTCTTTCTGATTTTCCATCTCTTTGAGGGTGGTAAGCAGTGCTCAAATGAAGTTCAGTATCCAAGGCCTTCTGAAGACTTTTCTAAAATCTTGATGTAAAACGAGGATCACGATCCGAGACATTCGACAAGGGTACTCCATAAAGAAACAATAGGGAGAATAAATCCCTTATTACTCAATTCCTCTAGTTTTTTCTTTAGTTCAACTAATTCCACGATGGCCATTCTATAAGGGGTCTTCGATATAGGCCTTGATCCAGGAATTAAATCAATGGAAAACTCAACTTCTCATTCTGGAGGATGTCCAGGTAAATCTTCTGGAAACACATATTCATATTCTTTCACAATAGGTACATCCTCTATTTGAACATTCTTTTTCTCGCCCTTAGTCATTTCACTCTCCTCCTCCCCAATAACTGAATATAGTTGAGGTACTGGGGGTGGATCTAAATAAGAATTAGGTGGTGACGATTCTGCTCTAAAAATAAGGTGTTCCTTATCATCATCATCAGAAATCGTAACCTCCTTCTTCTTACAATAAATCTTTGCATCATAGTCTGAAAGCCAATCCATACTGAGGATTATATCAAACTCAATCATAGGTATGACAATGAGATCAACAGATAAAGAACATTTATGTGCTCTAATGCGGATTGATTCACAAAACTTTGTTGCAATGATACTTCCCTTAGGAGTTTTGACTGAAAATTCTCTTGTTAAATAAAATTGGAAATATCTAATTTTCTTAGCAAACTAGGAAGATATGAAACAATGCGATGATCCAGAATCAAATAATGCATTTTGTAAACTTGATGAAACCATTAAATTACCTGCCACCACGTCTTTCAGATCTTCAACCTCAGCAGTAGTGATAGCATAAGCTTGGCCTTGATCCCTTGGCCTATTCTAAGGTAAGTTCCTTTGACACTTATGACATTCATTTGCATAATGTCCCATATCTCTATAATTATAGCATTCCACATTGACAACAACTTTCTTTCCCTTGCAATCATGAGCTTGGTGGCCTTTTTCACCACACTTGTAACAGACTCCCATTCCCTTTAAGAATGTACCGGGGTGTTTCTTCCCACATTTACTACAGCACTGATATTCAACTCTTCCCTTCTTCCCCTTATTTCCATTTCCAGACTGATCAGAAGATCTCTTCTTTTCTTTCTTTGCTTTAAAGTCATAAGACTTAGAGAATTCCTTTTCTGTCTTGATAGAACATGAGACTATATCTTCGTACGTTGAGAAAGATTGTGATACTAAAGCTCGATGGAGAAACAGTTTTAACCCATCAAAGAAACGATAAATCTTACTTCTTGGGTTACGTATATAATCTACAACATGTCTTGCTAACCTTGTAAAGTTGGCCTCATACATTGCGACATTCTCATCCTCCTTTTGCCTCAGACTCAGAAATTGCCTTTCCACATCTGCTCGATGGTCACGAGGAAAGTATTTTTCTAGGAAAATTTCCTTAAACTCCCTCCATTCCATACTTGATACTTCTTCATCATCCTTTGTGTTTTGAATCAGTGACCACCATTGATCGACATCTCTAGTGAGCTGGTAAACTACCATGACAACCTTCTCCCTTTCGCTACTCCCCAAGGCGTGGAATATTTTCTCTAAGGAGTTTATCCATTGCTCAACTACTAATGGATTTGTACCCCCATTAAATGTGGGCGGTTTTTGCCTCATCAATCGGTCTAACATTGATCCTCCATGTTGTAGATCAGGGTTCTCTATACGAGTAAGGTTATTATTCATAACCTGAGTGAATTGTCCCAGTATGGTGATAAGTTGATCAACACCAATTGTATCTCCAGCTCCACAATAATTATCTTGATCAGGAGGGAAATCCCTACATGGAGTGAGTGCATTTATACGGTTTCCATTCCTCCCACTAGGTGCCATTTCTAAACAATGGCATAAACTAGATTAGTTTATGAATTAAAATTCATAATTCCATACTTGTAAAACACTTAACATAAATTGAACTATTTATGGATATAATCCATAATAATAAAAAGAAATGTTTTCTTTGAGAAAGTATATACTCATACACCCTTCATAATTATTTGTAAAAAAGATGAGAATTATCCTAAGCATATCCCCCTGGAGTGTCGTAACCAAGATTGGAGCAAGACCCGTTGTCGTGCACCAGTTCCCGTTCGAGTCTAGGTCAAAGCGTTGTTTTTGGGTTTTACCCCTAGGTACATCTGTGCTAGAGCCGCCTCTACCTGCTTGTATCCAAATAGGGATGTATTGCTCGGAAAACTCACAAAATCTCTATAATACCAAAATTCTATGAAGTTTATATATACTAATCCTCAAAGTTTATCTTCGGGCTATGTTCTCTAATCAGAGTTTATCTAAATCTAGCTTCCAAGGTTAGTACTAAACTGCCTCTGATACCAACTATAATGCCCCGACCCCAGTTAACCAGAGTCGGTGCATTATTGCGTTACATTTTCATGATCACAAAAGATCATGTCTTGAAAGACCGATTAGTTTAGTAGCCTTGGAAACACTAGATACATTCATAAATGTTACATTACATCATAAAGTGAAAAACTATAATAACAAAGTCTCCATAGTCCACACTCATATCCTCTTCTGACTATCCCTACAGGTCATTCATAAAATACTTCTTCACATCCGGGAAAATATTAAAATATTGAAAGGGGTAACCTCAAATGCTCAGTAAGGACAACAATATTGCGGAAGCTTTCATAAATAAACATTAAAATTTAAGGCAATGTATAACTAAAACAAAAGCCTTTTTAAACTTGAAATTCAGCTTAATATGGAAAAAATAAAATTAAATAATTCCATTTACTTACTCACATGGATATTCTACTAGTCGAATAATCATATGCAATATCAATAACCACTTTCATAATGATGGAATGCATAATGCCAGACTATCATAACCACGTAGACAAGGCCTCGTGCCAAGACCACAAAAAATATTTTGTCAAGGCCTCGTGCCAAGACACTAGTTTGTCTCATGAGACCTACCGATGCATCGAGGAGCTATAGTGGGCTCCACCCGTCACTTATTAAGTCCAATACATTCCTCATATGAATAGGTTTAAACATATCATAAACCATAACATAATTGTATCACATAAAACATGCATAAAGGAAACATAACATTTCCACATTTCAATCACTGGATATCAATACAATACATTGATATAATAAAAACACTTTCAAAACCATTTTTCATACCAAAATAAAATAAAATTAAAACTTTGTATTTATTTTTCATTTTAAGAAAAAGTTATGGCTTGTAGAGGAAGCCGAAACTCAAATAATGGTCACGGCGGCGGAGAAGTCATTTTCGCTGCATACGTACAACAAGAAAAACATTCCTTTTTGTCGTTTAGTAAAATGCTTCGTATAAAAATATTCCTTTTTGAATAAACGTAAAAGTCAAAGGGGTTTATACACCGTATAAAAGAAATTTGTGTATAAAACAAAATATACCTTAATGAATGGAGATTGAGACGAAGTCCCTTACAAAGATAATTCTTAAATAAAATATATCTATTATGTGTATTCACTATAAGTATACATAAATAAAGTACAAATACAAGATAGGAAATAATAATATCATGACATAATTTGAAAGTAGAAGATTAACCCAATGAAAAGAAATTGGGTTAAGAATTTCCCTTACCTCATGTCCGACTTGACTCGACCGCTCTTTAACCTCCTAAATAATAAACTAGAGTTAATATCTACTTTCTAAAGAACCTTTTTCAAGTTTATTATTCCTTTTATATCACTTATTACCATGTTATGAACATTATGTAATTATTTATGTTAATAATGGTCATTTCGTTGATCTTTGGTACTTGAGTCAAAAATAGACTTCTTAAAATTACAAGTTGTTCATGTGATAAAATATCCATTATATCCATAATCATATTCTTGATGTAGATATCATATACATCATATATATCTAGTATATACATTCATTTATAATATTACATAACATTTAGAGGTAAGAAATGAAATGCACCGTTCATGGAGACGGTAAGTCGTACGTACGCATGAAAGCTACTTTCATTTCTATTTCTTATTTAATGGAATGAAGTTATAATTATATAAAGGTATAATATAATGTATAATACCATTTACTCCATCCTTTATACATCCCACATATTGCATTAACGATTCAAATCACTTTGAGGGGGTGGTAGTCCGCACTTCCTAAAATGAAAATATCGCGTTTACGCATAATGGAAACCATAAAGGTATGCCATAAATGAAAAATACAGAATCTTAAGGAAAACATAAAAATATTATATATCATATATAAATATAGTGACATCTTAATGGCCACCTTTGAAGGTGTTATATGAGTGTTGAACAATCATCATTTCGTGAGATAGAAATTCGCCATCCACAAAAACAATATGTTCTTTAACCATTAGATGTAGGTGTGTGTAAGTTTATCTCTAATACTTCTTATAAAGACACCCTAGTATATTGAAGATACTGATTTTGTTACAAAATAAAGTAATAAAAAGAGTTCAAGGGGTTGGAGAAGAAAAATTAAACAAAATAACATAAGAGAAGACATTACCTTAAAATCGGGTAACTCTATTTTGATTTGAGTCAAAGGCTTCCCTGGGAAGACTTATGCCGAAAGTGAGGCTTCTATAAGTAAGAGAGGGAAGTTGAGAGAGTATTTGGGTAGATTTTGGCCGATCCAAAAGGCTTTGAAGGTGTGAGTAAGGTGGTAGTGGTGGGGGGCCTTTTATAAGAGGAGAGGAGGGGCACTCTTTGAAAGTAATGAAATGTTACTTTATAATGTAATGAGTTTCGGATTTTAAAGGGTCCATACTTATATATTTAGATTATAAGGTGATAAGGGTTCGAAATATACTCATACAATAGGTTTTTGACAAGTGTAATTCTTATATTTTACATTATCCTTCCATTTTGTTAAAATCATTAATTAATGAGGTAATCGTTGCATCATCATGGTGTCATTAAAAAATTAATATATTTAATGTATAAAAATTATAAAAAAATATCATGATTTATTAAATCTTTTTATATTTATAATGAATATTTATAGTCAAAAATATGACTTGTATAACCCCATTTAAAAATTGTTTTAGTAAAACAACTCATGTTTGTGACATTTTTATTTTAACTTTAAATAAAAAGTTATTTATATCATTTTCCTACCAAAGTGGCTCCATGGGGTCCCCAAGTTGACCCATGGATTTTATTGGTTGTCCATGACACATAAAATAAGGTTAGGACAAGTGTAAAGGTATTTTCATATTTTTATAATATTATTTTTACCTTAAATTTCACTAATTACCTTTAATTGCTATTAATTAAACATAAACGTTACTATTCACAAAAAATTATTTTAATCCTATTGAACCACATTTTACTTCCTAATGACAACCATGTATATAGGATTTTTGAAAATCAAATCACAGAAGTGGCAATGTTTCATTTAAATGAAAAATCAGTTTTTAACTACCACTTAGTGGTTTCACTATTCATCAAAAATTGAAGTTTTTCAGAACAATCCCAAAATTTCACCCTAAGATATAATTGATATTCTGAATACAAAAATTATGTCTATTTTACAAAATTACAAACATATAAGTTTCATTAATTAATTTTATAACTAATTCCCGTTGTCACAACAAATAGCGTGTTTTTAAGAAACAATATATATCAAAAGATTGGCGATTGTTTATGTCCAATTTCAAAGTGAAATTAATTCTAATGAACACCATTGGATAAAATGGTAAAAATATATTATAATTATACTTTAAAACCACTCAATAGTATAATTTATCACTAAAATTATTTTGATTAAAAAAGTTGTTTTTAAGTATTTTTCACTATTCATAAAAAAATGGAAGTTCTCCGAAAATTACAAAAAATTTAACTTAGGATAATTTAAATATTTTGAATACAAAAACGAATTCCATTTGGCAAGATAGAATTTATAAAATTTCAAAAATTAGGTATTACTATTCATAACGGCTACTTTGATTGGTTGTGGTGTGTGTTAAAACTTGAAGTTGCGTACAACACACGCTACTGTATTATTCAAAGAGAAGTGTACCGTGGAAGTTTAGGGTGTTACACAGATGGAATGTAATATATTTGGAAGCTCATATAGTAATGTGGAAAAGGAAAAGCGTTTATTGTGATATATAATATACTGCAATCGATATGTAAGATTCTTCCTGTGAGTGAAAATTGAAAAATTTCTAGATCTCACAATGATGCGTAAGGTATTATGGGTGATATATAATATCTAACAGATCATGCGTAAGATATTTAAATTGATAAATAATATTTTTTTTGGTAAGTAGATATTCTCTGTGTGGATTTTGTAATGGACTAGAGTCGTGTGATACGTCATAGTCAGAATTGACAAATGACTCATACATAAGATTCTATTTGAGTTTATTATTTCTGAAAAAATGTAAAAGTATGGAATACATAAGGATCCTTCAATTCATGTGTTAAGGTACATAATATATAAGGGTTTTACATACATTAAATACTATAATTTAATAAAGTATCATGGTCACACTATGAAACATAAGGGTGCTCAACTAAAACATAAGGTTTGATCTGGTTGTGAATTTGAAAAAGTATTGAGCTACCCTGGGACACCTAAAAGGTTCATCCGATTCTCCAAAGAATATGTAAGGGTCCCTTAGATGGTTTTAAGGATGCATAAGAGTTATCAAATCGCTCATAAAGCTTAACATCTGATATGTAATATTCATCTTCTCATATTTAAGGGTCACTATACCACTGAAGGAGATATATAAGGGTTGATAATGGATCGTACATGATACATAAAAGTTTTTTTACTTTGGAGAAAATATTATAATTATAGATTTATAATTTATATGAGGATTTCTACTTTCTTCACTAATTTTAATATCATGATTACAGTGATAATCATCCTTTAATCTACTATTTTTGGTTGTGGAGAATGAGGAATATGAATTGGTTGTACCGTGGATAAGAGGACCACTCTAAAATTCATTATCAAAGAACTATTTTTGGACAAGGAGAATTCTCTTGTGTTTTTAAGAGGATAATAATGACATGATTAGAAGCTTGACACTATAGTTGTTCATTTATTGAAGTATGCACTAATGAAATAACTATTATGGGTTTTGTGAAGATTTTTCATGATAATAATATAGATCATAAGGAATGATAAAGATCAATTTTTAGGAAGAGGAAAATATTTGCAGGAATTCAATGATGTAGTCTTTCAATATTACTATTTATTATTATATAGTTGTGTTTAAATATTTAAAGTATGAATATCAAGAAGATGAATGCGGATAGTAGACCAACATGAGATGTTTGGAATTTATAACGGATTAAGGATCATGGTATAAAACTCATGTGATTCGGTTGAAGTTTTGAAAAATACATAACTATGATTGTGGTGCTTTAATTATCATTTCCATAATTTAATTATAGGTATTTATTATAATCTTGTGATGAGGATATAAAATGAGAAGAGGAAAAGAGGAAGGTATTTAATTGAGAGATTCTATATTTCTATCATTGAATATGTTCTTTTTGTTGAAGAAACTATGTATCCAATGCTATTATACAAAACATAATGTTGAGCATTGAATAAGAAGATGGTGATAAAAGAGAGAAGTTGGTGCTGCTACTAATATATACCCTAAGCATCAAAGAACACTGATCATTTTGGCCTATGATTTATTTATATTGTAAGCACTAAAAAAGTAAAAAACCCCAATTGTGATTGTTATGAAAGAGGTATCTGTGTGCAATTAATGCACACTGAGGATAGTGATTAAGATCATCTTTTCAAAAGAGACCAATACCTACATTTCTGATCATACATTTGTGTGGAGATTGTAAGACCTAATATTTGTAGACGAAGTCATGGTTGGTTCTAGAGTCTAATGTGAGAAAGTTAGTGCTTGCATATAATCTGTTTGGTCCCAGGATAATAGGTTCAGGGATACACCCTTGCTTGTGATTATTCTTGATAATAAAAGAGATGTAGTTTGCATGTAGAATAACAACCATCATACACCCAGAACATATTCATCCACATTAGAGGTGAACCTAATTATAAAAAATCCAGGTTCCTTATTGTTTTTCATTCCTATTTATTTGACTTTCATGTAAACCAGATATAAGTTTAGAGGGAAAATAAGTCTCCTTCAACAAATAAGTGAAAAGGTAAAAGAGAGGTGAAATGTTTTTAATGTGTAAAAAAAATCATTCACATAGATTCACCCCCACAACCACCACCACTTTGAGTGTGGTTTCCCTGATCCTAGTGGAACAATATTGTGATTATACTGATGTTTCTATACCAAATCATGTCCATATCTGGAAATTAATTCAAACACAGTAATCAGTCAATTGGTTAAAATTTCGAAATTATATTATGGTTATCATGTTAAGCTTGAATTAATGGTTAAATAGAAATTTATGATTTGAAGAGTTGTTTTCTTTCTACTATGGAGTAATTGTTGTCTTTTTTATTGTAGTGGAGGTGGTAATGTAGTTGGGTTACTCTAAT
Organism: Viscum album; assembly: GCA_963277665.1. Taxonomy (NCBI): domain Eukaryota; kingdom Viridiplantae; phylum Streptophyta; class Magnoliopsida; order Santalales; family Viscaceae; genus Viscum; species Viscum album. Next base: position 2,025,456,184 of record OY728131.1, read on the forward strand.
AGAATAGGGGTGCTTTCATTATTGTTTTCTTCAAGTGTTATTGTTACCTTGTTATGCCTTCTCTTAAGTCTGGTAGTTACCTTGTTGAGTCTCTTTTCCTTGTAGTGTGGATGTCTTTTGTGCGTTGAGTTTGGGTAGTGAGAGGCTATTTTAAGAGGAAGGGTAATTGAAAATTTGTGTTGTGTTGAAGATTTTTGTTTGGTTTAATAGATGAGTGGGTTAGGGATTAAGGTTGAGGGGGAATGTGTTGGATTGACTTCTTAGTTTTGTGTGTTTAAGGGTTAATGTGTTGGTTGAGGTATTGTATGACTACTAGGATTGAAAAAGAGTTTTCTAGGGAAAGTGGTTGGATTGAGATGATGTATGAAATAAAATAGGTGTGTAGTGGCTTTGTAGAGGTGGTGATGTTGTGGAACATTGAAGTGCGGAGATGCAGTGTTGTTGTTGTGGTGGTGTTGATGGTTGTGGTTATGAGGTGGTTACGCTATATAAATGATCACAAGGAAAATGTAGTGAGGTTGATATCTTTCATGATATGTCTATATAGTGGAATTATTGTTGCTGTGGTGGTGTGGTATGATATTATGTGATGTGGTGGTTGGACTGTGGTGTGAAAAGTGGTGGTTATAGTGGCGTGGTTTATTTTTTTTCACATTCTTGTTGAGTAAGCAAGAGATTTTCTTACTGTTCCTTTCTTCCCAGTTGTGAGTTGGAGTGGCTTCTGAACTGATAGGTAAGAGAGGTGATAAATTTTCAGACCTTTGTTCTTTTAAATATTTTTATGAGATGTCATCATATTTCTATCTTTTTTATTGTGGGATTATGTTTATGATAATTTTAATTTTTTTCATTGTATTAGAATTTGGCATTCATATTTTATTTGTAGGATGTGGATTCATGTAATGTAGTTAATGGTGAATGTGGTGGAGATCAGGGAAGATTGTGGAGTGCGTGATATTAAATTTTCTCTTGATTATTATTCTCATCCTTTTCCTTGTTATTATTTCCTATTTTGTGTTTTTATGGGCTGATTTCACACATGACTAAGCATTCATATTCATTTTAAATGCATGAGAATTTGGTTGGGAATATGATCATACTGAGTACTCCCAAATTCTATTCCCCTACAGTTGTGTTGATTTTGTTTTGTAGGTTAATTCAATAGTTATTGGGAAGTCGTTAATCGGGTGGCTTGAGTGGAGTCCTAGGGGGATCTCTTTGCAAATTTCTCTGGTTGTCGTATACATTTACATGTAGGGACAATCGTGATGTGAGAATTGTTCATCCAGTGGCATCATTGGAGTTGATTGATGGTATTCTTTTTTATTTTATTGGGCTTTATAAGGGTAATGCATGCTATAATGTGAGCTTAAACCATTGATGTTAGCCACAGACTCGTAGATTATTAGAGGTGGGGTTTATGTATCATTCATGTCTTTATGGTCGGCCTAGGTGAGGTTTCAGTGGAGATAGTTCGTGACAGTTTAAAATAATATGTTTTGATATTTATTTTTAACACATAGAAATATTCTTTATTTTAAATAATTATTCTAAAAATTCTTTATGCATTTGAAACATGTCTATATTATTAATTATAATTATTATATGTTTCTATTATTATTAAAATTATTATTACTATTCATAAAAAAATATTACTATGATAATTGTCAAATAAATTTATATGTAATTATTAATAAAATATTTATTATTATTAAATATCTTATTAAAGAATTTTATTCCTAAAAATAATAAATTTGATGTTAAAATTGATTAATAAAAACAATATATATTTCATTGTAAAAATATATCTTAATAATTATAATAATTAGCATATGATAATTATTATCACAATCATTTTTTATATTACTAATTAAATAATAATTAATATTTAGGATAATAATTATAAATAAATATTAATAACCATAATAATAATCATCATAATCATTTACCTATCATTATTTAATGAAATATTTATTTATAAAACATATAATGATATCTATTTAAAATTTAAAAAAAAATAGAAAACTATAGTAAATTGTCAATACTAAAACTATAAATAATTTGTTTCATTTTAAAAAAACACTTATTTTAGGTCCCAGCATGGTCTTACCTGATAAAGCATGGAATGATCACAGTTTTCTTTCTAAGCATTCCTGGAAATAATTCATCTTAGCGGTTCCGTAGCCTTTGAAATGCACGTAAAAGCTATACAAAAATTCCTATATTTAACGTCCCCCATCCCATAAAGCCATGTGGTTACAAAATTTCCAATTTCCAGTGGGTGGAATCAGATGATTACGACTGGGAACTTTTTCTTTTGAATGATTCTCTCTTGAAGGGGAAAAACAATTAGTTCTCCTTTTAATGAATTGAAACTATGTATATAAATCAAGTCTGATATTAATTTTTGAAAAATAATGCTGTTTTTTTTTGTAGTTTATAATGAAAAATATGTCCCCACTCGTTGGTAGAACCGTACTGTTGAGGTCTCGGGTTCTAGTAACACCGATTTCTTTACTGTTGATAATGAAAAATAATTGATAGTCTTATGTTTTTTATTTTATTTTTCACCCTCCCATAAACTGTTGTAAATATAATGGAAAATAATTATTTTTCATTAATTAAGAAAATTGAATGTGTTTTTATCAAAATATAATATAATCTGAAAAATAATATTTAATCAATATTTATGCATTATTCACTAATAATTGATAAAGTTAATTTTATGGAAAAATGAAATTAAATGTACTTTTTTAGAATTTCAACCATGAAAACATACTTATTTTTTCTTATAGTTTGAACTGGATATAGTATCTAACATCCCTTGATCATACATAACCAAGGGGCTAACCACGTCATGGTTAGGTGCACGCCATTGAGTGTGTTTCCTTTATAACCCATCTTCAAATGTTTGAATCTCACCAACTCTGTGCTTTATGCGGGACTGGCATTTAACAGTTCTTGACAAAATGCACTAATAAAGGGAGTAAATTTATCAGTACTTAAAAACAAAACTCTGATAATGTTACATTTTATCAGCGCTCACAAAATCACTGTTAAGATGATACCTTTTGTCAGTGCTTTTTTCCAGTTGTTAAAAGTTCCTCATTTATCATCATTTTTTAGTGTTGATAAAAGTGACACTTTTATTAGCTTTTTTTCATGACGCTGATAAATGTCATAATTAGTAAGTTAATTTATATATAAAATATATATATGTAAATATAATTTATAAATATCATTTATATAAGTTTTAATAAAAATATAAATCTTATTTTCATAATTATATATAAAAAAATTATCAAATTTATATTATTCAAAATGTTCAGTAGTTTTTTATACATTAATTACAAGATGTGTATATAATTAAAATAAATATAATATATTAATATTTTTTAAACAATTATATAATATATAAATGAATATTTTTATTTAAATATATATTTATATTAATATTAATTTTTTTAAATATATGTAAATATTTATAACTATATGTATGAATGTGTATGTGTTTATATGTGTGTATGTACATGTGTGTACATGTGTTTGTGTTTCATGTGTACATGTTTTCATGTGTGCAAGTTTGTTTATTAATTGAATATTATTTATTCGTTTTTAATCTCTCCATTTTTAGTATTTTCTATATTTATTGATTTTTTAATATAAATTAATTTTAATCTATTCCTTCATGACTGTGTATGTGTGTGTGGGTATTTAATTTAATTTGATTTAATTGAACTATTAATATTTTTATATAATTAATACAATTCATTTTTAATAATTTTGTTATTTATATAATTAATATCATTTATTTTTTTCATGTTTGTTCATTTTTATGTGTCAGTAATTCAAGTAAATGTTACAAATTCACATTTAAATATTTTTGTAATTTTTGTAATTTTATTTATTCATTTATTATTATATATCCATTAATATTGATAAAATTATATTTAATCATTTTGTTATTTGTATTTATACATATATTTATTTACTATACCTGAAATGTCTTTAATTCGTTTGTAATTTATATAAATAATATTTAATCAATTTTTATTAAGATTTACCATTTAAAACTTATTTGAAATTTATATAATTAATCTATTTAGATGATTTTTTTTTAAAAAAATTGTAATTTAAATATTTAATTATAAAATTATAAATATATATAAATTGTTATTGAAGCTAAGGAGAGCTAGATGATCGTTTGTGGTGGGTTTTATGTGGAATCTTCTCTTCACACATTCTCTCTCTTCAATGATTCCATTGTTGGGGGCCTTCGTCGAAAGGGAAATGTTGCTCATGTGAAAGTGGATCGAAATGCGATCCTGGAACAACATGAAAAATGTGATCATTCCATCATCGGTTGGCTAATTTTACCTAGGGGTTCCAAACCATGGAGAATCGATGACCTAATGGCACACCTCTTGGAAATATGGGGTTTTGCAAACTGGAAATACATCTCTCTAGGCCATATTTTCTTTCACATTATTTTTCCCTCTAAAAATTTGAAGATGCGAGCATGAGGCTTTGGGGGATGGAAAGATCCTGGGGTCGATGGAGCTTTAGTTTGTCCAGATGGTCGATGGATGTACGTAGGGGGAAAGAAAGCTCTCTTGCTACGTTGTAGATCAATCTACCGGGGCTCCCGCTTCCCTTTCAGAATGAATGTTTTCTTAAAGCTATCGGTGACTCCTTGGGTGGATTCTTGTGCTTGTATCCCCAGACCAGCTGCTACACGGAGGCCTCTATGGCTCATATTTGCATCGAATTGGACTTATCCCTTCATGTGGCAGAAACGATCAACCTTAGGGTGAAGAACTCCTTTTGTTGGGATCAATAAATTTCCTATCTGGTGTTCTCGTGCTTTTGTTCTCACTACCTTATTTAGGGTCAATCCATGAAGATGTGTCTTCGACTCTGTCAGGTTGGGCAGCGTTACCTGTTCCATCCATCAAAGACCAATAGTGATTGCCCAACTCCTATAAATGGTGATATTCCATGGGTGAATTCAGAGGTAAACCTGGCCCCTGGATCTGTTGTGGTGCCTTTTCTGATTGACAAGGACTATGTGAATCCTCCTAGATCACTTTTAGAGGCTGGCAGAGAAGCGTGTTGGGACTTAGTGCCCTTTTTTCTATGGTTCATGCCCCAGGTTCAAGCCAGCGCACATCCTTCTTCTCTTATTCTCCCCTAGGCCTACCTCCCCTTTCCCCTTTGGCTTTAGCTCCATCTCACGATGGTCATGGTGCAGAGGAGAGATCTCTTGCGATAGTTCCTCTGGGATTATGTTTAGAAGGTTCTAATCCTCTAAATGCATTAAGTTTCTCATTGGTTCACACCACTGATGTTTCCCAGTGGGAGGCTGATGGACCTGAGAAGGAGTCACATTCTCTCCCGTGAAATAGGGGGAAACCCCGAGGCCCTCTTCAATAATTTGACTCTCCATCCATATCTTCTCTGTACAATGGTATTGGTGTTCACACAAGATCACAATCTAGAAAACTCAAGGGTCATGCATTCTCCCACTTTGCACAGGCCATGCAGTCTAGGGTCAGTCCCAAATCCCTCAGTTTCTAATGATTCACTTGCTCATCTGGAACGCCAGAGGCATCAAAGCTCATGTAAAAATGGATTTCCTAGCTTCAAAGCCTTTCAAACAAAAGGTGGTATTGTTATCCATCCTTGAGAACAAGCAACAATCAAGCAAGATAACTGAGTTCTCCGAAAAACATAAAATTCATGGCTACATGCATGCTGAACTAACCAACAAACACATATGGATCTTCTCACACCAAAGATTCTCAGTGACTCTAACCCAGGTGGGGGACCAGTTCATCACTTTTAAGGTTTCTTAAGACCCCCACTCCTTCTTCATCTCTTTTATGTATGGATGCTGTGAATCCCACTTTCAGGAGTCTCTGTGGAGTGATCTCAACTCTTTCGACCTTGCTAATCTTCCTTGGATCATAGGGGGGATTTCAATATCGTTACTAATCTAGAGGAATGAAGGGAAGCGGTCCATTTAATATGAAATCTAGTCTTTACTTTTCTCTATTCATGGCCGATAAAGGTCTCATGGACCTTAGATTCTCCGGTGACTGCTTCACGTGGTGTAACAACCAACGGGGCCCCTGTAGGTCCTGGAGCGACTTGGATAGATTCCTGGACAACATTTCTACATTATCTGCTTATACAGATTCTCGGGTTACCCACATGGCATGTGGTATATCAAACCACTCTCTACTTCTTATCTTTTTATCGTCTAGTCAAGATCATCACATTTTATTTCGTTTTTATCAACACTGGACAAGTATTTCAGGATATAGGGAGCGGGTACATGACTCTTGGGATGCCACTGTTTGGGGCCATACATGGTGTTCCCTCCACAAAAAATTAAGAAGTCTTAAGCAGTGGATTTAGTCTGGGATGAAGGATTTTCCATCATCAGATAGATCCCTAGATGTTGTCATGTAGAAAGTTGATTGGTGTGAAAGGTTTCTTGATGAGGATTGGAACGACATGCTCTTTGAGGAGCTGGCTAGTAAAAAGAAGCTTCTTTCAAACATTCTTTTGAGGAAGGAACGCCAAGCCAGGTAGGATTCTAGGATAAAATGGATTAAAGGGGGTGATAATAATACAAATTTTTTTCATAATTTCATCATGGAAAAGAAAAGGTGGATCGAGCCGAATATTGATTTGGGGGATAGCTTCTATATAGAAGATAGGGAGGTGGTAGGGGATCTTTCAAACTCTCACTTCTGCGAATTTCTTACGGGTCCTAGAATAACCTTTCCAAATGGGTATACATGGGGTGAATTGGGGATCATCAACACCCTTAAACATATCTTCTCAGCCTGTGACAATGAGGTCCTGAGTGGTATTCCCTAGAGGACGAGATTCATAGTGCCATGATGAATTTGGATCCTGATTGTGCGGAGGGTCCTGATGGTTTCCCCAAATTCTTTTACAGAGCTTCGTGGGACATTGTGAAAGTGGAGGTAATTGCATCCATCCACGACTTCTTCAAGGGTGAACCTTTTACTAGAGTGGCACATGCAACAACTGTGGTTCTCATTCTCAAATCCAAGTCTCCCACATCCATAGAGCATTTTCGCCCGATTAGCATGTGTAACACTCCTTATAAAATCATCGCAAGTATCATTAATGCAAGGCTATCTATCCATCTTCACTAGTGCATCACCAAGGAATAGCATGGCTTTTTCAAAGGTAATTCCATACAGGGGTGATCGGTCTGGCACAAGAAATGATCAATGATCTCAAAATTAAAACTCATGGATCTAAAATGGCTATCAAATTGGATATGAGCAAGGCCTATGATCGTTTGGAGTGTAAATTAATCAATAAAGTTCTTGTAATTATGGGTCTCTCACCATGGAACATCAATACCATTTTCATTTATTTAGTTTAGCTTGGATGTCGATCTCTTTCATGGGAAAAATGTTTGGTTTCTTCAAAGCAACACGTGGGATTCTTCAAGGAGATCCACTCTTGCCGAGCATCTTTATTATCACTCAGTAGGTTCTCAGTCGGATCATTTACTAAAACCTTTATAGTGGTGAAACCCTTACCTTTGGCAGAAGGATGCACTTCCCCTCTGTGTCCTACCTCAGGTTCGCAGATGACTCCATCATTTTCATCAATGCATTTAGTCGGTCTGTGCATGGCCGGAACAGAGTGTTGGAGGCATATTGTATGTGGAGTGGTCATATCATCAATAAGAGTAAGAGAAATATCTATATCTCTAACACATGCTCTGATAGGCATATCCTTAATGTGATTCTTAATCTGGGCAGACACAAAGGTAATCCTACCATGCTGTATTTGGGAGCCCCTATCTCATCGAGGCCTTTGCGTATTCATGATTTTGATTCCATAGTTTGTAGAATCACGGAGAGGGTTCTTAACTGGAAGAGTCATTACTTGTTTTTTGGAGGCAGGATTTCCTTATTGAACAACATTCTTCTAGCTACCATGATTCATGCTCTCTCTTCTATTAAGGTCCCTAAGGGGGTTATTTGCAACATGGATAAGTTCTTTGATGATTTCATTTGGGACCCCATAAATAAGGGTAGAAGGCATTGGTTTTCTGGGCATAAGATGGCGAGGCCCATCAGTGAAGGTGGTATCAGTGTCCGTAATCTTAGTGATACCCTTACCTGCATGCATGTGAAAATAGCCTAGGATGTGCTGGAGAAGCAGAAGTTAGGGGGAATGACCATGAATTCATGTTACACTATGAATGTGGTTGTCAGGGATAGGCATGCTTCCCCAATTTGGCATGAGATTAGTACTCTAGTGATCTCTCTCAGACCTCACACTCGCTGGATCATCAGAACATGGGATGCTTCTTTCTGGCATGACAACTGGTGTGGGGAGGTCGTTGGTTACCCGGGTTTCCTTATCACTAATATCTCTTTCAAGGAGGCCACCAATCATTAATCTTTCTTCAATGCTATTATGGACACAAACCAGAAGGATATGTTCCACCTAATTGAGCATACTATGAAATCTGATTGATACATGTTCACCCCGTCCTCTTTAGGTTTCTTCACATCCAAAGATTACCGTCGTGTGTCTATCATGCAAGAAGCTGCAGATGCCTGGAGAGAAATTCTATGGGCAGGGCTGTACCCACAAAGTTCAACTTCCTCACTTGGAGAATCTATTATAGAGAAATTCCTATAGATGATAACATCAAGTGGTGTGGCGTGAGTATGGCCTTCAAATGTGTTTTCTGTAAGAGGCACAAGGAGGAAAACTTAGATCATTTGTTCTCTGATAGAGACAGGGCGAAAGTGATTTAGATGTTTTTTTGTGATTTCACTAAATTTTCAATTTCAACCATGGTGGACCACTCCTTCCATGTCTTCTAGTTCCATGGCTCAGCCACTGAGGGTTCAGAGATAAGAGAATGCTCTCTAGTGTTGCATACAGGGTGCTGGTGCCTATGGCGGGCACAGAACGTGTATATTCATGAAGGGGTGGTCTCATCTGAATGAGCGATCATGATTAGAACTAAAAACCTAATCCTGGATATGGTCCAGATTCCTAGCACCTGGAGGGATGCTCTTACCCTTCAGTGGATGCTTCCTACCTTTCATAATCCCCCTCCAATCACCAGATCTTCCATTGGTAAATGGGTTCGACGACACCTACCCCTTCGCGGATTCAAAGTCATCATCGATGGTTCTTGTACTGTAGGCATCATGCGGGGTAGGGGTCCTGTTCATGATTGCAACAACTCAGTCATCGTTTCTTTTTATACCTGGTTAGGTCTCTATACCTCACTTCTTATAGAGGCCAAGGCCATGCGGGCCGGTCTCCATGTGTTCATCCAAAGGGGATTGGAACCCGTGGAGGTGGAAACCAATTCCATGCTCATTTCTAACGCTCCTTAAGGCCTCAAAATTGTTCCTTGGTCTATTGAGTATGTTATTCTAAAGTGTTGTGGTCACCTTGGAATCAACACCAAAGTGTTCCACACATTGAGAGAAGGCAATAAAGCTGTAAATTATCTAGCCTCTCTTGATAGTTCTAGACCCGAGGTCCTCATTTTCCACACCCCTCAAAGTCTAAAACCAATGGGGATCAATATTCTAAGAGGGGATTCCATCAGTTTCCACCACTTTAGACCCCTATAGTCATGTTTCCCTTGGCCAATTTTTTTGCCCCCTTGTGTGTTCCTTTTCTTCTATTTGAATAAAAATTTGCATGATGATGATGATGAGATTGAGATCGTAACTTTAGTCTAACAAAGGCCTGCAACTCCTCTATTCAAACATGGATCACGGTACACGAGCTAAACCGGGTACTCTATCATCCTAGAATTTTACATGATATTTCATTAACAATTTAAATTTAGATAAAAATGGATAAGAAATCAAAATTGTCTAGGTTTAAACATTTTTCTCATCTTTTGGTTAAAGTATACTTGAGCTCCATTCCTATTGATAGAGTGATCCTCCCAACCGATGAAGATGCATTTGATCTTAACATTAAATATGAAAGAAACTGTTGATTTTTCATGGATTGAAGAGTCATTGGTAATGACAATCTCGATTGTAGAAGTTTTATTATTTGTTCCTTTTATTCGACTAGATGTCATGATGAGAATCACTGCTTCAAAAAATCTAAGAGACGAAAGCTCATTGATCCCAATATGGGTTCTAAAAATGGTGGGCATGGAGAGGTTCAGGAAGGGGGTGTTCTAAAGTACACTGTGGTCATGCACCAATCTACAACCCTTGTTGTTTCCTGCTTGAATGATGAACTTACTCAAAGGGAGAAGAATTATTCTTCACCTGGCTCTACACGTTGAGTTATCTGCCACCCAGAGGGTAAAGAAACTTCTAATGGAATTACTTCCTTCTATGATGTACTTTTTGCAGGAATTAAAGCCTTTGAAGAGTGGTTAGGAAATTCTGACTTGAATCTTGATGCTCAAGTGCATGCTAATTCTCAAATTTGGGAAGATGAGAATTCTTTTAAAAATGAGAAGGGGAAACTGAAGATTGATTCTCCCCTCCCAATGAAGATGATCAAGTATACCGCTCTATGTATTAATGAGATTGAAATACCTAAAGAGACTAAAATTGAAGGGATATAAACTCCATTGGATCCCCCTCAAGATTCATGCACATGTTATGATTTTTTTATTTAAAATTTGAATATTTATGAGAGAGAAAATTTTTAATAGAGATTTTTATCTCAAAATTAATTTAGGATTTTTAACAAGCATTAATAGAGGGTTAATTCTTGATATTAATGTATGCATAATTTTATATGGGATGCATTAATTAGTGATATGTAATTGATGTATATATAAGAGAATGAAGTAACATATTTTGGAAAGGGAGTATCAGCATGATGTAGCCCGTGAGAGAGAAGTGGGAAGGGTTTGTTGCATTTGCGGTGACTGGTTCTAAGAGATGATGATGAGAATGAAGTGAATATGGTTATTACATCAAAAATGACGTGCCAACTACAATGGTTGAAAGAATCAAAGATGGAATACGATGAGATATGCTGATGGTTCCATAGATCAAAAGTCCTTTTGGTTGCGGAGATCAAGTGATGTTTCCCAGTTGTGATGATCGGTGGTACATCAAAATGGCATGTTCATGGGTATGATAAAAATGTATTTAGGTGTGTTGATAGAAATCCTTTGGGTGAGTTGTAAAAGACCTTTGGGTGATGTGTCAAATTCCTTCGGGTGAATCTTCTGTTTGTGGTGCGTGTTGCGACTAGTTCTGCTGCGACTTTGGGCTCCGCCTCAAAAATGGTATCAGAGTTTTGGTGCAGTCTTGGTGTGATGTAGGGTGGGGTATTACCCAAAACCAGTTGGACAATGATAGTGATTTATCTTTTGAATAATGTGAATCCATGGTTCCTTGTTTCAAAAGTCTTCCTGATAAATAGTGGTCAGACAATGAGTCTCGATGATGAAACAAATGGTGGCATAAGATGTTTGGATCTAATGCATTATCATTGAAGGGGAGGCCAAATTCTGTGGTCTTTGGTTTGAGGGGAGTATTGTTGGGTACAAACCTAAGTCCCACATGAAATTTCTCTAAGAATGGTTTCTCACATATAAGCTTGGATGGACAATTCCTCATATCACCCACTATTTTTACGATGGAACCCCAAAAGGGCCCATGTGTTGGGCCTGAAAGACCAAGGGATGGAGGAAATAAATCTTGAAAACACATTGAATGAATTAGATATGAAATCAGATATTTAGGATGTGGTGGAAGGGGAGGTGTTGGTCACTCCCAAAGAGGCCCAAATATCAAAGGAAATAGTTCCTAGATGAAGCCAAGATCTTGTAGGCAAGGTGGATGGTGATCATGCCTTTTCAGGCAAGGTTCATATTTAGAGTGTTGTTCCAATAGTAGTGAGATCTTCTGCAACTCCTCTTATAGAAGTGGCACAACATGTTGCTTTCACCCCTGACCAAGGGATGGCATGTCTAAAAAATTATGTGTTAGTCTCTAGAAAAAATAGCTTTAGTTTGATTGACATATTAAACAGATCTAATAGCAATGAGGTCTTCCATGAAGAATTTGACAATGCTTTATGGATCTATTCAAATTGAAGTCTCAAGCACTACAATTGTTCTGTAGGATGATAAAATTGACCCTCAAATAATGAGGAGACATGACAACAACCCAAAACCCGGAGGAGGGTCCACCATCCGAGAGGTAGGGATGGTGGATGCCCCCACAAACAAAAAACTTCCTATTTTCTAGGTAGCGGTCTACTTTGATATTTCTAGTAGTGGGTTGTCACTAGTTTTCTTTTGGTGTCTCCCCTTGTATGTTGTTATTTTATTTTCAATAAATTTTGGGACCATAGGCTATAACCCAAGGTTCAAGAATCTTGAGTATATAAAAATATCTTTAAATATATTTATTTATAATTTCAACTATATATATATTTAAATAAATATTAAATTATAATTAAAATATTCAATTAATAAATGTATTATTATATTTATATATTCATAAATAAATATACATAATGATATAAATATATATAAATATATATGTATATATAATTATATAAATATATTTATAATTATATAAAAAAACTTTTAAATGCATTTATTTATAATTATAATTATAAATAAATAAATAAATAAATATTTATAATTATAATTATAAATAAATAAATATATTTATAGTTATAATTAAATATAAATATATATTTATTTAAATAATTATAAAATTATAATAAATATATTTTAATATTAAATATATTTATGATATTTGTAATTATATATATTTATATATTATTAAATATATATATACACACACAAATATATATAAATATATATATGCAGTTGGGGACTTACCCGAGTGGTAAAGGTTCCCTGTAGTCTTACATCCAACCCGAGTTCAAATTCGGGTGGAAGCGAATTTCCACAGACATGCGATGACACAAACATGATGCATGACCAAAGTAGGTGGTGACGCGGGCATGACGTGGGCCTGGTGACACAGACAGTATGATGCAGACATGACGCTGTGATGGGCCTTTGGGATTGTTTTTAGGCCTTTAGGCTATGTAATTGGTTTCATGCTCATTGGGCCTTCAGGCCATGTACTGAATAAATAAGGCTTGGTGGGTGGACTATCTATTACGGGGGGGGACTATGACGCACTTTTTCAGTCTGTGTGTGTGGTGTATGCGTGTTTAATGTAATTATACCCATAAACACCTAATATATATATATATATAATTATATATGTTTACATGTAGTTGGGGATGGGGGAGAGGGTAAGGGTTTGGGGGGGGGGGGGGTGTGCAGGGCCAGTCCCAGGGTCAAGTCCCCAGACCTACATGTTTACTATCATTTGTTTCCTTACTTTATATTATACAATGAAAAATGTAACTAACCTTATATATAATTATATATAGTTGGGATTTGGCTTTGTGTTAAAACACCTCGTAATACTATATCGAGGGGTTTAAAACCCATTGGGCACAAGTTATTGTAGCAGAACTGTAGCAACGAAGATACTGTTGCACTAATGACACTATAGCGGTGGTGGAAACTATACCAAGAATTGTAGCAGCGATAATGCTGTAGCAGCGCTGGTGTTATAGTAGCCTTATTCACCAGAGGACATTTGAGTAAAAAAGTTGGGCCTTCAGGGCCATGTAATGGGTTTTCATGCCCACTAGGCCTACGAGCCATATAATAGGCTTCATGCCTACTAGGCCTACGGGTCATGTACTGAATAAAGAAGACTTGATGGGTAGGTCATCCCCTTGGGGGGGGGGGGGTTGACCTATCTTTTCCGTCCGTGTGTGAGGTGTGTGTGTTTAAATGTAGTTATGTCCCCAAACACCTTATATATATAATTATATAAATATATTTATAATTGTATACAAATATTTTTATATTTATATTTATTTATAATTATAAAATTATAATAAATTTCTTTAAATAATAAATATATTATTTATATTTATACTTATATATAAATACTTTTTGAATATATTTATTTATAATTATAATTATAAATAAATATATATTTAAATAATTATAAAATTAAAATATATGTAATTAAATAATAAATATATCTACTATAATTATAATTATATTTATTTATATATTAATAAATAAATTTATATAATTATATATAAATATATATATATATATAAATATATAAATATGTTTACAATATTAATATACAAATTTTTAAAGAAATTTATTTATAGTTATAATTATATATATATACATATATATTTAAATAATTATAAAATTATAATAAATAAATTTAATTAATAAATATATTTAATTAATAAAATATATTTATTACATTTAAATATATATATATATATATATTTATATATTAATAAATATATATTAATATATGTAAATATATATAATTTCATATATATATATATAATTATATACAAACATTTTAAATATATTTATTTATAATAGTAATTATAAATGAATAAATATATATTTAAATAATTATAAAATTATAATAATTATATTTATTTATATTTATTATCTTATTAAAATTAGGCGTTTATCAGCGTTGATAAAAATTTATTTTTATTGGCACTAAAAATGGCTGATAAAACATATCATTATCACAGATAGGATTTTAGCATTGCTAAAACCGCTTTATATCATCATTTTTTAAAAGCCCAAATAAAAGCCTTAACCGATCTTTAAATAGATTCCTAACAGAGTCCTCCCCCCACACGCATTCAATATCTCATGGAATCAAAGTGTTTGTTGTCACTCTTTATCATTCTTCTCGATGAATTGGCCCTTTCAAAAGTTATGGTATGTGTCGATTTATTTTTTAGTGACTGAAGATCCATTACTCGCCGAATACCTTCTCTCGTTACCACAATTTCCATATATATGCATGTGGGGAGTCATTCTAGTGAACATAAATGGTGGAGGAGATGTCGAGGGTGGCAGTGGATAGCGTAAGTGACTGTGTATCCCCGCTATGGGAATCTACAGGAGCAGGGCTTCTCCGCCATATTTGATGAGGTTGTTTCCTTCATTATCTCTATTTCCACCTCTACTCTCCCATTTATTCTCCTTCCAAAGATTTTGACATTGACACTGACGTCAGTGCCAACCCCAACACCCCCTCTGTTATCCCCTTTGTGTTTTCACATATCACCCTTCCACGACCTTCTAGGCATGATTAAACATCATCATCTAGTTACGTTGAATTATTTAGAGTTTGTAATATATTCTCATTTCATAATTATCACTATATTCCCACTGTGGATTTCCAATCACCCCAAAATCTAAGTGATTTGGAAGGAAACCTGGGAGCCTGTTCCATATTTTTAAATTTTCTATATTACCCCTATGCATATTTTATTCATTGTTTTATTAAATTAATATTTATATAAATGAACATCTTTTTTATTCTTAATAACAACAAATAGCATTTTCATGTTCATATAAATATTTTGTTAAAAGTATTTGGTAAATAATTTTTTAAAGTTCAATGTGATTTATTAGTATTAATAACAAACAATTATTAATAATTTTGATTATGTTTATATAAATAATTTATAAATAATTTTGATTATAGATAATTTTGATTATAAATAATTTTGATTATCTTGAATTAATATTTTATATAAATAATTTTGAATTAATAATTATATTTAAATAATATTTATTTTAAATTAATAATAATTTTGAATTAATAATTATTCTGAATTAATAATTTTGATTTAATATTTTTTTATTATCTTGAATTAATAATTTTTAATTAAAAAATTATATAAATAATTTATAAATAATTTTTACTACCATGAATTGATAATTTTGATTATGTGTATATTAATAATTTTGATTATGTGTGCATAAATAATTTTTATTATAAATAATTATGTGTATATAACTAATTTTCATTATGTGTATATAAATATTTTTTTCGATGTAATTTATAAATAATAATAACAAACAATTATATATATATATATATATATATTGAAAAGGTGGGTGAAGAGCACTTTTGTTATTATTTTTTATTTTTTTCTTAAAAGGGAAATCCCATGTGTGGCTTTTTCGAACCCTCCACACATGGTAACCCCCCTCCCCCACAAACTCACTACCCTAAGGTAGAGCCTTAGCATAAGAAGGAGCCATTGCCAACCAAGATGGCAGAGCATCCCAGAGGGAGACAACTCGATCGAGGATGGTTCGTCAAAGCAATATGTCAGCACATTAGGTCGTGCCTCATTTCTCATGCCCAGTTGAGACCGAGAGACCCGACAAGATGGGTGGATCCCTGGGAGAGTGGCTCACCCCGAAAGCGGACTCCTAGGATTCGAACCCTAAACCTCCTAAAGAATGGATTTGTTGTACCACTCTCCTTCACCAGCATGCCACCACCGAAGTGGCGCGAAGAGACCTTTTATTGAAATAAATAAAAATCAAGGTAAACAAAACAAGAGGGAGGGGTTAGAGACGAAAAACTGCTGTCACCAAACTCAATGAAGACCTAGTTTTTTTTGATCTTACCACAAAGCTCACATTCTTCATCCCAATTGACACACTAGTTGAAACATCTATTCCCATGACCTCAGCTTCTAGGATGATATCCTCTCCTCCAAATACTAACTTTCTGCCAAAGCCCTTTAATGTCATTGTCTTTCGAATCAGCTCTCCCAACTTCTGATTGTTCCTCGCCCTCTTGGGTGTTTCACCAAGTATAAAAACTTCACTATCCTTTTCTGTAAAAGTTTTCACCTCATCTACCAGAACTCCACTATATTTACCTTCATTAATATGATTAATTACTTCAAAGGTTTTATATGAGATCACCTAAGTTTTTTCAATTGCATTAAGTGAATCTTACCTTAGGGACCGAGAATGCATAGTCTTGTCAGAAATGGAAATTCCTAAAGTATCACCTCGTGCCTCTGATTTAGTTGAGATATAAAAATATACCTTTCCATGTTCCAGCTGCATCACCTATGATTTCATTAAATTTTTAATATTTCTATGATATTTAGCATTCATTTTTCCCTTCCTTTTCCATCCCTAGATGAAATCAACTATTCATCCATAAGCTGTTGGTCAGCTAAGTTCTGAGTGTATACTTCATCAAAAGATTGAACATCAAATGGTGTCTCTATTGGTCTGTAATTCGCTACGTGATGTATATCCAAGATGATAGTAACTATATCAAATGATGTTACCTCAACAACTGATGGTGAAATCTCAAACTATGAATTTTACTGAATGTCATCATCCAAACTATGTTGGGGAATTGATCTAATGCCATCTTTAATACCTATTGCATGCTGAATAAAATCATAAGGAAGAGGAGAATCAATTTTATGGAAATCCGAGTCTTTTATGGAAGACTCAGGGGATGCCAAAACCATTTCCTTATAAGCAGTAAAATCCTTCTTACCTAGGTGTTGAACATATCATTTTCATTTGATTCTTGAGGTATAATCTCTTGCCCATAGTGAATAGAGTTCTCTTCTATAGTAGTCCTCACTTTTCATACATTAAAATTACATCACTTTTGCAGAGTACCAAAAAAATTAAAAAAAGAGACTCCCAAAGACCATATTAGTCTAGTTCCTTAGAAAAATGGAAACATAAACACTGGTACATAAGTGAGAAACATTATCTCCCACTAGGTTCTTCCCAATAGAACCCTTCTCAGACACATCAAACATAATAAATATCTTAATAAAATGGGGAATAAAAAATAAAAGGGGTGATCTTAGATGCTCAGTAAGGGTAAACAAGGGTGACATGTAAGAATAAACATGAGTATAGGGGTATGATAATGTGATCATAACATTGTAAGATCATACCCTACATCACAATGATCATGAACATAAATAATAGCATAAATATTTGTAGTTCATAATTCATTAAAAATTAGGAAATGAAGAACATAATCTATGAAATAATATAATATGAATAAGTCATGGAATTGTGGCATACATGGACGTGTGATATTGTCCCCTATAATTCAAGACTCATTGCTAGAACATATCAAGGAACTTCATGGGAACCACATCTATTGGGCATGACACACCACTATCTCCATTCATAGTCCTTTCCTTATAATGGTTTTGGTTTCCCCATCTCCCCATAGTGGATCGGGTTTCCCTATCTTACATCTTCATGGCGACTTCACCTACTGGGTATGACCCACCACCACCCCCAGTGGCAGTCCTTTCCTTATAAGGGATCGGGTTCCCCTATCTTCCCATAATGGATCAAGCTTGTCAACATGATTCATATCATTTTATCCTGAGATATAAGTCTTTACCTAGTGCTTTGGAGGGTGATACAGGTCTCACCCATCTTATAATAAAATCATTAATAAATTTTCCACAAGATAATAAAACATTCATCATATCATGACCCATAAATACAGATGGGTTTTATAAATATCATATCATAATCCTGTGAAATTAAATGGGTGTTATATACATGTAGTTATACTTAACCTGTGGAAAAAGATATGTTTCATAATCATTTAATCAAAGACTAACCTGTGAAAAGAAGTGGATTTCACAATAATAAATCCTGAGAAAGGGGAATGAATTTCCAAAACATCATAAATCATAAACCATTCCAAGAAATAATATGAATTAAACCTTTGAATCATTTCACAATAGGTCACGATTAACATCAACAGATGAAATCTTAGATGTAAAATAATTTTGAAATATCTTCTAAAATCAATTATTAAGTAAAATATAATATATTCTTTGAAAAAGGTTTTTCAAAACTGTAGACCCCTGAAAACGTGTCCAAAAAATTTTCTCAATTCTTCCATAAACAATTCAAGATCATATAACTTTTCGCAAGCTTCGATTTGGTAGGTCGTAGGGCCCGAATAGAGTTACAGATTAGGAGTTATGGACATTTGAAATTGGGTTGGAAATCTGGTTCGCGAAGCCCATTCGTGAAGCCCCCTCCGTGATCGCGGAGCCACGCCGCGAAGTAATGAGGCGAGAGCCTCCGCGAACCTGTCTGATGTTCACGACGCACCTCGAAGACCCACTGTGAAGTAGAGGAGGCGGTAACACTCTGCGAACGCCCTGACGTTCGTGAGCCCGCCGCGAAGCCCCAGAGGCGGGAACGCTCCGCGAACCCGGTTGACCTTCACAACACGCCGTGAAGAAACCACCGCCACTTCGTGCCACGTGATCTCTGCTTCGCGGTGCCCCTACCTATAAATACCTAGCTCAACCCCTTCTCACGACAGACGACCATGGCCACTTCGCCCCTTGGGCAGCCGAGCGGAGCTCCGCATTGCGGCTCCACGAGCCCATGCTCCGCGAGCAGCTTCCTTCGTGTTGCTGCTCCGTGAGCCAAGGCTCCGTGAGTCCATGCTCCGTGAGCCCATGCTCCGTGATGCTTCTCCGTGATACCATGCTCTGCGAGATCCCTCTGCTTCGTGAGACCATTGCTCCGCGAAGCTACTTCGTGAGACCTTTGCTCCGCGAAGCTACTTCGCAAGACCTTTTCTCTGTGAAGCTACTTCGCGAAGACCTATCCTTCGCGAGGATCCTACCTTCGCACCCACCGGTCCATACTGCGGGGGCTGCGCCCTCGCACCCCCGCTCGGGGTCAGTCCCGGGCTGCTGTGCCGGTCCTCTGGGCTGGTCCCTTCGCAACCTTCACAGACCCCCATAAAAAATGGAGATTCGCACCACGACCTTTTCGGGCTAGTACGTCGGGATTTTCCATTGCGCTCTCATGCGCACCCACCTTCAACCTATGGAATAGCATGATTTGAGACGCTCCTGCACACGCCATGAAACGCCTTGAGTTGATTAATTCCTCTTGGTTCATTTCCTATGTCATGAGTTCTCATCATCAATTCCCTGAGTACCTTGAGTTGAACCATTCCTCAGGAAACTCCCCCAAACCCTATCACTTGGCTCCTATGCCAGGTTGAACTAGAAAGGGACGCCCTTGCCTAAGACCCAACACCAGCCATTTCTAGGCACCTTATGCCTAAGCAGTCCTATCTACAAGACTCTAAACTCTAGTACTCCATATGATCCAATCATAGGATGCCTCTTGCTCCAATCAAGAGATGCCTTATGCTCCTAGCATAAGAAGCCAACAGTCCTATCTACATGACTATAAACTGTAGTACACCCTATCTAACAAATGATAGGATGCCTCTTACTCCAAACAAGATATGCCTCTCTCCCTATATGAGAGATGGCTTGTGCTACCAACATGAGATGCGAACAATCCTATCTACTGACTATAAACTGTAGTACTCCCTATCTAACCAATGATAGGATGCCTCTGGATCCGAACAGGAGATGCCTTATGCTCCAAGCATAAGATGCCTAATAGTCCTACCTACATGACTATAAACTGTAGTATCCCCTATATGATCAATATAGGATTCCTCTTGCCCAATACAAGAGATGCCTCATGCTCATAGCATGAGATGCCAACAGTCCTTTCTACATGACTATAAACTGTAGTACTCCCTATCTAACCAATGATAGGATGCCTCTTGCTCCGAACAAGATATGCCTTATGCTCCCAGCATGAGATGCTAGCAGTCCTACCTACAAGATTCTAAATTGTAGTGATCACCCTATGTACCGATCATATGATGCCTCTTGCTCCTAATAAGAGATGCCTTATGCTCCAAGCATAAGACGCCTAATGCCATGATTACAGTGGTATGATTCCAACGCCCCTTGGCATTATCCAGCTTGTGCACTAGCGCATAGGTAAATGCCTCAACCCACCAGTGAGTTGGGATGCCCTCATGGCCAGACATGAGGAAGACATTACGGGCAGCTTCCTTGCGTAAGCCCCATTCACCAGTTCCGCTCCATAGCGGCACCCGGGCAGCTTCCTAGCGTAAGCCCCATTCACCATTGCCGCTCCTCAGCAGCACCCAGGCAGCATCCTTGCGTAAGCACCATTCACCATTACCGCTCCTTAGAGGCACCCGGGAAGCTTCCTTGTGTAAGCCCCATTCACCAGTGCCGCTCCATAGCGGCACTCTGGCAGCCTCCTTGCGTAAGCCCCATTCACCATTGCCGATCCTAAGCGGCACCCGGGCAGCTTCCTTGCGTAAGCCCCATTCACCATTGTCGCTCCTTAGCGGAACCCGAGCAACTTCCTTGCGTAAGCCCCATTCACCAGTGCCGCTCCATAGCGGCACCTGGGAAGCTTCCTAGCGTAAGCCCCATTCACCACTGCCGCTCCTTAGCAGCACCCAGGCATCATCCTTGCGTAAGCCCCATTCACCGTTGCTGCTCCTTAGCGGCACCCGGGCAGCTTCCTTGTGTAAGCCCCATTCACCAGTGTCGTTCCATAGAGGCACCCGGGCAGCCTCCTTGCGTAAACCCCATTCACCATTGCCGCTCCTTAGCGGCACCAGGGCAGCTTCCTTGCGTAAGCCCCATTCACCAGTGCCACTCCATAGTGGCACCCGGGCAGCCTCCTTGCGTAAACCCCATTCACCATTGCCGCCCCTTAGCGGCACCCGAGCAGCTTCCCTGCATAAGCCCCATTCACCAGTGCCGCTCCATAGCGGCACCCGAGCAACTTCCTAGCATAAGCCCCATTCATTAGTGCCGCTCTATAGCGGCACTCGGGCAACTTCCCTGCATAATCCCCATTCACCATTGCCGCTCCTTAGCGGCACCCGGGCAACTTCCTTGCTTAAGCCCCATTCACCAGTGCCACTCCATAGCGGCACCCATGCAACTTCCTTGAGTAAGCCCCATTCACCATTCCCCCCCCTTAGTGGCACCCAGGCAGCATCCTTGCGTAAGCCCCATTCACCATTGCCCCTCCATAGCGGCACCCGGGCAGCTTCCTCGCGTAAGCCCCATCCACTGTTGTGATCCCAATCAGTGGTAAGCCGTTGTGATCCTATGTAGCAGTAAGCCATTGACATCCTTTTCCAGTGGTAAGACGTTGTGACCCAATCGATTGGTAAGCCGTTGTGACCCCATTTAGCGGTAAGCTGTTCACATCCTTATTCAGCGGTAACCCGTTGACACCCAATCCAGCGGTAAGCCGTTGCGATCCTATTCAGCGGTAATCCGTTGACACCCAATCCAGCGGTAAGCCGTTGTGACCCATTCAGCGGTAAGCCGTTGACACCCAATCCAGCAGTAAGCCGTTTCAACCCCATTTAGTGGTAAGCCGTTCACATCCTTATAAGAACTATGTGGACTTTGATTCCCTGCCACATGGATACGTAGGAACCCTCTTTAAGGCTCAAGCCTGAAACTATCATCATCCTTTTCCTCGGGCCTCCATCCTGGAGTAAGTCCCAGCACCATGGGCCGCCTAACGCGTAAGCCCCTATTTGCTTCTCATGGACGCACCCTTCGCGACATGATCATCTGGTCCTTGCTACCTCTTGTTTCTCACACCGAGCATGACTGACGTGGGCTTAGAGTGAGCATCGTCCATGTCAATACCTTCGTCCAACATGACATTAAACTTTATTCCCTCGTCGAACATGAAGTTAAACTATATGCCCTCGTCCAGCATGATGTTAAACTGTATGCCCTCGTCCAGCATGACGTTAAACTGTATGCCCTCGTCCAGCATGACGTTAAACTACATGCCTTCACC
Source organism: Viscum album (assembly GCA_963277665.1). Taxonomy (NCBI): domain Eukaryota; kingdom Viridiplantae; phylum Streptophyta; class Magnoliopsida; order Santalales; family Viscaceae; genus Viscum; species Viscum album. The sequence continues at coordinate 2,025,478,817 of OY728131.1, forward strand.
CCGCATGAAATTAAACTTCACACCCCTTTTAACTACGAGGACTTTGATCCATGACAAGGCATGGTATGCAGGAGGCCTCCTTGAGGTTCAAACCCATCTCCCATCGGACCAAGGTCTCTTCCTCTTGTCGGTTCGCCGACACCCACCCTCCGAACTACGAGGAATTTGATCCATGTCACGACATGGTACGTTGGAAGCCTCCACGAGGTTCAAGCCCACCACTAGTGGACCCCTGGGTCTACTTTCATGTCAGTTCACTAATGAAACCCTTTGAACTATGAGGTCTTTGATCCATGTCAAGGCGTGGTACGTAGGAAGCCTCCACGAGGTTCAAGCCCACCCGTTGTTTATTCACGCCGAGTAAATCCTCGCCCCGCATGACATTAAACTGCATCCCAGTCCGACGGCAAACCGTTGTGACCCCTTTGAACTATGAAGAATTTGATCCATGTCAAGGTGTGGTACGTAGGAAGCCTCTCTGAGGTTCAAGCCCACCACCCATCGGACCAAGGTCCACCTCCATGTCGGTTCGCCGACAAAGCCCCCTTTGAACTATGAGGTCTTTGATCCATGTCACGGCATGGTATGTTGGAAGCCTCCTAGAGGTTCAAGCCCACCATCCGTTGGTCACCCTGACCCACCTTCACATCTGTTCACCAGCACCCGGGCAGCCTAGTGTGTAAGCCCCACACCATCCGGACCAAGGTCCTCGCTCACGTCGGTCTTCCGGTGTCCACACCTGAACTACGAGGTCTTTGATCTATGTCAAGGTGTGGTACATAGGAAGCCTCCTGAGGTTCAAGCCCACCACCATTAGACTAAGGTCCACCTTCACGTCGGTCCATTGATGATGCCCATCAGACCAAGGTCCACCTTCACGTCAGTTCGCTGACGCATCGGATCAAGGTCCACCTTCACGTTGGTTCACTGATGACATCCATCGGGCCAAGGTCCACCTTCACGTCGGTTCACCGACATCATTTCGAACTACGTGGGTTTTGATCCCTGTCCTCTACACAGGGTACATAGGAAACCTCCAAGAGGTTCAATCCCAACCAATGGTAATCCATGGTGTCCCCCATCCTGGGGTGCACTTCCCCTAATCCACCCTCAGTGGTGTTCAGATCAGCCATTACGGTGTGACATCTCCCCTCTAGGGAGTGCACCACCTCAAATCCGTCCTCATTAGGTGTTCTGATCCATCCATCTTCCAGGTTTTCTCCCATTGGGATATACCAATCTGATCCGTCTCTATGGGACATTCTGATCACCCTCATTCCGTCTCCGCAAGACGTTAAACTCACGGCCTACCTCATGATAAACATGAGATGCCTGCGGAAAACCTCGGATGACACGCCTTTGGCTTAACTGTCTCTTCAAGACGTTAAACTCTCAACCTACCTTGTGATAAACACGAGATACCTGAGGAAAACCTCGGATGACACGCCTTTGGCATAACCATCTCCGCAAGACGTTAAATTCGTGGCATACCCTGTGTTAAACACAGAAAGCTGAGGAAACCCTCAGGTACATGCCTATGGCATAATATTCCCCGCACTCGACGTGGGATTCCTCAGGTTATGCACCCTTGAGATGCCCTCTCATGAGGAAGAATACAGGTTCCCCAATGTCCATGCACCCAGAGATGCCCTGACATGCCTGATGTTGTCATCTACTCTGACCGAAGGTCGCTACCATGTCAAGATCCCATGGAATGTCTTGATAGAAGTAGTGTAATTAACTGGTGTCCATGATGATATGGCACCAGGAATGAGATTCACGAACAACGTATTAAATCTATGAGGGAGACCCGGACTAGGTGACGAGTTCCGAGGAGGAATCCACGGAAGGAAGAACCGATATCCCATCATCCCATTTCGATCAAAAAGAATACGTACCTGAACAAAGAAAGAATGTCGCCCGCCTTTAGAAAGCAGGAATACGGGGCCACAGCCGCACGCCCTCCACAGACGGATGCGCGCGCACCCCGGTGAAAGCGTCGGAAACAATAACATAAAACCCTTTGAAAACCATTTTCTTTAAAAAAAAATTTAAAACATATAAATAAAGCTTCAAAAAACCTTTGGAAACATTTTTCATTAAAAACATATAATGAGAGATTGGAGAAGTTTTGGAAACCATTTTCCTTGAAAATACTTTTGAAAATTTTTAAAGGAATCTTGAAAAGCATAAAACATTTTTAAAATATTTTTTCCCGGAAAATATGCTTAAAATATCATCTTTTAAATCATTTTTGAAAGCATGGTTCTTAAAGTACATGGCATGTGTCTCAAAGAAGGAAAATTGAGACAAAACTACTTTTTTTGATTTGGTAACTCTTGTAACATAATCCCCATGAAAGGGAGATCATCATATGGATATGTAAATATCCAAAAAATTAAGTATAATAGTTATATAATATATTCATTAGTAGTATAATCATTACACAAAATAGATGAGGGGTGAATAATGTGTAAATCTCATAGGAATTAAAGTGAGACTAGAAATCCCCTTACCTTGTGCACGGACTCTCAATGTACTCATTCAAAACTCTTGTATAATAAATATAAGTTTTTTATACGTAACGATATTATTATAATGAATACCATATATGGTTTTATTATAACTTTATATTACCAAATTTTTAATAATTCTATGTTAAGGTTTCACTTCGGGTAATATCCTCTTTGTTTCTCGCATGTGTCTTAATTTGTTATTCATTTGGTCCTTGTAATTATATATTTATATCTAGAATATAAAACATGATATAAATATCAAGTATATTTATTATATTTTTTTTCATAATAATACATATAATATATAATAATAAAATGGAAGACAACATTTGTGGAGATGGTAGGTCGTACGTATGCATGAACGCCGTTTCAGTTTTATTGTCGTATTGAAAGAAAAAAATAAACTAAAATATATGTATATATTTATATATATATATATCATTATTTAAGTATAATTATTATAGAATATATATCATATAACTTCAATAAACCCATCCTTAATATATTCCTTGCAGTGCATGAACGAATCACATCGCCTTGAGGGGGCAGTAGTCCACACTTTCTCAAACAAAATTATTGTATTTACACCAAATAGAAAGTATAAGGATATGTGTTGTAAAAATATTAAATAATATTAAATAAATAATAAATATAATATATAACATATAGAAATATAGTTTCCATCATAATTTCCACCATGATAGGTGATAAAGAAAAAACGAACATTAATTTTTTCATGAGGCGGCAGTTCATCGTACACGTAAACAGTATGTTTGTTACCCATTAGATGGAAGTGTGTGTAAGTGTAGGTCAAACAATTAGCATAAAAAATCAAATTATATTTATTATATGAGTTTTACCTTATAAAAATGGAATATGTAGAGTTGAGGGGGTGTGGAAATAAATTAAAAGAAAGGATCTTGGGGGAGGGTGTTACCTCTTAATCATGTAAATCCTTTTGGTTGGCACCAAGGGGATTCCTTGGAAGGATTTATGACCAAAGGGAGGCTTAAATGAGGAAGGTAGGGTTTATAGTAAGTTTATTTGTTAGATATTTCCTTACCCTAAGTGGTTTGAGTGGTTTGGAGAAGAGAGAGAGGTGGCGTCCTTTAATAAGGAAGGGAAATGACACACTTGGCATTTTTGACAACAATTTTGGTGTACCCACGTTTTTACCTAAACAAATTCATAAAAAACAAAAAAACTCAATAATGTAAGGTTTTTGGAATAAATATTTCCCAAAAATGGGTTTTTAATTAGTGTTTAGGTTATTTGGGCACTTTAGTTTAAGGTTTATTCTTTTGTTAAGTTTAATTTTTTTAATCATTATAATTAATTTTAACAACATTCACTAATATTTTTGGTCAAAAACAAAGTTGAAATTATTATAAATTAAAAAGAATGATAATTAAAAATATGTAATCAAAATTTCCAAAATTCTAAACATATAAGTGGAAGAAATTAATTTAAATTTAATCCCGCTGATGGATGACACTGTGGGTTTTTAAAGTAAAAACGTCCAAACGTTTTCTACATTTTTATACACAATTTCAAAGTGAAATTGATTAGTATGACCTAAATAATATTAATTGATAAAAATATGATCTAAATAAACTTTTATATTAATTTTTTTAATTTTTTTTCTTATAAATAAATTAGATGAAAAAATAGTTTTGAATTAAAATTTCGTATTTTTCACTATTCATCCAAAAACGATGTTTCTCATAAAAACCCCAAAAATTCACCCAAATATAAATTACACATTATAAATTAAAAAATAATGTTTTTTTATAAAATTAAATTTCTAAACTTGTCTTAAATTAATTATATTGTTTTCACAGAAGGACATGAAAAATAATTTATTTGAGAAAATAGTATTTTAAAATATATAAAGACTTTACCAAAAATTATATCGTTAATTATAAATATGTTTTATTTATATTGAGACATTATAAAAAATATTTTAAAATTAGTTATTACTATACTTATTACTATGTTTAACGACTAGGTTATAATTATCTCATTTAAATAATTATAACAAAAAAACGTTCATAGAAACTCAGTGTTGCGTGTAACGTACACCAAGTCAGTACTATGTGCAATGTATTCCAATTTAGTGATGTGTGAAAGGAATGTTTGAGTTAATACAAAACAAGATATCAATTAAAATTTAATTTATTCAAGAAAAAAAGGTTCAATGAAAACTCAGGGTGTTACATTCAACCCCCCTTAAAATGAATTTCACCCTTGAAATTCATCATTGGGGTAAAAAAATGAGCATAATTACAGTTTATTGAATCCTCAAGATCTGACATAACTTCCTCTAACTAGTGATTTCTACCCAAAACATTAACTTGGTGAGTGGTCATGTTTTATAGAACTTTCTCTGATCATTACATAATTTCAATTGGTTATTCTTTATAAGAAAGATCCGGCCCCAACGGTATAACCTCTGAGTTTAGTACATGCGAAGGGTGAGGTATGTACTTCCATAAGAAAGATACATGGAACACATCAAGGACTTGAGAGATATTTGTAGGAAGTACCAAGAGATAGGCTACCATCCATATATTATCAAGAATCTCAAATGGACCAATATACCTAGGGCATAGTTTCAATTTCTTTTTTAACCACATAACCTTTTCTCACCTTATCCACTATTTCTATAGTGATATCAGGTCCCTATAGCTTTATTTCTCTAACCCCATCCCAGCATGTTGTAGTTCTACATTTCTTCCCATACAAAGCTTCATAAGGTTCAATCTAAACGATTAAGTGAAATCTATTATTCTATGAAAAATAAACTTGAGGAAGGTATTGATCACAAAAACCTTTTAAATCTATATAACAAGATCTCAAAATATCCTCTAGGGTTTGAATAGTTATTTTAGACTGACCATATACCTAAGGATGATAAATAGTGCTAAAAATCAATTCTATATGAAGTGCTTGATGAATATTTTGACAAAACTTAGGGGTAAACCTCAGATCCCGATCTGATAAAATATAATATGGCACTCCATGCAACCTTACCACTATCTTAATGTATATCTTGGAAATATAATCCAAAGAGAAGTCTTCTCTAATAGATATGAAATTTGATGACTTTATAAGGTGATTGAAGGCAACCAATATATCATTAAACCCTTTAGAGGTTTTGGATAGTCCAATGAAAAATTCTATAGTGATGTTATCCCATTTCCACTATGGTATGGGTAATATAGGCAACATCCCCTATGAATTTTTTTCTTTCAACCTTAACTTGTCAGTATACCAAGCATCGAGATACAAAATCTATGATATATCTCTTAATTACATCCCACCATTAGTACCCTTCAAGTCCCTATAAATCTTAAAACTTCCAAGATAAATAGAGAATAAATAACTACGAAATTCTCTCTAACAACTCCTTATTCAAATATTATATAGAATGAACACATACATGGTTACTAAACCTTATCATTCCATCCTGGTCAAGGTTAAACTCAAGAAAATTTATAACTTTATTTGGATGCTCTATATCTTCCTTATGTGCCTTCTTAATATTCACTTGAATAGAAGGTTGAAAATTCTTTTGAGAAAGATAATACTTTCCCGTTATTTTAATATTTCTATCTCCATCCATTTAAAATCATGGAATGTTGGATATTTTTGTGATCCTGATTATAGATAATACGGAATGATCCTCTTGACTCAAAGCATCAGCCACCTTGTGCAATTTCCCAAGGTGCTAATGTATTGATTAGTTATAATCCCTTATCAACTCTAACAACTTTCTCTAATGCATGATCAACTCCTTCTGTGTGAATATATATTTTAGACTTTTATGATTGGTATATATATAACACTTTTCTCTATAAGTATAGTACCTCCATATATTTGATTCAAAAATTACCTCTGCTAAATCCAAATCATGAGTTGGGTAATTTTTCTCACGAATCTTCAATTTTCATGAGTCATAAGTGATAACCATGTTATTATTCATAAGAAAACATCCCAATACCTTCTTGGATGCATCACTATATATTATAAACCCTTCTCCACTATAGGGTAATGTAAGTAAAAGTGCACTGACTAACCTTATTTTTAGTTCCATGAAAGTTTTCTCACATTCATCTATCTATAGGAACTTGGAACCCTTTTCGAGTTAACATTGTCTGAGGATTAGATACTCATGATAAATTATCCACAAACCATCAATAATATCAAGATAAACCAAAAAATCTATAGATTTCAATCACTGTGGTTGGTGTAGTACAACATTCAATAGCCTCTATATTTGATGGATCTACTGATATACCATATCTTGAGATTATGCGACCCAAAAATGAAACATTTTCAGCCAAAATTCACAGTTTGTAAATTTTTCATATTGTTTCTCCTTATTTAGGATCTTTAGTATAATTCACAAGTTATCTTCATGATCTTCCTTTATAATTGAATAGATAATAATATCATCTATAAAGACTACCACAAACTAGTCGAGTTGATCTCTAAAGACTCTATTCATCAAATCCATGAAGATAGAACGAGAATTAGTAAGACCAAGAGGCATCACTATATATTCAAAGTATCCATACCTTGTATGGGATTATATCTTGGGTATATCCTCCTTATTGACCCTCAATTTTTGATATCCAGAACAAAGGTAAATATTTGAAAAGTATTGAGTTCCATGCAATTGATTTAACAAATCATCAATACGGGGAAGTTGATACTTGTTCTTGATTGTGATCTTGTTCAACTCCCGACAATCAATGCATAGTCAAATTGATCCATCTTTCCTATTCACAAAAAGAGAAGGTTCACCCCAATGGGACACAATTAGCTTAATTAATCTCTTATCAAGGTTTTCTTTGAGTTTCTTCTCCAATTACTAAAAATCAATTATGGCCATTCTATAGGGAGTCTTTGAATTGGTGTGGAACCAGGTATGAGTTCTATTAATAATTAAACTTCATGTTTTAGTGGAAGGATAGGAAACACTTTCAGAAAGACATAAAAAAAATTCATAAACAATAGTAATATGATCTACGATGATTTTCTTCCCAACCATTTTAGATAAATAACCCCTATGAATTGAAATTAATAATCATACACTAGATTTAAACTCCACAAGAAGTTCATACTTATCATCGCGACGATAGAAGATCAAAGGATGGTTTGAAATATCAAACTTAACTTCCCTTCCTCAATAATTGATGTGGGATTTATGAAGAGAAATCCAATCCATTCCTAACATGACATAAAATTCAACCAAAATAAGAATGAAAAGATTTTCTAGGACCACATTCCCACAAAAATCAACTGGAGAGGAATCATAGAATTAGGATGCAATCATAATACCATTAGGGGTTTGTAGTACTATTTAAACATCTAATTATTTTGGTGGAATCTTACCACCCTTAGAAAATTCTTTAGATATTAAATAGTGGGTATATCCAGAATCAAATAAGACATTAACTGTTCTAGAGTGGATGGTAAGAGTGCCTTTCAGCACGTCATTATCACACCCTTCATCAAAAAAATTGATCACATGATATTTCCACTTTTCCCTTGGTTTAATAGGTTTTTGACATTGATCATCATCATTAGACAATGGGTTTGGGAACTAGTTATAATAATGAACATTGTCCTTACACTTGAAGCACTATAGTGTGGGAGGTGAATTATGTGTTTATTTTCCTCTAATTGCATCATTATCCAACTTATTCCCATCAGTGTGGAAATAAATTTCACAATGGACTTCCCTTCCACACATAAAAAACTTATTAGAACCCATAAGACAATTACCACCATGATTCTTTCCACAATTAGTGTATAAAGGAAGGATCATCTTATTCTCTTCATGTTTTTAGGTTTTCTTTTGAACCCCATCTTCTTTTTCTTGTTAAAACCATGGGATTGATTTGTTACTCCACCCTCCATTTCAAATTTGATTTCTCAATGAAAAATATCTTCATAGCTACTAAATTCTATTGTGGAAAATCCACTTTTGAGACTTGGATTTATTTTATTGAAGAACCTATCAACTTTACTTTAAGGTTTGATGATAATTCTAGAATCATACCTCACATGTCTTGTAAAATTAGTCTCATTGGTACCAATGGATTCATCATCCTTTTGGTTCAACTCAAGGAACTCTTTTTTCCATCTTCATTTGAAGAAAAATATGAATATAATTATTGAAGAATATGTTCTTGAACTTGTCTTAATCTATATATTCAATTTCATATTGATTCCTCATATTCTTGATTAGAGTCCACCACTAGTCTACTTCACCTTCTGACTGATAAACAATTAGAATTACTTTGTCATGATATGAACACAGATGAATAGAGAATATATTTTCAGTGGTACGTACCTAGTGTTCCAAAACAAGTGGATCAGAAGACCCATGAAAGAATGTGTGCGTTGCCTCATGAAGGACTCAATAGAACATTTTTCCCTCCTTTTATCATTTGTAAGCTCAATATGATGCATAACTTGATAAATTTGTGTGAGCATAGTAATGATATTTTTCATTCCATCTCCCATAGAATTCAGATGCTTAGGATAGCAATTGTTTTATTTTCTATTGTAATTACCATTAATGCAGTTTTTTTGAGGTCCATCCATTAACTAAAACCAAAAAGCATAGATTAAGAAACAATTATCACAGTGGGGAACCACATAATCATGAAGAACCACATATAGGATGTCTAAATTACGAAACCTTCTTCAATATATGACATATTAGGTTTAGCCTAGGTTATTCATAGAAAAATTCTATTTAAATATTTTATGATGGTTTGAGAATATTTCATTAATTCCCAAAGCATATCCCACAGGAGTGTCAACCCAGGTGTGCAGAAAGGCCTATTGTCGTGTACTGGATTACCTCGAGTTGGGCTCAAAACATATTTTCATATTTGTTACTCCTAGGAAAATATTTTCTAGAGCCACATCCACTTATAATATCCATATGGGTATGTATTCATAGGAAACCACTTACTCTATCCTTTACCAAATTCCTAGAAATTTTCCAATACTTTTCCTTATCCTTATACTTATCCCTAGACGTATCCTTATTGTTCTCACTAAGGTTTTGTCATCCTTGCTTCCAAAGGATAACTAAACCTTTGATCTAATACCAAATATAGAAACCATATATTTTCATACATTAGCATTACATTACATTTTTGGAATACTTATACCATTAAACAAACAACTGTCCAAAACCATATTAGTTTAGTGCCTTTTGAAACATGGAAATAGAAACACTGGTACATAAGTGAGCTGCATTATCTCCTACTAGGATCATATTGAATAAAACCCTTCTTCGACACATCAAGCATAATACATATCTTCATAACCAAGGGAAGAAAATATAAAAATGGGTGAGCTCAGATGCTCATTAAGGGTAAATAATGGAGACATGTAAGCATAAACATGATCATATGGGTATGATAACATGATCATAACATTAGAAGATCATTCCATGCCTATCAATGATCATGAACAAGAATAATGGCATAAATATTAGTAGTTCATAAGACATGAATCATAAGAAAATAAATAATATAATCCATGAAAGCATATCATAAGAATAAGACATGAAATTGTTTCATTCATGGACATGTGATATCATTCCCTATAAGTCATGACACATTTATAGAACTTATCAAGGAACTTCATGTGAACCGCACCTACTGGGCGGGACACACCACTATTCATAGTCACAATCCTTTCCTTATAAGGGATTGGGTTTCCCCATATTCCCATAGTAGATCTGGTTTCCCCATCTCCCATCTTCATGGTGACTACACCTACTAGGAGGGACACACCACCATCCCCATTCACAGTCCTTTCCCTGTATGGGATCAGGTTTCCCTATCCCCCCATAGTGGATTAATCCCATAGACTTGATTCATATCATTATCTCATGAGATATAAATATTTACCAAATGTATTGTAGGAAGCTATTACTCCAACCCGTCTCATAATAAAATCATTCATACATATTCCACAAGATAATAAAACATTCATCATATCATAACCAATAAAAAGATATGTGTTTTATAAACATCATATCATAATACCATTAAATGAAATAGGTGTCATAAACATGTAATTATATCTTAACCTATGGAGAAATATAAGTTTCATAATAATTACATCAAATCCTAACCCATGTAAAGAAGTGGGTTTCACAAGCATAAAACTCATGGAAGAGTAGTGGGTTTCATAAACATCATAAAACATAATCCATTATGAGAAAGAATATGAATGGAACCTATGAATCATTTCCCATACGGGCATGAGTAACATCAACAAATGTCATATTAGATGAAAAATAATTTTGAAATATATTTTAAAAACATTTCTTTATGTAAATATCCTTTCTTATTTGAAAAAGCATCTTTAAAACATAAAACCCTTTGAAAACCATTTTCTTGAAAATAAACTTGAAAACTTATAAATAATTCTTAGAAAAATTTTTGGAAACCTTTTGATTTGAAAACATATAATGAGAGATTGAAAACATTTTGAAAAACATTTTTCTTGAAAATAATTTGAAAATTTTTAATGGAATATTAAAAACCATAAAAAATTTAAATCATTTTCTCCTTGAAAATGATATTAAAATATCATATTTGAAAACATTTTTGAAAACATAGTTGTTGAAGTTCCTGGAATGTGTGTCAAAGAAGTAAAATTGAGACAAAACTAATTTTCTGAATTGGTAACTCTTGAAACATAAACCACATTAAATATAGATCATAAAATGGATATTTAAATATCTATAAAATTAAGGACAAAAATCATAGAATATATTCATGGTTAGTATAATCACTACACAAAAGAGATGAGTGGGGATTAAGGCGTAAATCTCATAGGAATAAAAGCAAGACTAAAAATCCGCTTACCTTGTGTCTTAAATTTCATAATACTTGTACAAACATCCTATATAATAAATATAATTTTATTATACATAACCATATTTTTATATCTAATACCTTATATGGTTTTATTATTAATTTATATTACCATCTTGTTAACAATTCTATGTTAAGGTTTCATTTTTGGTAATATCCACTTTGTTTTTTGCATGTATCTTAATTTGTTATTTATTTGGTCCTTATACTTATATAATGATTTATAAATTGTAAAAAATGATAAAAATATCAATTATATTAATTAAATGTGTAGTATAATAATTCATATAATATAGAAGTATAAAAAGGAATACACCATTCATGGAGACGGTAGGTCGTACGTACGCATGAACGTCGTTTCCGTTTTATTATAATATTAAAAGAAAGAAATAAAATGTAATATATGTATATGAATATATATCATACAATTTCGATGAATCCATCCTTAATACATTCCGTGCAATGTGTGGATGAATCACATCACTTTGAGAGGGCAGTATTCCACACTTCCTCAAACGAAATTATCATATTTACATCAAATGGAAAGTATAAAGACATGTGTTGTAAAAGGATTGAAAATGATTAAATAAATAATAAATATAATCTATAACATATATAAATACAGTGTCAATCATAAATTCCACCACAAGAGGAATTAAAGGAAAAATGAACAATCATCATTTTTTGAGGTGGTTGTTAGCCATGCACATAAACAGTATATTCGTTACCCATTTGATGGAAGTATGTGTAAGTTTAGGTCAAACCATTCACATAAAAACATCAAAATATGTTTAATATATTTTAGTTTTTTTATATTATTGGAATAAGGGAATTTTATTGGTAGATAAAGTGAATAAAATAAATGAGCTTGGGGGAGGGTGTTGCCTCTTAATCAGGTAAATCGTTTTGGTTTTCACCAAAGGGAATACTTAGAAGGATTTATGAAAAAATTGAGGCTTCAAAGAGTAAGGGGGGGGGGGGGGGGTTTCTAGGAATTTTATTGTGAATATATTCTCCAAACCTAAGTGGTTTTAATGTTTTGGAGAAGAGGGATAAGTGGTGACCTTTTATAGGGAAGGGAAAGGACACACTTGGCAATTTTGAAAAAAAGGTCATTGTAACCATATTTTTACCTAAAAAAAGTCATAAAAAATAACAAAAAATAATAATATAAGATTTATGGAACAAATATCTCCATAAAATGGGTTTTGGAGAAGTGGATAGGTCATTTGGGCACTTAAGTTTATGGTTTATTCCCTTATTAAGTTTAATTTTACCTTAATCACTATAATTAATTTTAATTACATTCACTAATATTTTTGTTAAAAAAGTAAGTTTAACTTATAATAAATAATATATTATTATTATTACAAATATGTAATACATTTTTCCAAATTCAAAACACATAATTGGCATAAATTAATTTAAATTTAATCCCGTTTATGGGAGAACGTTGGAGGTTTTTTCAGTAAAAACATCCAAATGTTTGCTAAGTTTTTATACCCAATTTTAAAGTGAAATTGATTCTGATGAACTAAATTGGATTAATTTATAAAAATATGATCTAATTAAAATTTTAAATAAATTTAAAATACAATTTAGACTTATAAGAAAATTAGATGAAAAATCAGTTTTAAATTAAAATTTAGTATTTTTCACTATTCATCTAGAAATGGTGTTTCTCATAAAAATCCTCAAAATTCTCCCTAATATAAATTAAAAATTAAAAATTGAAAAATTAAATTTCTAAATTTTTCTAAAATTTATTTTATTATTTTTCACTGAAGGACATGAAAAATAGTTTATTTGAGAAAATTGTATTTTTAAATATATAAGGGCATTACCAAAAATTATATATTTTTTATGAAATTATATATATTTTTTTAAAATTATTTATTATTATTCATATTACTATGTTTAATGTCTGGGTAATAATCATCTCATTTAAATAAGTAGAAAAAATTGATTCATAAAAACTCAATGTTACGTGTAACGTATGCCAAGTCAGTGTTACGTGCAATGTATCCAAGTCAGTGCCATGTGAAAGGAATTTATGACATAGTTAATAAGAAATATATCAATTTAGATTTAATTTATTAGGGAAAAATGGTCCATAAAAATAGGGGGTGTTATGTCTTCCATGATGTCTTCCCGTGTCCTATTATTCACCTGTATATTTGGACTCAAATCAGAAGGTCCTGCATCATCTATTGTAAGAACTCCCTTACAATTTTCATTAAAATCCATGTTTATTCTATATTTAACCTTCCCTTCAATTCTATTAGACAATTAGGGGGGAGGGTAGTGTCAAACTCTATTATTTCAATCCTTTGTAAAATCCTTATTCCTACATTCAGAAGCCTTGCGCCCTTTCAAAATAAAAAATCACCGCTGATATCCTTATGAAAATTTTCAATACTGTGTCCAATGGATTTATAGCTACTAAAAAACTAGAGAAAATTTCTCATAATGAATTATTAAGTCAAAACTAAAATCATGGGTAGACAAGACCCCATTATCAATGGGAGTTAAACTAAAATCTATCTCCACCAGGAAACACGCAAAATAAACAAATCGTGATTCCTCTATTGAAACATATAATTTAATCGAGGTATCAATTTCCAAAGAAATATAAAAAATAATTCTAGGGTTCCACAAAATCTTGTTTAAACCATTAATCCTTACCCAAATGTGGGTCCTTGTGTTTTGGATTTCAAAATGATTGAAACTAGGGTGACAATCCAGGATGTAAATCATACCTGGTTTGAGAGAGAGAGATCCAAGCCCCCATGAACTTCTCTTTAGTTCTTATGATGAAAAAAATATGATAGTAGCCTTTCCTAATAGAAATACACTACCAATCTTGAAATCCCAAAGAGAAAAAAATCCTATAGACCAAATCCTCCATTTTCCATGGTTTCTGTCCTAAGGGTAGAACCATTCTTGCAATGATTGAAAATGTGAAGATCAAGAACCTTTCATGAACCAGATCTTGATTAGCATGAATGATAACCAAATTACCTCTCTTAAGAATTCTTTCTAAAATCCCTTCATTTCCTAAAGTGAAGATTCACTCGGTGTCATGCATCATATATTTTCTAAGGAAGAAAATGCCTTAATTTCAACTGAACCCTCTTTCAAATTCTTTGAATGAAGAAATGAAACCCTAGATACTTTTTCCATAACCTTATGAGATTCTAATGAACTTTTGTGAGGAATGGATCATCCAAAATAGCTTAAACTGATGATTCCATTAGGATAAAACCTAACCACTGTCAAGATAACGCGAGGAGAGCTTCCACAGACCTCCCATCCTTTAGTATTATAAATATATTTTTAAATATATTAATATATATATATGTATATATATAATTATAAATTTATTTCATAAATATATATATTTGTGAATGTATATTTATATAAGAATATATAAATAAACACACAAACACACACAAACATATATATATATATATATAATTATATAAAGATATTTATAAAAATATATATTGATTAAAAATAAATATATTTATTTAAAAATCAAATATAAAATTTAAAATTATAATATTTTTTTATTTTTAATAATTGAGTATTGGGAAACTGTATTTTTAATAAGGGTTATTTTTTTTCATATTTGCAAAAAAACTTTTCATTTCATTTAAAAATTGTCAGAAAAGAAGTTGGAGATGAATTTTAATCATTTATTTTATTTTACAAAATGTCACATCGAAGCAAAATGAAGAGGAATTAAAATCACAATCATTTATTTATTTACACATTTTTTTTAAATTTTTAAATTTGTATTAATATATTTTTCTTATATTAGAGGTTATATAAATTTATTTCCTTAAAATTATAATGATATATTAAAATCAAGGATTGTGATCATTTGTGATCTATTTCTCCCCCTCAATAATCTTTATTTGTTTTTAATTTTCCCAAATGGTTTGAACCGCGTGTGTATAAGAGATCTTATTTTTCCTCTAAATACCTTGCTGATTGTACACATAATATCTCTTTCATCCGGCCATTATTTATTCACACTCTCCCTTACCTTAAGGTTTATTTTTACTCATTCATCATTATTTCTCACTCTGATTTCATGGATCTCCTACCCACTTATCATGTATGGTGTTCACTGTAAATTATAAGTAGGAAGAGTTTTTGCGTTGCAGAACTGGAAATCGTCTCCACGTTCCAAGTATCCCTCCTGCTCCCTTTTTCCACCCAATCTCTTTTTCCTTGATACATTGTTGGTTCACACACTCCTTCACCTTTATGTTCATTTTCACTCATTCTTCATATTTTTTCACTCTGATTTCATGAAGCTCTTAGTTATGCACTATAAAAACACTACCCACTTATTATGTAAGAATGTTTCTACAAATGACATGTAGGAAATGTTTTTATGGTGTAGAACTGGTAATCAACTCAAAGCTCCATGTATCCCTCCTTCTCCTATTTTCACCCAATCTCTTTTTCCTCGATCCATTATTGGTTAACCCTCTCGCTCACCTTGACATTAATTTTCACCTATTCGTTATTATTTCTCACACTAATTTCATTGAGCTCGTAGTTGTGCACAACAAAAACAATACCCACTTATCATGTAAGGTGGTGACTACAAATAATAAGTAGGCCCTATTTTTTTCGTGCATAGTTGGTAATAGGATCCAAGTTCCAAGTATCCCTCCTATTCCTAGGGATTAAAATCAAACAATTCTTTCCATTTTCTTTTAAGTATCCCTCCAACTCCCATAGATTAAAACTAAAATTTCTTTTTAAAACATATCATTACCTTCTGTATTTTAATTTTTGTGACTATTAGAGTATCATATTTCAATATTGTTTTCAATTCAGGAAACCAAAATATGGAATGTATATTGTTCCAAATGTTGGAAGAGAAAATTTTAAATCTGACCAATTGTAATTTTTTTATAAAAATAGTTATCAAACATTGATATAAATAGCTAGTTTTGAAGATTTGTATTGAATTCCATATGTTGACCACATCCATGTTGGGTTATGATTTGGGGAGTGGTCTCTCTTGAGACCCTAATTAATCCAGGATATGGTATATTAGGTTCATATAATATAGAAAAGATTAATGATAACCCATGTTAGTAAAATCAAAACCATTAATAAACCAATTTATGTCTCTAAAATAATAACCATTAATAATCTTACCTCATCGTAATATTTTAATCATTATAGAAACATTTTATATGAAATGTTTTTTATGGTTTATTTATTTTGGTAAATATTAATATTATCGAATCAAATTGGATGGAATGAAAGAGCTCATAAAGTTTGAAAAAGATCATGCATATGAACCTTATAAAATCCTTTTCAGTGTTTACACTATTTTTATTCAGTACTAATTAGTCTAGAGGAGTTAGAAGAAGACTTGTTCTGTCACATAATAAATCTAAGTTATAAATGTTGGACTAAACATGGGAAAAATGAATATATCTAGTGACTAAGATAAGAATGCATTTTATGGATCATCTGATATGATTACAAGTGTGGAAAATAATGAATACCATATCAATAATGTGATTATATATGTGACTAATGATGAAGATAATATTGAGGTAATGATAATGACAGTTGAAGATGAACTTCATGATTGTTCAAAATTGTTTGAGAAGTTAAAGAGTTGTGTAAAGACACCATTATATGCTGGTTGTAATAAATATAGAGCATTATAAGCCAGAATAAATCCACATAATTTAAATATGAAAATAGATGGAGTGATTCCAGTTTTAATAAACTACTTTATCTTTGAATGATATTCCCTATAAGATAATGTGATTCCTTTCCAAACATGTGATGCTAAAAAAATTCTACATTCAATGGGTATGTTCTCTGAAAGAATTCATGCCAATCCAAAAGACTGTATACTATTTCATATGAACCAAAAATCTCTTAAAAAATGCCCAAAGTTTGATACTTCTCAAAGTTAGAAAGATTAATAGGGTCCTAAAATAGTTTTACGGTACTTTCCAATAATTTTACGGTTTAAGTGCCTATATGGAAGGGAGGAGTTTGTATGAAAATTGACATGGCATCAAAATACAAGAAATAATTATAGTAAAATTCATCACCCAACAAACTCTCCTCAGTGGAATAGAATTGACCCTAAGCATCCTGAATTTGGAAATGGGCCGAGAAACCTTCATCTTGGTCTATCTATAGATGGAGTGAATCCTTTTGGTTTTCAAAGTAGGACTCATAGTACATGGATGGTTATGTTGGTAAATTACAAAATTACACCATGTTTATGCATGAAATGAAAATAAACTATGTTATCTATTCTTATCTCAAGACCAAAAAAGTAGGTAATGATATTGATGTTTCTTTGGCTCCATTAATTGAAGATTTAAAATTATTGATGGATTCAGGTGTTACATTTTATGATGATTATATAAATGAAGATTTTACATTGAGATCCATGTCATACAAGGTGATAAATTACTTTTATGCTTATGGAAACTTGTCAAGATATAGAATTAAAGAAACTCAATGGTGTCCCATTTTTGAGAAAGGTACAAAAGAATTAGATTGAGACATTCATCAAAGATTGTGTTTCTAGAACATCACATATTTGTACCCCAATGACATAAATACCGATCTTGGATGACATTATTAGATGGTATTTTAGAGGAACATACCAAACCATCTCCACTAACATGTGATTAACTATTTTATAAAGTAAAAGATATAGACATCGGTTTTGGTAAACCTTTTTTGTTAAACCTTACAAAATTTTTTTGTAAAAAGGGATCAGTTTTTTTGAATTACCATACTGGAATTTTTTATATGTCAGAAATTTTATTAATGTTATGCATGTAAAAAAATGTATGTGACATTTTCATTAAAACATTACTAAATGAATCCAAAAAAACAAAGAAAAAAATTAAGGCTTAGTTTGGCTGACTAACATAGGTTTACGAGGATATTTGGTGCTAGTGATGAATGAAAAATAGACTCTTCTTCCTATAATTACTTACACTCTATCTAGTAAAGAGAGATATTAGTTTTATAACATATTGAATGATGTAATGGTTCTATATGGGCATTATAAAAATATCACAAATATCATGTCAATGACTAATTTAATGTTAAAGGGTTTGAAATCACATGACTTTCTTGTTTTGATGAGTGATCTAATGCCTATAGTTTTATGTTGTTTTTTTTCAATAATTTCAATCATAAAATAACCAAGATCTATTTCTTATTCAAATCTATATGCAAACAATTTACAGACTTGGTGAAATTTTCATCTATGGAAAAGGAAATTACTATCATATTATATGAATTGGAGATGTTATTCCCACTAAAATTCTTTGACATGGTGGTTCATTGATGGTTCACTTGGTAAGAGAGAATAAACTACGTGGTCCTGTATATTATAGATGGATGTCCCCTATTGAATGTTATATGATGATATTGAACGGCTATGTTAATAATATAAGTTGTAAAGAAGGTTGTATTATGGAGAAATATGTTTTTGAGGAAGCCATTGGATTTTTTACCGTCTACCTGTTCGATGTGAAAAGCATTGATTTACTAAAATCTCACAACACTGAGTGTGTTATGTGTAAAGGAATTTCAGGAACAGATGTTGTCACAATTACAATTACAGATCCTAAGTAGGACCCCCTTTAGGTTTTTTCAAAATAGTTTATATGTTTTCCCATATGTTTAAACCCACATATAAATTCTTAGGCATTTTAATCCATCAAGGGTTTAAAGCTAGATATTAAAACATAATCAAAAATTTATAGGATGGTTTTTAGACAATATTTTTAAGGAGTCCTATGAAAATCCATATTCAATTTCAAAAAGAATTGGATGGATAGAAAAAGGACTAGGTGTGCATGTATTATCTTATAATGGTTATTTAATTAATGGTCACTCATTCTATATAAATTAACATGATTAATTAAGTACCATAAAAAATAGTGGAGTTAAACTTATGGATGAAGTGATGCATACATCTGATACCAAGGGAAAAAATCCAATTTATGTGTATATATCATACTTTTTCATCATCAAACAAATATGATAGTTATATTATACAACATTACAAGTGATGAATTTTCAATGAAATTTGGTTGATAGTAGAAGTAAAATTAAAATAGACGAATTGGGATTTAGGAAAGTGGGTTTCAATAAGGATAGGTATAATGATAAACCATTTATAATGGAATAAAAGGAAGTATAAGTATTTTATGTTCTAGATTATGAAAATTGAAAGTGCTCAATTGTTCTATTATCAACCAAAACCATTATAGGTTTATACACTAATTCAAATGAGGATTTCCATTTCATTGGGACATCAGAATACTTTCACAGTGGTCCCAATGTAGATGGGGCCTTCTATGACAGAGGAGACCACAATGAAGGGATCTGGATATTCAATAGAGGTTTGAAATTACTTCAACCTTAAAAAAAATGAATTCAATAATTAGGTTATATATTTTTTGTAATATACATTGAATTACCTCTTATTATAATCTTTTCACTACTGTATTTATGTAATCTAATTTAAATGTTCGATGACTTTACAAATAAGGACTTTTACACAAGCTGATTCTCCCAATCCGGAAGAACTATAGGTTTATCAATATCATGGTACTCCCAATATATAGGAACAATAACCTTTTACATAGGATGATTCTACCAATATATAGGAAAAACATATTGAAGATGTTGAAGTTGGGGAAATGGTAGATGGTGAACAACCAGTGTCCCCCAAAAAAACTGGAGTACTATAGCGTGATGGTGTTAGTAAAAATTATTAAGGTAAGAAATAAAGTCATGAAATTCATGGTTGGATGGACTTCACATGGAAATCATTTTAACCCCAATAATTCCATGTATAATAGTTACATTGTGAGGGAGCCACCTCTCCTCTCAGCTAGGGGCTCTTCTTCACAGGAGCTCCCGGAGAAATTTGGCCTCTCATTCTTGACAAAAATCCATGATTTGTTCAATTGGGTGTGTTCCTTTCTTTGGGAGCTCCCATGGTACTGGATCTACAGTTTCCCCACTTATCTTCCCTCCTTTTATCTCATTATATTAGGAGATTTTGAGAATTAGTTCTTCATAGGATGAATCTCTTAAGGTTTATTCTGATCATTCTGTCCAACGGCGGTGTCCTTTAGAGGGATCATGGATTGGAGACTTCCATTGTCACTGGAGGCTTGGTTTATGGGGGAATCATTCCATCTTTCTGTGATCTGGAATCTCTACCATTCTATGAGATCACATGATCATGGAAGATAGTGCATGAGGGTGTCATGGTGGATGGAGGTGAATTCCGTGGGGCAAGCAGTAATGTCTTGTTTAATGACTAGCGATGGAGCTTTGGTTTATTGTTGAATGATGGTGTTTTTTAGTGGTCACTAGTGGAGAGAAGTGATGGTACTCTTCATCAAATATTTCAATGATATATTTATTTCTGGGATGATGAATCATATTTGTTCAAGGTGGGTTCAGAAAGTTCTTTGGTCTATGATTCTATGATGAAGGTTCGAGGTTGTGGTTTTCTGGATGAGGTTGATGATCCTGGAAAACGTTTTTTCCTAATTTTGAGGCTCTATCTGCTAAAACTATTCTATGGTTTCTTGTTCTAACACTCCTCCCTGGGTCAGCCTAGTTCAATGGTTCTCTTAGAGGCTTTGGGAGGTGTAGTTTGTGAAACCACTGGTGGTGCATGAGGCACCACCAGAGTTGGATCCTCTCCTTCCTTGAGGTTTTGGATGATGGTGTTTGAGGTGTTTTCTAAAATTTTTTGCTCGATTCTAGATCTAGTTCCAGAAATGGTGATATCTGTTTTTTGGTCTTTGTTCAAGGCTGAAGGTATTTTTGAATTTTTAATTTCAAATCCTGATGGTTATAAGTTTTTTAATTTTACTTGGACTAGTTTATTTTTTCTTCTTTCTTATTTTTATGTGGTTCCCATTCAACCTCAATGTGGGTTTATTAAAAATACAAAAAAAGATATTTGGATAAGTTACATTGGGATTACAACTCGCATGCATGTGATGATTGATGTAGATTCATGGAAGAATGTTGTGCCATCTCTTAAGAAACTAATTTTGGAAGAGACTAGGGTAAAATTATGATATACTTTCTTTATTTTACTAAAAAAATGATAAAATATTGAATTAATATTTATTATCCATTTCAGTGTGCATTTAGAGTAGATGAATCCCAAATTAATTTTTTATTAATGTTCATTAGAACGGCTCAAAGATGATTTATCATAATTCTTATGAAGTATTATCTTGAAGATACTGATGGGAAAATAAACCCACACCCACAAAAAATGTATGCACACCTGATAAACCAAAAATCATGGGATGCATTTATTAGTTGTCATGATGAGACATATTTTTAGGTACATTGTGACTGATAATATATTGCTTGACAATATGTGTATTAATCACTTGGATTAAGAATTCTTAATTTATAAAACAATAACTAAGTGTTAAAAATAAGAAATGAGAAACAAAACCAATGTACCCTTACCTTAAATCAAGGATAGAGTATTATTCACTTGAAAAAAATTGGTACATATTTTAAATCTACCTTAATACTTTTATGTGACATGAAACAAAAACATAATTACGTTCCTCAGTTTATATATAGATTGATGAATCAAAATAAAAATCCACTTCCATCCCATTTCATGTGATATGGAAGGAAGAATGTGTAAATAAAGAAGGGATAATAATAGATTAAAACATGGAAAATTGCAGGAAGTATGTATAAGTATGACATAATAAATTTTTTTCTGATTCAAATATGTATTACATAATAATGATTACTTATTTTCCTATATTTTTTACTTGAACTGGACATAAGAATCATTATCATATGTGCCCAATGAAAAACTACAATTATCAGCCTTGAAGTAGCCATAACAATATGGTCCTGTCAGAGGTGTGAGATTTGGGGTGTCACCCCTAACATAATTGAGAAAAGAAATGAACAGTGGGATAAAGATAAGAAAATGGAAGAGTTGTAGGCATGATTAACTACTCTAGATTAAAAATTTAATCGGTAGTCAGAATTTTTATAGAATGTTATGAGGAGGAATCAAAGACAAGAAACATCACAAGAACAACCACTACATGAAGATCCCCCCACCCACACTATCTTTGAGGCAATCCATTCCCCTCAAAGAGGTATCTTGGAAGATGTAATAAATATTATCATAATTGTTTAGGTGAAATCTGAATCAGGTAAACGCTGGTAACTTTAGTATTATGATATTATATTAGTTGAAAGTGGTTTTGATTTATATCTATTAACATCTAGACATCACCTTTTTGAAAGGGATATCTTGTTCAATATCCAAGGTGACAATATACATAATATAAAAATTACAATATGTCATGTGAGAGTGAGGATTAATATAGCTTAAGATCCAAGCATTGAGCTACCTGTTCCACCTCATGATGCCAATATTCAAAAAATCAAACAATTTATTAGAACATTTATAAAATAACTGAGGTAATCATTGCCAATTTATTTTTCTGGTAAAAAAATTAAAAATTAATAAAAAAGGTCTGAAATGATGAATGTTATTACAAATGGACAAAGGGAAGGGGTTGAGATGGAAGGTTGGATCAAATGATCTAAAGTATCAACTAACCAATCAAAAATATATTCCAAAGTTGCTTTTCCCCAACCATTCAACTTCCACATTTACTAACATTAAATTTTCACGTGGATACAATATTAGAAAGTGGTGACACAAACCAAATTGATTTTTAATTATAGATTTATGAATATTACATTAAAAAATATATTGGTATTGAGAATTTAAATGAAACCCTCAAGCATGAATAGTTAGGTGTCACAATTGTAAATGTATACATGAGGTGTGTTTTCATGATTTGTTTTTCCAATAGTTGTTATGCTATGTTAGTTATGTATAAATACTATTCATAATTTTTGAAAGAATATATATGAATACTATCTGAAGGGAAATCCTATGAATACAAATTTTCACTCATTTGTCCTCACATAACTTTTATTGAACTATTGTCATTAGAACCAAAGCAATATCAAGGAATAGTGGGAAAACTGGCCATAATGTTTGAAATTAAACTTACAGATGATATACTATTACTAATAACCACTATGTAGGGGTAAAAATATACAATTTAATGCAATCAAATATAATTTCATTACTTACTCTTTTTTGGTTTTTAAGCATCATTGGTTACTTACTGTAATCAATTTGGATACTCCAAAGATTTATTTTCTAAATTCAATGTATGGATACCCAAAAAACCGACCACATGAGATGATGTTTTTGAATTTATAATACACTACAAGCGATGTTTCACAATTAAACTACAACTTATATATATTTCATTATGTTTTAATGAAAATATGGTAATGGTAGGGTAGTGTTTAAATATCTTCAAAATCATGGCATGAGGACAGTACATGAATATAAGGACCCTATCAAATTCTACAAGTGGGTACATATTAAGGTATATATAATAATATTTCACTATCAAAACATATATAAAAAAATTAATTATTTTTCTCAATGTTTCTACAGTGTCTTAAACAAACCAATTTAAAAGATATTGGTTGTTATGTTTGCAAATTTATGAAAGATATTGTATTCCATCAATAAACTGGCATCTCTAAAGAGGTATTTTTAAAGATAATTACAATTTCATTTAAAATATTTTTTAATCCTTTTTTATGATTTTCTAGTACTATCCAGACTATCAAAATCCCTTTTATTCAAAAGTGGAAATATATATTTTTTTGAAATGAATCGGAATCTTACATGGAGTCAAAATGTATACATAAATTATGAATAGGTGACTACCTACTACTCATTTAGTTAATCTTATCATCATTTTATCTAGTTTTTGGTTAGTTTCCTTATCATTTTAATATGATACTTTATGAAAATGATCCATAAATAATTTTTGACTTGTAGGAATCAAACACACCTCAATCTAATACATGGTGTTTCAGATATGTCTCAAAGTGCATGTTCACTGATTAAAATTGAAATTTTAGTAAAATAGAATAGTGACATATTGAAAACTAATCAAATGCAATTACATTGTTTTTATACTTTAGAAAAATGATCCATAAGTAATTTTTGATGTGTAAGATTTATCCAAACCTCAATTTGATATAGGTTGTTCTCGGTATGACTCAAAGTTCTCGTTCTCTCTTTAAAATTGACAATTTAGTTCAAAACATGTCTCACTGACTACAAACTAAGGAAAAACAATCAAACTATCATGATAATTTAGGGAAATGATTCATAAGTCATTTTTGATGTATAATAATCAGCCTCATGTTAAATTGACACACGATGTGACCTGTATGAATCAAATTGATTGTTTTCAGTTTAAAATAACATTTTAGAAAAAAATTATATACTAAAAAAATGATAAAATGCATTCATATTGTTTTTATAATTTATGAAAATTATTCAGAAGTTAGTTGTGATATTTATAAATTAGATTCAACTTAATATAATGCACGATGTGACCGGTATGACTCAAAGTGCATGTTTTCAATTTAAAATGACCTTTTAATAAAAATAACAATGGAATACTCAAAATTGAGAAAAGGAATTCAGATTTTTTTACAAATTAGAAAAATGATCCAATAGTAATTTTTGACTTGTAGGATTCTTGTAAACCTTAATTAGATATATGGTGTGACTATTATGACTCTACCATGTCTATTCATTTAAAATTTACATTTTAGTAAAAAAATAAGTGACACACTCCAAAATAACCATACACATTCATATTTTTTTAATAATTTATGAAAACGATCCATAAGTTATTTTTATATGTAAGAATCAACTTCACCTCAATAAAGTGCACAATATGACTGGTATGACTCCAAGTGTGTCTATTTATTTAAAATTAGCATTTTAGTAAAAATTAAGGGTGACATACTGAACACTAAGAAAATAAATTTATATTGTTTTGTTACTTTAGAACAATGACCCATAAGTAATTTTGGACTTGTAAGAATTAGCCTCACCTCAATCTGATTCATAGTGTGCCTAGTATGACTCAAAGTGTCCATTATCAGTTTAAAATTGACATTTTAGTTCAAAACATGCATTACTCACTAAATATAGAGAAAACATGATCGTATTGTCTTAATAATTTATGAAAAATATTTATAATTCATTATTTATGAGTAGGAATCAGTCTCATCTCAAACTGACACATGATGTGACTAGTATGACTCAAAGTGGGTGTTTTCTGTATAAAATGGAACTTTAGTAAAAAAACAAGCGTCGTACTCATAATTCAGAAAAAAATTCAAATTATTTTAATAATTTATGAAAGTTACCCATAAGTTATTTGAGATGTGTAGTAATTAGCCAAACCTCAATCTAGCACACAGTTTGACTGATATTACTCAAAGTGTGTGTTTTTAGATTAAAATGAAATTTTAGTAAAAATGACAAGTGCCATACTCAAAACTGATAAAACACATTCAAATTGTTTTGATACTTTATAATAATGATCCATAAGTCATTTTTGATGTTTAAGATTTATCCTCACCTCAATCCAATGCATAGTGTGCCCAGTATGACTCAAATGGTGTGATTTTAGTTTAAAATTTACATTTTATTAGTTTATTATTTTATATTTATGTTTAATTTATTCGTTTATAGTATTAATAACATAAGAATTGTTTTCTTATATAGGTGGATTATTTTTATTGAGTTAGGGTGGTTTTTTCAGAGCTTCTCATGCTAATGAGTGATTGGACTCCATGGCTACAACTGGGATAATGTCAATAGGTAAATTGGTCAAGAATGTATACAGAGATCATGAAAAGGATAATTTATACTACTTATTTAGTTAATTTTTTCATCACTTTAACTAATATTTTATGTTAATTTCCTTATAGTATTTATCAAATACTAGTTTTTTATTTTTAAATATATTTTAAAAGGTCATATTTTCCTTTTAACTATCAACAACAAGAAAAAAATTAGAGAACATGTACCTTTTGGATGGAAGAGGAAACTCCATGCTGCCTGAAATGTGATGTGAATCATAAGGATTCTTTTAATAATGGGTCTTGGAATTTTTTAAGGTAAATTATGGATTCCCAAAAGTTCATTCATGAACATTATCCTGAATGGTGTAGGAATTAGCCATAGTTCAATTAGCCACACCTCAATTCAATACATAGTGTTCTTAGTATGACTCTAAGTGTATGTTATTAGTTTAAAATTTATATTTTAGTTTAAGAAACACATCATATAATCAAAAAGAGAAAAACATTATGATTGATTTGATACTTTAAGACAATGATTTATAAGTCATTTTTGATATTTAAAAATCGGGCGCACCTCAATCTGACATATGGTGTGACTGGTATGACTCTAAGTGCATATTTTTATTTAAAATTAACATTTTAGTAAAAATGATAACTGACATACTCAAAATAGAGAAAAATATTTGGTCTATTTTGATATTATATGAAATTTTCAATAATTTATTTTTAACATGTATGAATCATCTATACCTCAATCTAACACATAGTGTGACTAGTATGACTCAAAGTGTGTCTTTTATTTAAAATTAACATTTTATTAAAAAAAATAAGTGGCATACTCAAAAAAGAAAAAACACATTTATATTGTTTTGATACTTTAATAAAATGATCTTTAAGTCATTTTTAACTAATTGAAATCATCCTCACCTCAATTCGATACAAAATGTTCCCGGTATGACTCAAAGTGACTATTAGTAGTTTAAAATTGACATTTTAGTTCAAAACAAGTGTCACACTATTAAAATTAAGTAAATTTATTAATATTGTCTTGATAATTTAGGAAAACTATTCATAAGTCATTTTTGACGTATTAGAATTAGTATAAAATTAAAAAGAGACATGATGTGATTGGTATGACTCAAAGTGTGTGTTTTTATTTTAAAATTAAATGTTAGTAAAAAAGACAAGAGACATACACAAAAATGATAAAACACATTCATATTTTTTATAATTTAGGAAAATGATTCATAACTCCTTTTTGACATGTTCGAATCATCCGCACCTCAATATAATGCATGGTGTGACCATTATGAATCTACATGTGTCTTTTTATTTAAAACAGACATTTTAGTAAAAAAGATATGTGTTGTACTCAAAAACTGATAAAACATGTTTAGATTGTTTTGATACTTTATTAAAAAGACCCATAAGTAATTTTTGATGTATAGGAATTAGTCTCACCTCAATCCAAAGAACGTTGTGACTGGTATGACTCCAAGTGCGTCTTTTTATTTAAAATTTATATTTTAGTAAAAAAGACAACTAACATACTCAAAACTAAGAAAACTCATTCATATTATTTTTATAATTTATAACAATGTCCCATAATACAATTTTTATGTGTAGGAATTATCCTCCCCTCAATCTAATACGTGATGCTCCTAGTATGACTCAAAGTGTTCGTTATTAGTTTAAAATTGTAATTTTAGTTCAAAACATGTGTCATGCATTGAAAAACAAGAAAACATGCTCAGATTGTCTTTATAATTCAGTAAAATTATTCAAAGGTAATTTTTTACATATAAGAATTAGTCTCAATTCAAACTGACACACAATGTGACTGGTATGAATCAAAGTGTGTGTTTTTAGTTTAAAATGACATTTTAATAGAAAACACAAGTGACATACTTAGAACTGAGAAAAAATATTCAATTTTTCTTGATAATTTAGTAAAATCATAAATCATTTATGATGTGTAGGAATAATCCAAATCTAAATTTGACTCACGATGTGACCAGTATTATTCTAAGTGTCTTTTTTCAGTTTAAATTGGTTTTTAGTAAAATAGGAAAGTGATTACTCAAAAATAATCAAAGACATTCATATTGTTTTGATACTTTAAGAAATTGATCTATAAGTCATTTTTGATGTGTATGAATCATCCACACATCAATTTAAGATATGGTGTGCCCGATATGACTCAAAGTGTGTGTTATCAGTTTAAAATTTACATTTTAGTTCAAAATATGTGTAACTCATTTAAAACTAAGAAAACACCCTTGGATTTTCTTGATAATTTAGGAAAACAATTCATAATTTATTCATTATGTGTGGGAATATGTATCATAAAAAATGACACATGATGTGACTGATATGACTCAAAGTGTGTGTTTTCAGTTTAAAATGACATTTTACTATAAAACACAATTAAAATACTAAAAACCAAGTAAACAAATTCATACTATTTTTATACTTTAGGAAAAAAGTCAATAATTAATTTCTGATGTGTAGGAATCAACCACACCTTAATCTGATGAATGATGTGACTATTATGACTATAAGTGTGTATTTTTAGTTTAAAATGACATTTTAGTAAAAACCATAAGTGAAATACTCAAAATAGAGAAAAAATATTCAGATTATTTTGATACTTTATAAAAACGTCCACAAGTCATTTGTGATATTTAGGAACCAGCTACACCTCAATCCGATGTATGATGTCCCCGATATGATACATAGTGTCCCTTATCAGTTTAAAATTTACATTTTATTAATTTATTATTTAATATTTATGTTTAATTAATTTATTTATAGTATTAATAACATAAGAATTATTTTCTCAGATAGGTATATTCTTTTTCTCAAGTTGGGGTGGTTTTTTTGACAATTGATAAGATGATTAGGCATTTTGAGAGGGGGTTGGGTGCCAAAGATAACGAAACTAATGACGTTTTTGAATGAATGTGTTAAATTTCACTTGATAATTATGTTTTACCAAACACTTTTTGAAATATATATAATATAGTTTTTTATAGTTATGATTTAATTTTTATTTTAATTAAATTATTAATTTTCTATATCCTATAGTGTGTACCAATACCGGTATTTATTGCTATAGTGTGTTGTAATATCAACAACACATTATAGTAGTTTGAACTTTATCAGTGATACATATAGAACTAATAAAGGCCCACCTTTATCAGTATTTTTTTAGTGATTATAAAAGGTGACCTTTTAATTATTATTAGATCAAAAATGATTTTTTAGAACTATTGATGGATTTTTCTAGCGATGTTAAAAGCCTGTTTTGTAGTAGTGACATTGGATATATTATGAAACATAACAAATGTTTGATTTACTAACATGAAATAAATATAATATAGATGCATCCTTGAGAAATTCACACTATAAATATAGTTTTTCGACGATGTTCATTCACATATAGTGAAACTCAATCATTGATATTTTTTAAAAGAGATATAAAAATGATATAAGTGGAATTAAAAGCATTAAATACTAAAAAATATCAAAAAAATCATGTTAAATCCTCACAAAAAGAAAATCATCGAACTTATGGTATAAAAAAATATATGTAAAACTCCTCTATATCTAAATAAATTTATATATTTCAGGTTGAATGTTATGGGGTTCACAAGAAATAGTTGGATTTGTGCCCAACAATGGGTTTAATCAGTTTCATTAGATAAATCCTCATAATTGGATGATAGAAACCTCAAAAGATTCAAAGAGAGAGTCTTTTCACATATAATTTATAATTAATTTATAAATAATAATTACCTTTACTTAGAATTATTTCTTTTATAATGGATCTGGTTGACCTTCATGCTATACAGTCATTGTGATGAAGAGTTCAAAGTATAACACCTCTAGAAGTATCCATATGTACTTCGTGAATCTTTGAACATAGATGATGAAACTCCAGGTTCTAGCAAGTATTGGATAAGGCTAGCCCGTATTTGAATTTCATAGAGATTAAATCGAAAAAAACATCCCTTAGATATTTTTTTAATTTTAAGATATTATTATTATTTCTTATTTGAATATTTTGAAAGGTTGTTGAGTATATATTTTTTTATAAAAATTGAGAAACATAGGTCTTACAAAACAGAGAAAAATGGGAGTAGATACATGGTGAGTAGTGTTACAATGAGAAAACACATTGGTGGCATTTTTTGAGTGTGGGAAGCAATGAGAAATGAAAAATTTGGCAATGAAATGGATTATTTGAGTTATTTTAACAACATCATATGTTCGGTATCGATATTTGAGGGGTGATGTTTTTTCATGGATGATTTTCAGAGAACAATTGGAGGTATATTGAGGTGTGGGTTTTCACACATGTTTTATAGGGACTTACTATAATTCATGTTTCAATATTTCACTTGAATTATATTTACTCTTTGATTATAGTGTAATTTTGTGTTGTTAGACCATGGTTTTTAATCCTTTTCATTGTGAGGGTTCTTCTAGGTTAATTTTTTTGTCTCATTTTATTTCCTACTACTTATTTTGTGCTTCTATTTTAATTATAGATTCTCACACTATTTTTTTTATAATTGAGTTGTTATCTTATAATAGATATATTTCCTCCCCAAAAACTAGTATCAAAGGAAGATTATATGTGTTTCTTACTGATTGGATATGGGTGACTCATTCAAATGGATTTCTTCCCTCATCAAATTGTTTAATAGTAAATATGATTTTACTCTATTATAATAATGAGAAAAAAATATTTTGGTATGTGAGAAGATAGATCAGGCACTAAAGAAAAAATCAGAGAATCTAGAGAATATGAGTGATTGTGATTGGAATGATATGAGAGAGTTAGTGATAAGTATGATTCAAATGTATTAGGCTAAGAATACTCTATGAAAGTTTATGAAGCTGATAGATCTGGAGTATATCTAGATGACTCCCGAGATCAGGTATAACTAAAAATACCTTACAAATCATTTATATCTAAAAAAATTACTATATCATTTGTGAATGATAGAGAGTTGAGATTTAGGTAACCATATGGTCGAGTTCACTAAATGTATGACAAAGCTATTTTTGGTGATGATCGAGATCTACGATAAAGGTCACATAATACCTATTTAAATGGATAAAGAGGACAAGGATTTACTCTTCTTGGGCTCTTTACTAGATTTATATGATGATTTCATCACCACGTTACTATTTGGGAAATAAAATTTTCAGTTGGATGATTTTAATTCACCATTCTTGATGAACAAGACTTGAAGAAAGACCAATGATGGTGATTCTTCATGTAATAGTGATTTTTGGTCATGATAGATGGATGAGGTAATCATAGAGGTCAGCTGAGGATAAGAAGAAAAGTCAAGTTCTTTTTTTTGATAAAGCCAGCCATGTACAAATAAAATACTATGATTTGAAAAAGATTATGGAATAAAGGAATACACATGATGTTGATTCTAAGGATATCAGTTTAAGTTTAATAAAAGGTTAGGGATATTTAATTTTAGTTAGTGTTGATTTTCACAATTCAGATCAGTACAATGAATCGGTGATTGATTCAGACTTGTTTTACTATATTACACTAAATAGAGATTTGTTTTCTTCATTAAAATGAGGTGACTTGGTAGATTAAAGATGGGAAATAGATATTATAATGATTTAATTGGGTTTTATGATATTTATATCACCATGAATGCAGGTTTATGTTGATGTTGAGGGATGTGTGGCATGTGCCAGGAATACACCACAATTTGT
Organism: Viscum album; assembly: GCA_963277665.1. Taxonomy (NCBI): domain Eukaryota; kingdom Viridiplantae; phylum Streptophyta; class Magnoliopsida; order Santalales; family Viscaceae; genus Viscum; species Viscum album. Next base: position 2,025,510,819 of record OY728131.1, read on the forward strand.
TATCTTCTTGTACTCTTGATTATGATGGGTTCATGAGTTCATTTGGAATTGGATGATAGACATTGTCCTAGGTATCAATGGTATATAAACGAGGCATATTGGTTGACATGATTGGTAAGATTGATGTAAATGCGCGTGGTGAGGTGATGAATGTTGTTGTGAAGAGGACTTCATTATATTTGTGACACTGGAAAACATCACACATGAGTCGAAGACTATAGACATGAATGAAGAATGTTTGGGAGTTGTACTAGGTTAGGTTAGGTGTTTTATGTCTTACACCTAATTCATTTTCTTTATAGAGGTCCACTAGTGAATAAGGAATTGAAATCAAAGATCAAGGTGATGTACTGAGAGTTACAAAATTCTCAGAGGATGTTGAGTTGAGGGAGAAATTAGTTTCATTAGGTACTCTGGATTATGTAGTGATCACTTCAATGGGGGAGACAAGTGTTATTGGTTTCTATCTTATTTAGTAGGGTAGTACAGATACAAGTATGATGAATAATTTAGTGTTTAGAATTATTTCATAGGGGAGATGTCAGTTTTTTGTTAGATTTGAGAAAGGGTTTCAACATATTTTCAACAGATTTTGATAGTTGGTATGATACCTAATAGTTATTATTCCAATTTAATTTGTGGGAATTCATCTCTGTGTTTATTGAACTGAAGTGGGAGATTCATAAGGTCACTCTGTATGTGAATTTCAAGGAGATAAACTTGAAAAAATATCCCAAATACATTATCGAATTTTAAGATATTACCATTATATATTATTTTATTATTTCGAAAGGATTATACGCACATATATTTAGTGAATTATTTGTTTATAAAGAGATAGAAGTAGAGATTCTTGAAAATAGAGAAAAAAATGGAGTAAATAGATGGTGAGTATCATCCCAATGAGTAGATATATTGGTGATGGTTTTTGTGTGTGGGTAGTAGTGAGAAATAAAAAATTTGTTATTGAAAAGGTTTATTTGAGGTTATAAAATGACACCAAATTTTTTATTTTCTTATCTAAGGGGTGACATTTTTTAATGGATAATTATCAAAGAATAAGAGGAGGCATATCAAGTTGTGTTTTTTTTCACATAGGGTTTCTACACTCTTACCTTAATTCATGTTTCAAGATTTTACTGGTATTTTATAGAATCTATGATTATAGTGGAATTTTTTAAAGTTTCTCCATGGTTTTTAATCCACTATATTGTGAGATTTTTCCCATAATAAAAATATAAACTTCATTTTATTTTATGATACTTATTTTGTGATTCCATTTTCATTGGAGATTCACACAATATTTCTTCACAATTGAGTAATTATCCCATAACCTATATATTTCCTCCCAATAGTATCGACCGCCTTGAGTCATTCATTGTTGATCACAATAAGAATACCATTGGTCTTGGAAGATTATTTCTTATTTCCATAGTCTTTAAATGGAGGAGGAAGATTAGAGTCTCATGATGTAACACCCTAACCCAATCCACCATGTCTATAATGGAGGATCAGATGAACTCATTCACACCTCACCATACACAAGAGGCTGACGACTAGTAGCAATGGTCCAAGTATTTCAGTGGAGAGATTTTACCCTCAGTTTTATGTCATACCATAAATAATAATAAAACAATGTAATAAGTAGAATGATAAAAGTATCATGTGAAAAAAAGTTTTTATATAGTCATACAAGTAATAAACCATCTCCCTAGGTGGAAATCAAAACCCAAGTAGTATAAGCATCAGATAAATAATTATATAAATAAATAATGGGGTCTTTGAGAGTCTACCCAGTCCTCTACTATCTCCATACCCCTCTCGTAAGCCATTGTCCGTAGTCCCCTTACTCAGATCCCTATGCATGAAGTTTACACATGCATAAAAAATGAATATACAAGGTGTGTGTAATAATCCTATAAGGACACTACCAGTGTATCCTTAAAAAATATAAACATGTATAAAAGGTGTATTAAATGATAAAAATAAATGAATATAAAATCACATAATCATGTTCTAAGAGATCACGAGCTAACTAAACTACCACAAACCCCAACTGTACCTTCTTCGACTCCAAGTAGAATGGATAATGAGAAGATTTCAGAAGTAACCAAAACTGTCCATAGGGCTTGTGAAACCATTTCTAGGAATCCTCATGAAATTATGTGTATATTCTAATCAGTGTCCTCTAGTCATCAAGTATGTCATACTACTATGATTCCTCAAATCCTTAAGTAACCACGTTAATCGACATCCACTAGGAATCCCCATTCAACATGGTAGTTGGCATTCACTAGGTGCCCTAGAGTGTATCCTAAACACAATGTTCTATGTCCTCCTTATATCCATATCATCTAATTAGGTCCATAATCACCATAATCATAAGTCATACAAACTCCTCCTCTAAGGGATAATCATATCATAATGGTCTACCTATTCTGAGAACCAATAACAATACCTCCAAAAACAAGGTAACATACATAATAGGGAAATAATATTATCATGATAATTAGGTAGCAACACATAACAACATGTGATCATAATTAAACATAAAAATAAGCTACTATACAAATACTCATAGAATAAAATAGTTTCTAAGGCTACACATACACACCCACATGCAATCAAAATAAATCATTGTTATCAATTATGCCAATCAAAAGAATTATAACATGGAAAACATGTGTATACATAAGCTGCAAAAGGTAAGGAACTTCCTACCACAAGTCATCAAAAAATAAACACGAGTTTTTTTCAAGGAATATTCACCTGAACCATGCCCACTTGTTGTTAGATCAAATTTCACACTAAGGATTCCTACAACCTATACTATTAATTTTATTTCTTAAATAAATAAAATTCCATGTCTTATAAAATTTCTCTTTCCTAGATAGTTCCAAATTATCATGATGATTATAAATTATCCTTCTAGATACTTATAGATTATTTCATAGAAATTAAATACAATTTTCCATGTGATGATCATATCTCTGTCTAGAATAGCCCAAGATAGATATGAATAATTCTTATTATTATTTTCTATCATTCTGGGTTATTATCATTTTAAAGAGTATTTTATCAGTTTTTAGAGAAATCTTCAGATGAAAATTTTTCACAACTAATTATGAATGATTTTATTGAATTATTTCTTTGGTTTTATCCTTTGTAAGTGAAACACCCATAATAGATGAGAGAGAAAGAAATTATACCATGCTTGGAAATCATATGAAGAACCTGATTTGGTTGAAGAAGACTTCACAGATCTCATGTAAGGGAATTTATGGACTACCCAAACAAGAAGGAAAACACAAAAAAGGTAAATTATGGCATGGATATTCTTTTAATAATATAAAATACATACATGTTTACAATCTTAAAAACATAAATTAATTATCATCATTTAATTTTTATTTTAAGTGATACATAAGAAAAGTGTGTTTAATTTCATCCAAAAATATGATTCCTGATCCTTACATGAGTCAAGGATTCAAATATCTTGATTTTTGGAATTTAAAAAAGTCAAATATATGTTATTGGGGTGTATTGTGGAAGAAGAAGAGATAAATACAAAAAATAGTGTAAAAAAATTATCCTTACATATGGTGTATTTGCTATGTCAGGGTTACATGGTTTTACCCTTACATAGTGTAAGGTACCTTTATGAAATATTTATAAAAGATTTTCCACCCTTATAGAGTGCTTGGGTACCCTTACACAACACCCTTACATGAGTCAGTACCCTTATGCATGCACCCTTACAAAAGCTGGTAATCTAATGCATGAAGGACCCGAGACCACGCTGAGGGGTGGGGGTGAATCAGGGTGTCACCTTTTTCTATTGAACTAATGGATCTTGTTCCCACATTGTTAAGAACTTATTAAACCATGTATGATGGATATATATAGTAATTAAACAATTCACATGCAAAAGGACAACACAACACATTTACTTGGTTCACCATTAAGGGATACATCCAAAGAGCATATTCAGACGGGTTGTCGGTCGTTCCAAATTCCACTAATCTTCACTAGATATAGATTACAAAGGTTTGGGAACAATCACTATGTCCTAGGAACACTACCTTTACAAAGGTTCAGGGATAGCTCACTACATCCCTTAGATCACTTCTGTTGACTTCCCCGGGCTCACTACCTTGGATGAAGTCTTAACTCGGTTTAGTGGATTGAAGGTCACTTCAACAGATTATCATGGAAGTCTTTTGGATATCTTCATCATGAGACACTACTTGCATCAAAGTCCTGAATTGATTCTCTTTCAAATGAATGTGTCAATGTCAAAATGAGATTCTTTTTCCTCCTTACTTTTCCTTCTCTCACTCTCTCTCTTTCATTTCACATTCTATCCCCCTTATTGATAAGAAATACAAAGTTCATGGTATAGAGGGTATCTGTCTATACATAAGTAGTGTGCCATCCATAATTTCACTATAAGTATACTTTAGCAATGATTGAAACTTATCCATTATCCACTGAACATGATACCACATGATACTAATTGAAGTTGATACTAGTTGAACTATTAACTCTGGAAGCTTCTTCATGTGTCTCCCCCTCAAGTTAACAATTCTCAACACTAATTCTCAGGTTCTCCCCCCTGAGTGCTTTCTTTACCTTCAATTCCATCTATGATAAGAAAAATATAACACACAAAGATTTAAGGGAATAATGTGGATCCTACTTGCTTCTTCAATGTGGGTAGGAATGATGAAATTATTTTATCAACCAAGACACTCCATTTTATCCACTCCTCACACTTGGACATTTGATCTTCAATTCTGACTATGGCTGTGTGGATCTTAATATTTCTTCTATCTATTTGTGTGTGAATCTTATTTCATTAAGATATTTCAAAGAACTAGAATCTTCTGGTGCAACTTTCTTCTCCATGATAAATTCTTCTTGAGCTGGAATAAATGTAATGCAATTCCTAACAGTGTGACCGACACTGTTTCCTCTCACACACAAGACTTCTCTATCTTCATGTGGAATCTTCTTAATTAATATTTCATTAGCCTTAGCCAGTGCATCTTCTTTGATCATCATTATTTCTAAATATTTAGGCCAGATAACCAATCTGTCTTTAGGAACTATGGCATCAAGTTTGGATTTTCCACATGGATTCTTCAGAGTGTCATCCTTCTTAGGTGTTCTTTTGGATGCACCACTCTTCATATTCTAGGATTTTGAATCCAAGGACTTCTCACCTTTCCTTCTTGGAGTCTTTTTGGGAGAATTTTATTTTGCAACATTCTTCTAATTTTTTCGCAAGGTATATTCTTCTTTCTTAGCCAGCTACTGTGGTATTCTGTTCTTATCAGCTCTAGTTATATGTTTAGATAATCTTGCACCATTCTTGTGACTACTCCCATTGCATACATCACAGATGTTGTCTAATATTCCAAATCTGTTTGTAGTATATGGATGATTCTGGATCTATCGTTGTGTATTCTTATTCATTGTATTTCTACCATTTGATATAGGCTTTCTCTATAATTTTTCTTTTAAGGGTTTGTACCAACAATACAATGCACAATGCTCAAATCAATTGCAGTACCAACATTGTCTCACAAACCATGAATTCTTGATATCTTCTATATTAGATTGCCATGCCTTCTTCTTGATGTGTTGTTCTCCCTATGGGGAACCATCTTCCATCTTCTTTTTCCTATCCACATTAGTCATGGTGGTAGGTATCTCATCACTTGTCCTCATCCATATGTGTTTAGAATTTTTCTTCCAACATGCAATTTTTATAGATACGGATTTAAAAACATTAGTATAGGATGGTATGGATGGTAACTTTTCTTTCTCAGCTACTTGTGATAGCTGACTGAGTGAAGTCATGATCTTCTTATCACATATTGAAATTATTTTGACAATTTACTTCTCTACTGAGCATTGAATACCAACATAAACTATTTCCTTCTTTTGTGAAGGCTCAATATGTGACTTCTCATGATTGGTCAACTAGGCTACAAATTTTAGACATTCTATATTGAGGATGATATTATGATCTTAAATCATGGTCATCTTCTATTCAAAAGTATTTTTCAAATTTTCAACCCCATCTTCATGCATTTAAATTTTTCTTTGTAACAAAGAGTCAAGTTCTTTATTCTTCATGAAAGTTTCTTCCAAATTTAAAACCTTGACTTCAGTGCTCCTTTTCATATCATATTTAAATTCATGGATCTTTTTATACATAGTATTATTGAATCTATCATTCTCTTCAAAGGATTTAATTCTTCTTTAGATCTTTAAACATTCAAGAATTTTTCTTCCAATCCCTTTTCCATATTTTTTGATTCTTGTTCCAAATGGGTGATTTCTGCCTGCATACATTAGACAATTCTATAAAAAGGCAATTCTTTCTTCAAGAATATCATATAGATAATTTCTTAATTTCTAAATTGTAATCTCCTATGATATTATGAATTCATCATCATCACCACTTATACTAGAATCCTAATTTTTTTGGGGAACCATGATCCACCTTCTCTTTACATTCCATATCTAATATTTCGTCATTATTGGAAGGGCATGGAGAACAAGACACTGCATATTCTTTGGACATGAAAGACTTATTCAAAAATCTCCTCTCTTTCTTTTTCTTGTATGTCATGGTCTTTGTGGATGTAGACTTATACTCAAAGATGACTGAATATTCATCAAGGTTGCACTTCATTGTTGTCTTAGGAAATAAAACTCAAATCCTATTCTGAATAGAATTACTATAAAGTATCCAAAATATATAAACATTTTCCTTTGCTACCAATTGAAGGAACCCAGACCACTCAGAGAGGGGGGGGGGGTGAATCAGGGTGTCACCTTTTTCTCTTAAATTGATGGATCTTGTTCCAAAATTGGTAGGAACTTATTAAACCCTATATGATTGATATGTGTAGTAATTAAAACATTCACATGTAAAAGGACAACATAAAACTTTTAGTTGGTTCACCACTAAGGGATACACCCAAGGAGCATACACAGATAGGTTACCGGTCATACCAAATTCTACTAATCTTCATTAGTTATGGATTAAAAAGGTTCACGCATAGTCACTATGTTTTAGGAACACTTCCTTTAAAAAGGTTCTGGGATAGCTTACTGCCTCCCTCAGATCACTTTGGTTGAATCACCCTGGATCACTTCCTTAGATGAATTCTTCACTTAGTTTATTGACTTGATGATCACTTCAATATATTGGAATGGATGTTTTTGTCTCTGTTCCATAAGAGACACTATGTGCATCGAATTGCTGCCCGCGGGGGCTGGGTGAGTTGGTTCAAGGCGGTGGCGACCCGTCGCTGAGGTTCCGGGTTCGAGTCCTCACAAAGGCAATGCACACCATTTTTCAGCGAACCTCTCATCCCCTCGACTCCGTGGGAACTGGCCCAAGCCCAAGGGTTGGCCACCTTGGGCCTAGCTGGGGGCGTGCAGCGCGCATGTGGTCAAGGCCAGCCCTATACCTCATTACCCATACAACACGTTGGCCCGCGGGGGCTGGGTGAGTTGGTTCAAGGCGGTGGCGACCCGTCGCTGAGGTTCCGGGTTTGAGTCCTCACAAAGGCAACACGCACCATTTGTCAGCGAACCTCTCGTACCCTAGACTCCGTGGGAACTAGCCCAAGCCCAAGGGTTGGCCACCTTGGGCCTAGCTTGGGGCGTGCGGCGCGCAGGTGGGCAAGGCCAGCCTTATACCTCGTTACCCATACAACACGTTCGCCCGCGGGGGCTAGGTGAGTTGGTTCAAGGCGGTGGAGACCCGTCGCTGAGGTTCTGGGTTCGAGTCCTCACAAAGGCAACACACACCATTTGTCAGCGAACCTCTCGTCCCCTCGACTCCGTGGGAACTGGCCCAAGCCCAAGGGTTGGCCACCTTTGGCCTAGCTGGGGGCATGCGGCGCGCAGGTGGGCAAGGCTAGCCCTATACCTTGTTACCCATACAACACGTTCGCCCGCAGGGGCTGGGTGAGTTGGTTCAAGGCGGTGGCGACCCGTCGCTGAGGTTCCGGGTTCGAGTCCTCACAAAGGCAATGCGCACCCTTTGTCAGCGAACCTCTCGTCCCCTCGACTCCGTGGGAACTGGCTAAAGCCCAAGGGTTGGCCACCTTGGGCCTCGCTGGGGGCGTGCGGCGCACAGGTGGGAAAGGCCAGCCCTATACCTCGTTACCCATACAACACGTTTCATATTCGAGGCTCCCCCCGATGGTGTCCGCTCCCGATGCTCCCGAGGCTCCCCTCGATGGTGGATCGCGAAGATGACCTAGATCGCCCATGGAGGCTGTCGTGTCCCCTCCTCCCGCCGTGGGGGGAGGAGTTTCTTCGTTCTCTGGTCCCGCTGCGCAAAGTGGTAAGTCTGATTCTGGTTTCTTCATGCCTGAGGTACAGGTAGCACCGAGGGTTCCGGGATGTGTTTCTGGTCAGCTCATTTTTCCAATCTCTGTTCGAGAGTTTTCCGAAGCAACATCGATGTTTTCCACAGCCTTAATCGCAAGATTCGTGCGGCGACATCCATTGATTGAGGATTTTGGGAAGATGGTGAATGAAGATTGGGGTTTGAAGAATCAGGCGTCGGTCGGGATCTTCGGACCTCGGCATATCCTCATCATCTTCTTTGATGAGGATGATCTGGGTAGGACATGGTCTAGATCAAGGAAAGCCTCCCCGTTTCATCTTCTTCGGTGGTCTTTTTACTATCATTTGAACCGAGATTTCCCAAATCTCTCCATCTGGCTGCAACTTCTGGGACTCCCCCTCCCATTCCAGAACTCCGAGCTTCTGAAGTCGATAGGCAATTCCATTGGACGCTTCATTTGCACTGATCAGAGGACCGCCTCCATGGAAAATCCTGCATCCGCACGAATCTGTGTGGAGATGGATCTTTCAAAGATTCCACCTGGAGTTGTCTGGATCGTAGTGGAGGGTGAGTACAGGTATGTACAAAAGATTTTCTATGAGTAATGGATGCCTTTCTGCTCCTTCTGCCATAAGCAGGGGCACGGGATGGATGTCTGTCGTAGGAGTGGACTAGCTGGACGGCCAATGGAGGCATGCACAATGGTGGTTGATCCTGCTCCAGGTTCAAACCAGGATGATGATGTTCACCCCTCTAATGAGCTGGCTATTGCTTCTATTTTGGAGCAGGGAGTGTCAGCAGGGGGATTGATGAATGGAAACTCTCTAAATGCTGGATTCAGTCAGGTTCTAGTGGATGATGGTAGGGAAATTCAACTGGACAACACTGTTCGGGCTGTGATCCGTCTTGGAGACTCAACATTGAATGAGTGTACCACATCTATGAATGTGATAGAAGATCCAGATTTACAAAATTTAAATATTACAGGAGCTAAAAAATCAGGATCCAAGGGAAATCATGAAGTGGAGAGATCAAATACAGACTCTCAGTACACTGGGAAGGGGTTTTCTTTGATACAGGATATCAATGAATCTGTGGCACCAGTGTCTGACCAGAAAAACACACCTGATGTCCTGTTGCAGGTCAATCATGCACTGTTAAATTGTTCTACAAACAGATTTGCAGTGCTGGTTGATGCTGGAGCAAATGAGGCAATGGAGCTTGAAGTGGCAGAGGAAATTATAGAGAAGGATGACCATGGTTTTCTGGATAGAATGACAGATGAATGCAAAAGCCCCTATGCTGATGACCCAATCAAGACACCTCTTCTGGAAGGTGGGAATGATGGCAGTGTCAGCCCTCCTATGGCCCATAAAAAGAAGTGGGGGGATAGATCTGATTGTGAAGAGGAGCTCCGCAGTCACAAAACTTCCTACAGTGATGCTGTTTGGAATAGAAATCATGAGACCCTGAGCAAGGAAGTGGAAGAAAAATCTCATAGCAGGAGGAAGCCACAGAGGGACTATTCGGACCTTCCAAAACCAATGGGGACAAGGTCAGCATACAAGAATGTTGGGACCCAAGGAAATGTCTTTGCAAATGGGAACAGTGGCAAGCAAAGGGAAGGGTCACCTAAGATAGATAAAGGGCCCAATGGGAAACGGCCAATCAAAGAGAAAATGTCTGCAGAAATGCTAAGAAAGAAAAACATGTATCTTGAGATGATGCGGAAGTACGATTCTTCTGAATGGGAGTCAGCTGATCCTGGTGATGGGTTATCTGATGATGGAGAAAGGGATGCATATGGTTTTGATGTAATGTAACGTTTATTTTTTCTACTATATTTACTTGCACTTTTACTTCAATAAATTTACGGGACTAGGCTTTCGCCTGGTTCAGACTTTCCTGGTATGTGCATCGAATTCCTAAATTGATTTTCTTTTGTATTTAGTTTTCTCCTTTAGTAAAATTACTAAATGCACTAAAACTACTTCTTCATTTTGGCCAAAATCACAAGTACCATTGTGATTGATCAAGAAATGAGGATAAACTCACTAGGAATCATCAAAATCACATTCTTCTTCATTCTTCTCCATAGGTATGCATGAGCTTATGCATGTATCATTTAAATGAACTCCTCCATTTCTTTTACTTCTTCTTATTTTTCACGGACGTGCACCCATGGTTGTAGATTTTTCTTTTTGTTTCGTCATGTATACATACAAGCATAAAAATTATCTCCACCTTCAAATTCTTTTTCCTTCAAAAATGAACACACATTGTACCTTGAATTTATTCAAATGATAATTGTATGTATGTACGTACTTTCCTTTGTATTCTTCTCTCCTTCTCTTTGCATGCACATACACTCGATTTTCACAACTCATGCATATGGATTCATGTGCATCAAGCATATATTCTCCTCTATATGTGCACATAATTTCTTATTTTTTGTTTCTTTTCCTTTTTTGGATTCACTTGGTTTGGATGGTTTTAGTTTTGTGATGAGTTATTCTTTGAACCCGAATGAGTGTAGTTATTTTTTCATTGGATATACTTCAAAAAAGAATTCAAGTGTTTGACTCTATATCCTTCACATACCAGAATGGTTCGCATATCCTCCTCATTCAAGGGATGTGTGGTTATCCTATACACAGAGAGTGTGGACCTCCTTTTTGTATCAAGTGGTATGCGAATGTCGTGGGTGGTGAATGGTTCTTTGTTGCGAATCCGTATGGTACGCGGTTCACCTTCATGAACCAAGTGGTATGTAGTTATCCTTCGCGAACCAAGTGATATGTGTTTCTCCTTCAGCAGACTAGAGATGGTTCGGAGGACCTTCACTTTGAAGAAACATAACAATATGCAGTACCATTTCTTCGTGAACCCAGAACTATTCGTGGGACCTCTCTTCGCGAACCAAGAGTGGTTTGGAACTCTCCTACTTTTCGAGCCTGAATGATACGAGGTTCACTATTTACAAACCCATAATGGTTCATGGATTGTGCTTTTCCATATCAAATTGGATGATCCTGGATGCACTATTTCTTAAAATAACACCTCTCAAAATCTTGGGAGCAACAACCATTTCTTGAATCATTTGTTCTATTTTTATAAGTAGAGATTAAATCTTTTCTATGTCCAAATATCCTTGAATCATCCAAGATATTATCTTAGAATGCATGAAATATTAGGCGTTTAAAACTTTCAAACTCATGTATGAGAAACACCGAGATCCTCAGTACATTTTCCTTTTCAATGTGGCTTTCACCTTTCTCGTGAAAACATCCCTTGAATGCATTTAATATTGCATGAAACTCTTGATCACTAATTTCTAAGCTCCATGATGTGGCCTCTTAACTTCATTTCCTTCGGACATGTTCTAACTTATCTATTTTGTTGGATTAATGATAACGTAATTGCATGCATGATTTCATGAATCCCATTCGAGTGTAATGAAGTGAATTGGAATGTTAGTGATGGTATGAAGCTCAAAAAAGAGATTTTAATCAAAGATATGGAGAACTATGGAATCAAGATCCCTTCATGGGTTTGGAGGTGGAAGATGACAATGTGGTCACTCTATGGCCATGGGATCGACACAGATCGGGCGCGGATGGTGGAGATTAGATCGTAGGTCATGGGATGAGGCGTGCAACCAAAATCATGCATGGGATCAGATGGAAGAATGAGATTAGTTTGTTCATTAATATCTTCATTCCACATTGAAATGGAGGTGGAATGATTCATGACTTAAGTATTAATCCTTCCCCACATTCACTCATAATTCTCCTCTAATCTCTATGGTACCACCCCGTACCGTGTTCTGCTAGCGTGATCTGTGCCCACCCTATGCATCCTTGCCTCTGTGCCACCCCGCACAGTGGAATGCAGTATCCATCCACTATTCATCTCTTGGGATATCTCTTCATTGCTTCCCCACTGGAGTGGTTGACACCTATGGTCCCGCATGTGCCTCGGGTTGAGGCTAGGTAGCTCGCTTGTGGGATGGCCCCTTTTTTTAAAGTAATCCACAAAATTTTTTCACATAAATGTTAACATGAAATATGATTCTTAGACACTATGTATTCCAAGCCTCTTCTCCAACCATCTTCTTCCTCATTTTATTTTTGGTTTATCAATTCCAAATCCCTTCAATCATCCTTAAAATCATTCTACATCAATGTTGTAAACAATGTATCACTTGTTGATACAAGTTCTTTGATCTTTAAAATACGTGAAACAATCATATGATTTGTCCATTATCCATTAACTTTGGAATTAGGAGAGATCCTTCTTCATATTGATCATCATTGACATCTTTGATAACAAATACAACTCAATACACTAAAGTGGTCCCAACAATGAAAGCATTGGGTTACCCTTCCATACCACCCTTACAAAAACCTTCACCCTTACACAAATACACTTATGAAAGTAAGTACCATTAAGAATTGTATAGATTATCTTTACACAAGGTCAAATAAATCTTATGAAACAGAAGGAAAAATGATGGTACCCTTGGGAAACTCTTGCTACCCATACGTAGCACATGAATTACCCTCAAACAACTCAAGAATTTGGTTATACGCTTACATAACACCTTGGAAAGCTCACTTAACCTCACAAAATTCAGGAAAAGTGGGGTTTACCCATACAAAATGGCTATTATGCTTATAGAACCCTTATCAAAATCATGATACCCTTAAAAAGCGTCTATAAAACCCAATTTTACCTTATGAAATACTATAAAATCATTTATAATGATTATATTTATTGAAAAAAATATTTTTAAATAAACAAACCTTAATGTAAAATAAAATAGGGTTCATGGATCAATTAATAATTGATGATATTATAATTCCACCCACTAACAACTTCTCGACCCTGAGAAGTATATCTAGCAGTCCTTCTTGAACAAATCAATCCAATGAGCTTGAACATCAGACTCCCACTCCAATGTATCCTCCTGGATCTGTCCTTTCTACTGTAAGAACCTAAAAACTGTCATTTTCTTCCTTCAAAGGACATTCTCACTCCAATCAAAAATCTATAATGGATGCTCCTCGTATGATGTTTTAGGTACCTACTCAACATCCTTTCAATCAGTTAAAAGAGTAATATTGAGTATGTCCCTCTGGATTTATGACACATGAAACACATTGTGCATACCTCAGTTGTGAGAAGGAAGATCCATATTGTATGCCACTTTCCCAACTCGATCAGTGATCTCAAAGGCTCCAACTTAATGTGAGACTATATTGACTTGCTTCCTTATATATCGATGGCTTAACTAAGGAGTCACTCTTAAGAAAAATTGATCACCTATAGTGAACTCAAAAGGTCTCCTTTTATAGTTATAAAAATATCTCTGATTACTCTGAGTAGTAATCAACCTCTTTTGAATTAGTTTTACTCTCTTAGAGGTCTCTTGGACCATACTGGGCGCCAAAAATAGTACTCATTTACCTCATTCCAACAAAACGGTGAATGACATGGCCTCCCATAAAGATCCTCATAAGGTGTCATGTAAATTAAATCCTAGTAACTATTGTTTTATAAAAAATAAACCAAGTATATATGGTTATATATTTCTACACTAAAGTCTATAATGAAAGCTCAAAGAATATTATGTAGTATATGTATTTTTTTCTCACACTATCAGTTTGTATGAGGATGGATCATTGTTATCAATCTAAACTAAATCTATTAAGACTTATTTATGCCTAGCCAAAACCATGACGTAAAAAATTCTTCTTTATCTGATATAATTCTCAACTGAACTCCATGTATGTGTATGATCTCACATATATACAGATTTCCCATCTCATCTACTGAGTGAGTCTCTTATATCCGTAATAATTGTGAAACTTTCCTCATCTGATCAAAAATTACCCAGAAAACATCACGAATCCTTAGGGTACTGGGTAAACCCATAAAAAAGTCTACGATGACATCCTACTACCTCCACATGGGAACTGGAAGTGGTTGGAGTAAACCACCAAGACACTAGTGCAAGACCTTTTCCCTCTGGTAGGTAAGGCATCAAGAAACCAACCAAGAGATGTTTCTCTTCATCCTTATCCACCAGAATAGTCACCTAAAGTCATGGTAAGTCTTCATCAAACAAAGATGCAACTCCCATATAGAGGTATAAAATTCCCTCAACATATCCTCTCTAATAGAGTTATGGAATATAACTCTCTCATATAAAAGGATCACATCATTGTCACTTAATGACTATCTAGCTATCAAATCACCTCTAGATGACTATTTCTGCGTCACAACACACTCTAGGTGAGTCTCCCATCCAACCTTTACCTAATCTACTAGAGATTATATGACCACTAGTGGATAAAAAATTATTTACCCTTGATCCCTAAAAGCATTTATCCTCTACTCAGCCAACAAGCTCATCAAGAGCCACTGCTTCTCAGAAGGCCTCTCACTAAGCTCCTACTCAACTTGTCTCATATGGATATGATCATCTACAACGATGTTACCTTTATTATGTGAATATATTATTTAAAAATAAAATTTATGCAGGTACTCAACCTAGTGCCTCTCTCTTAGGTTCAATTCCCACTATGTGAAGTTGTAATAAAGGATCTTATGTTAAATGTAGACAACCAACCTCTCACTGAAGATTTAGTACCATCAAAAATTTAGAGTGTGATGAAAATATGCGAGATCTAGATCATAAGTGTGGTGTTTCTACTCTATGGGCATCAACTTATGTGAACCATAAGACACTTCCTATTGTCTTTGCATTAGTATTGATTTCAAACCAATGCATGATGGATCACATTATAATGCATATATGATTCTAGGATATGAAAGTATCACCACTAGAGCTATAGTCAACCTTCTATTTATCTCATGGAATGCCTCTTTACACTAGACTAACCACTAGAACATTACTCCCTTATTTTTAATTATTGTTATAGGTAGGGATAATCGGAAGAAGTGAGGATAAAATGTTGGTAATTTCCTACCAATCCCAGAATGATCCTGATATCAAACACATTCTGGGGATGTGTCCAGGACATCAATGCATCTAATTTATCTGGTTCCATATATTTTCCTATCTTAGGCACTACATTTCCCAATAGACTCACTACCTAAATCTAAAAGTCAAAATTTGATAGTTTGGAATAAATCCAAAGTGCTTGAAGTGTACTCAAAACTATCTTGAGGTGTCTAGAATGTAGATCCAATGTCGGTGAGAAGATAAGGATGTTATTAATGAACACCAAAATGAATGAGTCTGAGTAGGGGTGGAAGATCTTGTTCATGAGATCCATGAACACTTCTAGTATAGTCATTAATTCAAATGAAATCACCAAGTAATTATATAACCCATACCTGATCCAAAATTCCTTCCTCAAGATTTTTTCCCGTTTGACCCATATCCAATGATATCCTAATAGAAGAATAATCGTAGAGTAGAAATGGGATCCCCATAAATGATTGAAAATGTAATTTCTCCCAAGAAAATGATATTTTCCTTTCACCATCACCTGGTTCAACTTTTGGTAATCAATGCATAGTCGAATACTACTATCTGGATTCTTGGAGAACAATACAGGTTCACCCCATGGTGAGGTACTAGGCCTTATCAAACCATTATACTCCATGACATCAATCTACACCTTGACCTCCTTTAACTCAGTTGGCCCCATATGATAATATGATATCAAAATGGGTTATGAACTCAACACAAGCTCTATAAAAAAAATCCAATTACCCTATCAGAACGCTGTCTTGTGAAGTATTCTAGAAATACACCATGACTGAGATCCATGATTTGAGGAAATGTAGAGGGGACTTACACTGATCCCACTAAAAGAGAAAATCCCACCATCCATGCTGTAATCATACAGAAATGAATCAATTTTGGACCAACTCTACCTGCTACCAATTCCCATTTTTAGACTATCAAGAACCACTCTCCCATCAGTGAGGTAAATGAAAAAAACCGTCAATAGCAATCAATGTGAGCTAAGAAAATAGTCAGATAGTCTATGCCAGTAATCAAATTTAATTTTGGCATCTCTAGAATCATGAATTCCTATAGATGTCCATAACCAACAATGACTATAGGATACTCTGGGAATCACTAGAAATGGTCCACTTTGATTTCCAATGGTGTATCAAGGGAAGATAAATAAGAGTATAAATTGACTAGTACGTCATGTCCAACAACTACATGTATATATATGAAGGAATAAGAAACACCAATATTAAACAAGGAAGTAGATAAAGTATAAGTGATCAAGAACATACCTTATATAATTGATGGTACCTCCTCGCCATTCTTTGGAGTATGATCCATTGCATAGACATGACCCACCTCAACTCCATGAATTTATCTATGGCTAACCTATATCCTTATTGTCCAGGTCTACTGTTGAGGACCTCGTCTAGATCCCTAATTCCTAAACTGCATCATCATCAATCTCTTGCCTATAGATCTAGTGTAAAACTACTGAAGATGGCCCATATTATTGGCACTTTCTTTGAGGTGTCATGAAAACCCTACAGTAATGTCCCATATTCACATAGTTTTATATACTATGGGCCATATTCTAAGGTAAATGAATAAAATGATATTTACTTCATCTGTATACCATTACTCTACTACATGTCCCAAGTATTACTTTTCCTACTACCAAAAATGGTACTCACTATAGTAGTACGAGGTTCAGCCACCTGAGAACTGAAGTGTAGGAGAAGACCAATGACCCAGTTCTCCTGTAAGATCCTCTCAATGGCCAAGGAATTCCATTAAAACTCTAGGTAAGAAACTAGGTAAAATCTATAGATCTGCTGTTTAATTTTGGGATGATGTATGACCTAAAACTTCTTGGACTTATGAGCCTCATTGATAATCAGAAAAGGTGCAAAACGAAGAAGCTCTATAAAGTGAGTGGAGTACAAAAAAACTATCATGAAACCTTGATGTAGCTCCCTGAACTCCTATTATTGGTCAAGATTTAGTGTATTGAGAAATAAAACCACAAATAACAATTCATTGAAAAAGTCCCTGATGACAAACATCCCATCCCATGACTCCCCACCAACACCCAGTAGGTCCCTGTAAAATGAACACTTCCAACTTCAGCTTCTTGTCTGCTGGAATCTGAACAAGATCGAAGATAATCTCAATGATTTCTATATAATACTTAATATATTATGGTACCCCAATTCCTTGAAAGGTTTTAGGATGTTGGGGATGAAAATTCCTAGTTTAGTCGACCATGAATATGACAACCCATATATTTAATATAACTTAATTCATGATTTATTACATAATGATACACATAATACAATCACAAAATATTTTGAGGCCTAGTGTATTTGAAAAATTAGGTTTATAGAACATTAACTTAAAACATGGGAATTAAAACCATATTTAAAAATTTCAAAACACACGCTTATACTCCATCAATCTGCTAATGATTCAACTGAAAACTTTGGGTCATACATAAGAAAATAGTGATATATAAATCCTAGTAAGGGAATAATCAAATAATAACATAATGAAAGTAATACATACTAGTAAAGAGGCATATCATGGTGACATAAAAGGGGTGATAATCATAAACATTATAATCAAATCATGATACAAGATGATGATATTAAGGCAACATAGGAATGTGGAAACAACATAAGACATAACATCATAAGAATATGTCAAGGATAAACACTATGAAATCATAACATAATGTTCTTTAGATAACCTCTCACACACCATACATGGAATCTCATGGAATACAATCATTAACCAATGCATTGGTGGGATATATAATTATGATTTCACCCATAATATTTATATCGTGCACATTTATTTGTGTACCACATAGATCATACAACATAAGAACACCTTTCATAACTTTTAATCGCATGATTATAAATTATGGTCCACATACATGGAATTAACAAATCAATGAAGGATAAACACAAGTAGGTGAATACCCTTGAGTGTAAATGGGAACAGATATTCACTAAACAAATGTTTGGAATGGGAATGTCATAAGATAATTTTGGAAGTATAATGAGTGTACATAAAGTTTTATGGGAGGGGTAAATGAGAGTGAATGGAGTTCTCTAATTATATGGGAATCATCAATGTTGTTATTAGTGGATAAATCAATTTGGAGTAAATTGATTTTCCAATTAAAAATTTCTATTAAATAGATTTAAAAACATAAATACCCCAATTCGATAAAAGAACCCAGTTAACTAAAATTTTAGAATTATATGATTTGATCTTTAGAAAAGATTCTGAAAAGCTCTATCATATCTTAGTTAAAATAATTTATAAAATAATTTAACTTTTGAAAATAATTTACTTGAATCAAACAGATTGTATAAAACTTAAATTTATGTTAAATATCAGAATAAAGTTTTGTTAAATAATTTAGAAGGGAAAAACTAGTTTGTTTTAACACAAAGAAAAAAACAGATAAAGCAAAATGAAAATTGAACAAGGGGTCTAGGTCACACATGAACTCTTCTATATTTATTCATTAGCATGCAAATAAAAATAATTTAAAGGGAGTGTCTTTCAATCTATAGTTTAGTACAAGAGACTGTGTTTTATAGATAAATAGAGTAAAATAAATCATAGCTTGAAAGATAATATTAAACAAAAGAGTAATAAATGAGAGATATACAAATCTGATTCAGCTCAATCTGATCAGCTTCATTTGTTCATGAGTCTTTGAATTTGTCTTTGAATATTCTAAACCATGAATGCAAATAATTTTTAGGAATATATACAGCTGTAAGTTGTTATGAATGAATCCTCTATTTATCATAGGTTCATGCATAATCCTTTGTTATTTTTTGAATGTCAAATACCACACTTGTCCATGAATGCTTTATCATCATAAAGAGGGATTATTATCAGAGGTATTCATTATAGAACATTCATTATAAACTTAATTACACAGAATCTACAATTAATTATCAAAAATTAGATGTTAGAAATTTAAAAATGCTCCACTACTTAAGTTATACATGGTAGTATGTCTTAACATAAGCACATTTACTTTGGTATAATAATAAGGCATGGTAACTTTGGAAAGAAAACAAGGTTTCTTTATATGGTTAGTGAACTTCGTCATTGGGTAGGTACATCTCTTCATGTGGTAGGTACTTGGATTTTCATGGTAGATTCATCACTTTGCATGGTCACTTCATTTGTACTTATAGTAGGTACACTGATTCATGTGTTTACTTCAATAACACATGCGTTCAGTATAACACTGGGAAAATTTTTTCTTAACTTTTCATGTTAATAATGTTTCTTCATGTGGTAAGCAGTTTCCTTTATGTGTCCAATTGGAGTTGTTCACATGATAATTATTTCAATGCATGGTAGGTGATTTTCAACGCATGGTCTGTTCATGACATGGATATAATTTGTTCATCTAACACACAATATTTAGTTTTTTCATACAAACAATTGAATTACAATATGTGATAGGTTTCAAACTATCACATGACCTTCATGGGTTGTTCAATTTTTTCACAAGTTAAGTATATTAAACACATGTTAGGTTATCAAAGTAACTTCCAAAACTAGTAAATTTTGAAAGTTTTTATAGAAAAATAGTTGGATAACATAAAAAATGAAATGTATTAGAAAAAAAATAAATATTATTTTTATCATTAAATTAAAGAGGTTCTATTCTAAGATAACAAACTCCCCCTATTTCATGATCTTAAATCATGAAATTTAAACTAAAATGATTTGATTAAATCAGAAGAAATTTGGCAATAAATCTAAACAAATCCAGTAGAATTCTCCTCATTAGAAAGTTCTTATGGTACACACTGTCTAGGATTACTTCTTATTAAAAGAGATCTATTTGAACTAATTTTAACTTCTTAATAGTCTTTAGACTCATCAAATTCAATATCATCCATATATCCACTAACATATACCTCATTATTAAAAATATCCTTAGCATGTAGCTCTTCTTTATGAGAGGGTAAAGGAAGAGGTGATTCAGTTGACTGGAATATCATCCTCATGATCTTCCCTGGCTTCCTCATTTAGATCAACCTTCTTACCATCATCATCATCATCATCTTCATCTTCTTCAACTTCTTTTATTTCCTTTTCGACTATTTCGACACCAAAAACAACTTCATCATCAAAATATTCAACAACTTCATCAGGTTCAAGACCTGGATCCACTGGATTATTTGGTTCAATAGGGGTTTTCACCGGATCAGACCTATCATATAGCTTATCAAGTTCTACCACCCACTCCCTTTCCCATAGGTGCCAATTGATAATTATGTTCCTATAGAACCTTTGAGAAAGGAATAAACCATATAAAGATGTTATTATTTCCTACCCCTCAAGAAATACACCCTTGTATTCTAGTAAGGCTTAGTTAAATTTTGGATAAGGTAAGGAATTTAATTTTGAGGAGGGATTACAAAAATATTTTATATGCCTCATCAAATACCTTTACAAATTTATCTAGATACCATTTCTAATCAAAATAAAAAAGAAAAGATCCTACTGGCTCAGGATGATAAAATATCTTTATTTGGGATAGATCTGGTGATGTATGAATTTAGATAATAGTCTGCAATCACTAGTCAGTTCTAATAAATTTGATCTTCTCAATTTCCCATTTCTAGTTAGATCTTCCAGGGCACTTTGGAATTTGAATCGACTATGATTTATTAGATAAGAACTCTGGTAGTCTTTGAATTATCCTGAGAGCTTTTCCCTCCACTTTGATTAGAATTTGAAGGCTTCTCCATTTTGAATAGTTTGAAATATATCTCTTTTCTCTCTAGGTATAAATTGAAAATTTTCAGAAAAATATTTAACAAGTATTAGATAAAATGGTTTATGGTTCTCTTTAAACCATTCAATCCAACCCTAATTCTCAATCTCTTTCCAATATAATCATTTTTATCGATTAAAGCCACTATACATCAACTTATTTCTCAGTACATACAATTCTATCAACTAGATATGTATTCCTTGGATTAGCTATAACACTCAATATTCCTTTTTCTTTGTTCAATATTTATACTGGAGGCAATTTGGAATTAAATGTGACATCATCGACATGCTTCATTCTTAGCATACTTGTGTTTTGGTCTGAACAGGAAGGTTTGTTTTTGAGAATGAGAGGATTTTCAATGGTGGGATGATATAGTAGGTGAATTTTCAAATATAGAAAATAGGGTTTTGGGAAAATTCATGCATTTATTCAAATTCTTTTTTAATTTTTAAAATTCAACAATTTAGTGATAAAATAATAATAAACTTAAGTAAAATCCAATCAAAACATTTTCACAAAAAATTCCAAGAATAAAATAGGCATGGGAGGTATACTAACCATATACATTTGAAAATAATGATATGGTTGATATACTAACCATGACCTCATGATAGGTATACTAACTACATGAAAAAATTCACAATATTTATGTAGTGATCATGTGAGTAAAGTTTCATGGTAGTTATAGTGACCATGTGAGTTAAGTTTCATGGTAGGTATACTGACCACATGACCAACCAATCATGGTAGGTACACTGAACATATAAATAGTAGAAAAACACATGGTCGATATACAGACCATGTGAACTATACTGCATGATTACTTTAAGAAAATATTTACATATAGAATATAAGTAATAATTAACTAAACACAAGATTTACATGGTAAAAAATACATCTATAAATAATTAATCATTCTAATATCATTTTTGATATAGCTCATTCTCTCAAAATTCAATGGTTTTATAAATAATTCAATAAGATGATGATCAGTTATATGGATTCAAGAGTTACATCACTTTTTGATAAATGCTATCACCAATGTGATGTCTTATATCAATATTAATTATCCTTGAATGTGATATAGGATTCTTAGAGATATTTATTACACTTTTTATTTTCAATTTTATAGGGAAATGTCAGAATTAGTATCCATAGTCTAATAATGTGTATTTCATCCACAAAATATGTGAAAAATAACTTCCCGAAACTAGGTACTCAGCTTTAGCAGTTGATAATGGAGCCATTTTTTTATTTTTTACTATGCCAAGAAACTAGATACTTTCTCAAAAAGTGACATGTTCTAGAGTTCTTTTTCTATATAACTTATAATAACCAAAATATGCATCTGAATAACTATCTAAATTAAATGATTTTCATCTAGAATTAAACATTCTTAAGTTGGTTTTATTTTTGAGGTATTAGAAAATTACTTTTAGAAAAATTAAATGTATTTCTTTTGGATTTGATTGAAAATGTGAAAACATGTGTACAATAAAAATAATATTTGGTCTACTATCAGTTAAGTATAATAAACTTCCAATCTTTCCTTTTTAATTGGTTTGAATAGCTGGTTTTCTAGTTTTACCAATATCTTATTTATAGCTTATAATAATGTGAGTATAACTACCTTTAATTATATCCATATAAAAACATTAAAAAATATATTTAGTATAAATTATTTTATTTTAAATGATTCCTTCTTTATTCTAAAAAATCTATAAATCAAGAAAGAATACTCATTTCTAATTCATTTTGCATAATTTTTGAAAATTTAATACACAAATAATTTATTGAAGATCCAAATATTATATGAGAAACATAGATTTGTACTACTAAAACATCTTTTGAAATAAATTTTATAAATAGTGTAGGATTTGGTATTTCTTTAGTAAAACCTTAAGAAATAAAAAATAATCTGATCCTATCATACCAAGATATAAGAGCTTGTTTTAAACCATATAACATTTTTGTTAATTTAAATACATTAATTAAAAAATGAGGGTTATAAAATCTATGTTGCTTCTTAAAAAAACATCCACAATTATATAAACATGTAAAAATAACTCCTAACATATATTTGATATAACTTTAAATTAAAATGTTCTATGTAAGAAATAAACATTCTAATTACTTCAAGTCTATCTATTGGAGTAAAGGTTTCCTCAGATTCAATAGCATTTTCTTGATGTTAACCTTGTGAAACTAATCCAGATTTATTTCTAATTATATTTCATGATTCATCAACCTTGTTTCTAAATACCCAGTTTGTACCAATGGTCAAGAAGGCCTCATGTCTATCTATTAGTTCCAATATTATATTCCTTTTAAACTGGTTCAATTCTTCTGGCATGGGTATTACCTAGAATTTGTAATTTATTTTTTTATTGATGTTATTAGGTTCATGCCATGATAATAATGATTGATGTTTAACCTAGATTCTTATAGAATCTCTAGTTTGAGTTCCTTTATCTACTACTAACACTGAATTTTTATTCAGATGAAATCAAATGAGGATACAAGGAAAAACAAACTTAAAAAGGAAGATCAAAGAGAAAAAAATGTATGTAGGTCTAAAGAAATGTAGGTCGAGGGCATCCCCTTTAATAATATTGACCCCTTCTAGCTTTAATATATTCAATTTATGAAAAACTAAAAATTCATTACAAGGAATATCAACTGATTCTAAGTAGTCCTCCATATTGTTGCCCTCATGCCAAGTATGAGAAACCATGGTGTTGTCCCCTAGGATTGCACAAGATTTCTCGATGACATAAATAATCGATCAAGGAGTAGAACCCACACCCTGAAAAACACTGTACAATATCATAAAATCTATTTCAACTAATTTAATATTCAAATCCCATTGTCTTCAAACATTAAGGCCTTCTAGAATGGACAATGCTTCTGCTTAAAGTGTGAACCCCTTCCCAATTCTGATAGAAAAATCCATAAAAATAGATCCACTATTATCAAGAACTCCACCTCCACCTTGAATAAAACTAACCACATGACTCACTCTTGTCGTAGGGAATGGATAAAAACAATTATATTTATTTCCTAGTGCAGTACAGTAGCTGACCAGGGTCGTCTCTGTTGAGGATCCTTTCAATTTGGCTCACTTACTTTATTCTAATTCACCTAAACTATCTCTTTTTGTGGTTTTTTTATTAAATGAAAGCAAAGAAAATTGTTTTTTGTGTTTTTGATTATTTAAAATAATGACATGTGAAGTAATAATTCTAAATTTATACTAAGTTAGAAGTCTAAATAGAATGAATTAATAAGAAAGAAATTGGGTTTGGGGTTCAGTCTTGGAGTCAATAATTATTTTCCTACATGTATTTGATTATGTTTGATAACTCAAACCTAAAATATCATGTTTGAATCAATATTCTTTTCCAGAATAGAAGTAGTTTTAGTCGCATGTCATTGGGGACCGTCACCCAATTGGGGACATTCACCTCGCCCAAGAATGCTACTCAATTATACCACAAACTTAATACAACTTAATAGAAAATTCATGAAAACCTTGATCTCACCCTGAGACAAGTATCATTATTAGCCCCACATTTCAAAGAGTATGATATTACTTGGTGGAGTGGGTGAAGTAAGAGAGAGATAGATAGGGATATAGAGAGAGAGGGAGAGAAATGCAGAAAAATGGATGGAGAAACACATATGCATGGATTAATAAAACGAAAATTTAAATTACAATTGAAAATAAAACTAAAATAAAACTAAGATAAAAATAAAATAAAAAGAAGAAATGAGGGGGGATAGAGGAAAATTAGCGGCCTGTGCCCCGGTGGGATCCCTATTTGGCTGTGGGTGTCGAGCTGATGATTTGAGAAGGAGGAAAGAGCCTCCATTTATAGGCATAATTCTGTCCTTCAGAAGTTTGTGAGTTGTTGGACCATTAAATGAACGCTTAATACGTGTACCACTTGTTAAAAGTTGTTCATAAATATGTTTTCAGTTCACCCTCAAAATTTTAACTCATTTGGACATTGGATTAAGGATTTATGAATTTTTAATTGGAGGATTCTTTTTCTAGACGCAACTTCCAAGAAGGTTCTTCCAAACATAAAACATTCAAAAACATCCTTAACGACTTCAAAACTCCATAAAATTTGTTGAATAGACGGATATATCTGTCCTCATGCCATCCCAGGTGGAATCACCTCAATTTGTTCTATTTAGGCCGAGTTGTGGTTCCGTTACTGTGGTGGGGTCCACGATGTCCACTCGGAAAAATCATACACTTCATTGATTTTTTACACCATTTGGATGGCTCAACTAGCTCTTGGTCCAGAAGAAAAAGTTGAAGGAAATAAAATCAGAATTCTAAAAAAAAGAATCACTAAATTTGAAAATATATTTTTTAGAAAATAAAAAAATACCTGTGTGGTCAAAATCTGTCCAAAATCCAGAATTATGCACTTTTCTCAATTTTGATCATTTTCATCATATAGTTCAAATTACCCATTATTTTAATAAAAAAAGTAATTACATGGGGTTTATCATTGAAAAAAAGTAAATAATACTCATTATTTTATAAAAAATATGCACATAAATTTTCTCTGTCACCACACAAGACCCATCACTATTGAACTTCAACCCCTCTGAAGGAGGCCTCCAGCATACCCAATTAAGCATATAATGGACAATATCCTAAGCAGAATGCATCAGACCTGTAAAGAAATAATTCAGGGATGAAGCATCTCTCCATTTAGCAAGAACCTTGACAATGTTGAGTAGTAGGTTTTTAACTTTGATTACAATCAGTCTACCATCAAATTTTATCCCCTCGTAGATCTTCTTGTTTCTAGCTTTCCACAAACACCAGCATCTTGCCTGAAAAATCAAGGTATGAGAAGATCTCTCCATGTTTCCCCAACCCAATCCATGGAACCAATGGTCCAGAAAAGGTTGATCATCCATCATTGGATCATATAATGTAGTAAACTTACCCAAATATCTCCATACCTTATTCTCCCACTCACTCTCAAATAAAATATGATATGAGATTTCCAACTTTTGTTCCTTATAAAAAACACATCTAGAAACCACACAAATCCCGCACCTCTTAATGTTATCATTTGTGGGAACAACTATATTTTTTATCCTCCAGGTAAGAATGTTTAATTTGGTAGAAATATCCTTAACCCAAATAATTTCATTCCATGAATCTCCTTAAACCTGCATGATCATGGGCTTATGGTATTCCCTTATTGTGAAATAGCCATAAATGGAAGGAGTAAACACACATCTATCTAGATCATGGGATAGTTCAATAAGGTTACATAAATCAAGATGAACTCTATTCAACACAGCCTTAATAAACATAGTGTAATCCCTAGATTCTTAGACAGAGATATTTGTTTCACATAAAAAAGGATTGCTAATGATTTATCCATTCCAATTATGGTGCTAGAACAAGATCTCACCCTTCCCAATTATCCATCGATAGCAAGGCCTAACAGTACCAATTATAAGACTAATTTTAAAAACAAATGAGAAAACTATAAATCTAAATCAAATTGATAACCCTTAGATAACCCATTTAGAGTGTTCCCCCGTAGGGTTAGTTTCTCCAGTACCTCCCATTATAACATGGAATTTAAGCAGTGTAAGGTGTCCTTATGCCAGCAAACATTAATCCCTCCATCAATAACTGACAGAGCCATCTTTTTCCATGAAACCCATTATCTATTACCCTCCATATTGGGATCCAAAATGAAATTCTCAAGAATTATGTCAATGTTTTTGGTAACTCCTTTAGGAACTTTGACCACATATAGGGTGTGAATAAGGGTGTCCAGTAATACACTATTCACCAGTTCAATTCTACAACCAATGGACAAGATTTTTTTTCTAGTTTAGTACATTATCAAATATTCTACTAATGATATAATAAAAGTCTCCAATATGAAGACTTCTTAGAGATAGAAGGAATCCATACTATTTAGTATGAAATTATCCTCTCTGCATATCCAGGATGATACCTATTGAAGTAATCCGGCTCAAAGAACAACTATTGGAAATAAAGAAGTTATTTTTATTTTTGCTTACAATATGGCCGCTCCAATGACAATAAGTATCCAATATATTGTCTAGGATTCTTAATGATCTACTCACTACAATCATGAACACCAAAGTGTCATTTGCGACCATTAGATGAGATACTAAAGGGAACTTCTTTCTTCAACGATAAAGTAGAATATCTCTATTATTCATTATATTATTAAGAAGATAGATAAGAACATCTAGAGATATGATAAAAATACTTGGGGATATGGTGTCCCCCTATCAAAGACCCCTACTTTCCTTAAATAATCCAAAATATTTTCCCATAAATGAGCCAACCAACCAATATGAACTAAAACAACAAAAAATGATGTCAATATTCCAAAGGGGGAATCCCATACCTACCAAGTCTTTATTGATAAAACTCCATTCCATATGATCATATGATTTTTTCATATCAATATTGATATCCATGTTTGATCTTTGGGTTTTGAGATTGATATCCCTATCCATTTATTTAGCCAAGGCCACATCCCCCCTAAATAAACCGCCCCTTCACCAAACGTGTTGTTCCATGAAAATCCATTGGGAGAGAAGATTGGAAATTTGTAATTAATTAATGTATCAATAATATTTTATGAAAATTTTATGAACTATAATGATGAAAATGAAGGATGGATGTAGGATTCTTGGACTTAGGAATCATCATAACCTTAGTAGCACTAGATACATGAGACAAGAGATCTACCCAAAAGAAATATTTAATGTCTATAATCAAATCATCTTTTACAATATCCCAAGATGCTCTATAAAACAAAAAAATAATTGTAACACCCCATGCTTCCATAGTATGTTTCCCTTTGAATAATGAAATAACTGGCATTGTACGCGACATCAAGATTCTAACACACTTCGACCAATCAAAGTAGCCGTTATGGATAGTAATACCCACTTTTTGAAATTTTATAAATTTTATCTCTCAAAATGGACTTCTTTTTTGGATTTGGAATATCGAAAATAGCCTAGGGTGAAATTTTGGTACTTTTCAGAAAACTTTAATATTTTGATGAATAGTGAAAATTAATAAATTTTAATTAAAAACAACTTTATTAATCGAAATAATTAATAGTGATAAATTATGAATTTGAGTGGTTTTAAAGTATATTTAGAATATATTTTTACCATTTAATAAAATTTTGGTCATTGGACATAATTTCACAATTAAACCAGACATAAACAAGTGTCAATCTTTTGATAGTTATTATCTCTAA
This sequence comes from Viscum album, assembly GCA_963277665.1. Lineage (NCBI taxonomy): Eukaryota > Viridiplantae > Streptophyta > Magnoliopsida > Santalales > Viscaceae > Viscum > Viscum album. Next base: position 2,025,539,321 of record OY728131.1, read on the forward strand.
AAAACACGCTTTTTGTTTTAACAACGGGAAAACATTTTAAATTAATATCTGCCACTTATGTGTTTTGAATTTGGAAAAATGGATTCCATATTTGGAATAAAGATTTCCAAATATTGTAAATAGTTAAATTTTATTTTTAGACATTTTGAATAATTACTTCCGTAAATATTTTATTTACCATGGTTAAAGGGTAAACCCGGTAAATAAGTGTAAAAAAATAATAATATAATAATAATAAATTACCCTAAAATGTGTCCTAATATTATTGTTTGAAACATGTCCGACCATGGGCATCTTTTGGTCGATTTTGGGACCCCATGTATCCACTTGTAAGTAATAAGAGCACTTTGTATTAATTAAGTTAAAATAAATACAAAAATGACATATGCATATATCTTTTAGAATTTTTTTTTGCATAGGGTTATATATGTTGGATTTTTGACAATAAATATTCATTAGAAATATAAACAGATTTTATACATAATGGTATTTTATTTTTAATTTTTAGACATTTAATAATTAATATTGTTTATGACACGATAATGATGCAGTATTTTCTTTATTAATGATAGAATCAAATAATTGGTATTAAAAATGTTAAGATAAATATAATTTGAAAGTTTTGATGACATCCATAAATTTTATTGGTTTATATGGCATTATATTATTTCTTAAATGAATATGGTTCTAATTAATAAAGTTTTTATGACTTTAACAAAAACCAATAATTGAATAGTGTCAAAATTGACATAAATGAGTTTTTAAAACAAATATTATATTATTAATTGATATTATATTCCTAAAAATATATGGTTCTTCCAAAGGACTTATATAATGATAGATGTATCATTTATGGACCATTTGGGGGTCTCTTAAATTTATATAGTATGTTTATTAACTATACAATATAAAAATATAAAGTACATGGTAAATGTCAAACTAATTAACTAAGAGTTAAAACTAAATGATAAGGTTAATATAACAACCCAAACCTATCTAAATTCTATTGGTTGAAAGTATTTCGACCCATCACCACCTTATAATTTTTATAATCCACTTTGGAGCCACTAGAAACCGAATATGAATTTATTATAAAATAATATTTCTTGCTTTTACAAATGGGCCCCTCACCCCTCTTATTAAAGGGCACTCCCCCTTCTCACTAATTAACACATTCAAAGCCTTTTGGATCGGCCAAAACCTACCCAGATACTCTCTCAACTTACCTCACTTCAACCTAGAGGCCTTATTTTGATCATAATGCCAACCTAAAGAGCCCTTTAGATCAAATCAAAAGGAAGAACAAGAAGAAGAGGTAATGTTTTCACCACCCTTTTTCAAGTTCCTTTCTTCTTCAACATCTTCTTTCTTTGTTATTTCCATTATAAAATAATAAAGCCTGTATATTCTATATACTATGATGTTATTATAAATATGGAACAACCATATTCATTATTCTATCCATCCTTTGAATGACATGTCTCCATACGTGCGTACGTACGACTTACCGTCTCCACGTCGTGGTGTAATTGTTATTCAAAACATTATTATTTGGATGGGTATAATAATGATGTATAATACATGTAAATAATAAATATAACATGATAATTATTCTGCATATATTATATAACATCCAATTATATATTATTTTAATATCAAAATAATGATATTGTCGCTCGTGCGTACGTACGGATTAACGTCTCCACAAATGTGATGAGATTCATTCCCCATCATATCCATTCAAGACTTAATTTCATTTGATGATTAAAAATAATGATTATAGACATGATATCATTCTGGATATGAATAATACACATCCCATCCATAAAAAATATGGCTCACATAACAAATAATATAAAGGAAAGCGAATCCGTTAACACCCAAAACGATGATAATACTAAGATATTATTAACAAATAAATGTTAAAAGATCATATATGATATCATATTAATGTATATGATTCTTGTATAATTCAATAAAAATTATTTCACCATTATACATGAGGTTAACCTACCCTCGACCAAGGAAACAGTACAAAGTAAGGGGTTTCTTATCTCACTTCCAATTCCATGAGATTTCCATTGTTCACCACTTATTTATAGCATGTGGTGTGTGTAATCCCCATGTTTGTATTCATTATGTAATATAATTTAATTCATGTATATTTACATCATCATTTTATGATACTTCTTTCATGGGTCTATGTTTGGTAAGTTACCAAATCAATAAGGGAATTTGAAATTTCAATTTCCACTCATTCGCCTTTACGCGTACTTCATTGATTATTTTACTCCAAGATTATGTGTGGAATCACTATTCATTTGATTATGTCATAATTTCCACTCCCCTTTCTATGGATATAATTTTGATACACATAATCACCCCATTGATAAATTCTAAAGTCATCGGTACAAACTTGATAAGAGTAATTTTTACTCAATCACGATTTGTTGAGTTAAACACCCAATTCATTGGTGTGGTTTTTACAAGAATATGTGTGAACATCCTTTGTTTTTTTACACTGAATATACAATAATATTGAGTGTATTTATATTTGTCACACATAATTATGTTGTTGATTTATCCTTAACCTAAGGATACACCCTTTATGAGATATTTCATCTCAATCTACATTCCATTGAGACTCATTTGTTGTTATACACCAAATCAATTTTATATGGTATATATAATGTAATTTAACATAGTATATCATGAATATATTTATTCCCATGATATTACAAAGTTTTTATTACCTCAATTATTTTTATTCAACTGTATCTCTTTTGGTTAGGAACTCTAACTAAAATATCATTTTAAAATGTTTTAAAGATTTTTTATTCTAAATCTTTCTCATTAATGTCCATGTTTTAAAAATAGTTTTAAGGATTTATTTATATGGACATTAAAATTTTCAAATAAAAATTCTGTTTAAAAGTTTCAAATTGGTATGGGACACTTTGATTGAAAAATCTATTTAAATGGCTTCTTGACAAATAGTGTGACTTTTAAATGTTTTCATGAAAAGGAGGATATTTCTCTCAATAGTTTGATGATTATTTTAATCTATATCAATATCCTTCATTATTCTCGATTGAGGTTAATCTGATACAATGCAATCTTCCATATTATATCGAATGAGTTATGTTTGACTGTGGATGTGCTATTTTTATACCATTCATGGTTTGTGGTTAAAGTATTGACATTTCGTATGATAGTTTTAATACGAATGTTTATGTTATGTTTCAAACTTTTCATATGAGAAATGCATTGGACTTAGTAAGTGACGGGAGGATCCCGCTATAGTTCCTCAATGCATCGGTATGTCTCATGAGACAAACTAGTGTCTTGGCACGTGGCCTTGAAAAAAATATTATTTTTAGTCTTGGCATGAGGCCTTGGCTACGTGGTTATGATAGTCTGGAATTATGAATTCCATCATTATGAAAGTGGTTATTGATATTTCATGTGATTATTCGACTATTAGAATATCCATGTGAATAAGTAAATGGAATTATTTCATTTTTTGCCATATTATGCTGAATTTTCATGTTTAAAAAGCTTTTGTTTTAGTTATGCATTGCCTTATATGTTTATGCTCATTTATGAAAGTTTTCCTTATATTGTTTTCCTTACTGGGAATCTGAGCTCACCCCTTTCTATGTATTATTTTTCCCAGGATGTGAAGAAGTTAGTTATGTGTTACGTGCAGGCATAATCTATAAAATTCGGATGTTTCCAATGGAATAATTTAGTGTCGTTTTCTTTTCAAGTTGTAATTTTGACCTTATGAATCTGTCTAGTATTTCCAAGGCTACTAAACTGATCAGTATTTTAGGACATGATTTCCTTGTATCATTCCAATGTTATGTAATAATGCATAGACTCTGGGTAACTGGGGTCGGGGTATTACAGTTGTTATCAGAGGAAGTTTAGTACAAACCATGAAAGCTAGATTTAGATAAACTCTGATTAGAGCACATAGATCTAAGATGGAATTTGAGGATTAGTATAGAAGAACCTTCTAGAATCTTTGTACTGTAGAAAGTTTGTGAGTTTTCCAAGCAAGGCATCCCTATCTGGATTAGAGCAGGTAGAGGTGGCTCCAACACAAATGTACCTAGGGGTAAAACCCAAAAACACCACTTTGAGCTAGAATCGAACGGGAACTAGTGCATGACAAGGGGCCTTGCTGCACTCTTGGTTACGACACTCTTGGGGGATATGCTTAGGATAATTTACATTTTCTATACAAACTGATTTGAAGGATTTTAATATAAGATGAGAAGAAATGACCTTAGTTAATCCTAAGGTGTTTCAAAATTGAAAATATATTCTCATGATATTCTCTTAATTATTTTATGACTACTATTACTCACACAATGATTTATGGTTTTAGTCAATGGATGGATTCCAAGGAAGTCGTAGTGACTTTGAGAATGATGTACAAGGTTGGAACAGTGGTGGCAATGAGCAGCAAAATGGAATGTTGATTAGCGTAAAAGATATCATCTTCATGCCAAATCAGTTTTCCAAAAATATGATCAACAATATATATATTAACCAATTCATGGACTCAACAAAGAAGATAAAGGTGATGAATGATAAGATCTACAACAGTGGAGACCAATGAGAAAAGAATCCTCAATTTTCATCATGCCAGAAATGGGTAAGGAGACACCCAAGAAAGTGTCTCAATGGAATAAATAAATGCTTTAAGTGTGGGAAAGAAGGACATAAAGTGAAGAATTTCGGAAGAAAATTGAAGAGTACTATGGAATAAAATAAAAATGGTCCCAAGAATCCATTTATAGTCATTTTCCGTAAATGTAGGGGACCCAACAATTACCTGAGTGAATGCCAAATTCTATAGGATATTTTCTTGGCCAGAGAAGAAGCTATGTGAGAATAAATGGTTGGAGAAATGCTTAAAAGTATTAGTGCTCCTTGTTGATGAGATTACTTTGGAATAATTTTCTATTGTATTTTTAACCCTGCAGTTTTCCATGTGAGAATGATATTTGAGGAAGACTTATCTTTTTTTCTTGTGGATATAGTTATAAATAACCATTTGGTTTTATTTGATCTCTGGGTTTGAGGAAATTACATGTTATTATATTTGGGGATGAAAATGCAAGGTATGAGATAAACTTTTGTTGTTAAATTATGTTCTGGTTATTTTGAGAAAGTTATCTCATTTTGGTAATGTTATAAAATATAGTTTTTGAAAAAGGGAAACATGCAGACCATGTGACAACCCGTCACATCGGAAAGAGCTGTGTGAATCGAACCCACAACCAAAGTGCGATTATGATTTATCGCCTACCACTAGACTACGTGAAGTACCTGGTTAGTGTGACTATTATTTTTAGTTAAATGATTTTATTGATCAATAATAAGTTGATTTGGGATCTTATGTCTTATCAAATGAATACCCTTATTATAGGAAAATGATTTGGTGATTAAGTGATAAATTTTATTTTGGAAGATGTTCACTTTGTTGGGAACACTATATGCCCAAGGAAAATAGAATACTATGGGAATTCATTTGAGGAGTAATGGTGGATTTTTATCTATGTTTTTATTGTGGATTTATAGTGATTTGGGTTATTTATGGAAATGATTAACCTATAATAGAGAATATGTGATTAGTTTAATTACTTTTCAGTATGTCACTTTAAGAGTAGTTGATGTCATTTGGAGATACCATTTAACGTGGAAGACTAAATAACCAAATCCTTATATGTTTTGGTTTTAAATATTATTTTGTATTTTTTTGAAGGATTTTAAGGACAATTGTTTATTGAATGCTATTTATTTAACTTTGGGGTATATTTGGTTTAATTTTAGAAATTAAGATTAGTGCTTATTTCTCTAATGGAATAACCTTTTGGGGGATCATCAGATCTTATACAAACCATTTTGGTTTTAATTAATCCATTCAGACAAGGTAAATATATTGTTTATTCTTCAGGGATTATGTGATTCTATAAGATGTTTATTCTATCTCTTCTAGTATGACCTAGTATTCTGGAATAATCAGCGTTTAAAAATGAGTTAGTAGTAGAAATTTATTAAATAATGAAACTTTAATTAAAAATTAAGTATATATCTTTATGTTCATAGTCAATCTCAGAAATTAATTCCTCGTCTTTATGTAATGTAACTTAAAAATAAAAAATAAAAATGTTGTCCGTTTACTTTTCCTACTAGGAAACTAATGACCATTTGTCTCATCACAAGTTTGTGGTTTTCTTCTTGTTAACTTTCTCCTGGTCATGTTTTTTATCCCTCTCCATCAGAACTTGACACTTAATTTATCATCCATATCCATGTTTTTCTACATGGAATCCCAGTATAGGTTATCTCAGGTGACCTTTGTACTTATCTTTCTTTCTTTTAAAGTGATAGTTTTGTTGACTCGTTTTCCGATGTGGGACTTTCCATTATATTCCAAGGAATAATTTTAAAAATTGCAAGGGTTCAATTTATTGAAGGAGGGGATAATGTAACACCCCAAGCTTCCAGGGTACATTTCCCTTTGAATAATACAATAGCTTGCATTGTACACGACTTCGAGATTCTAACACACTTCGACCAATCAAAGTAGCCGTTGTGAATAGTAATACCCACATTTTGAAATTTTATAAATTTTATCTCTCAAAATGGACTTCATTTTTGGATTTGGAATATTGATATTAGCCTAGGGTAAAATTTTGGTACTTTTCGAATAACTTTTATATCTTGATAAATAGTTAAAATTACTAAATTTTAATTAAAAACAACTTTTTTAATCGAAATAATTAATAATGATAAATTATGAATTTGAGTCGTTTTAAAGTATATTTAGAACATATTTTTACCATTTAATACAATTATGGTCATTTGACATATTTTAACAATTAAACCGGACATAAACAAGTGTCAATCTTTTGATAGTTATTATCTCTTAAAAACACGCTTTTTGTTTTAACAATGGGAATTAATTTCAAATTAATTTCTGCCACTTAGGTGTTTTGAATTTGGAAAAATGGATTCCATATTTGGAATTAGGATGTCCAAATTGTGTAAATAGGTAAATTTTATTTTTAGACATTTTGAATAATTATTTCGGTAAATATTTTATTTGCCATGGTTAAAGGGTAAATCCAGTAAATAAGGGTAAAAAAATAATATTATAATAATAATTAATTACCCTAAAACGTGTCCTAAACTTATTGGTTGATACATATCCGACCATGGTCATCTTTGGGTAGATTTTGGGATCCCATGGATCCACTTGTAAGTGATAAGGACACTTTATATTAATTAAGTTAAAATAAATTCATAAATGACATAAGCATATATCTTTTACCAAAACAATTTTTACATAGGGTTATATATGTTGTATTTTCGACTATAAATATTTATTAGAAATATAAAAATATTTCCAACATAATGGTAATTTATTTATAATTTTTAGAAATTTAATAATTAATATTATTTATGACACAATAATGATGTAGTATTTTCCTTATTAATGAAACAATAAAATAATTAGTATTATAAATGTACAAATAAATATAATTTGAATGTTTTGATTACATCCATGAATTTCATTGGTTAATATGACATTATTGGATTTCTTAAATTAATTTTGTTCGAATTAATAATGTTTTTAAGACTTTAACAAAAACCCATTATTGAATAGTTTCAAAATTGACATAAATGAGTTTTTAAAATAAACATTATATTATTAATTGATATTATATTCCTAAAAATATATGGTTTGGCCAAAGGACTTATATATTGATATTTTTATCATTAATGGACCACTTTGGGGTCTCTTGGATGTATATAGTATGTTTATTAACTATATAATATAAAAATATAAAGTGACATGGTAAATGTCATACTAATTAACTAAGAGTTAAAACTATAAGATAAGGTTAATATAATAAACCAAACCTATCTAAATTCTATTGGTTGAAAGTATTTATACCCATACCCACCTTATACGTTTAATAATCCACTTTGGAGCCATTATAAACCGAATATGAATTTATTATAAAATAATATTTCTAGCTTTTCCAAAGGAGCCCCTCACCCCTCTTATAAAAGGGAACTCCCCCTTATCACTAATTCACACATTCAAAGCCTTTTTTCTCGGCCAAAACCTGCCCAAATACTCTCTCAACTTACCTCACTTCAACCTAGAGGACTTAGTTTGATAAGAAAGACATAATAAGGTGCCCTTTTGATCAAATCAAAAGGAAGAACCCGAAGAAGAGGTAATGTTTTCACCACCCTTTTTCAAGTTCCTTTCTTCTTCAAATTCTTCTTTATTTGTTATTCCATTTCTAAAATAATAACTCCAATATCTTATATATACTGTGATTTTATTATAAATATGGTACTACTGTATTCAGTATTCTATCCATCCTTTGAATCACATGTCACTATACTTGCATACGTACGACTTACCGCCTCCACGTCGTGGTGTAAATGTTATTCAAAACATTATTATTTGGATGGGTATAATAATGATGTGTAATACATGTAAATAATAAATATAACATTATAATGATTATGTATATATGATATACCATCCAATTATATATTATTTTAATATCAAAATAATGATATCGTTGCTTGTGCGTACGTACAAATTATCTTCTCCACGAACACGATGAGATTCATTCCCCATCATATCCATTAAAGACTGAATTTCATTTGATGATTAAAAATAAAGATTATAGAAATGATATCATTCTGGATATTAATAATATGCATCCCATTCATAATAAATATGACTCACATAACAAATAATATTAAGGAAAACGTATTCGTTAACACCCCAAATGACAATAATACTAAGATATTATTAACAAATCAATATTAAAAGATCATATATGATATCATATTAATGTATATGATTCTTTTATAATTCAATAACTATTATTTCACCATTATAAATGAGGTTAAACAACCCTCGAACAAGGAAAAAGTACAAAGTAAGTGGTTTCTTATCTCACTTTTAATTCCGTGAGATTTCCATTGTTCACCACTTATTTATTGCATGTGTTGTGTGTACTGCTGATGTTTGTATTCATTATGTAATATAATTTAATTCATGTATATTTACATCATCATTTTATGATAATTCTTTCATGGGTGTATGTTTTTTAGGTTACCAAATCAATAAGGGAATTTTAAATTTCAATTTCCACTCATTCGGATTTACACATACTTCATTGATTATTTTAAACTAAGATTATGTGTGTAATCACTATTCATTTGATTATGTCATAATTTACACTCCCATTTATATGGATATAATTTTGATACACATAATCACCCCATTGATAAATTATCAAGTCATCGGTATAAACTTGATAAGAGTAATTTTTACTCAATCTCGATTTCTTGACTTGAATATCCAATTCATTGGTGTGGGTTTTAAAAGAATATGTGTGAATGTCCTTTGATTGTATTAAACTAAATATCCAATCATATTGAGTGTATTTATATTTGTCACACATAATTATGTCATTTATTTATCCATAACCTAAGGATACTGCCTTTATGAGAGATTTCATCTCAATCTACATCCATTGAGACTCCTTTGTTGTTATACACCAAATAACTTTTATATGGTGTATATAATGTACTTTAGCATAGTATATCATGAATCCCTTTATTATCATGATATTACAAAGTTTTTATTACCTCAATTATTTGTATTCAGGTGTCTCTCTTTTGGTTAGGAACTCTAACTAAAATATCATTTAAAAATGAGTTAATATTTATTATTCTAAATCATTCAAATTAATGTCCATGTTTTAAAAATGGTTTTAAGGATTTATTTATATGGTCATTAAGGTTTTCAAATAAAAATTATGTTTAAAATTTTTAAAGTGGTATGGGACACTTTGATTCAATAATCTATTTTAAATAGATTCTTGACAAATAGCGTGACTTTTAAATGTTTTCAAGAAAAAGGGGATATTTATCTCAATAGTTTGATGATTATTTTAATCTATGTCAATATCCATAATTATTATCGATTGAGGTTAATCTGATACAATACAATCTTCAATATTGTATCAAATTAGTTATGTTTGACTGTGGATGTGCTATTTTTATACCATTCATGGTTTGTGGTTAAAGTATTGACATTTTGTATGATAGTTTTAATATGAATGTTATGTTACTTTTCAAAATTTTCATATGAGGAACGAATTGGACTTAGTAATTGACGGGTGGAGCCCGCTATAGCTCCTCGATGCATCGATAAGTCTCATGAGAGAAACTAGTGTCTTCGCAAGAGGCCTCGACAAAAATCTTATTTGTAGTCTTGGATCGAGACCTTGGATACGTGGTTATGATAGTCTAGCATTATGCATTCCATCATTATGAAAGTGGTTATTGATATTGCATGTGATTATTCGACTAGTATAATATCCATGTGAATAAGTAAATGGAATTATTTCATTTTTTTCCATATTATGTTGAAGTTAATGTTTAAAAGGCTTTTGTTTTAGTTATGCACTACCTTATATGTTTATTCTCATTTATGAAAGTTTCTGCTATATTGCTATCGTTACTTGGCATTTGAGCTCACCCCTTTCAATGTTTTATTTTTCCCATGATGCGAAAAAGTTAGTTTTGAGTTACTTGCTAGCATAATCTAGGAAACTTGGATGTTTCCAATGGAATAATTTAGTGTCGTTTTCTTTTCAAGTTGTAATTTTGACCTTATGAATCTATCTAGTATTTCCAAGGCAACTAAACTTATCGGTCTTTCAGGACATGATTTCCATGTATCATGCCAATGTTATGTAATAATGCACCGACTCTGGGTAACTGGGGTCGGGGAATTATAATAATTCCATCTAAACCAGTCTCACTATTAGCTTGAGTTTCATCATGGATTTGAAAACTTCTGTCTCTTTTGGAATGGCACCCATCTAATCATTAACACTTTCAGAAACATAGTTCAGAATCACATCAAAAAAATCTATAGGCTCCCCCAGGTATCCCTTAGGAAATTTCATGTTAGGACCAGTAAGAAGGTCCCTTAGGTATTTTTTATCCAGAGAATCTACTAAATCTCTTTCATCAGAAAACGATCCTTCATTTAGCCTGATGTTTGGATTAACAAGCCTTTTCCTCTCCTTGATACAAGCATGAAAATACACATTATTTTATCCCCTTCTTTCAACCACTTGATCCTAGAATTTTCCCTGTAGATATGTTCCTACTTTAAAAGTAAGTCCTTTATATAATCTTTTTTACAAATTAGATCCTAAAAAACCCTATTATCCCAAGTCTCCTCCATATTATCTTCAAGACAATCAACCACTTTCATGGCAACATCCAGGTCCCTATTCAGGGATGATAAATCCATTAACCAATCATTTACTTTTTTCTTAATACACCTTAGTTTGTTATCAGACAACACCCACATGTGACCATAGGAGGGTTCTTTCAAAGATAAATGAACCATGTCATGATAACTAGTATTACTAACCCAATTGCTAAAATATCTGAATTTCTCATGACTATCATTCTCAGAAGAATTGGTTATCCAGAGAGGGGAATGATCTAAAATACCATGAGTCAAGTGAACCACTAAAGTATTTTCATACATGGAGACAAATTTCATGTTAGAAATACATCTATCTAGTCGGCTCCATGATCTACAAACACCTCTTTAATTATTTAACCATGTGATTTTATCACCTAAATATCCCAGATCCATATGTCCTTTACCCACCATGAATTGTGTAAACTCTAAACTAGATCTTAAAGAAAAATAACCTCTATACTTCCTCTCATCCAAATATTCCACAAAATTAAAATCTACTCCAACAAACCATTGGTGATTTTTAGGATCGAACAGGGATAGATCATTCCACATGGTATCTCTTTACTGGGGATCACAAATTTAATAAATTAAAGATACAAGAAAAGTATGGAAGGATTAGGTTACTTTAATAGTGATGCATTAATTACCCACCTGAATTTTTTCCACCATGAAGCTCCTATTCCAAAAAACCCATACATATCTATTTCAATGACCCACATCCATATATCCCTGCATTTTATGTTTTTTGGAAAACTTGACTATTCTGGTCGGATGTTGTTTATGTTTAAGAATTCCAACTATTGGAATCTTTTTATTGGAAAAATTATAAGCCAAAATGTCTTATCTAACCTGGCCTCCAACCCCCTATAATTCCATATAAGTATTGGAATTATTGAGAGAAAAGGGTTCTAGGATTGGCTCGAAAACTCATAGCCTTTTCGTAATGGAAGAGAAAACTTGCCTTATGTTTATTTAACTAAGACTTGTAATATGATCTATTATCCCTAGTTAAAGACTCGATTGAGGATGAGAAATAATTTTGGTGAGGATTTTCAGTCCTTCCCCTCTTTCTCAGGGTGAATATTTATTCATTTTACATACCATCAGAATGCCGATAAGAGTAGTTCACAATTATCCCACTTTGTAGAAATGATGCTATGGTAGGGATGTCATCTATAATAGACTCTGAAGAGACCTGATGTAGATTCATCTGGAATTCCTTTCCATTATAAGAAATTATAAACTTAGGATATAGCATCGAAAAAAGATTAAGAAGCTGGGTTCTACTTAAAAATTCTATAATTAAAAAACTTTAAAGTATCAATGTATTATCCAATAGAGAAACAACATCATTAAACAATCCCTAAGATATCCGTCTTGGAATATAAGGCACTTCTTTTAGACACTTCACTTGATCCTTTAACTATGGGTCAGGAGGAACCACCAGCAAAGAATCACAGAATGAAGACACCTCAAAAACCTCATCTTGAACCCCTTCTAGGATATCCTCAAAGATAGGGATGAGATGGTTCTTGTTATCTTTAGACATAACATGTCTGCTTCTACCTCTACCTCTAATATGACGATGATGTAACACCTGAAAATAATTTACATAGAGAAGACAATGGGAGTATAATCTCAGGAATATAGGATATGATAAATCTTGATTCCAAGAGAAAGAATCATGCACCCTAATCTGAATATTCTATAGCACTGGATGAGAAACATCAAATTCCACAAAAAGAACATCCATAGAGGCATCCATAAAGATCATGGTTCTTATATCTGAGAAAAAAAACCACAAAGAGAGTCATCAATCATCTTCAAAAAGTCTTCCTTTTGGAAAGGAATACGAAGTCCAGGAAGATTAACCCAAATGGCTGCGGCCCAACTTCCTTCACCTCTATTCTCATCCAAAGACCACCTCGATAGAATGAAGCCCTGATGACTAAAAAAACATGGAGTGTGACACCACTCTTTTATAAAGTCCTCCTTAGCTCCCAGAATAATATAGAAGGATAATTTGTGAATCGAGATTATCTTTACCGTACATTTAAGACCCCAATATCCAAAAAAACTCTAGAAAACAGAAATGGGTGGTCTCGATATACCAAGATTAGAAATCGACGTACACTTTAGAAAACCTGATGCCTCTTCAAATTCAGCCTCAGAAACATAAAAATGGATCTAGGATCCTTCACAACACATTTGTGGCTGATCCCTAGAAATAGCTAAAAAATGAAGAGGAAATATTATAGAGAGAATCCCTTAAAGATTAGATAGGAAGAACCTTCTCCAATGAATTAGAATCCATGACAAGGGTATGGAACAATGATGAAGAAGAAGGGTCAGAACCCAAATCAAAAGTATCTTGTATCAAAGAAACTGGTGGTGGAGGAACAACGAAGAAGAGGCACGAGGTGAAATATTTTGAGAAATCAGGGTCGCTTGTGGCACGTTCTCCAAAACGAGTGGAGGATCCATTCCATATGTTCCTTTATCTGGGTATCCTACAACTGAATTTATGGGGTATCTCTATGATTCCTCAAAGATCTATGGATTAAAGTAACACTTTTGTTTCTTCTACAGGTTTAGGTTCATATAGTTTCGATCTGGGTGATTTTTTACAGGTTTCATAGAATTATCACAGTGTATAGGTTTGTCATTGATATCTAAATTAAGAAGGTTGTCCTCAAGATTCTCTAAAGGGGTCTTAGGCTCATGTGGATATATTTTATCAAATTATATATATAAAAATTCTACCACAATCATATTCCTCTAATTGAATACCCGATAAGATTTACTGGATGTTGAATATCGAAAGAAAATTACTTCATCACTTTTGGATACAAAATTTTCTAAATTCTCTTTTGTATTGAGTATAAATAATTTACAACAAAAAACTTTGAAGTAATTAACTTTTAGTTTTCTTTTATTCCACAACTTGTATGGGGTTTTCTTTAAAGTAGCTCTAACTAGATATCTATTAATAATATAGTAAGTTGTATTCATAGCTTTTTCCCAAAAATAAATAGGAAGTTCATACTCATTAATCATGATATGTGAAATCTCTTGAAGAGTTTGGTTTTTCCTTTATATAACACAATTCTTCTATGGGGTCCTAGGATCAGAAAAGTTATGGCTATAGGCATTCTGTGAGTATAGAGATTCAAATTTATGATTTTCAATATCATGACCATGATCACTTCTTAGGGTATCAGTTGTATGTACACTTAATAATTTATATAGAATTTTCATATTTGAAAAAATAATAATAAGATTCATTTTTGGGATCTATAATGAATAACCATGTGTATCGTGAAAATTAAACTACTAAAACATAATCATAAGGTTTTCACACTAAACCAAAAATACTAGAAGGTCCAAAAAATACATGTGAACCAATTCTAGGTGTTGAGAAGTTGAAAATTATTTTTTATCTTTGAAAGATATTTTATTTTTCTTTCCATTTTTTAGGGATGATAGAATTTATCTATTAAAAATTCTAATTTAGTCATATCCTTGACTAAAACTTTCTTAGTTAGCTTTCCAAGTGAGTGTACATCGTAATGGATTAGTCTCCTATTCCAAATAAAAGATTATCTGTGAAAGACATTTAATTTTTTTTTGAGAAAATAATAAATTTAAATAAACAACATAAACATTATAATTACACAAAGTAGTAAAAACTAAATATTGTATCGAATAATTTTTTTTACAAGCATTATTCTCATACTTGACATTGTATCCATCCTCACATAGCTATGGTATTCTAAGAATATTATATTTTAATCCATTTAAAATTAAATATTTAGAGATAAAAATAGTATTAGAGTTATCGATTTGACCATGTTAAATTATTTTCTCTTTGGAATTGTCACCAAAAAAGACATATCTGCCATTTACTTTGATAAGGTTCTTAAATTTTGAGTAGTCCCTAGTCACGTTTCTCAAAAAACCACTATCTTGATAATATATATTTACTGGTACTCTTTAAACAAGTTTCCTATAATAATTTTTAAATAATAAATGATTTTGGTACCCATATTTTATTGGGTCCAAAAATATCAGTAATAATATCTTTAGGAATAAAATGTTATTTAATTGGTTTATGTTTGGAACACTAGGTCAAAACACCTTGAGAGGTGGGGGTGAATCAGGTTCTGGAAGATTAAAACCACTTCCCCTTCAGATCTTGTATCATTATTAAAAAAGCATTCTTCTCTCCTTCTACTATAAAAATTTATGAACAGAAATGAAATCATGCATGGGACACAACAATTTTACGTAGTTCACCTTCACCGGGATACATCCAAGTAGCAGATAGTGGCAGTGTTCCAATTTACCAAATCCACTAAGGATCACTGCCAAATTACATGGTTTGGGTTGGATCAATTTTTTTCTAAGGCTCACAACTTTCCCAAGGGTCACTCCCTATATATCTTTCTATTGAACACTCTTGGTGGAAAGGATCAACATATTCCCCTTCCTTTGCTCACTTATCTTGGAAGGGATTCACCCTTAGTTTATGGACTTGTAGGTCCCTTAATTTTGATGAATGAAAAAAATCCTTATCTATAGATAGATGATCTGTTGAAGTCATGTTTTCAACTATAGATGTAATCCACTTTTTAGTGAACTATAAGTTTTCATAAATTTCATTCATGAACTATTTTAGTGCCATTAAAAGCTTCCCTCAAACATTTTCAAACAAACATGATTCCTTTGTGAACTTTGCTTCACTGTGTGGCACAAGTTCCTTTTTGAACCACCTCTTCTTCCGCGGACCGTCCTTCTTTCATGCCCCTTTCTCTTCTGTAGACTGGCACTACTTCCTTGGACCACTTCCTTTTCCATGGACCACCTCATATTTGTGGTCTTTTTTATGTTATAGTTCCCCACAAAACTTTGATGTGGTACAACCTTCACCACGAACTATGCTATGTAGTCTGCATAGTGCTTTGATCCTCTACGACGACTGATAACTTCTATGAATGAAACCCTTTGTAGCTCCCCAAATCACCACCTCATTTCTGGAAATTTCAATCCATCATGTGATCTTTAATCCTTCCAGGGACTCTAAGCCTCCTGTGAACTATTTTTTTTTCACAGTCCATGTAGCGTGCTTCACCATCTGCATAGAACTACTATGCTGAAATCCTATATTTTTCAATTTTTCTTCACAGTTCTGCATGCCTCTTTTTGGTCTGCAAACTATTATTCATGGTCTGAGAAATTAATTTTGTGGGAAACATTCCTTTTCAAAAAATCAAAATCCTAATTTTGAGGTCCAAAAATTTGGCAAACTTTGGGAAATTGCAGCACCTTAAAAACATGATTCGGAAACACCAACCTAACTGATTCACAGTCATCTGGCTTTATCAGAAAGCACATTCATGCCCAGAAATACCAAGAGGAACAAATTTATTCTTATATATATTCCCATTTCTAGGCTAATAACAAATTCTGATAGAATAATTAGGGGTTATTTTTTTTTAAAATAATTCTTGTGAGAGTTTATCTATTATTTATGAATCTTTATAGATCCTTTTTATGTTTTGAATTATACATTTTAACGTCATTTTTTTCCTTTAATAATTATGAAATTTTTTCTTTTTATATAACATAATCAGATTTAAAGTGATCATACAAAGCATATCTTTAGACTTTTGTATTTATGTTTCATATCATTTAATATTTCCTCTAGCAAGTTACAATATTTTAATAAATCCTCACTAGAAATATTTGATTCAATGTTTTCATTATCATAAAAATTTAAAAAAATGTTCAGGAGATGTAAGAATAATATTTAGTACCACAAATGTGTTTTTTATGAAACACATGTCAGATCTATCATTTTCTATCATCTCTACTTGAGTCAAACCCACTTGAACTGTCTTCTAAGGGGCTCTATGCAAGTTTTATAGCCTTTTTGTACACCATTTTCCTAATTCTTTTTATTATATCTCATCTTGAGATAGTATTCATTTATATTCACTTTTTTTTACTCATAATAGATTATCTCATTAGTGGAATCACCCTTTTTCCAATATTTCCTCTAATTTGTTTTTCTATCATAATTTCCATAATAGTTAGTATTTTTATAGAAATTATTATTCCTATGCAATTTATTGAATCGTTTGTATAGGTGACCCATTTCTTCATAACTATCTGTAGGTGATTCATCAACGCTAGAACTATCATCTCTAATGTTTTATTTTAGCTGTGAGTCTGAAGTCTTAAAGGATACTGAATTCCTCTTCTCTTCATCTCCTTCCTATTTTTTTACTTGTAATTCCTCCCCATACATCATCATTGTTACAATAATATCCTTTACTAGAAACTTACTTATGTCACATGATTTCCTTATAGAAATAGAGGTTCCAACCCACCTATCAGGTAGACATCTCCAAAGTAACATCACTTAATAATTATTAGAAATCTGTTTCCAAAGTACATGAATGTTATTTAAAATATCATTTAATTCTATATAAATATCAGAAATGGATTCATCAAGATTCATTTTGAACGTATCTTATTTAATAGTATAATAAATTGAAGCACATATATTTAACATTTATAGTTCCATCATGATATATATCAAGAGTATAAAAAATTTCAATGGTACTAGGGAAAAAATATATTCTACTAAATTCATCATCTCCTAAATCACAATATAATTCATTGATTACTTTAGAGTTGAAATCACAAGAGACCATAGTGGTATCACCCCATGCTGTTATAATATATTTTGTCTTTTATTTTTTTCATCGATAATTGTGTAAATATCAAAGCCCATGTTATCAATATGGATATTCATCTTGATTTTCCCTTGACAAAAGTTATTCCCCTTAAATTAAGGATGTTGATTTGTGGTAGTTTCTTCTTGTAAATTATTATCTATAATGACTAAAATTTATAATAAACATAAATTTTAATATCTCTTTGTAAGAATAGATCATAGTAAAAATTATTTTGAAGGGAGGTATGATACCCCATATTGGTCCCCGTGGACAACTCAAGAGGGAAGTGAATTGAGTTTCCAATTAAAAATTTCTATTAATCATATTTTAAAACATAAATCCCCAAATTTGATAAAAGTGCCAAGTTAACTAAAAATATAGAATTATATAATTTTATCTTTAAAAAAGACTCTCAAAATCTTGATCATAGATCATTTAAAATAATTTAACTTTTGAAACTAATTTAATTTAATCAAACACTTTATATAAAACAAAAAAATAATGTAACTATCAGAATAAAGTATTTTTAAATAATTTTGAAATAAAAAATGTGTTGGTTTAATAAATAGAAAGTTAAAAAGAAAGAGAACAATGGAAATTAAACAATGGGTCCATTTTCAAAATGATACCCACATCCATCCACTTGAAAAACACCTATTGTCATGTATTTTGTTATAAAATATACTCATCCACAACCTGGATCAAGTTTTTACATGCAATTGTACAATGACAATCAAGGCTATACAGTAGCCTCTTTTATAGTTCTTAATGGGATAAAAAAGATTCCAGATCAAATATGAACACTTCCACTATTATTCATGGGAATAAATATAAAAATAATTAATGTAGAGTGTCCTATGTTCTTCACTTTAGTATTGGATATTGTGTTTTATAGATAAAAAGAGTAAAAAAACATATTGAAAGAAAATTTTAAATAGAAAGAGAAAGAGATGATAGATTTTCAAATTTTGTGTTACTCAATCTGATCAACTTCAGTTATTCAAGAGTCATTGGATTCATCTTTTAAGAGGATCAAACATGTTTTCAAATAATGTTTAGGAAAGTAGAGTGTCATTAGGTGTTCTGAATAAAACCTCTATATATCATAGGCACACACTTATTCCTCTATTATTTTCTATATGTTATACACCACACTTGTCCATATATAATTTATCTTCTTTAAGAGAGATTATTTTCAAAGGAATCAATTGAAGAATATTCATTACAATATTAATTTCATAGAAACTAAAATTACTTCTTGAATAGTAATCATTGTAGATATGAAAATTATATGATGCTTAAGTTAGTCTCAGTAGGTTTTCATCATTTAGGAATGATTAATTTGTTACAAAAACTAGTCATGATCACTTTGTCACAACAACTAGGTTTCTTCATTCCAAAAGAACACTTGGTCTTGCAACCAGTACATATCTTCATGCGGTAGGTACCTAAATTTTAATTTTATCCTCATTACTTCTCACAATAACATTATTTCTACTCATAGTAGGTAAATGACTTTATGCAATTACAATAATAACATATGCAGTCGGCATAACAGTTGGAGAACATTTGATTACCTTTGCATGATATCTAGGCTTCTTCATGTGGTTGGTAGTTATCTTTATGTGGTCACTTTTATTTTTTCACATGGTATCTTGATCCCTTTTCTTTGTATGTACTTCCGTGTAAGATTGATTTATTTTTAACTCATGGATAGTTCACGACTTGTAAAAAATTTACTCCATTGATATAACAACCCATACTTTACATACATTGTTATTACGTCAAAATTTATGCACAATTATTACAACATTTAACAAAACCATGAAAGGGTCGTATAGGTATAGTGTCTTTAGAAACTGGAAAACATAAACAGCTGGTTCATAAATCATCTACACTGTCTCCCTTTTATTTTATCATATCAAGAGTCTCTTTTGGAATATCTTACTTAATACCCTTCTTCCTGACCTGGGGAAAAGAAAACATACAAAAGGGTGAGCTCAAATGCTCAATAAGGGTAAACAAAAGAAATATCAATCACATCATATTCACAAGAACATAACATTTTAGAAATCTTAACTTGCAAAAGAGATCATAATTTCATAACATGGGAGAAATCATTGTAGTGAAATGTAATCCCAATAATCATAACTTGAAACATGAAACTTTGTGGCATGAACACATAATCATAGGGAATCATTTCTTTGTAGTCAAGACTCATTTCCAAGACTATCCTAGTGGACAATGTCCATTTTTGAACCTAGTTCACTCCTCGTTTCAGTCCTGTATCACTGAACTGGATTAACCTGCCATTCCAGCCATGTCTATCTCATGAGATATAAATCTTTACCCAATGCATTGGACGGAGATATAGGTCCCACCGATCTCATAATGATACCATTCTAATGTGTGCCACAAGATCATAAATCTTATATCATAGCATAACCGATGTAATAAAAATGGGATTCTTAAACATCATTCCATCATAACATAATCCATATAAAAATAATTCCATCATAACAAAATCAAATCAATGTAAAAATATAGATAGAAATAGAACCCTATATTATCTTAGATGAAAAATAATTTTGATAAAACAATTGAATTCCATTCTTGAAGAAAATATCCTTTTTACTTCAAAATCATTTCTCCTTTATTAACATGTAATACAATTTTAAACTAAAATAAAACGATTAAAAATAAACATGAAAACTTTTAAATTAAAATTCCTGTAAATAAAGTTCTATGAAATCATAAAATCCGTTCATGTAGTATAAGTTACAAAAACATTCTTCTTGTACTTTGGCCGAAAATGTCAAAAAGTATCTTTTACTGAAAACAAAAAAATATTCCTTTCATATCTTTTTATAAAAAAAACTAAAAAATGGGTAAAATTGTATTTAAACAATTTCAGGAGGATAGAAGTAATATTACATACTGGGGAAAAATGGATGTGGATGATAAATATTCCCCAGTAAATTTTTAAGTATAAACAATCTCGAATAAAAATGATATTGTTAGATTTTCCCTTACCTTAGGTGCGATTTTCTTCATACATATCTGAACCTCCACTATAATGATTTAAATAATGTTATTGACTTATTCAAGAGTTGTACTCATTGTTATGATATCGTATTTAGTCATCTTATTAGCTTCTTATTAGTAATATTTCATTGCTACTTGTTATTCAGGTATTTATTTCCTTTTGTTCTTATGCATGTTTTGTCGAATAAATTTCTTATTATTATTTTTAGTTTATAGATACCTCATTTCCAGAATGTTATTAGTGTAATATATATCATATTTATTCATTCAATTCATTTATATAATCATTATTCAATGAAGATCATGAAGAACAAGTCACATTACATCATGGAGACGGTGGG
This sequence comes from Viscum album, assembly GCA_963277665.1. Lineage (NCBI taxonomy): Eukaryota > Viridiplantae > Streptophyta > Magnoliopsida > Santalales > Viscaceae > Viscum > Viscum album. The sequence goes on from OY728131.1 coordinate 2,025,560,797, forward strand.
CCATACGTACGCATGAGCGATGATATCATTCCCATGATCATGGAATTGTTTTGAAGGGCATGTATACTATTTAAGAATCAATATAACTTTACAATAATCATATATAGTTATTATTTACAGCATTATACCCATCCAAGTAAGGTGGTTGTGGAAAACAATTGACAGCACGATGTGGAGACGGTATTCCGTACGTATGCACGCACGATGATTTTGTTTTCCGTAGGATGGATAGAAGGTGAAATAGGGTTGTTTCATATTTACAATAACATATCAGTATATCAGGGATGCTGATGTTATTAATTCATAATGAATCAACTAAAGAAGAATAAGTAGAAGAAGAAATAAAGTAGAAAGAATCGGTAATGGACATTACCTCTTCTTTGAATCGCCTCTTCTTAACCTCCATTTAGGGCACTAAATATGGTCATTGAAGAATAAAAAGAACTCTAGGATGTTTATATGGAAGTGGAGAATATAAATTGGCTGGTTTTGGCTAAGATTGAAGGCTAAAAGTGGTGTGAGGAGGAGAGGGAGGAGGTTCCCTTTTATAAGGGAGGAGAGGGGAACCTTAAGAAAAAATTAAAAGTTTATTTTATAATAAAGTCATATTCGGTTTTTAATAGCTCAAAATTGATTTATTTAGAAGATAAGGTGGTTATGGGTCAAAATACTCTCAACCAATAGATTTTACAAAAGTTTAGGTCACTATTTTAACCTTATCATTTAGATTTAACTCTAATTTAAATAATTTAACTTTTACCGTGCCTTCTTGTTTTCTTACACTATATGGTTAATAAACATACTATAACAAGCCAAACGAACCCAAACTGGTTCATTATTAATATATATAACCTTATATAATTCATTTGGTCTAACCTTGTATTTTTAGGAATAAAATAACAATTAATAATATAATCTTTGTTTTAAAAACTATTTAATGTCAATTTTGACACTATTTGGTACTTGATTTTTGTGAAAATAATAACAGCATGATTAGTTCGAAAAAGGTTAATTAAATAAATAAACACATGTCATATTAACCTATAAAATTATTTTAATTCATTAAAAGTTTCAAATTATATTTATTTGGGTATTTATAATATCAATTATTTTAATATTTCATTAATAAGGTAATTACTACATCATCGTTGTGTTAGAAATAAATTAAATTATTTAATTTATAAAAATTATAAATAAAATACCATTATGTAGGAAATATTTTTAGATTTATAATGAATATTTATAGTCGAATTTATCTTATGTATTACCATATATTTAAAATGTTTTAGTTATTAAACTTTTTTTAACTATTTTAACTCTTCTTTAAATAAAATAATAATAAGTGTCCTAATCTAATCCAAGTGGACCTAAATGGTCATATTTTATTTATAAGGTTGTTTTTGGTCGAATTAAACTTATCCATTAGAATTAGGATAGGTGTTAGGGTAATAATAATATCATTTTTACACTTAATCACCCTATTTACTTATAACCGTGGTAAATAAAAGCAAAAAGATACTGTTCACAAAAAAATATTTTTATCTTATTGAACCACATTTTACTCTTTGATATTAACCGTTTCTCTCGGATTTTCTAAATTCCACTAACAGAAGCGGTAAAATTATGTTTTATGTAAATTTCCAAACTCTCTTAGGAGGTGTGTAAAAGTCGGTGAAAAGTTCAATAAAATTTTTATATATCTAAAATTATTATAAAAGGACTCCAATGAATTACTTTGAACATATATAGTTATAATGTATCAATTTTTACCTAAAATAAATTTAAATAAAATAAAAAATTATTTAAAAAAAAATTCGGTTTTTAAATAGTTACCCAGTGTTTTCACTATTCATCAAAAATTGAAAGTTTTCAGAAAAATACCAAAAATTCACCCTAGGCAAATTTAGATATTACGAATCCAAAAATGAAGTCCATTTTGAATGATCAAATTTATAAAATTTCAAAAAGTGGGTATTACTATTCATAACGGCTAGTTTTAATAATATTTTAATAGCATATCATTGTTTAGTAAAACTCAGTATTGCGTACAACGCAAGCTATCGAGGAAGGTCGTGATTGCATGTAAAGCAAGCCAAGCTAGTGTTGTGTGTAGTGAAAGACTTCTTTGATGATGTATATAACATAAAAACAAAATATTTCTCATAAAAATCTCGGGTGTTACATTCTACCCCCCTTAAAAAGAATTTCGCCCTCGAAATTCACCACTTTGTAACAAACAGATGAGGATACATCTCCCTCATCATATCCTCAAGTTCCCATGTTGCTTCTTCCAGTTGGTGGTTCCTCCATAAAACTTTCACTAAGCGAGTGGTCTTATTTCGTAGGACTTTTTTGCTACGATCCAGAATCTCTATCGGCTGTTCTTCATAAGAAAGATCTTGCTCCAGCGGTACAACTTCTGAGCTTAGTACATGTGAAGGATCAGGTATGTACTTTCTCAGGAGAGATACATGGAACACATTTTGAACTTGAAGGAGATTCGGTGGAAGCTCCAATCAGTAAGCTACCATCCAAACACGATCCAGTATTTTGAAAGGACCGATATACCTAGGGCTTAGCTTTCCCTTCTTTCCAAATCTCATTACTCTCTTCCAAGGAGGTATTCGTAAGAACACTTTATCACCCACTTCAAACTCTATGTCTTTTCTTTGGTTATCGATATAACTTTTTTGTCGACTCTGAGATGCTCTTATGTGTTGTTGAATAGATCGGACGTTTTCTACCATCTCATCAACAAGATCAGGTCCTAATTGCTTTCTTTCCCCAACTTCATCCCAGCAAGTTGGAGTCCAACATTTAATTCCATAATGATCTTCATAAGGATCCATTTGAATACTGGAGTGGAATATATTATTATAAGAAATTTCCACCAATGTTAGGTGTTGATCCATACCACCTTTGAAATACCTAGAGCAATCTCTTAACATATCTTCTAGAGTTTGAATTGTTCTCTCAGATTGGACATCTGTCTGAGGATGATAAGTAGTGATAAAACTCAACTCTTTGTCTAAATTATGCTGAAGACTTCGCCAGAACATCGAGGTAAACCTCGGATCCCGATCAGATATAATCGAATGTGGTACTCCATGCAATCTTACCACTTTCTTTACATATATCCTGGCAATATGATCAAGAGAGAAATCTTCTCTAATAGAAATATAGTGTGCCGAATTCGTAAGACGATCAACTATAACCCAAATAGCATTATTGCCTTTGGATGTTTTAGGAAGTCTAGTGACAAAGTCCATAATGATGTTTTCCCATTTCCATTCTGGTATGGGTAATGGTTGTAAAATCCCCTTAGACTTCTGTATCTTAGCTTTAACTTTCTGACAAACCAAGCATCAAGAGACTTATTCAGCAACATCTCTTCTCATTCCATCCCACTAGAATTACTCCTTTAGGTCCCTATACATCTTCGTGCTTCCAGGGTGAATAGTGAATGAAGAACTATGAGCTTCATCCAATATCTCCTTCTTTAATTCTTGGATGGGAGGAACACAAACATGATTCTCGAACCTTATTATTTCATCACAATCAAAGTGAAATTCAGGAACATTTCTCACCTTCTTTTGTATCTATACATCTTCTTTTTGTGCCTCTTTAATCTTTGCATGTATAGATGGTTGAACATTCATTTGAGAAAGATAAGATTTTCCCCTTCCATTATAATTCCAAGATCCATCCTTTGTAAATCCATAAATGTTGGATCTTTTGTGATCCTCATCATGGATAAGCTAGCATGGTCTTGTTGACTTAATGCATCTACCAACTTGTTTGATTTCCAAGGGTGATAATGAATTTAGCAGTCATAATCCTTAATAAGCTCCAACCATCTTCTTTGGCGCATATTCAGCTCCTTTTGTGTGAAAATATACTTCAAACTTTTATGATCAGTATAAATATCACACCTTCCACCATAAAGATAATGCCTATATATTTTTAGTGTAAAGATTATCGTAGCAAAATCCAAATCATGAGTTGGGTAATTTTGCTCATGGATTTTCAACTGTCGTGAGGCATAAGATATCACCATATCATTTTTAATGAGAACACACCCCAATCCCTTCTTGGATGCATCATTATAGATCACAAACCTTTCTCCACTACAAGGCAGTGTGAGAATAGGTGCACTGGATAACATTATTTTTAACTCCTTGAAATTCTCTTCACACTCCTCTGTCCAAGAGAACATAACTCCTTTTCGAGTCAACCTTGTGAGTGGATTAGATAATCGTGAAAAATATTTCACAAAACTTCGATAATATCCAGCCAAACCAAGAAAACTTCGGATCTCAATACTGTTTTTGGTCTCGACCATCTTTCAATAACCTCTGTTTTTGCTAGATCAACGAATATCCCCTCTTTTGAGATTATGTGACCCAAAAATGAAACTTTTTGAATCCAAAATTAACACTTGGTAAATTTTCCATAAAGCTTCTCCTTTCTCAGGGTCTTCAATACAATTCTCAAGTGATCTTCATGTTCTTCCTTTCTCTTTGAATAGAAAAGAATATCATCTATAAAGATAACCACAAAATGATCAATATGTTCTCTAAAGACTCTATTCATTAGATCCATGAAGAAATAAGGGGAATTAGTAAGACCAATTGGCATCACTATAAATTCACAGTGCCCATACCTTGTACGGAAATACATCTTTGGTATATCCACCCTTTTGACCCTTAATTGATGATACCCTGAACGAAGATCAATCTTAGAAAATTATTGAGCTCCGCGTAGTTGGTCAAATAAGTCATCAATGCATGGGAGAGGATATTTGTTCTTGATAGTGATCTTGTTAAGTTCTCGATAATCAATGAAGAGTCTCATTGATCCATCCTTCTTCTTGACAAACAGAGCAGGTGCTCCCCAAGGTGATTCACTAGGGTGTATGAATCCCTTATCAAGATTCTCATGGAGTTGCTTCTTCAATTTTTATAACTCAATTGGGGCCATTCTATAAGGTGTCTTTAAAATAGGTAAAGCACCCGGTACGAGTTCTATTGAAAAATCAACTTCATGATTTGGTGGAAGACTAGGAAATTCCTCCGGAAAGACATAATCAAACTCCCGTACAATGGTAATATTCTTAATCATGAGTTTCTATCCAACAATTTGAGATAAATAACCTTCATTTATTGGAATCAAGACCCATAATATGGAAGAAATTTCCATTGGAAGGTTATGTTAATCCTTGCATCAATAGACGATCATAGATTGATCTAGAATATGAAATGTAACTTCCCTTCCTTGGAAATTGATATGAGATCCATATAAAGATAGCCAATCCATGCCAAGAATAACATCAAATTTCACTATAGGAAGGATCACAATATTTACAGGAAGCACTTTCCCACACACTTCAATCAGAGAAGATTTGTAAACTTTTGATGCGACTGTTGTGCCATTAGGGGTTGCCACAACTAACTCAACATCTAATTGTTGAGGTATTATGACGATACCCTAATAAAATTATTCTAAAATAAAATAGTGGGTGGATCTAGAAACAAATAAAACATTAGATACTTTAGAGTGGATGGTAAGTGTACCTTTCACCACTTCTTTATCATACTCCACATCACTGGTAGAAATTGAATGTGAATTTCCTTTGTCTTTGGCCTTAAGAGTTTATTGATGTCGATCATCATCAACAAACCTTGTATTAGGGCATTGGTTGGCATAATTACCCATTTCCTTGAACTTGAAATAGTGATGTGTAGGAGGTTCATTCTGTGTATCCCTTTCTTTGTTCATATCATTAGACATATTCTTCCCATTATTTTGAAATTCAACTGTCTCATGACCTTCTTTTCCACAGTTAAAACATTTACTTGTCCCTTTAAGAGAATTCCCTCCATGTTTCTTTCCACACTTTGAGCATAAGGGAAAACTGATCTTCTTTTCAGTGTGGTCTTTAGATTTTCCTTTGAATTCCATTTTCCTCTTCTTATCAAACCCATATGATTGATGGGTTACCCAAATCTCCCTCTTAACCTTGAGAGCAAATTAAACAATTTCCTCATAGCTATTGAAGTCCCTTATGGATAACACCCTTCGAAGACTTGGTTTTAAGCCACTAAAGAATCAATCGATCTTACTCTCAGGTTGGATAATAATTCTGAAAGCGTACCTTGCAAGTCTTTTAAAATTTTCTTCGTAGGTACCAACCGATTCGTCATCCTTTTGCTTCATTTCAAGAAACTCCTTCTCTATATTTGTTCGAACAATACGAGGGAAGTAATTATTGAAAAATAAGTTCTTGAACTCGTCCCATTCCATGGAATCAATTTCATCCCTTTTCCTCATATTCTTGATATGATTCCACCATTGATCAGCTTCACCTTCCAAATGATATACTGCTAAGATAACATTATCATGTTCAAAACATTTAAGAACTGAAAATATCTTTTCAGTAGTACTAATCCATTGTTAAACAACTAATGGATTAGTAGATCTGCAGAATGAGGGTGGACGCTGCCTCATGAAGGATTCAACAGAATGTTGCTCCTTCCTTTGCTCGTTTGGAAGTCTTGCATGATTCATAGCTTGAGAAAGTTTTGTAAGCATGGCTACAAGATTTTGCATTCCAGCTCCCATAACGTTTGGTTGCTTAGGGGGACAATCATTGCATTTCCCGTCGCATTCTGCATTAACATGGTTCCTTCGGGTTCTAGCCATCGACTAAAACCAAGAAGAATAGTGTGAGAAACACTAATTATAATAGAAAAACCACACAATCAAGAATAAAATTTCACACTTAAGGAATAATCATAGGTTGTTCACGGCCATTTCTAAAACACTAAGATTGTGTTCTATGCTTTGACTTATCCTTAGGGTTCTTACTAAGTCTTTCACATCCTAGTTTCCAAAGGATGACTATACCTTTCCTCTGATACCAACTATAACAACCCATACTTTACATACATTGTTATTACTTCAAAATTTAAGCACACTTATTAAAACATATAACAAAACCATGAAAGGAACATATAGGTATATTGTCTTCAGAAACTGGGAAACATAAACAACTAGTTCATAAATCATCTACACTATCTCCCTTTTATTTTATCATATCTAGAGTCCCTTTTTGCATATCATACTTAATACCCTTCTTCCTGACCTCGGGAAAAGAAAACATACAAAAGGGTGAGATCAAATGCCCAGTAAGGGTAAACAAAAGAAATATCAATCACATCATATTCACAAGAACATAACATTTTGGAAATCTTAACCTACAAAAGAGATCATAATTTCATAACATGGGATAAATTATAGTAGTGAAATGTAACCCCAATAATCATAACATAAAACATGAAACTTTTTGGAATACCCACATAATCATAGATAATCATTTCTTAGTAGTCAAGACTCATTGCCAAGACTCTCCTAGTGGACAAAGTCCATTTCTGAACTGAGTTCACTCCTCGTTTTAGTCCTGTATCACTGAACCGGATTAACCTGCCATTCCAGCCATGTATATCTCATGAGATATAAATATTTATCCAAGGAATTTGAGGGAGATATAGGTCCCACCCATCTCATAATGATACGATTCTTATGTGTGCCACAAGATCATAAATCTTACATCATATCATAACCCATGTAATAAAAATGGAATTCTTAAACATCATTCCATCATAACATAATCCATATAAAAATAATTCCATCATAACATAATCAAATAAATTTTAAAATAGGGATAGAAACATAACCCTATATTATCTTAGATTGAAAATAATTTTTAGAAAATGCTCGAACTCTATTCTTGAGGAAGATATCCTTTGTAATTCAAAAACATTTTTACTTTCCTAACATGTCATACAATTTTAAAATAAAAGAAATAGATTAAAAATAACCTTGAAAACTTGTAAAGCAAGATTCATGGAAATAGTGTTCTATGAAATCATAAAATCCACTCATGCCGTATAAGTTAAAAAAACATTCGTCTCATACTTTGGCCGAACAAGTCAAAAAGTATCTTTTACTGAAAACGAAAAAACATTCCTTCCATATATTTTACTAAAAAAACTCACCAATGGGTAAAATTTGATTTAAAAAATTGTAGGAGGATAGAAATAATATTACATATTGAGGAAACATGGATGTGGATGATAAATATTCCCCAGTAAATTCTGAAGTATAAACAATCTCGGATAAAAATGAGATTGCGAGATTTTCCCTTACCTTAGGACCAATTTACTTCGTACGTATCTGAACCTCCTGTATAATAATTTAAATAATGTTATTGGATTATTCCAGAATTTTACTCATTTTTATGATATCATATATGGTCATATTCTTAGATTCTTCTTAGTAATATTTCATTGCTACTTGTTATTCGTGTGTTTATTGCTTTTTGTTCTTATGCGTGTTTTGTCGAATAAATTTCGTATTATTTTTTTTATGTTATAGATAACTCATTTCAAGAATGGTATTAGTGTAATATATATCATATTTATTTTTTCAATTCATTTATATGATCATTATGCAATGAAGATCATGTAGAACGAGTCACATCACATCGTGGAGACGGTAGGCCGTATGTACGCACGAGCGATGATATCATTTCCATGATCGTGGAATTATTTTGAAGTGTATGTATACTATTTAAGAATAAATATCACCTTACACTAATCATATATAGTTATTCTTTACACCATTATACCCATCCAAATAAGGTGGTGGTGGAAAATAGATTACACCACGACGTGGAGATGGTATTCCGTACATACGCACACACGGAGATTTCATTTTCCGTAGGATGGATAGAAGGTGAAATAGGGTTGTTTCATATTTATAATAACATATCAATATATGAGTGATTCTTATGTTATTACTTCATAATGAAACAACTAAAGAAGAAGACGTAGAAGAAGAAATAAAGTTGAAAGAATCGGTAATGGACATTACCTCTTCTTTGAAGTGCCTCTTCCTAACCTCCTCTTAGGGCACTAAAGTTGGTCTTTGAAGAAGACCAGGACCTATAGTATGTTTCTAGGGAAGTTGAGAAGAGAAATTTTTAGGGTCTGGCCGAGATTTAATGCTCAAAGTGGTGTGAGGAGGAGAGGGAGTAGGTTCCCTTTTATAAGGGAGGACATGGGCACCTTAGAAAAAACATAAAATATTATTTTATAATAAAGTCATATTCAGTTTTTAATAGCTCACAATTGATTTATTTCGAATATAAGGTGAGGGTGGGTCGAAATAATCTCAACAAATAGATTTTAGACATGCTTAGGTTACTATTTTAACCTTATCATTTAGATTTAACTCTAAGTTAAATAATTTTACTTTTACCGTGTCTTCTTGTTTTCTTACACTATATGGTTAATAAACTTACTATAACAAGCCAAAAGAACCCCAATTGGTTAAATATTAATATATATAACATTATATAAGTCATTTGGAAGAACCTTAGATTTTTAGGAATAAAATAACAATTAATAATATAATATTTGTTTTAAAAACTATTTTATGTCAATTTTGACACTATTTGGTACTTGATTTTTGTGAAAATCATAACAACATGATTAGTTCAAATAAAATTAATTAAATAAATAATAACATGTCATATTAACCTATAAAATTAGTTTCATTCATAAAAAGTCTTAAATTTCATTTATTTGGGTATTTATAATATCAATTATGTTAATATTTCATTAATAATGTAATTACTACATCATCATTGTGTCATAAATAAATTAAATTATATAATGTCTAAAAATTATAAATAAAATACCATTATGTAGGAAATATTTTTATATTCATAATGAATATTTATAGTCTGATTTATCTTATGTATAACCCTATATTAAAAATGTTTTAGTTGTTAAACTTTGTTTTTAACTCTTTTAACTCTTCATTAAATAAAATAATAATAAGTGTCCTAATCTAATCCAAGTGGACCTAAAGGGTCATATTTTATTCCTAAGTTTGTTTTTGGTCAAATTAAACTTATCCAATAGAATTAGGACATTTGTTTTCGGGTAATAATTATATCATTTTTCCCTTAATTACCCTATTTACTTTTAACTATGGTAAATAAAAGTAAAAAGTTACTATTTACCAAAAATTATTTGTTTGTTATTGAAACAAATTATATACCTTCATATTAACTGTCTCTTGGAATATAATAATTCCACTCACAGAAGTTGTTAAATTATGTTTTTTGTAAATTTTCAAACTCTCCTAGGAGGTGGGTAAAAGACGGTGAAAAGTTCAATAATATTTTTATATATCTAAAATTATTATAAAATGACTCCAATGAATTAATTTGAAATTATATAGGTATTATGTATCAATTTTGACCTAAAATAAATTTAAATAAAATAAATAATTTTTTAAATAAAGAAGTCAGTTTTTAAATAGTAACCCAGTGTTTTCACTATTCATCAAAAATTGAATTTTTTCAAAAAAATACCAAAAATTCATCCTAGGATAATTTCAATATTAATAATCCAAAAATTAAGTTCATTTTGAAATATAAAATTTATAAAATTTCAAAAAGTGGGTATTACTATTCATAATGGCTAGTTTTAATAATATTTTAATAGCATATCGTTGTTTAGTGAAACTCTTTATTACATACAACACAAGCTATCGAGGAAGGCCGCGATTGTGTGTAAAGCAAGCCAAGATAGTGTTGTGTGTAGTGAAGTATTCATTTGATGATGTATATAACAGAAAAACAAAATATTTCTCATAAAAATCTCGGGTGTTACAATTGATGTATGATATGTAGTTTGTTCATACAGACTATTAGAGTAAAATGTGCAGTAGATTTTACACGATCACTTGAACTTCAGGGTTAGTTCAAATTATTCACATAGTAAGTATATTACACATGTGGTAGGTTGTCATATTAACTTATAGACTTAATCAATTTTGTAAGTTTTAAAAGAAAAATAGTTAACTTATGTAAAACATGAAATGTATTAGAAAAAAATAAATATGATTTGGGATCATTAAAATAATGATATTTTGTTGTAAAAAAAATTATAAAAATAAATGGATTTGTGAAATCACATTATAATGTGGAAAATTGGAAATCTAAAGGGCTTAGTACAAATAAATTACTTTAAATATTAAGAAGATGAGAGAGTCCGTTACCTTGAGAGGGACCTTCTAAATGATTGGGAGGAGCTTATTAAGATATTGGAAACACCTTGGGAAGGATACATAGAGTGAATGTAAGATTAAATTTATTCTTGATGGGTTTTTTTGTGAATAATAGTGGGAGGATGGGTGGGTATTTATTGAAAAAGTGGGTGAGATTCATTATGAATTTCTAAACTTAGGTTTTAGAATCTATATAAAATAATAATAAAAACTACAAACATTTCCCTAATTTTACCATGGTTTCTACTAAAGTGGAGTGGATTTAAATATTTTATAAGGCCAAGAAATAAAATCATTAAAATAAAACCTTTTGTGATATGGAAGTGAGTCATGTTTACAAAGAATGGATTTTAAAACCTTAAAATATAATATAGATTTTGTAGGATTAATTAAGGGTTTATAAATTTAATAAAATAACATAAAAAACACATAATTTTAAATGGGAAACACAGTTTTGGTCGTGTATACTCTTTATAGTATTTATTATATCACTTTTAGGATTTTATAATGCCATAATACTTACAATATATTTATACCATATTTATTTTTTACCCAAAAATTTGACCCTCTCAAAAAAATTTGAAAAATTAAATATTGTTTAATTTCAACATGAGATTTTTAGGAATAATATTTATTTTATAATTTTTTTTCTAAATATTATAAATTTTAGTTTTAAATATAACTCCTTATTTACTGAAAAATAGAAGTTTTTATGATATTAACCACTTTATTTCCTTCATAAAAATTTCATTTTACTTCATTAAATTATTTAATAATTTATATTTAAATATTTATATAGTAATAATATTTTATTAAAATATAATTTATTCCAAAAAATACTTGAATTTATCAAAAGTGTGTATTATTTTAAAATATTTATTTCCCAAAAATAATATTTTGATCTCTTAATGTCAAAATATAATTTTTATCAAACTCATTATATAATCATTGATAACTCCAATTTTTTTTGTATTTTATAATAAACCCCCTTTGAGGTTTAGTGATAACCAATTAAAAATTATAAAAGAAGATGTAATCAAATCCTAGACCAGTTAGACAACCACCAAACATTAGGGCAGAATTCAAAAACTACCGACAATGATGATTTCAAAAATAAAATTCAAAATCTGATAACCATCCCCGCACCTCGAGTCACCATAAATCCATATTCCCAAATTCAAAATTCAAAATCAAATAGAAGAAATAATTAACCACTAAGCCATAGCTACTGACTTATCATCATCACCTACTACACCTTCGATAACAGGCAGCCACATACAAATGTAAAATTCTTGTTGTGAACAATAATCACCACCATAATTTAAGGATCATCAAGAGAACTATACGAAACTTCATCATATTCATTGATAACCATTGATATCCAATCCAACCAAAAAAATTGGAACCCGCATAATCGACATGGATGAAGCACCCAGGGTCACATTTTTAGACTAACTAGAAGATGATGATGTAAAATCAACTCCATTGAGTTCCTCAAAAAATAGAGACTTCTGAAAACACACCTCCTAGAGAACCTTCATCAGCTCAAACAACACATCCAAAAACCTCGTAGAATTCCACCACACCAAGCTAACAAGGGTGAAAGGTAGAATCCTGAATCAAGAGAATAGTTTATAGTATAAGAGGATCTCAACAGAAAACTATGACCTTCAAGTTGCTTGGAACACTAATTTTCTCAAAAAACATGTCCCAAAACCTCATATAACACCACCACACCACAACAACTAGGGTGAGTGGAATAATTACTAAGAAAGATAAGTGTTTAAAAAATAAATGGATATCAAAATTGAAGCGAACCATGAGCTTCACCAAGATACCAAGACCTTCATTCAAAAAAACCTCAATGAGAAACTAAAACTATCAGTACTACCTCCTCAGGACCCCATGGGATGACTCACCTACTCACCACCCTTCAAAGATAACCATTTACAGTTGAGAAATCAGTTCCACTGTATGAACGATTCACCATCATTGTCGGGAAACATCATCGCTGGGAGAAGAATCAACCAATTCGTTATCGAAGACCACTAGAAACAGAAATCAAAGGTATGATCGCTTCTCTTTAAAATTTGATGTGCTAAAAGCAAAACCACTAGACCTATGGATACCAAATAGTGTTTCTCCTATCCAAACCCTTTAGCTAGTGAAATTATAACCTTCAAGCAAATGAGAAGCAATTGAATAGAATGATAGGGAAAGCCTCGATGAGAGGTCCTGATTGAAGAGATCTCAATCGATATTCATTTAAAAAGAAATGATAAAAACAGATAAATATAATCAATATTTTATTAAAAATAAAAAATTAAAATTCATGTTAATAGGTTATAGATAAAAAAATTATTATCACACTAGAATATTCTTTAAGGGTAATGTGTGTGATGGTGACTCTTTCTTGGGGTGGTTCGGTAAACATGGTTTTTTCCATGATCTTAATAAGGTTGAACTTCTCTCCTAAATAGTTTTACTTAGGTTTCACTTGTGGTATATCAACATGTTATTGGTTAAGGGAAAATCCCAATGATGCAATCTCCCTTGGAATCTCCAATAAATGGGCTTCATAAGGTATAATTCTATTGGTCAAGTCCATCACTTATTCCATCTATGTTAATTGAAATTTATCATAACTGTTAATATATAATAATCATAAAAGTCACTGTACAATGATTGTATTATCAATAATAAATATTCTTAATGGTATTTTAAATTAAAAAAGAATTATTTTATAATAGTTTGAAGTATCCGAATTATTGTATGTGTATTCTATAGCTATATTACTTAATAAAAAATCTATTCATTTAAATAGGAATTTCTTTTATAAAATTTTGAGTTGTTATATTCTTCACACCTTCAGAATTTTTTCCTTAAATATTTTATTTCATACACTATAATAGATGATGTTAATTCTATTTCATCGCCTCATATTATTCTCATGTTAATTCCTCAAAGTTGTGGTTCTGCCACAACACTTTGACCATGTGAGTTATAATGTTTCTTAGAACGTCATCTCTAAAATGTATAATCTTCACCAAATGTCTGTCATATAAATGATCATTCTCCAAGGGAACCACCTATGAATTCAGTACATATGAGGTGTTAGGTATGTAATTTCTCAAGATGGATACATGGAAAACATCATGTATTTGAGAAAAGTTAGGTGGGAGTGCAATTCTATATGTCAAAAATTTCATACAATCTAGCATCTCAAAGGGGTAATATATCATAGAATAATATTTCACTTATTCCAAAACATCATGAGTTTATTCCTTGGTGATTAAAAAAGGAACAATTTATCTTTGACCTCAAACTCTTGGTCTCATCAATTATTATCAAAATATATTTTCTATTAACTTTTCACAGATTTCATATCATGATGTATGGTTTGAACCTTCTCTATCATCACTTATATGAGATAAGGTCCCATATGATTCTGCTCCCAAACTCTATCCCACCATGTTTGATAATGACAATTATTCCCGTGTATAGCCTCATAAGTTGACATTTGAATGCTAGAATAGAAACTATTTTTATATGTGAACACTACTTGGGGAAGTTAATGATCCCAATATACCTGGAAACCCATTGAACATGATCCCAACATTTCCTCTAGAGTTTAAATGGTTATCTTATATTTACCATTTTCCTAAGGGTGATAAGAAGTATTGAAAATCATTTATGTATCCAACGCTTACTGAATGATTCTCCAGAACTTCTAGGTTATCCTCAGATATTAATAAGATATAACAGATAGTGGAACTCCATGCAGTATTACCATTTTCCTTGTGTATATATTGGTATGTTTGAAGATAGAAATATTCCATGATAGTAATTAAATGCATTGGATTTTTAAGGTGATCAACTACCACCCAGATAGTGTTATTACCATTATATGTCATGGAGATTCCTAATACAAAATCCATGGTTATATCTTTCTATTTCTATACTAGTATGGGAAATGGTTTCATCGTACCCTTAGATTTATAATGTTTAGTCTTGAATATTTGGGAAACTAGTCATAAAGATACAAATTCTATAATATACATCTTCATGATATCCCACCAAATGTTTTTCTTCAGATATCTATACATCTTAGTGAATCGTAGATGTATAGATATGGATGAGGTATGAACATATTCTAGAATTTCCTTATTTATTTATGGTTTGTATGGGACACATATTTGGTTTGAAAACCTTTTAACTCTAAATTTTGAAAAGTTTAAATCTATTATATTCACTACCTTTTTCTATAGCTCCATATCATTTTTTTGGACTCCTCGATCCTCTAAAGAATGGATGTTTGAGCAATTATTTGAGAATGGTAGGATGAAGAACATTTTATGATTCCAATTTTTATCCTTTTCATGTCCAAGAAGATTTGAACCCTTTGAATCCTCATCACTGATAGCGTTATATGATCCTTTCTAATCATATATTTTTCCACGTTTCTCACCATAAGAGGAAGATAATAAATTGAATAATCATAATCCTTTATCATCTCTATCCACCTTCATTGGAACATATTGAGTTCTGTGTTTGTGAATAAATATTTGAGCCTTTTATGATCCACATATATGTCACACTTTTTCTCATAGTGATAATGTCACAAAATATTCAATGTGGAGATTACTATAGTCTATTATAGATCATAGGTTAGGTAGTTCTATTCATGGATATTTAATTAGTATAAGGCATAAGGTATCAGTTTTTTATCTTTCATTAGTATGCTTCCCAATCCCTTTCTAGATGCATCGTTTTAGATCACAAATCCTTCCCCTCTAGTGGGTAATTCCATCATAGGTGCAGTGATTAACCTCTTATTTTACTCTTTAAATAATTCCTCACATTCAACATTCCATAAAAACTTTACCCGCTTTCGAGTTATCTTGGTTAGTAGTCTTGACAATCATGAGAAGTTTCTCACAAATTGATGATAGTACGAGGATAAGTCAGGGAAAATATAGATGTCAATGATATATTTTGGTATGGTCTATCCTTAAATTTACTCTATTATTTAAGGAAATATAGACGAAAATTTGATAGTTATAACATACCCTAGTAATGTTACTTTCTATATACAAAACTCACATTTATTGTAATTCACATACAACTTTTCTTTTATTAAGGTCTTTAGTACAATGTTCAAATACTCCTAATGTTCCTCATTTCTTTTGGAGTAAATAATAATATCATCTATAAAGACTTACAATTTTCTTCAAGTTATCCTTAAAGGATCTATTCATTAATTCCATGAAGTTAGATATAACATTAGTGAGTCCACATGGAATCTATAACAACCCCTACCTTTTACACATATTTTTAAAAAATTTAAGCATAATTAACCATGAAGTACAAACCAAGGAAAAATAAAATGTATAACATGAGATCATATAATCATGGTATCAAATTAATGTGAAAAAAATATACAACATGGCATAAGCATGGGTTATGGCTAACTGCCAAGAGCATTGCATATGGAGGACAAGGTCCCATAAAGGATTAAGGTTCACTCGCTGTTCCTACATAATGTATCATGAGACTAAAAATTTATCAATGCATTACAGTGATTTATGGTAACACCCATCATAACATGTTCATGAATATGTGTTTCACAAGAAGAACAAAACATAAATATAAGGGTTACCCATGGAAATAAGTGGGCATTATAAGCATAACAAAATAGAATATCATAAAGGTATCTATGAAAGAATGGGTTTAAAAAATACATAAAAAATAATATCAAAAAATAGGAATTTATTATGATAATTGATATAAAACTAAATTGAAAAATGTAAAATAAGGTTTAAGAAACTTTAGAAATGAGAAACATTGGTGCTGTTAGATGGAAAATTTTAATGATTATTTAAAAAGGAAAAGTTATAACTGTTTGTATAAAACCAAAAATGAACCAAGATATTTTTTTTCATGATAAAATGAGTTATTTTATAAAAATAAATATGGATTGAAATATATTATTGATTTCATATAAAAATTGGCCTGAAATTTGGATTTTCCCTTAAATCGGGCTTGCTTATCAGGAAGAATTGAGAAGAGAACTTTATAAAACATGTATTGCCACATCAAATAAAGAATAATTTGGAATAGATAAATATTTTTATAACGTAAATAAAAAACATAGTAGGTGCACATAAAAATAATTATGAATTAAATTGATTTAACAATAAAGAAAGTGTAACCTGAAGGAAAATTAGAGGTTCAGATAAAATCCCTTAACTTATGTCTGAAAGTGTTCCACACATGATCTTAATTTCCGATATAATAAAAATAAATCCATTAATTAATTAATTAAGAACCTTTTATACATTTATATTATCTATTATAATTTTATTATGTTCATTTATGGCCTTTTTCATGAGTTATATTATAAAATTTTATAATTTGGAAGCGTTCGTTTCCTTGTTTTTCATGATCGATTTACTTGTTTACATGTTTGTAAAATCATGTAAAATGAGTATAGTTATCATTTTATGTTATTTTTAAACTTCTATAATATTAAATTGTATCATATATCATTTTTTAGATGTTAGGATGATTCATCAAGTAAAACTTTAACGATAACCATTTAGATTTTTTTGGCATTTTTCAATCATCACGAACTAGTTTTTTATTAATTAGTATTATGTATATATACTAGGTCAATAACATTAAATAATATGTAATAAAAATATTATAATATTTTTTAACCATAAAAATTGTTTTAAGATCAACTTTATAGGCGGTAATGGAAGTTTAAAACTCATTGTCCTTGAATGCGAAAAATTAACACATCATAGACAATGTTTTCATTCTTAGAATAAAAGGGGAGGGGAATAGAAATGATGATGGGTTGTACCATTAAAAAAAATAAAATTATAGTATATAAAATATATTGGAGTTATAAAATTACTTTGATAAGGGTATGTTATGCGAAGAAAATAAAATAAATTAAATTGAAAATAAATTGAAAATAAATTAAAATAAAAAGAAAGAGTTTTTTGTGTCTTAAATTCTTCTCCTTGATAACCTCATTGAGGCACTTGAGTTTGGTATTTTTTTGTGGAAAAAGAATAATGGACTTCGGGAAGATACTTGGGAAAAGGTTTTGGCAGAATTTGGATAAGATTCAAGGCTTTTTAGGTGCAAGGACAAGAGGTGTTGAGGGGTGGTATTTATAGTAGAGATGGGTGTTTTTTGATTATTTTTTCATTTGTTTATTATTTTGGATCAACACTATGAATTGTGTTTATTATTGTGAATAAATTTAGTAAATAGTACATGTGGGTTAGAACCAATGGTACTTACATCATCCATACCTCAACCATGACTCAAAACTTCATGTATTTAGCTTATACCATAAATTACCATATTTCACTATTAACAAAAATTCAACTATTTTTAAAAATCCCAAAAAATTTACCATAATAATTTTTTGACATGTGGAATTCAAAAATGGATTCCATTTTATGAAAACAATTTTATAAATAGGATAAATTATTATTTTTAATTAAAATCATCATTTATTAAAAAATTACCAATTTTAAAACTTTAACAGAATTTATAACACTTTGAAAAATTAATCAAGGACTCAAAAACATAATTAATAATTAGAATATAAAATATATTAATTTATTAATATATTTTATGAATTTTGTTTTCATTTAAATCATTATATTAGTTATAAAATTGTAAATAAATATTTGTGTTTCCCAAAAATTCAAATACTTAATTTATCATTTTGAAAAAATTTATTTACTTATACTATGATTTAATTATATCATATTTTCACTTATATGATGCATAAATTTTATTTTTACATTCATTGGTTATTTTTCTATTATATTGGAAAGACTACTATTCATAAGGGTTATATTACTATTGAAATGGTCAAGTTATAATTCCATCGGCATTTCTTCCATAGTTTTTGAAAAGAATATTATTTAATTCATTATTCATTTATGACGTTTTCATTTTGTTCTCTATGTGATTTTATGTGTTTTATTCTATATGAAATATTTATAAGAAGGGAAATTTCATTGATATAATTCTGGGTCATTACATTCTTCCCCCCATATTAAATTTCACCCATGAAATTGTTTTTACAAACTAAGGGGAAAATAGGTGGGGGTACTTATCCTTCATTTCTTCCTCCAGTTCCCATGTTTCTTCTTCTTACATATGGTTCAACCATAGTAATTTTACCAGGTGAGTGGTCTTGTTTCATAGAACTTTATCTCTATGATCTATGATCTTTACTAGCTACTCCTTGTAAGAGATATCATTTTTCAACTGTACCACCTCTAAATTTAGTACATGTGAGAGATTCGGTATGTACTTTATTAAGACGGATATGTGAAATACAACATGTACTTGACACATGATAGGTGGAAGTTCTATTCAATAATCAACAACTCTGACACGAAAAAGAATCTAGAAGAAGATTATGTACACGGTTCTTAGCTTTCATTTCTTCCCAAATATCATGATCCTATTCTATGGAGATATGAAGAGGAATACCATATCTCCAAAATTAAACTACAGGTCCCATCGATGATTGTATTCATATCTATTTTATTTAATTTGGGCTACCTTGATGTCATGCCAAATGCTATTCACCTTTTCCACCATTTCATTGATGATACCATGTCCTAGAATCTTATGTTAACTAAATTCATCCCAACATGATAGTGTTCTATCTATTTTCCCATAAAGGTCTTCATATAGAGCCATTTGGATTCTTGATTGGAAAATATATTTGTAGGAGAACTCAAACATCGACAGATATTGGTCTCCTCCTTCCTTAAAGTCTATAGAACAAGCTCTCAACATTTATTCTAGTGTCCTAAATGTCTACTCATATTAGAAATCTGGTAGAGGATGATAGGCTATACTAAAGTATTGCTTAATTTTTAGGTAATGTTATAGAATTTTACAAAACATGGAGGTGAATCTCAAATCCCAATTGGATACAATCAATAGTGATACTCCATGTAGTCTTACCACTTATCTAATATATATCTTTGAAAGTTGATCTATTGATAAGTCCTCCAGAATTACGAAAAAGTGATCTGTCTTTGTAAGACGATCCACAATGAACCATATAGCTTTATTACCTCTCAATGTCTTTGGAAGTTTGGCTACAAATTCCATGTTAATGTTCTCCCACTTGCATGTTGGTATGGATAATTATTTCATAGTCCCTTTATAATTTTTCCATTCAACCTTAACTTTTTGAAATACTGGGAACTTTGATGTATATTCAGTGATATACTTCTTTATATTGTCACACAAATAGTTCTCTAGGAGATCTCTATACATCTTTGTGCTCCCTGGGTGAATAGAGAAGTTCGAGATTTGTGCATCATTAAAAATGTAATTATTTATCTCTAGATTGGATGGTACACATAATCATGAACCAAATCTCATGACTCCATCCTCATCCATTTTGAACTTGGGGGATTTAACTTTTCTGATAGCTTCTACCTTTTTCTGAATTTCTACATCATTTCTTTGAGAATCCATTATTTTCCCCAAAAGGGATGTTTATTCAATCATTTGAGAAATGATTGATGATGTTCCTTACTTAATTATTCCCATGTAAATAATTTTCAAGTCTAAAAAGATTATATCCTTCTCAATTTTCATAATTGATAATGATACAAGATCCTTTCTACTTAGATCATCCACCACCTTATTTGCTATACCAGGATGTTAGGGGACTGAGAAGTCAAAATACTTAATGATATCTAACCATCTTTGCTGGTGCATATTAAGCTCCTTCTTTGTGAATATATATTTGAGGCTCTTATGATTAGTATATATCTTACACTTCTCCCTATAGAGATAATGCCTCCATATTTTCAATGTAAAGATCATAGATGGAAACTCCAGATCATGCGTGGGATAAGTTTTATCATGAATTTTCAACTTACTTGAGAAATAGGCTATCACATTATCATTTTTTCAATAATAAAAAACCTGAGACCATCATTGAAGCATCATTGTATATCAAAAAAATTTCTCCACTTATCTAATGAGTAAGTATTGGTGTAGTGATAATACTCTATTTCAACTCTTTTTAGTAGTATTCACATTTACTGGTCTATATAAACTTTAATCCCTTTCGATTCAGCTTGATTAGTGGGTTTTAAAATTTTGAGAAGTTCTTTAGAAATTGTTGATAATACATGGCTAGACCAAGGAAACCATTGATCTCCATTAAAGATATTGGATTGGACCACTCTTCGATTGACTTTGTCTTAGAAGGGCCTACAAATATTCCTTTACCAGTGAAAAATTTCCCCAAAAAAAGATTCTTTCTCCATATAGAACTCACATTTACTATAATTTTCATTGAGTTTCTCCATTAGCAAAGTCTTTTGAATAGTATTAAAATGATTCTCACATTCCTCTTTTCTCTTGGATTATATCTGTAACACCCCAAGGGTTTCTAAAAATAAATTGAAATGCATGAAACTTTGATTAAAGTAGATATTTATAAATAGCCTTTAAAAATATCTTTACCACCACAGTGTTTTGAATTTCAAGAAACTGTCATCTACAATTGTGTTCGGTATGTTATTTGGGGTCTGATGAAACCAAATTGTTTTTTGTAAATAGTAACATACCCTTATGAATAGTAAATTCAAGAACAGTAAATTTTATTCTTATTTTATTTTCTTAAGGTAGAAGATAATAACATCCTAGTTAATTTTTCATTGTGATAAAGAAGTAGTTGTAGAATGAGAACTGTTAATTTATGAATTAAGTATGCTTTTATTTAAAAATTAAATTAATAATATTTAGAAAATTATTTTTCAAAAATAGACTTCATTTTTTAATTCTACACGTCAAAAAATGTTTAGGGTAATTTTTTTGGATTTTTCTAAAATTCAAGAATTTTTATGAATAGTAAAACACGATGAAATACGATAAATTCTAAATACTTGATTTACTGCATCATAGGTTATTCAAGGATGATGTAATCCCACTTGGTTCAAACTCACATGACATTATTACTATTTGGGGTCACATTAATTGAGATTATTCATAGTCTTGAGTAAAATATTATAATAATGATTAAAATAATCTAAAATACCTCCCCGTCCTCTCATCAAACTATTTTTATCAAATTTTAAGAGACGTCGTTAGGCTGCCGAATTTTAGTGAGAAATTTATCAAGTATTATTTTATTTTAAGATTCCATTATTTCCTTCTTCTTTCCTCACCTCCTATTAACCAAGAGGCTTGAAAGCTCTAGAATCTTGTATATTATAGATTCTCTCATGTTCATGTAAAATTCATCATCATTAATTTTCTCCTCCCCCACGTATTAAAGGAATTAAAATATTGTCCGTGATGTGTCGAATTACCGACATCATGGACGATGTGATTACCATTTGCATTAATTCCTTCAATTCTGGTCATCAAACCTTTTTTATGATTTATCCAAGTTATAATATATATATATTATGTCTCATCCATGGTTCTATAATTCTTTTGTACTCATCGTTCTAAATTATAAGACAAAATGAGGTTGTTGTTATCGAAGAACCACAAAAGATCTAAACAAACATCAATTATGTTTAAACTTATGAATCATCCTCATATAAAACATCAAAATGATAAATGGTATAATTTATGTAACTGGATATATGTAAATACTACTCTATTCCAATTCTGGAGTTTCACTTCCAATCGACAAGATTGTCCACCATGAACCAATCATAGAAATCATGTAAAGAATTCACCCAAAAACAGTGCAAGGGAAAAATACAAATAATTAAGGGTGAAATGATCATATAAGATATCATAAACATGAAAATGTTTCTTTAAAATATTAATAACACTCTTTTAACCATTATACATGAGGTTTAAACAAGTTGGAAGTAAGACAAACCTGAGGTAAGGGGATTCTTAACTGAATTCTGATTCTTTGGGTTAACCTTCTACTTCATTTTTATATGGTATTTATATTGTTTCTGGGATGGTTTTTGTTTATATTATGTTTCATTATGTTTACTTACAGTGTATATACATATTCCATCCACTCTTTTAAGTATCACTTCAATTATATGGTTTTTATAAGTGACTTTTCTTTTTAAATCCTCTTTTAAAATTCTATTTTAAAAAATTAAAAAGAAATGTTTTTATGATATTATTAATGTTTTATGATTATGTTCTGGTTCTTGGGAATTGTTTATGATAAATGGTGGGACCTATATTTACCTCCAATTCATTAGGTATGTGTAATTTTGAGGTTGTCCGTACAGTTACTCCAAGTGTAACAGTGATGGTTACACAAATTGTATGGTAGCTTTGAGGGTTAAAAATTATAAGGTAGCCGTGAGGTTTACAATATTATGTAAGTAATGCCCAAAGATATCTTTATGGTTCTACTTATGGTATTATGTATTTGTGGAGATATCATGTTTCACTAGGTAAGTGTATATATATATACAGGTGATAAGTAAGTCTTTTGGAAATGATTTCATACGTTACAAGTATTCATGGACTAATGTATTCTTTCCTTCTTTTCATATCCCTTACTGAGTTTTTATGCTCATACCAAGTTTTTATATGATTTTCAAAGGTTAATGTTGAGTCAGTAAGGTTTTCCTTATGACTTTTCCATTCCTTCTTGTTTTGAAAATCACAAACACCTTATCTTTAAGGAAAATTGATTTTATAAGGAAAATTGCTTTTGTAAGGAAAATCGCTTTTATAAGGAAAATCGCTTTTATAAGGAAAATTGCTTTTATAATGAAAATCGCTTTTATAAAAAAAAATTATTTTATAAGGAAAATCGCTTTTGTAAGGAAAATCTCTTTTATAAGGAAAATCACTTTTATAAGGAAAATTGCTTTTATAAAGAAAATCGCTTTTATAAGGAAAATTGCTTTTATAAGGAAAATCGCTTTTATAAGGAAAATAGATTTTATAAGGAAAATTTCTTTTGTAAGGAAAATTATCCTCATCATATTTTTATTATCTATATCCATATATTTCTTAAGTATAAGAATCATATTCATTTCTATATTCTTGGAATCGTTTAAAACGTTGATATGAAGCATTCTGTTTTAAGCTCCGAATTCTGGATGAGAACTGTAATGAAGTTCCACTCCAAATTTTGGATATGAAATCTAATAAAGTTCCACTCCGAATTCTAGATACGAACTCTCATGAAGTTCGACACCGAATTCTAATGATGAATTCTGATTATGAATTCTAATGACAAATTCTGATTACGAATTCCCATTATGAATTCTGATTACAAATTCTCATTACGAATTCTTATTCAGAATTCTCATTCCGAATTCTCATTCTGAATTCACTTATTAAACAGAATCTGATCATCTTTACTTTATATACTCCAAATTTATTTAGATTATGAATATTATTTTTTCTTAGACTCTGAACTTTCATTTTCTTACACTTTTATAATTTGTCTAATCTTTGACATTTTGTTTACACCCCGAACCTTCACTCAGAACTTTTGAGTTAGACTTAAAATGATGTCGTACATTCGGTTACACTTGTTTTTTTTTATAAAACGATGTCATCTATTCTGTTATAAACTAACCGTTGGTTAAATGACATGTGTACTGGTCCCTCCGATTTTTAAGGAAAATATGACCATTGTAAAAGAGGCCAACCTTGCCTATAAATAGGAGATCATTTGAAAGAGCTCATAACACTTCTTAGAAATTGTTCACACATGCTGTTGAAGTGATTTGTAGTGAGAGAGAGGCTCTTATTAACTCTCAAAGCTTCGTGCGACTCCGAATGTTGGTGATTACATTCGAGGACTTCTGGGGATAGGAAGACAAAGGTACTGACTACCTTAAAGTTCGAGGGATTCCTTTCTGAGGAAGACAGAGGTTGCCAACTACCTTGAAGTTGAGGGCTTGCGGGGATAGCAAGACAGAGATTCCGATCTTCGTATCGAGGGCTTATCCTGGTGTGGGTAAGACATACTTGCTTGAAATTATAAATCAAGGGACCTTTATCCAAGGATGTTGGATACCCTTTTCTTTGGGTTAAAAGACTTATATCTTTTTACTTGTAGTTTTACTACTTGTTTGTTTCCACTGAACATTGTATTGTAAGGAAAGTATAACTTTCTTATACTTCCCTACTTGTACTCTGTTTCATTTAGATTCTATACGCTTTAAGGTATAATCTCATATTGTAATATTTAGTTAAGTTTAAATTTCCGGATCTATATTTCCGGAACCTTCTCTCGGAATCTCTTTTCAGTTTTAAGCAAGTACATAGAACTTGAAGTTTATAACTTTATTCCTTATTCTGATTTTTCAATTGGTGTTAGAGGTGTTGTGAATTTTCTTAGTTTAACTTTGTTAAACTTAGCTCTTTCCTTTGTTTAAGGAATTCTTTTAAAGTGTACAATTCACCCTCCTCTTTTATATTGAGTATCTACATCATAATTTCGATCCTACAATTGGTATCAGAGGAGGTCTCTGAAATACTAATACCCACACATAAGTTTTTCTTGCTCATTTTCCTTTATTCTTCATACTTGATTAGAAAGTTTTTTTTGTCATTCCGAACTTTGTCATTCCGAACTTTGTCATTACGAACATTGTGATTACGAACTTTTTCTACTAACAAGTTTGTGTGCCGAAGGTTATTTTACGTATGGTAGGAATCAATGTTGGTTTTATTGATAATATAAATCCTACAAGACCACCAATCTTTGATGGTAATGATTATGAGTACTGGAGAGATCAAATGAATACTTTTGTTATCAATACTGGAGTGGACAACTTTGTTATGCTTACTGGTGATTATAAAATTCCTGATAAGGAAGTTAGAACTTTCACTAACCAGGAAAAGCAAGAGTATCAACTCAATTATAAGGTACGCAATACCTTACTTTGTTCAATGACTAGAAATATATATAGCCAATTTTTTTCTTGTGAAGCAGCTAATTGTATCTGGAAGAAGTTAGAGGTTACACACTTTGGAACTTCTAAAGTGATTGAGACTAGGAGAGCTATGCTCAGAGCTGAATACCAGGGCTTCAATTTTCGTTATGGTGAACCAATTTGCAAAGTTCAAAAGAGATTTATGACTATAGTCAACAGTTTATATTATATAGGAGAGAAAGGGATAGATGATGAAGAAATTGTGGAAAAGATAATCGATATTATGCCCAATGAGTGGGAATCCAAAAGAACTGCTATAGATGAGAACAGGAAGGTCACTCACATTTCTCTTGATGAGTTATTTGGAACTCTTCTCCTACATGAAACCAGAATCAAGAGAGATGATGACAACATCAAAAAGAAGAATGGGAATGGTACTGTTGCTTTTACAACAACATCAAATAATATTAAATCTATGACTCCTGAGAGAGTAACCAGATCCAATTCTAAGAAGATGGCTGTTCAATCAGAATCTAGTGAGAGTGAAGTCTCTGAAAATGAGTTAGCAAATCTTGCTCTAAGGATGAACAAGATAACTGGCCAAAGAAATTTCCAATCAAAGTATAAGAAAAAGGAAAGGAAAGATAGGAAATATGGAGAAGTCACTTGTTATGAATGCAAGAGAGCTGGACATATTAGACCAGATTTCCCTTTTCTCAAAAAGAAAGAAAGGAAAGAAAGACATTCAGACAGGAACAAAAAGAAGTATTATAAAGCCAAAGCTAAAATCTTTCTGAAAGAAAATGATACCTAGAGTGCCAGTGGTGGTGACTCTTCAGATGAATCTCTGATTATGAATCTTCAGGACAGAAGAATCTTGGTCTTTTAGCCAGAATACCTATTAATAATCATTGTTTTATGGCTAAGGTACGAAATGCTGAATCACTGACCAATGTATCTTTAAATACTAATGATAGTAAGTATTATAACTCTTCTGATGAAGAATCCTCTTCTGATGAAGAAAATACTTTACCTACTTATGAAGAAGTTTCTAGGTTTGCTAAACTTCTTGAAATTGAGAATTCCAAACTCAATAAAAACTTGATAAGGAAAACTGTAGGAATAATATTCTTACAAAATAAATATCAGATATTTCTGAATATCTTGATAGAAAAAATACTGATTTTGAAAGTATTTCAAAAAAACTCGAGGAAGTAAGTTCTGAGAAGAAAAAACATTCTAAAGAATTAGAAAATATAATTTCTGAGAAAAATGTCTTCTAGCCTATATCTAGTTCTAAATCTAATTATTTTGAAGATAAAAACATGGTTATAAAACTCAAGTCTGAAATTTTTTCCTTAAAGAAGTGTTTATCAAACTTTACACATGGTATGGAGAATTTTGATAAAATGTATTCCCAAATACGAGCTTTAGGAAATAAATCCGGATTTGGTTATACCCATTCAAAACCTATTTTTAGTAACAATTATTTTGTTCCTAAATGTGCCCCATTTTGTACCAAGTGTGAATGTGGTGGTCACTAGGCAATGAATTGTTCCTTAAACAAAACCCAATCTCTAGGATTTCACAAAGCTTATTTTTCTAAGAAGATGTGGGTACCTAAAATTTTGTTATCTAGAAATCTCAGATCCAAACAAGTTTGGATTCCGAAAGTCTAATTCTTTTCTCAATTTCAGGAAAATAAAGAGAGTACCAACAGCAACACATGGTACATGGATAGTGGATGTTCCCAGCACATGACTGGTAACAAAAGCTAATCTTAAAATATTATCAAAACAAAAGGAGGAAAGGTAACTATCAGAGATAATGATAAGGGAGAGATTGTTGGTATTGGTAATATTGTTCTTCTAGGTAAAACATTGATTTCAAATGTTCTTTTTGTCAAGGGTCTTAAGCACAACCTCATTAACATAAGTCAGTTATGTGATGAATGATACCTTGTAAATTTTAGGAATGATAAGTGCTTAGTTCACAATTCCAAGGAAAAATTTATTCTCTCAGCCAATAGGTAAGAGAATGTTTACATATTAAATTTTGAAGACCTTTGGAGCCAAGATTTACCTTGCCTAAGTGCAATGGAAGATCATTCTAGGTTGTGGCATAGAATACTAGGTCAATTTAACCTTAGAAACTTATGAAAACTCTCTAAGAAGAAACTAGTTAAGGATCTACCGAAGCTTAGATTTGATTCTTCTAAAGTTTGTGATCCTTGTCAATATGGAAAGCAATATAAATCTAGTTTTAAATCAATCGGTGATGTCTCAACAACTGATTCATTACAGTTGGTGCACATGGATCTTTTTGGTCCAAAAAAAACTGGAAGTGTTGGAGGCAAATACTATATGTTTGTTTTAGTTGATGATTACACTAGTTTTACTTGGGTTTATTTTCTAGCAAAGAAGTCTGAAGATTTTTCTTATTTCAAAAGTAATAGAGCTCAAGTTAAAAATGAGAAAAACCTTCCATTGAAAACTATTCATAGTGATCATGGAGGAGAATTTAAAAATTCTGATTTTGAAACATTTTGTAGTAGAAAAGGTATTACTCACAACTTTTCAGCACATAGAACTCCTCAACAAAATGGTGTAGTTGAAAGAAGAAATAGATTTCTTCAAGAGATAACTAGAACCATGTTGAGTGAATATTCTATAACTAGACACTTTTGGGATGATGCTGTAAGTACTGCTTGTTATACTATAAATCGAGTTTTGATTAGACATTTTCTTAATAAAACTCTTTATGAGTTATGGAATGGTTGAAAACCAAGACTATCTTACTTCAAGGTTTTTGGTTGCAGAGTATTAATTTTGAATACTAAATATAACTTACATAAATTCGCACCAAAATCTGATGAAGGAATTTTCTTAGGATATTCCACAACTTCTAAGGCATATAGAGTTTTGAATAAAAATACTTGTACTGTTGAAGAAATAGTACATGTAAAATTTGATGAGTCTGATCCTTTTATTTTTAAACCATCCCAATCTTCATCCTTGGATGTGTTTTCAAAAACTGATTTTCAACCTTTGATAGAAGATCCTTCTAATAAGGAAAATGTTCAAGAAGATACTTTTGAAACATTTACCCTAGAAGACTTTCTACCCAATGTTGATAAACAGGTTTTACAAAACCAAAATCAGTTGTTTCCTAAGAATCATCCCAGTGATAGTATCATTGGTGATGTAAATCAACCTGTACGAACTAGAAGTTCCTTGAGAAATGAAATAGAACATCTATCATTCCTTTACCAATTAGAACCAAAAAGCACTAATGAAGCTTTAGGTGATGATGATTGGATTAAAGCTATCTAAGATGAACTAAATGAATTTGAAAGGAACAAAGTCTGGATCTTGGTTGAAAGACCTAAGCAAACTTCTGTTATTGGATTAAAGTGGGTCTTCAGAAACAAGTGTGATGAAAATGGAGTCATAGTAAGAAATAACGCTAGACTTGTTGCTAAAGGCTATAATCAGCAGGAGGGAATAGACTATGAAGAAACCTGTGCTCCAGTAGCTAAACTTTAATCTATCCATATTCTACTTTCCTTTGCTGCATTCATTAATTTCAAACTTTTTCAAATGGATCTGAAATGTGATTTTCTTAACGGTTATGTTCAAGAGGAAGTTTTTGTTGAACAACATCCTGGCTTTGAAGATACCAAACATCCTGATCATGTTTTTAGACTTACCAAAGGTCTCTATGGTCTTAAACAAGCCCCACGAGCATGGTATGATAGACTCACTGGATTTTTTCTTCAAAATAACTATGATAAGGGAAATGCAGATCCAAACGTTTTTATAAAGAAAGATAAGAAAAATGTTTTGATTGTTCAAATTTATGTTGATGACATCATATTTTCTTCAACTCAGCAATCCTTAGCCGACTCTTTTGAAAGTCTAATGAAATATGAGTTCAAAATAAGTAAGATGGGTGAGTTATATTTTTTCCTTGGTTTTCAAATTTCTCAAAAACCAGAAGGAACCTACATATCTCAACATAAGTATATTAAAGATCTTCTCAAAAAGTGTGGTTATGACAACACTAAGAGTATAAGTACTCCCATTGGTACCTCAAACTCTTTAGATCTTGATGAAGCTGGGAAACCAGTAGATCAAACATCTTTTAGAGGTATGATAGAAAGTTTACTTTACTTAACAGCTAGTCGAATAGACTTAATGTTCTCAGTATGCTTATGTGCAAGATATCAATCCAATCCTAAGGAATCTCACTTAAAGGCAGTAAAAAGAATTTTTCACTACCTTAATGGAACCATGGATCTAGGATTATTTTATACTTCTGGAAATGATTTTGTTCTAAAAAGCATTTATGATTCTGACTGTGGTGGTTGTAGAATGGATATAAAAAGTACATCTGGAACTTGTCATTTCTTAAGAGATTCATTAGTTTCTTGGTCTTGCAAGAAGCAACATTCTGTATCACTTTCCACTGCTGAAGCTGAATATGTAGCAGATGGAAGTTGTTGTGCTCAAGTGTTGTGGATGCAACACACACTAACAGACTATGGCTTGAGTTTTACTAAAACTCAAATTTTATGTGATAACACAAGTGCCATTGCCCTAAGTAAGAACCCTACACATTACTCTCGTGCAAAGAACATAGATATTAGGCATCACTTTCTTATGGATCACACACTAAAAGGAGATATTATTCTTCAGTTTGTCGGAGTGCAAGATCAACTTGCTGATATTTTCACAAAATCTTTACCCTCCGATATATTTGAATATATTAAACAAAAGTTAGGAATGATAACCGTAAGGTAATCATTCTTCATTAACTTCTTGTTGAAAAAGTATCCTTACAGTAATAAACTTCTTTTCATAGGGGGATTACATTTGATTGTTAGAGTAATTAAGTTTTTCAAAGTTAGTTTTTCAAACTTTTCCGAACTAAAATTTTTGGAATGGGAATTTCTGGAACTGAAATTTTCCAGAATGGATATTTTCGTATAGAAAACTTCTGGAATGGAAATTTTCGTATTGAAAACTTACAGAATGGAAAATTTTGTACTGGTGTTTCTGTAACGAGATTTTTGTACCGAGTCTTTCATAATGAGTTTTTCGTATTCAAACTTTTTTAATGTAATTTTCATGCTGAAAATCTTGTAATGATTTTTCGTTTTCTTTGTTTTGTTTTTATTAGTGAATTTTGTGAACTATGTCTTTTCGTAGTAATGAAGTTTTTTTCATAGTTAATTTTTCTTCAAAAAGAATATTACCCATTACGAATAATCCTCATAATCCAATTCGAAAGGAATGATTTCCTTACTTATGTTTTCGTAATCATATTTTACTAGCTGGTGTTTTCTTATATTTTTTTTCCGACTATAGTTTTCATAAATCTTTGTTTTAACAAAAACCTCAAAAGATCGGATTCAAGTTCTCTTGTGGGATTGTTCTCAACTGTTAGATCATATCAAAGTTTTTTCAACCGTTAGATGAATTTGGATGACCAATGGTCAAATTCTTTGCCTATATAAAGGGGACCCCGAGACTCATCCCACATCAGTTTTTCAAGCTCCAGCATCCCGAAGCTCTGCCACTCCGTTTTAAGGCCGTTCCGATCTTCAGCAAACTCCTTTATGAACTTCTCAGAAGTCTTCAGATCCGAATGTCTGTGGAAGTAGCTTCTCAAGATATGTCTTCCTCTAAGCCGATTTCCAAGTGGTTATTATATAGAGAAAGGTTAGTTCATCCTTATTTCTTCAACAAGTATGATTATCTTATAACCAAGAACATAAAGCTTAATAGATGGGAAGATATTGCTATGTCTAAGCCTGGAAATCAAGATGAAGTATATTGGGATTTTCTTATAGAGTTCTATGAGACAATTTCCTTCTTTACGGAAGATGGTAGGGAGAAATTGTCATTTAAGTCTTATGGAAAGACTTATAAGCTTTCTTATGCCAAGGCAGCCAGCTTGGTAGGGCTGAAGAATGAAGGAGAAGCTGAGTTCAGCACTCATGTTTTTCCGGATTCAAATGGAAGCTTTGACAAGGAAAAGGCTTTGGAGACTCTCGGACTATCAGATGATAAGGCTCCGAAGATTGCTAGTCTGTCTATGAATTTTCGGATTCTAGAATTATGGGTACAAGGCTTTATCGTACCGAGAAAGGGTGTCAAAGATAGTTTGAAGAAGAGAGATATCTACATTCTAGATTTTCTGATAAATCTAAGGAAGTTTAATATGATGAAACACATTCTTATTACCACTGAGAATATTAAGAATGGGAATTTTAGGGCTAAGATTATAATGTATCTAGCAATCATCTCGAAGTTAATAGTTCGGTGCCTTGAGTCTTTCAAGGAGGCATGCATGTCTAAGCCAAGAGTTTGAAAAATTATGTTGGTGAGTGATGGTACCCTCAAAAGGATGGATGTTGTCTTCGACAAAAAGACTGGCCAGTTCATTGATTTACCAGTTCATGAAGAAGCGGTTCCGAATGTTGGTGAAACTGAAACTTCTAAGCCGGTGAAAAAGAGAAAGTTGAAAGAAGTTGAAGTTGAAGTAGAGAATCCCAAATCTAAGGAAGTTCATTCTGCACCTCCAAAACCAAAGAAGAAGAAAGCTTACCTTGATGAGTTAGTTGCTAAGTGGAGGGAAATCAAATAGAAAAGAGTGCAAGGGGAGCCTCAGTTTGGCTTGGATCCTACAGAGGCTAAGGCCTTGAAGGAAAAGACAACGGATGAGCTAGAAAAACAAGTGAAAGAAAAGAAGCTCAAGAAGAAGATGTATGAATCTGAGGTGGTTCAGACTTTATTAAAGTTTAATGATATGGCCTCCGGAAACATTACAGTTATGAGATCTTTTTCTTTGGAATCTTTACCTGAGACTCCAGGAAAGAACTATGTCACTCCGGAGAAGGAAAAAGCGAAGCATGTTGAGGAAGTTGAGCAGATTGAGCAAGTGGAAGAGGAAGAAGCAGTTGCTGAAGGTAGTGGTGAGACCAGAGATCTATTGAAGCAAGTAGACGATTATAAGGGGTGACCTTCGGAACATTTGTCTCTCCAAATTTCAGAAGCTGAGTCTTCTAAGTTAGTCACTCTAGAAAAGGATGAGGAGAAAGGAGAATAAGAAGTATATTATCATGTTGAGGAAGAACAACTTCTACATGATGTTGCTCAAATTGAGAAAGTAGAGGATAGTGCTCAAAAAGATATTGATGATGGAGACAATATTGTTCAAGTGTCTGATAGTGAAAAGAGAACTCCGGAAAAGGAATCCATTCCAGAAAAGGACAAGGGAAAGAAACTTGTTGTCGATACCCCGAGCTCAGTGGCTATAAAGAGAAGGGAAGTTGGTGATTCATCTAAGAAGAAGGATGAGAAAATTGAAGAAGAAAATTCTCCAAGTAAAGTCTCGGATTCAGAGTCATCTTTGTTGGGGATAACTTTGTTGTTCAGTCACTAAAGAAGTTGGTGGGTTCCATTCTGACCTTCTCGTGTATTGATTCAAAATGCCAGATGCTTCAACATACTTTGAATCAGAAAACAGACTCCGTATCCATGGTTATGGACAAATGTGTTGAGATAGAGGCTCAGTTCAAAACTTTTTTTGTTGGATATGAAGCCCAAAAAAGGTCTTGTAAGAGAATGACTAGTTGGCCGAGGAAAACTTTAGAAGAGATGAGGCTCTATGATGAATTTCAAGATAATGTTAAAGATGCTTGTGAGACATGAAATAGGAAGATAAATGATCTAACTTCTTCCATTGAAGAAAAGATGATAGATTAAAAGAATTTCCGGATTCAAGAAGTCAGAGATCTGAATGGGAAGCTGAATTCTGTTGCTCAAAACTGGAGGAATGAAAGGGATCATCAGAATGAGATTGAAGAGAATTTGTTAAAGCAAGAATAAGTTTTGAAAGCTCAGGAAGAAAAGGTTGAAGCCCAGGAAGAAAAGATTGAAGCTCAAAGTGCAAGAATTGTTTTGTTAGAGAAGCAAGCTGAGGAAGACCATAAAGACTTGAAGAAGATAAAGACTATTCTTAAGGGTCCCATGTCGAAGGAAAAAGATCCAAAATAGACAAATCCGATCTTTTGTTGTATCTTAGCTTTCTTGTTTTTGATCTTTCAAACTTAAATGAAAATATTGATTGCTCGTTTCTTTTCTTGTTGTATCTAATTTTTCAGGTACTTTGTTATATTTTCCATTCCCTCGAATTCATTTTGAAAATCACAAAGGGGGAGAAGGAAAAAGAACCCTAACAAAAGGGGGAAAAGGAAAAAGAACATTAACAAAGGGGGAGAAAGAAAAAGAACCCTAATAGAGTTTATCTAAGGGGGAGTTTTTCATTAAATAATACATTCTTAATCTTAATGAAATACCATTACAGAAATCCAGAATACGATCCTTAGAGTTTCAAATCCTAAGGGGGAGTTAGTCGTATTCATCAACTTCCATAAGCAAAGGGAGATAAGCTTTATTGTTTTCATTTTTTCTTTCTTTCTACTTACTCTTTCTTTTTCGTAAGGATGTTTGTGCATTCCAAAAAGGGGGAGATTGTTGAGTCAATAAGGTTTTCCTTATGACATTTCCATTCCTTCTAGTTTTGAAAATCACAAACACCTTATCTTTAAGAAAATTGCTTTTATAAGGAAAATTGCTTTTGTAAGGAAAATCGCTTTTATAAGGAAAATCGCTTTTCTAAGGAAAATTGATTTTATAAGGAAAATCGCTTTTATAAGGAAAAATGCTTTTGTAAGGAAAATCACTTTTATAAGGAAAATCGCTTTTATAAGGAAAATCGCTTTTATAAGGAAAATTGCTTATATAAGGAAAATCGCTTTTATAAGGAAAAATGCTTTTATAAGGAAAATCACTTTTATTTGGAAAATCGCTTTTATAAGGAAAATTTCTTTTGTAAGGAAAATTATCATTATCATATTTTCATTATCTATATCCATATATTTTTTAAGTATAAGAATCGTATTCATTTCTATATTCTCGGAATCGTTTAAAACTTTGATATGAAGCATTCTGTTTTAAGCGCCGAATTCTGGAAGAGAACTGTAATGAAGTTCCACTCCAAATTTTGGATAAGAACTCTAATAAAGTTCCACTCCGAATTCTGGATACGAACTCTCATGAAGTTCGACATCGAATTCTAATGACGAATTCTGATTATGAATTCTAATGACGAATTCTGATTACGAATTCTGATTACAAATTCTCATTACGAATTCTTATTCCGAATTCTCATTCCAAATTCTCATTCCAAATTCAATTATTAAATAGAATCTGATTATCTTTTATTTATATAATCCGAATTTATTTAGATTCTGAATATTATTTTTTCTTAGACTCTGAACTTTCATTTGCTTACACTTTTATAATCTGTCGAATCTTTGACATTTTGTTTACACTCCGAACCTTCACTCGGAACTTTTGAGTTAGACTTAAAACGATGTCGTATATTCTGTTACACTTGTTTTGATATAAAAGGATGTCGTCTATTCTGTTATAAACTAACCGTTGGTTAAATGACACGTGTACAGGTTCCTGTGATTTTTAAGGAAATTATGACCGTTGAAAAGGAGGCAGACCTTGCCTATAAATAGGAGCTCATTTGAAAGAGCTCATAACACTTATTTGAAATTATTCACACATGATGTTGAAGTGATTTCTAGAGAGAGAGGCTCTTATTAACTCTCAATTCTTCGTGCAACTCCGAATGTTGGTGATTACATTCGAGGACTTCTGGGGATAGGAAGACAGAGGTGCCAACTACCTTAAAGTTCGAAGGCTTCCTTGCTGAGGAAGACAGAGGTTGCCAACTGCCTTGAAGTTGAGGGCTTTCGGGGATAGCAAGACAGAGATTCCGATCTTCATATCGTGGGCTTATCCTGGTGTGGGTATGACAGACTTTCTTGAAAGTATAAATCGAGGGACCTTTATACAAGGTTGTTGGATACCCTTCTCTTTGGGTTAAAAGACTTATATATTGTTACTTGTAGTTTTACTACTTGTTTGTTTCCGTTGCACATTGTATTGTAAGGAAAGTATAACTTTCTACTCTATTTCATTTAGATTCTATACTCTTTAAGGTAGAATCTAATATTGTAATCTTTAGTTAAGTTTCAATTTCTGGATCCATATTTCCGGAACCTTCTCTCGGAATCTCTTTCCAGTTTTAAGCAAGTACATAGAACTTGAAGTTTATAACTTCATTCTTATTTTGATTTTTCAATTGGTGTTAGAGGTGTTGTGAATTTCCTTAGTTTAACTTTGTTAAACTTAGCTCTTTCCTTTGTTTAAGGAAATTTTTTAAAGTGTACAATTCACCCCCCTCTTGTATATTGAGCATCTACATCATTATTTCGATCCTACAGTTAATGGATGTGTAAGTCAAGTAAGGAAGCCATTTTAAATGTTGAAGAATTATCACGGAGTCTTGTTTGAAGTTTTAATGTTTTATATTTTGAAAAAAATAGAAACTGTTTTTATGGTATCCACTCTGTAATAATGTGCAACGTTATGAATGTATTATGTCCCAATTATCTAATGCTCTAAACATGGAAATATACTCTATGTAAAAAGAAGTGTTTTCTTGACTAAATTCAATATAATGTATGTAATTAGGTCAGGTCCTTATAATATCAAAATATCATCAATAAAGACTACCATAAATTTGTCGAGGTAGTCTCTGAAGACTGTATTAATTAAATACATTAAAATTTTTGGGGCATCAGTGAGTTTGAAGGGCATCACAATGAACTCACAGTACTCACACCTCATTCAAAAGGTATTATTGGAAATATCTTCCTTCCCCACCTTTAATTGGTGATATCCCAACCAAATGTCTGCCATAGGTAAATAATTTCCCCCACATAGTTGATCAAACAAGTCATCTTTCTGTGGAAGGGGATACTTTAATTTATCATTATTTTTCTTAGTTAATGATAATAAATATAGAGGTTTATTTATCCTACCTTCTTCTTGATGAATAGGACTAGTGCACCCCACAGTGAAGCACTCAGGCGTATATAACCCTCGTCTAGATTCTCTTGCAACTTCTTATTTAGTTACTCTAACTGGATGGTGACCATTCTATAAGGTGTCTTTGATATTGGATTAGATCCAAGAATAAGTTCAACTGATAACTCAACCTATCGACTAAGAGGAAGACCTAGAAATTCTTCAGGGAACACATCAGTCTAGTCCCTCATAATGGGCATGTATTTCAGCATCATTATCTCAATTGTCTCAACTATTTGTGCTTGATATGCTTGCTCATAAGGAAAAAATATCCACAATTATATTGATTATTTTTAAGGAGATTCATCTTAATCCATAAAACTGTACAGAATTAGAGGATACTTTGGGATATGAAGAGTGATCTCCCTTTCTCGACAGTTGATAGTGGATTTTTATAAATATTGCCAATATATTCCAAATATAGAATAAAACTCCACTAAAATAATTAAGATGATATTTTATGGGTGGTAAAATCTTCAAACATTAACTAGGGATAGTTTTTATACTTTAGACATAATAATTTACCCATTTTCTATTCTCACTGAAAAATAAACCTCTATATTTTGAGGTGGTGTTTGAATAATTCTACTAAACATGAAGGATATTATAGAATGCGTAGAACTAGAATCAAATACTATATTCACTATTATTGAATGAATAGCTATCATACCTATCACCACATCATTTTCGGTCTCTAATTCAATAGTGGTGGTAGCATATTCCCTTCCGTTTTACTTTGGAGGTTGTTGTTGTTGGTGGCCTCCAAAACCCTTGGCTTTGGTAAATGGATCACATAATGAACATGTTCATTGTAGTTGACACACTACACTACAAGCTGAAACTTGATCATAACCTTCCTTTATTCTTCCATATTAGTAGTATTATTCATATCTATTTGGTAGTTATTAGCTAGATTCCCCATTATTCAACATTTGAAGCATATCCTGGTTCCCCTTAGATAGTTCCCATGATGATTTTTCCAACAATTTTGACATGTGGGATATTGGTTTTTCTTTACATAATGGTATTTATCTATTGATCCTACCATATTAAACTCCATTCTCTATTTTTTTTCTCTAGGACCATGACACCACTGAGAGTATTTGTAATGACCCAAACGTTTACCAATGAAAATTCCTCTTGATCTGATTAAATTCATTATTATGTTAAATGGATATATAAAACATATGAACTTATTTGGTTTTTTGTTTTTGGATTTTAAAATACCACTAAGAATAGTTACCATTGCTAATATATCCATTGATCAACGATAACATGATTATTATAAATGTAGGGCTTTAACAATTCCAATTTACTAAGACAAAGGAAGCGATTTTCTCATCTAATATAATTGATCCATACAAGCCCACTTATTAGAATCAGAAAGGAGATGGCGTTACTGGGATTCTCTCTTAAACAATCCCAAGCTGATCTTCAACACATTAAGCTTGAGGAGAACCACCTATGGGATAAGTAGAAGTTGATAGAGATTACCACCCTTTGCGATGTTATCTAATACACCCAAGAGTCTATCATCATCACACACCTTACCCTTAGGTCATATGAAGGTGTTATAAGGGGTTATGTAATAATACCCTATCACTTTGATTATGTACATTATTTTTTATAGAATAAATAATATACATCCATTATATTATTTTTAATTTGTAAATAGTTTTCAAAGAACAAATAATATTTTTAATTGATATTAAATTAAGAAATATATTTGTATGAATTAATGTATTGATAAATTAAATAATATTTTAATAAAATATTATTACTAAATTACTTTTTATTAAATATAAATGATCATATAATTTTTACGAGTACAATTGTAATTTTTATTATGGTTTGAAATCCATTTTTGTCAAAACCCATGAATTTTTTATAAACGTTATTTTTTATTTTAAAAGAAAAATTCACATATTTAGAAATTATTTAGATAAAATTAATATTATTTTTGAATTAGGAGGTTGAAATTACCCAATGGTTTTTTTTCATAATTTTCTAAGACAATCGATTTTTTGGGTAAAAATTAAATACCATTTAAATATATAATGTGTTTTATGACATCATAATATCCCAATAGTGATGTATTAAAATAATATAAATGCAATTTTAGGCCAATATATGTCTTAACTTTAAAATAATGTGATTTTATATTTATTTGATTTATTTTAGAAAGCCTTAGTGGACCCTTCGAGACTTAAAAAACATTTTAGAATTTATAAATGATTTCTTTGAGAGTGTGACTCACCTCCACATAAACAAGCTTAATATTTTAATATTTTCAGCCATTGGCCTTATATAATAATGTTTTACACTCCACTTTTTTAAAAACCATGGGCAAAAACCATGGTATGTTTTGATTTGTTGATTAGTTTAATGTGTGGTGTCCAAAACCTAAATAATAAAGAATTACTTCTTATTTTCTATATAAACCCACTCAATATCCCATTACTCTTCAATAAAACCATTTGGATCTCGACTAACTCCTTCCCTCCTATCTATATAATCCTCCCATGGTGATCCATTCTCCCAAGAATCCACTCTCAATCCTCTCTTAAGCCACTGGGATCACACTTCCAAGTAACGGATTCTACCTTTCTCATTTTTGTCTCAATTCCATTATGCTGTCATACCCCTTTATTTTCAATTAAAAATATTAGTTTATGATTTAAAACCTACACCATACTTTCCTCCCTATGTTTTAATTATGATATTCCACTTTATCTCTCATTAATTCCTTCCATGTACACCTGTTACTATGTAGTAATTCGGTAAGGGATTTCTCTATCCTCATTTTCATTCCAGAAATAATTTTATTTTATGAATCAAAGTACCATTACATATCATTGGAAATGTATATAAATGACCTCCTTAATTTCCATATCATGTAAATATGGTGAGATACCCCTTTCATTCTCATCAATCATTTTTATGAATTCTTATGTCACACCATTATGCTGTAGAAATTGCACCATGATTTTCCAAGCCAAAGTCATTGTATAGTGAATACCATGCCTGTTTCTCAATCAAGGGTATTAAACATTATGAAAATTTACTTATTTATTATATAGTTTCATGTATTAATTTCACATTCCTTTATCATGGAATAAATGATTATTTTTAATGGATCTTTGTTGTATGATCTATGTGGTACACTTATGCATAAAATGAAATGATTAAGAAGGGTACACCCTGATAGTTCTCCATTAAATTGGTAAACATTAGTATCATGATACATCAAGTGAAATCAGGGTTTAATCATTTTAAATCAAGTTCAATTAGGGTTTACGCATGTTCCATGCGCAATGAGCCTTGGCTCATGCTAATATAATGTTAAATATTGTTTCCACATTTCCATGTTATGATAAACATGCTATATCATGCCATTATGTTCATGTTTCTCTTGTGCTCCATTGATATGCCTGTTTCCTAACATGCACTATATTCTTTATTTTATTCCTTGTTTACTCCCATACTAGGATTTAACTATCACCCTTTTTTTATGCATGTCCTTAGGTTATCCCATGCAATGTTAAGTATGAAGGAATGTTGCGGTCATATAAAAGAAATTTTCAACAAATATATTGTGTTTTATATAGTAAGTTGTTATGTAATGTTCATAATTTCTCAATACACTAGACCTCTCGATCCTCACAGTTGTCTTAAGGACACTTTTATATAATAAATCATGTTTAAGTGTGCAATAAAGAGTAGGGTTGTTATAGTTGGTATCAATGGATTGGTTTAGTTGTTTTTGGGATTAGGATTAGAAAACACTATTGAAATCCTTAGGTATAATACTAAGTATAATAAAAACATCCCTAAATTTTGGTGAGTATTTATTAAGTGGTTTATTAGTCAAATACATCCCTGTCTGGATATGAGCAGGTAGAGGTGGCTCTGGCACAAATGTATGTAGCGGTAAAAACTGAAAACTCCACTTTGATCTAGAATAGAGTGATAACTGGTACACGAAAATAGGCTTTACTATACTATTGGTTATGACACTCCTAGGTGGTTTGACTTGGTAAATTTATAATCTTAGTATGAATCATTATTAAGGGAATTAAAAAAATCACCCTTAGAATATATGATGGGAAGCAGATCATGGATAACATAGATAAGTTAAGGAAATAAATGTAATTTATAAGTTATCCATCTTTTTCATTGTATTAACCTTTATTTGTTACCCCTAACATTCCTTTTATTCTTGAAAATGTCCAATAATAAGAGGACTCAGGCTAACAATTGATGCGAAGATCAATGTGATTACTGTTCTAATGAGATTCCAACTCTAATGGTAGAAAGAATCACAAATTTTTCATGATAATATTTTATTTAACACAAGTTTGGAATAGAAACATGGGTCAAGAGGAACGTTCAACCCCCCAAAAAATGAACAAGCTATAATCAAGAGCTTCATGAGACAAAGGCCTCCTACTTTTAATGGATCATCCAATCCCTAAATCGTCAAACAATGGGTCTACTCCATTGAGAAGATCTTCTCCATAATTCAATGTTTTGAATAAGAGAAGGTAATTATGGGTTCTTATCATATAGTGGGTGTAGATGATAAATGGTGGACATTGATAAAAAATACAGAGCCTGAGGAGGAGATTTAGGTGTTAGAATAAAAGGATTTACGGAAAATGTATTCGATAAATATTTTTCTTGCACCCTCCAAACTAAGATGGAAAGGGGAATCATTGAACTCAAGAAAAAAAAGGCAACAAATACATCTGAGAATACGAGGAAAAATTTACAAGGATTGCATGATATACCTCTGGCTTTGTCGTTACCCCACATGCAAGGTGGACTGCTTCATTGGTGGGATAAAACCTAACCAATTGAAATCCCTAGAGACCCAGGACTTCGTGAGCTATGAATAAATTTTCTGA
Source organism: Viscum album (assembly GCA_963277665.1). Lineage (NCBI taxonomy): Eukaryota > Viridiplantae > Streptophyta > Magnoliopsida > Santalales > Viscaceae > Viscum > Viscum album. Next base: position 2,025,602,761 of record OY728131.1, read on the forward strand.
TGTGTCCTCAAAGTAAAAATGGAGATCAATGAATCTCTGGAGTATCATGGAAATAATAAGAATAAGGTGTAATTTAATTCTAGCAGTCTAATGGAGAAATCCAACGGTGATAAGAAATTCCAGCTCCCCACTTGCCAAAGTTGTGGAAAGAAGCACCCTAGAAACTTCCTGAAAGGATTGAGGAAATTATTTTGGTGTGGAAGAGAAGGTAAACAAGATATTAACTGCCGACAAGAAAAACCTGCTGCTGCGAAAGATGATAGAAATGGTCCGTTTGAACCTCAACGCATTGTTCATTGCTTCAACTGCAATGAATTAGGGCACTTTTAAAACCACTTACCTAATCCAATGTTTTTAGAGGCAACCAACAACCTCCAAGTTAGCAAGGGAGATCTTTTTCCATCACTACCACCAAAGTGAACCCAAAAAATGATGTGTTGATAGGTATGATAGTTATTCATTCAATAATAGAGAACATACTTTTTTTATTCTAGTTCTAATAATTCTTTTATATCCCTAAATTTTAGTAGAAAATCCCAATGCCACCACAAATCATGTAAGTAAAGATTTCACTGAGAATTAAAAATGGGGAAATCATTGAATTCCTTGAATATAACTCCCCCTATCACAGTTTGTGTTTTGAACTTCCTTAAGAACCTCATCATACTCTCTCTAGTGGAATTTGATGATATTCTTGGCATGAATTGACTTTACCTATATAGAGATAACATAAATATCTATGAGAAGTAATTCAATCTCCATATGGATAATCAAACCCGAATTCTATAAAGGTGCATGGAGGAGGATGAATCTTCCTTAGCACCATCATCTCTAGCATGGATATTACTTCCCTATGAGCACAAATATCTTGCTCTAATGATTGATTCTAAGGAAGAAACCAACCTTGAAGACATGCATATTATGTAGGAATTCACTGAAGTCTTTCTCGTGGAATTTCCTTGTATTCCTCTTAGAAGAGATGTTGAATTCTCAATTGATCTTATTCTTGGGGCATTGGAAATATCCAAGACTCTATATATAATGGCTGTTGTGGAGCTTGTGTAGTTGAAGAAACATCTACACGATAATATGGATAAAGGGTTTATACACCCAAGTGCATCACCATGGGGTGCACTAGTCGTCTTTGTAAAGAAGAAGGATGTTTCAATGCACCTTTGAATTTATTATCATGCGCTCAACAAAATCACGATAAATAACAAATGTCCTCTTCCCTGAATTGATGAATTATTCGATCAGATATGTGTAGAACAATACTTCTCTATGGTGAATTTTTAGTTAGGATATTACCAAGTAATTGTGAAGAATGAGGATATCCCCAAGGCCGTTTTTTGTCCATGGTACGAGCACTATGAATTCGTAGTAATGCATTTCAAACTCACTAATTCTACAAAAATCATTACGGACCTGATGAATAGAGTCTTTAGATATTACCTCGAAAATGTTTTGGTATTCATTATAGAGGATATTCTAATATTCTCTAAAAACAAGGAAGCGCATGAGGAGAATCTAAGCACTGTCCTAGAGACCTTGCGAAAGGAGAATCTCTATGAAATGTACAACTAGTGTGAGTTATGGTAGAAGCATGTATCATTATTGGGTCATATCATCATAAGAAATGGGATATTTGTGGATCCCTCCAAGATAACTATAATAGAGGGATGACCAAGGCCAACATCAGTGACAGATATCCATAGCTTCCTGGGGTTAGATGGATATTATCTCTAATTTGTGAGAAATTTCTCACAATTATTAAACCCTCTTACCAAGATAAATCAAGAGGGAGTCGAGTTTTCTTAGAGCGATGAATGAAAATAGAGATTAAAGGATTTGAAAAGGAGGCTTATCACTGTGACCAGGATCACACTACCCACAAGTGGTGAACTTTTTGTGGAATTTAGTGATGCTTTGAAGAAGGGTCCGGGATGTGTGTAAATGAAAAATGAAAAAGTTATTTCCTATGATTCAATTAAATTGAATGTTCATGAGAAAAACTATCCAACATATGATATGGAGTTTATTATATCAATTTTCTCTTTGAAAATTTGGTGATGTTACCTCTTTTGGGAGAAGAGTGAAATATACACGGATAACAAAAGCCTCAAGTATATATTCACATAGAAAGAGTTTAACATGCTCCAATGAAGATGGTTAGAGATGATCAAAGAATATGACTACTCAATCCATTACCACCCTAGGAAAGAGAACAAGGTGGAAGATGCTCAAAGTAGAAAGGATCCAGTGATTCTATCATTGATGAGAATTGAAAAGGATCCAATCTTCTTAGATTTGATAAAGATGGACATGTGAATTTTAAATAAGGGAACATCATCAATTATTTCACAAATGATTTCTTGACCATATATTTTGAAAAGATTAAAGGATAATTAAAATGATGATGTGGGAATTCAAAAGAATGTAGAAACTATTAGAAATGGGAAATCCTTGGATTTCAATGTTAATGAAGAAGGAATTGTGAGATTAGGGTCACGACTATGCATTCCCTCAAATCCAGAGTTAAAGAAAGAACTTCTGGATGATGCACATGGTTCGAATTTATCAATTCACCCATGAAATACAAAGATATATCGAGATCTATGAGATCATTATTGGTGGGATAACAAAAAGAAGGAGATCACTAATTATACATCAATGTGCCTGGTATGTCAATAGGTGAAGGATGAGAGGTAGAAGTCTAAGTGGACGATGCAACCATTACCCATACCAACATGGAAATGGGATAACATCACCATGGAATTTGTCATAGGACATCCGAAGACATCCAAAGGAAACAATGCTATCTGGTTTGTTGTGGATCATCTTATAAAGACTCCACACTACATTTCAATTCAAGAAGATTTCTCATTGTATCAATTGGCACAAATATACATCAGAGAAGAGGTAAGTCTACATGGATTACCACAATCTATTGTATTAGATCGAGATCCATGATTCACCTCTATGTTCTGGAAGAGTTTTTAACATGCTATGAATACTGAGATGAACTTCAGTACGACTAATCATCCTCAAAATGAGGGCCAATATAAGCGGACTATCCAATCACCTGAGGATATGTTGAGAGCATTCTCAATGGACTTAAAAGGAGGATGGGATCAATATATCCCTATGGTTGAGTTCTCTTACAATAACAGTTTCAACTCAAGTATCCAAATGGATCCTTATGAATCCCTTTATGGGAAGAAGTGTAGAACATTGACATGTTGGGATGAAGTTGGGGAGAAAAAACTCATTGGTTTGGAAATGGTCAAAGAAATGGTGGAGAAAGTTAAGACCATCCAGAAAGACATTAAAGCTACTCAGTGTCGACAAAAGAGCTATGTTGAGAACCGTCGAAAAGACCTAGGATTTGATGTCGGGGACATGGTATTTCTCTTATATATTTCCATGTAAGAGATTTATGAAATTTGGGAATAAGGGAAAGACTAGTCCAAGGTACATTGATCCTTTTGAGATCCTTGATCACATTGGAGCAATGTCTTATCGACTAGCACTCCCACCGAACCTGTTTCTTGTATATGATGTATTCCACGTATCACTCTTGAGGAAGTATATACCTGAACCTTATCATGTTACCAATACAGTGGTGGTATCATTGGAGAATGACCTCTCTTATGAAGAGAAAACAATAAAGATATTAGATCGTATGGAAAAAGTTCTATGAAATAAAATAATACCCCTAATGAAAGTGTTATGGAGAAACCAAAAGTTCGAAGAAGCAACATGGGAACCAGAGGAAGTGATGTGGAATATTTAACCATATATGTTTCAGTATGGGAAAAAATATTTGATGGAGAAATTTCTTAAGGGGGGAATATTGTAATGACCTAAACTTTTACTAATGAAAATTCATGTTGATCTGATTAGATGCATTATTATGTAAAATGGTTATATAAAACATATACACTTATTTGGTTTTATTTTTTTGGATTTTAAAATACGATTAAGAATTGTTATCATATCTAATATAGCCATTAAATAGTGATCACATTATTAGTAAAAATATAGGGCTTTAACAAATCCAATTTACTCACAAAAAGGATGCAATGGACTCATCCAATATAATTTCTCCATATGAAGTCCATTTGTTGGAGCTCGAAAAGGAGGTGGTGTCACTAGGATTTATGCTTGACCAATCCCAAGCAGACGTTCAACAAATTAGACATGAATAGTACCTCTTAAGAGAGAAGAAGATGGTGATAGAGATTACCACCCGAGCGATGTTATTTGAGCCACCCCAAGGGTATGTCACCATCGCACACCTTACCCTTAGGTCATATGTGGGTGTTATATGGGTTTATGAAACAAGACCCCAGAACTATAATTATGTGCATTATTTTTGTATAGAATAAATAATATACATTCATTTTATTATTGTTACTTGGTAAATAACATTCAAAGAAAAAATAGCATATTTAGTTAATATAAAATTAAGAAATCTATTTTAATGAATTAATGGATTTTTAAATTAAATAATATTTTAATAAAATATTATTACTGAATTAATTTTTATTAAATATAAATGATTGCATAATTTTTATGAATACAATTGTATTTTTTATTAATGTTTGAAAGCTATTTTTTTCAAAACCCGTGAATTTTCGATAAATGTCGGTTTTTATTTTAAAAGTAAATATTCACATATTTAGAAAATTACTTAGATAAAAGGAATATTATTTTTTAAATGAGGATTTCAAAATTATACAATGTTGAATTTTTCATAATTTTCTGAGATAGTTGAATTTTTGGGTAAAAATTAAATACCGTTTAAATATAGAATGTGTTTTATGTCATCATAATGACCCAAAGTGATTTAATAAAATAATATATTTGGTATGTTCTTCCAATATATGTTTTAACTTTATAATAATTTGATTTTAGAATTTTTATGTATTTTTCAATGCCGTAGTGAACCATCCAAGAAATACAAAACATTTTAACATTTTAAAATGATTTCCTTGAGAGTGTGACTCAACTCCACATAAGAAAGCCTAATATTTTAATATGTTTGGATGTTGGAATTATAAAATATAATTCTCCACTCCACTTGGAAAAAACCATGGGAAATAACCATGGGCTGGTTTCTGGTTTTGATTTGTTTAATGTGTGGTGTCTAAAACCTAAATAATAAAGAATTCCCTCCCCTTTCCTATATAAACCAGCTCAATATCCTATTTATTTTCACTAAAACCATTTTGAGGACGACCAAAACCTTACCTCATCTCTCTAGAATCCTTCCAAGGTGCCCCAACCTCCCAATAAGTTCCTCTCAAGCCTCTCCCAATCCTTTGGGTCACCCTTCCAAGTAAAGGTCTTATTCCTTTCTCATTTTTGTCTCAATTTCATTATGTTATTATATCCTTTAATTTTAATTTAAAAATATTTTCATATGATTTATAACCTCACCATACTTCCCTTATTATGTTTTATTGATAATAGACTCATTTCTCTCTCATTAATTCCTCCCATGCACACCCACTACTATGCTGAAATTCTTTAAGGGATGTAACGCCCCGACCCCAGTTACCCAGAGTCGGTGCATTATTGCGTAACATTGGCATGATCACAAAAGATCATGTCTCGAAAGACTGATTAGTTTAGTAGCCTTGGAAACACTAGATATATTCATAAGTCATACATTACATCAAAAAGTAAAACAAAACCACAACAACATCTTGTCTTCATATCCCCACATATTATCTCTACAGGTCATTCATAATATACTTTTCACATCCTCGAAAAATTAAAACATTAGAAGGGGTGAGCTCAGATGCTCAGTAAGGATAAAAATATAGCAGAAGCTTTCATAAATAAACATTAACATTTAAGGCAATGTATAACTAAAAAAAATCCTTTTAAACCTGAACTTCAGCATAATATGGCAAAAAAATGAAATAATTCTATTTACTTATTCACATTGATATTCTACTAGTCGAATAATCACATGCAATATCAATAACCACTTTCATAATGATGGAATGAATAATACCAGACTATCATAACCACGTAGCCAAGGCCTCATTCCAAGACTAAAAATAAGATTTTTTCAATGACTCATGCCAAGACACTAGTTTGTCTCATGATACCTACCGATGCATTGAGGATCTATAGTGGGCTACACCTGTCACTTATTAAGTCCAAGGCATTCCTCATATGAACAGGTTTAAACATATCATAAACCATAACATAATCGTATAACATAAAACATGCATAAAGTAAACATAAAATTTCCACATTTCAATCATAAGATATCAATACCACCCATTGATATAATAAAAAAACACTTTTATAACCATTTTAAATACCAAAATAAAAGAAAATTAAAACTTTGTATTTATTTTTCATTTAAAAAAAGTAATGTCTTGTAGAGGAAGATGAAACTCAAATAATGGTCACAACGGAGGAGAAGTCGTTGTCACCGCATACGTATGATAAAAAAACAATCCCTTTTATCATTTAGTAAAAGGCTTTTTATAAAAAAGATTCCTTTTGAATAAATGTAAAGTCAAAGGGGTTTATACACCGTATAAAAGAAATTCTTTTATTAAAACAAAATATGCCTCAATGAAAGAAGATTGAGATGAAGTACCATAAAAGATTATTTTTTAAATAAAATAGATCTATTATGTGTATTCACTATAAGTACACATAGAGAAAGTACAAATACAAGATAGGACATAATAATATCATTACATAATTTGAAAGTAGGAGATTAACCCAAAGAACAGAAATAAGGTTAAGAAGTTCCCTTACCTCATGTCCGACTTGACTCGATCATTCTTAAACCTCATTAATAATAAACTAGAGTTAATTTATAATTGCATAAGAACCTTTTTCAATTTTATTATTCCTTTTATATCACTTATTACCATGTTATGAACATTATGTAATTATTTAAGTTAATAACAGTCATTTTGTCGATCCTTGGTACTTGAGTCAAAAATAAACTTCTTATAATTACAAGTTGTTCATGTGGTAAAATATCCATTATATCCAGAATTATATTCATGATGTAGATATCATGTATATAATATATATCCAGTATATACATTCATTCATAATATTCTGTAACATTTAGAGGTAAGAAATAAAATTCACTGTTCATGGAGACGGTAAGCCGTATGTACGCATGAATGCTACTTTCATTTCTATTTAATATTTAATGGAATTAAATCATAATGATACAAAGGTATATTATAATTCCAATATAATATCATATATAATATCATTTAATCCATCCTTTACACATCCCATATATGGCATTAACGATTCAAATCACTTTGAGGGGGCGGTAGTCCGCACTTCCTAAAATGAAATTATCGCGTTTACCCATAATGGAAATAATAAAGGTGTGCCATAAATGAAAAATAAATATGCATAAAGAAAACATAAAAATAATATATATCATATATAAAAAATAGTTTCATCATAATGGCCACCATGAGAGGTGTTAAAAGAAGATTGAACAATCATCGTTTCGTGAGGCAATATTTCGCCACCCACAGAAATAGTATTTTTATTAACCATTAGAAGGTGTTGTGTGAAATTTTAAATCAAATTCTTCTCATAAAAATATCCCAATATATTGTAGATACTGTTTTTGTTACAAAATAATGTAATAAAAAGATTTTAAGGGGTTGGAGAAGCAAAATAAAACAAAAGAACATAAGAGAAGACATTACCTTAAAATCGGGTAACTATTTTTGATTTGAGACAAAGGCTTACATGGGAAGACTTATGCCCAATGTGAGGCTTTTAGAAGTAATAGAGGGATGTTGAGAGTGTATTTGGTCAGAGATTGGCAGATCCAAATGGCTTTGATGGTGTGAATAAGGTGGTAGAGTTGGGGGCCTTTTATAAGAGGAGAGGAGGGGTACTCTTGGAAAGTCATGAAATGTTACATTATTATGAAGTGCTTTTCGGATTTCAAAGGTCCCAAAATTATATATTTAGAGGATAAGGTGATAAGGGTTCTAAATATACTCATCCAATAGGTTTTTGACAAGTGTAAGTCTGAGATTTTACATTATCGTTTCATTTTATTTAAATTTTTAAATAATGAGGTAATCGTTGCATCATCATGGTGTTATAAAAACATTAATTTATTTAATGTCTAAAAGTTATTAAAAAAATACCATGATGTAGGAAATCGTATTAGATTTCCAATGAATATTTATAGTCTAAAAGTTAACTTATATAACCACATGTAATAGTTGTTTTAGTAAAACAACACATGTTTGTGACAATTTTATTTTTACTTTAAATAAAAAGTTATTAAAGTCATTTTCTTACCCAAGTGGCTCCATGTGGTCCCCAAGATGACCCATGGATTTTCGTGGTTGGAAATGACTCATCCAATAAGTTTAGGATAAGTTTCAAGATATTTTTATATTTTTATTATATCATTTTTACATTAAATTTCACTAATTATCTTTAATCGCGATTAAGAAAACTTAAAAGTTACTATTCACCAAAAAATTATTTTAACCCCATTGAACAACATCTTACATCCTAATGACAACCATGCATGTCGGATTTTTTAAATTCAATTCATAGAAGCGGTAAAGTTTCATTTAAACGAAAAATCAGTTTTTTAACTATCACTTTGTGGTTTCACTATTCATAAAAAATTGAAGTTTTTCAGAACAATGCCAAAATTTCACCCTAAGCTATAATTGATATTCCGAATTAAAAAATTATGTGTATTTTAAAAAATTCCAAACATATAAGTTGAATTAATTAATTTTATAATTAATTCTTATTGTCACAATAAATAGCGTGTTTTTAAGAAACAATATATATCAAAAGATTGGCAATTGTTTATGTCCAATTTCAAAGTGAAATTAATTATAATGACCAAAATTGGATAAAATTGTAAAAATATATTCTAATTATACTTTAAAACCTCTAAATATTATAATTTATCACAATAAATTATTTTTATTAAAAAAAAATTTAAAGTATTTTTTTACTATTCATGGATAATTGGAAGTTCTCAGAAAAATACCAAAATTTCAACATAGGATAATTTTGATTTTCCAAATCCAAAAATGAAGTCCACTCTAAAATATAAAATTTATATAATTTCAAAAGGTGGGTATTACTATTCATAACTTCTACTTTGATTGGTCGCGGTGTATTAAAACTCGAGGTTGTGTACAACACACGCTGCTCTATTATTCAAAAAGAAGCGTACCATGGATGCTTGGGGTGTTACATTATCCCCTCCTTCAAGAAATTTCATCCTAAAAATTTGAAAATGTTCTTTGAAAAGAAAAGGTTGAAAATAGAAAATAAATTTGTGGAAAACCCACATCAGAAATAGGGTTAATAAAAATATAACATTAAAAGAAAGAAAGAGATGTACAAAGGTCACCCGAGATAGCCCATACCAGGATTCTATGAAAATGTGGATATGGAGGGGAAAAAAACCATCAAGGTCTGATGGAGAGTTGTAGAAAACAGGATTAGGAGAAAGTTTAACTACAGGAAAATCACAAACTTGTGATTGGTTAAACGATCATTAATTCTCCAGTAGGAAAAGTTAACTGACAATGTTTTTGTTTTAAGTTACATTTCATAAAGTTGAGGAATTTATTTAGGACATTTACTAAGAAAGTAAGGAAATATAAATACTTGTCAGGTAGACTTTCATTCTTTAATAAATTTTTACCACAAACCCATCTTTCACTCAAAAAGATAATGGAACTCAAAAATATTATATTTATCCTAATTGTACAAGGTTCCAAATATTAACACATACCATTTAGATTAGAAAAAATATTTTGTAATAACCAGGGAATTCCTAAAGGATAGTGGTAGGTAATAAAGGCCTGTCGCACTATGGTTGTGGGTTCAGTTCCTGCAGCTTTGTCTGACGTGACGGGTTATCCCCCACCCTGTAGGTTATCCTTTTCCTAAATCTATGGTATTATAATATTCCAAAAATAATCTTCAGAAATGTTTTAACCTTAAAAAATACTATCCAAAGTTCAACATAATCCATTCCAACCTTTATAGTTATCCAAAATACCTCTGTCCATATTTTCTCTAAAAGGTCTCTAAATTCCAAAATCAATTGTAACATCAGATTCCTCAAACAAAGTAAAGTTTCTCTTATTGTCACATACTAAAAATATGATTACCTTCATCATATTAAAACCTTAATTAAAACAACAAGTACTGTAGTACAATCCTTATATATATCACATTATTCTTATAACCAGAATATAATCCTTGAGTCCAAAAGCACCAATACATTAATTATTCCACTTCAACTGTAGTAACAACATAAGATTGTCCTTGATCCCTTGGCCTTTTCTGAGCTAAGTTTCTCTGAGACTTAGGAAATTCATTTCAATAATACCCCATTTCCCTACAATTGTAGCATTAAACATTGATAGCCTCTTTCGTTCCCTTTCAATCACGAGCCTGGTGACCTTTTTCTCCACATTTATAACAAACTCCCATTCCTTTTAGCCAAGTATCAGGGTGATTCTTCCCACATTTATCGCATAATGGAAAATACTTATTTCCCTTTTTCCCTTTATCTGTCTCTTGTTCCTCCGTTCTCTTCTTCTCTTGCTTTACTTTATTGTCTTTAGATTTAGAGAATTCCTTTTCTATCTTGATAGCACATGAGACAATATCTTCATACGACGAGAAAGATTGTGAGACTAAGGCTCAACGGAGAGATGATTTTAACCCATCAAAGAAACGATCAATCTTAATTCTTGGGTTATATATATAATCTGCTGCATGCCTTGCTAACATTGTAAAGTTATCCTCAAAATTTGCGACATTCTCATCCTCCTTTTATCTCAGACTCAGAAATTGCCTTTCCATATCTCCTCGATAGTCACGAGGGAAGAATTTTTATAATAAAAGCTCTCTGAACTCCCTACATTCCATATTAGATACTTATTCATCTTACTTTGTGTTTTGAATCAGTGACCACCATTGATCGGCCTCTCTAGTGAGGCGATAAACTACCATGAAACCCTTCTCCCTTTCGCTACTCGCCAAGTCATGAAATATTTTCTCCAAGGAGTTTATCCATTTCTCAGCTACTAATAGATTTTTACCCCCATTAAATGTTGGTGGTTGTTACCTCATGAAGTGGTTTAACATTGATCCTCCATGTTACGGATCAGGGTTCTCCATACGAGTAAGGTTATTATTCATAACCTGAGTGAGTTTTCCCAGTATGGTGATAAGTTGATCAGAACCAGTTGTATCACCAGCTCCACTATAATTATCTTGAGCAGGAGGTAAATCCCTACATGGAGTGTGTGCATTGATACGGTTTCCATTCCTTCCACTAGGCGCCATTTCTAAAAAATGGCATAAACTAGATTAGTTAATGAATCAAAATACAAAATAACAAACTTGCAAAACACTTAACATAAATTGAACTACTTATAGATATAATCCATAATAATAAAATTTTTTTATTTGAGGAAGTATATACTCATAAACCCTTCATAATGGTTTGTAAAGAAAATGAGAATTATCCTAAGCATATCCCCCGGGAGTGTCGTAACCAAGAGTGCAGTAAGGCCCCTTGTCGTGTACCAGTTCCCGTTCGAGTCAAGCTCAAAGCGGTGTTTTTGGGTTTTACCCCTAGGTACATCTATGACAGAGCCGCCTCCACCTGCTCGTATCCAGACATGGATGTATTGCTCAGTAAACTCACAAAAAATCTATAATACCAAAATTCTAGGAAGTTCTTCTATACTAATCCTCAAACTCTATCTTAGGACTATGTACTCTAATTAGAGTTTATCTAAATCTAGCTTACAAGGTTAGTAATAAACTGCCTCTGATACCAACTGTAATGCCTCGACCCCAGTTACCTAGAGTCGCTGCATTATTGCGTAACATTGGCATGATCACAAAAGATGTAGTCACGAAAGACCGATTAGTTTAGTAGAATCGGAAACACTAGATACATTCATAAGTCTTAAATTACAACATAAAGTAAAAAAACAGCAACTACATCTTGTCTTCATATCCCCTCATACTATCCCATCAGGTCATTCAGAATATACTTCTTCACATCCTATAAAAATTAAAACATTGGAAGGGATGAGCTCATATGCTCAGTAAGGATAACAATATAGCAGAAGCTTTCATAAATAAAAATTGACTTTTAAGGTGATGTATAACTTAAAAAAATCCTTTTAAACCTGAAATTCGGCATAATATGGCAAAATAAAATAAAATAATTCCATTTACTTATTCACATGGATATTATACTAGTCAAATAATCACATGAAATATCAATAACCACTTTCATAATGATGGAATGCATAATGCCAGACTATCATTACCACGTAGCCAAGGCCTCATGCCAAGACTAAAAATAAGATTTTGTCAAGGCCTCATGCCAAGACACTAGATTTTTTCATGAGACCTAACTATGCATCGAGGAGCTATAGCGGTCTCCACCCGTCACTTATTATGTCCAATGCATTCCTCATATGAACAGGTTTAAACATATCATAAACCATAAAATAACCGTATAACATAAAACATGCATAATGGAAACATAACATTTCCACATTTCAATCACAGGATATCAATACAACACATTTATATAATAAAAAAACACTTTCAAGAAAATTTTCAATACCAAAATAATAGAAAATTAATACATTGTATTTATTTTTCATTTAAAAAAAGTTATGGCTTATAGAGGAAGCCGAAACTCAAATAATGGTCATGGTGGAGGAGAAGTCATTGTTGCCGCATATGTACAACAAAAAAACATTCGCTTTTGTCATTTAGTAAAGTTCTTTTTATAAAAAATATTCCTTTTGAATAAATTTAAACTCAAAGGGGTTTATACACCGTATAAAAGAAATTCTTTTATTAAAACAAAATATGCCTCAATGAAAGAAGATTGAGACGAAGTCCCTTACAAAGATCATTTTTTAAATAAAATAGATATATTACGTGTATTCAATATAAGTACACCTAGAAAAATTACAAATACAATATAGGACATAATAATATCATGACATAATTTGAAAGTATGAGATTAACCCATAGAACGAAAATTGGGTTAAGAAGTTCCCTTACCTCGTGTCCGACTTGACTCGAACGTTCTTTAACCTCCTGAATAATAAACTAGAGTTAATTTATAATTGCTTAAGATCCTTTTTCAAGTTTATTCTTCCTTTTATATCACTTATTACCATGTTATTAACATTATGTAATTATTTATGTTAATAATGGTCGTTTTGTCGATCTTTGGTACTTGAGTCAAAAATTAATTTCTTATAATTAGAAGTTGTTCATGTGGTAAAATATCCATCATATACATAATTATATTACTGATTTAGATATCATATATATCATATATATCTAGTATATACATTCATTCATAATATTATGTAACATTTATAGGTAAGAAATGAAATGCACCGTTCATGGAGACGGTAAGCCGTACGTACGCATGAACGCTACTTTCATTTATATTTGGTATTTAATGGAATGAAATCATAATGATATAATTTTATATTATAATTCTAGTATAATATCATATATAATATCATTTAATCCATCCTTTACACGTCCCACATATGGCATTAACGATTCAAATCTCGTTTAGGGGGCGGTAGTCCGCACTTCCTAAAATGAAATTATCGTGTTTACCCATAATGGAAATCATAAAGGTGTGCCATAAATGAAAAACACAAGAGCATAATGAAAACATAAACATAATATATATCATATATAAAAATAGTGTCATCATAATGGCCACCATGAGAGGTGTTAAAAGAAGATTGAACAATCATCGTTTCGTGAGGCTATATTTCACCACCCACAGAAACAGAATGTTCTTTAACCATTAGACGGAGGTGTGTGTAATTGTAAATCAAATACTTACCATAAAAACAACCTAGTATATTTTAGATACTATTTTTGTTACAAAATAAAGTAATAAATTTTTTTAAGGGGTTGGAGAAGCAAAATAAATCAAAAGAACATAAGAGAAGACATTACCTTAAAATCGGGTAACTCTTTTTGATTTGAGACAAAGGATTCCTTGGGAAGGATTCTGCCCAAAGTGAGGCTTCTAAGAGTAAGATAGGGATGTTGGGATAGTATTTTGGTAGATATTTTCTGATCCAAATGGCTTTGATGGTGTGAATAGGGTGGTAGAGTTGGGGGCCTTTTATAAGAGGAGAGGAGGGGTACTCTTGGAAAGTCATGAAATGTTACATTATTATAAAGTGATTTTCGGATTTAAAAGGTCCCAAAATTATATATTTCGAGGATAAGGTGATAAGGGTTCTAAATATACTCATCCAATAGGTTTTTGACAAGTTTTAGTCTTAGATTTTACATTATCTCTTCATTTTATTTAAATCGTTAATTAATGAGGTAATCGTTGCATCATCATGGTGTTATAAAAAATTTAATTTATTTAATGTCTAAAAATTATAAAAAAATTCCATGATGTAGAAAATATTTTTATATTTCCAATGAATATATATAGTAGAAATTTTAACATATATAACCCCATGTAATAATTGTTTTAGTAAAATAACACATGTTTGTGACAATTTTATTTTTACTTAAAATAAAAAGTTATTAATGTCATTTTATTACCCAAGTGGCTCCATGGGGTCCTCAAGTTGACCCATGGATCGTCTTGGTCATCCATGACTCATCCAATAAGTGTAGGACACGTGTAAAGATATTTTTATATTTTTATAATATCATTTTTACCTTAAATTTCACTAATTACCTTTAATCACAATTAATAAAACTTAAAAGTTACAATTCACCAAAAAATTATTTTAATCCCATTGAACCAAATTATACATCCTAATGACAACCACATATGTCAGATTTTTTAAATTCAAGTCATAGAAGTGGTAAAGTTTCATTTATATGAAAAATCAATTTTTAACTACCAGTTAGTGGTTTCACTATTCATAAAAATTGATGTTTTTCAGAACAATGCCAAAATTTCACCCTAAGAAATAATTAATATTCCAAATTAAAAAATGATATCAATTTTAAAAAATTCCAAAAATATAAGTTGCATTAATTTATTTTATAATTAATTCCCGCTGTCACAACAAATAGCTTGTTTTTAAGAAACAATATATATCAAAAGATTGACAATTGTTTATGTCTAATTTCAAAGTGAAATTAATTCTAATGACCACCATTGGATAAAATGGAAAAGATATATTCTAATTATACTTTAAAACCACTCAATAGTATAATTTATCACTATAAATCATTTTGATTAAAAAAGATGTTTTTACGTATTTTTGTACTATTCATAGAAAATTGGAAGTTCTCAGAAAAATACCAAAATTTCAACATAGGATAATTTCAATATTCCGAATCCAAAAATGAAGTCCATTCTGAAATATAAAATTTATATAATTTCAAAAAGTGGGTATTACTATTCATAACTTCTACTTTGATTGGTCGCGGTGTGTTAGAACTCGAGGTTGCGAACAACGCATGCTGCTCTATTATTCAAAGAGAAGAGTATCATGGAAGCTTGGGGTGTTACAAGGGATTTCTCTCTCTTCATTTACATTCAAGAATTTTTTTTAATTTTTTTCATATAAATTCCAATACATAGGTTGGGACATGTATCTATATGACCCCTTATTTTCTATTTCATGTACATATTTTGAGATACCCCTTTCTCTGTCAACAATCATTTTTTATGAATTCTTATGTCACACCTTTATGCTGCTGATTTTGGACCCCAATTATCCAAGACAAAGTCATTGTGTAGTTAATACCATGACCATTTCTCTATGAAGGGTATTCACCTTCATGAACATTTACTTATTGATTATAGAGTTTCATGTATGAATTCAACATTTCTTTATTATAGAACAAATGATTATGTTTAATGAATCCATGTTGCATGATATATGTGGAACACTTATGCATGAAATAAAATGATTAATAAGGGTGCACCTTGATAGCACTCCAATAAATTGGGTAAATATTAGTATCGCGATACGTCAAGTACAATGAGGGTTTACTCATGATAATTCAAGTATTCTTTTTGTGCAATGTTCCTTGGCTCATGCTAATGTCATGTCAAATGTTGTTTCCACATTTCCATGTTATGATAATCATACTATATAATGCCTTTATGTTCATGTTTCTCTTTTTCTCCATTTATATTACTATTGCTTAACATGTACTCTATTCTTCATGTTATTCCTTTTTTACTCCCTTACTGGGCTTTATAGTTTACTCTTTTCCAACGATCCCCGCATCGCTTCGCAAGTGATGGCTGAGAGAGTGGTTGATCCATGCTCGTTGGATCCGGAGCCTCTCTCTCCCTAGATCATGGGAGAGAAGAGAAGAGAGAGAAGAACTATGAATATTAATATTAAATCTGCTCTCTTCTTATATTTATAGTGTCATTTAATTACCCGAAAATTCCAACCCGACCCCTGAATAATCAACGCACTATTTACAAAATATTATGACCACTTTTCTGAGTCAAAAATGTTATTATCACTCACTTATAATATATTAAAATATATTACATGATAATAATTGAGACATTAACTCAAATCATTTCTCACATAAATATTAATTGAACCTTTAATAATTTAGTATTCATCAATTAATATTTTTCATGTATTTACTAAAAATTTTTAAATTAATTTAATAAATAAATTCAATACCCGTTATTATAAACTTAAATAATATGAATTTATTTATTTCATTGGTGATCATTTTTCCTTGGACAAATCCCAGACCCCAGTGGTGGGGACCACCATGTCTAAAACTCTTATTCAATTGAATAGGGCAGATTCTTGAATACACTATTGTGTGTGACCCTCCAGGACCATACCTTGATAGCAGTGAATAATATTCACAGACTAAGAGTGGGATATTGAAACCTATCATGGACCCTAGAGAGATAAGGATTGTCACAGCAGTGAAATCCAACCTATGAACACACAATGTGTAAAATAATCTCTTTGTCTGTAATGTCTCATAAAGTAGGACACACTCATGTGTCATCACCCTTTTCTTTCTTTATTGTTTGTTGATTTAACTGGATGGATTTTCCCTTGACTGCCATGGCCATTGTATTATAAAGTTACTACCATCCATATCAACATGGCCTTATATATATTACTTTCATAACCTAGAAGCGACAAATCCTTTCTTGACCATTTAACCAATGTCATACCACCAATGACGCACCTAACACAAACTACCTCGCCACGACTTCATTGCCATGGTTTTCATCTTGCATTAAAGTACACAATCAAATGAAATAAATTGATAATGATATAAAGTCAAGATACCATTACACATTATCATATATAGGAACATCCAATGACACCCAAAACTTGTGGCGTTCTTATTGGTGGGTTATTCCTCATGATCACACAACTAGAGATCACTAAGTGCGAACTTCATGAGAAGAAATCCCAATGCTTATGAGCTCCTAACACTTGATAGTAAAACATTAATTGTTTCCAATAAGTAAGATGTATCTAGAACCTAGAACATATATTTAAGATTAAATACATAGTATCTAGAGGTTCTCATTATATCTTGGGATCTTCTATAACCTCTCGATATGATAATTAATCTTGGGAATTTACCATTCCAATAGTGGATAAAGAAAAGTCTACACTATAATTGTAAGATAAAATCATGTATAACTAACTATATACACAATATGGTAATCAAAAGAACTTAATATTTGGGTCTAGGGCACACACTATTTCAACATGGTAATTATAGTGAAGGAGAGGAGTGTTTTTTGATTATTTTATTCAATTGTTTATTATTTTGGCTCAAGACTATGAATAGTGTTGATTATTGTGACTAATTATAGTTACTAATTCATTTGAGTTCGAACCAATGGTTCTTAAACTATCCATACATAAACCACGACTCAATAATTCATGTATTGAGCTTATACCAAAAATTATCGTATTACACCATTCTCATGAAAATTCAACTTATTTAGAAAAATCTCGAAAATTTACCCTATCCATTTTTTGACATGAAGAATTAAAAAATGGAAACCATTTTTGGAAAATAATTTTCTAAATATAGGAAATTTAATTTCTTTATTAAAATAATTATTTATTTGAAAAATACTAATATTAAAATCATAACTGATTTTATAACACTTTAAAAAATTATTTTAAGGTACCATAAAAATATCTTATAATCATAAGAAAAAAATATTAACTTATTAATCGATTTTATGAAAAGTATTTTCATGTAAATAATTATATTAATAATAACATTGTAAATAAAATTTTTTGTTTCACAAATATACCCATACTTAATTTATCATTTTCAAAACATTTATTTACTTATACTGTGATATAATTATATCATATTATTATGTATAATATTCAAAAATTTATTTTTACTTTAATTGGTGAGTTTAATATTCTATTGGATAATTTAATATTCACAAGGGCCATATTACTATTATAATGGTCAAGTTACTGTTCCATCGATATAAGATCCTTAATTTAGGATAAATCGTCTTATTTCATTTTTTATTATTTTATAAAGTTTGTATTGTGTTATCTAAGTTATTTTATGTGATTTATACTATATGACATAATTTTAAAAGGAAAATTTCTTTGATTTTGTTATAGGTCATTACAAAATCACTATATACTCATAGTTCTTATACCTTGTACAAAAAGTAGTCTTGAGGATATCATCTATCTTCACCAATGGTTGATAATATCCTGACCAAATATTCACATTAGAGAAGTAATATGCTCCATATAACTAATATAACAAGTCATCAATTCATGGAGGAGGGAAATTATTCGTTATCATGATCTTTTTGAGCTCTTGATAATCAATACAAATGAATATTAATCCACATTTCTTCTTAATAAAGTGGATTGGTGTACCCCATAGTGAATAACATGGTTGTATAAACTCATTGTGTAGATTCCCCTATAGTTACTTCTTTAGGTCTTCACATTCAATAATGACCATTCTATATAGAGTCTTGGATATTTCTAAATCTATGAGTATTAGATCAATTTAAAACTCAACCCCACAACATGGAGGAAGACCCTGACAATTTTTAAGAAACACATAAACATATTTTCTTATAATGGGAATGTTATCAAGGATGAACTTTTCTTTAGTAATAATAATTTGCACCAGATACACTTTATCATAAGTTAGTAATATCCATTATTGAGGTGATGATACTAAAGGATATTCCTATTCCCCTACAAAATTTAATATAATTGGAGTGATATTCATGATACAGAATCGATTTCCTTCACTCGACAATTTATATTGTCCCTATATAAGGAAAACCAATTCTAACCCATAATTTCATTTAATTTTTCTAAATGTAGTATCACAAGGTTCGCAGGAAATTTCATCCCAAAAATATGGATGAGAGAAAATTTATATACTTGGGATGCCATAATTGTCCCATTTCACATTTTCATAGATAAATCCACTTATATATTTTGAGGTGGTGTTTGAATACTTCTCTAAACTTGTGTGATCATAAAGAATTCATAAAACTAGATGAAAAAGGTACATCCACTATTCTTGAATGAATAACCACCATATATTTCACCAAATTGTTGTTAGGATACACCTTAGTAGTTGTGATGGAATAAGCTCATCCTTTCTCTCTAGGTCTCAGAGGCTATTAGTGTCAGTTATCATTGACCACCCTTGGCTTAGTGCCTTGATTTAAATAGTATACATGTTCCTTGTAGTTTAAAATAGGATAACAAGATGAGGATTGACTGGAGAATTAAATTCATCCATAAAACTAGTGGGTTTCTTCTATCAGCATTCACTAGCTTAGCGCCCTTCGTTACCACTAATAAATAATTTTCCTATCCCCTTCAGGAAATTTCTAAGATTCTTCTTCCCATACTTTTGACAAGTGGTATGTTGAAATTTTTTACACACATGCAATTTATCCATAAAACATCCATTATTAAAATCCATTCTCTCCTTCCTATCTCTAGACCCATGAGATCCTTGATATTCTCTGATCTCCATTTTGAGTTTTAGGCCACATTAGATAATTTTCTTATAGTTGTTAAGTTCTTGAATCACCAATTCTTTTCATAGACTTGTATTTCACCAATAAAATAAGAGCTCATCTTTACATTCAAGTGAGATAACAAATTCATAAGAATATCATTAAAATCTGATGATTTTTTCATCATATTCTGTGATGGATTTATCATCCTTTTTCTTGTGTCCAAAGAAATCCCTCTCCATTTTAAGTTGAAGAGTATTGAGAAAATATTTATTGAAAAACATTTTCTAAAATTATTTCCACTTTATCACTTCAAACTTTTCTTAGGGATTCATATTTTTGATCAATTCCAACCATTTATTATCTTTCCCTTCTAGAAAATAAAAAACCATTAAAAACTTCTCTTTATTATATAATTGAAGGATGGAGAAGATATTTTCAATAGAGTTGATATAATATTTTACGATCAAGGGATCGAAATATCCACTGAAATTCAGAGGCCTTTGTCACATAAAGGTCTTGATTGAAACATTCTATTACTTATGGGTATGTTGCTTCCCCATGATTCAATATTTTTTTCATATATTGTGTTAATTGAGAAAGTATTTTATTAAAGTTATTTAATCCAAATCCCATCAGGTCAGACATCTCATTTGAGCAGTCATCACATTTCTCCTCACATTGGTTTTTGACTTGGTTTCTCATAATTCCATACACTGACTAGAATAAAGAGAAAATTAGGGATAATAATTTTAAAACTACTACACACATAAAAGGGAAATTTATAAAATTTAAGATATAAATCATAAATAACATATATTCCTCAACCTATGAATTTTTAGTTTTCAATTTATGTTATTCATGATCTATTTATCATAATGAAATTATATTGGAATATCTATTATATTTTAATGGTTTATAGGGATATTGTGAATTTGAATAATAAAATCCCTAAAAAGTGTCAAAATATGTGTGAAACATTTCATTTTTTCATACACCAAGTTACAATCCAGTCAAATCCCAATGCCCCCTTTTCAGGGATATCCCCCCCAGGTACAACTTTTCCAAAGATAGATCCACTTATAGTATCCAAATAGGGCTTTACTTACTTCAAAACCACTTAATGTATAATTTAAAAAGGTTAAAGATGTTTTACTATGTTTAGTCCTATTCCTAATTATTTCAATATTGTTTTATAATCCTAATTTTTAAAAGTAACTAGACTTTCCTCTAATACCAACTATGACAACCCATGTCTCTAATACACTTTAATTTATGATTTATTATATAATAATACTCATAATAAAATACAAGAAGATTTTAAGGATACGTTTCTATGAGAAATTAGGAGAAAAGTATATTAAATTGAAACATGGACACATCAATATTATTTAAAGACTCTAAAACATTCCCTTATATTCCATCAAACTTCTAATACTACACAGGATAACCTGGGGATGTACATTAGAAAAGCGTAAGCTATAAATCCTGATAAGGGAATAATCAATTAATAATATATTGGAAGAAATATATATTATTAAAGATAAATATAAATGATTCATAAAATGGGTGGTAATCAGAAACATGATCATCAAATCCTGATATAATAGGATAACATCAAGGCAACATAAGAATGTAGATGAAACATAAAACATGACACCATAAGAATAAGTCAAGTATAAACACAAATATATCATAAAATAAGTTTATTAGGATAACACCCCATGCACTAAACATGAAATTTTATGAGATAAAAACATTACCCAATACATTATAGGGATATATAATTCTAGGCCCACCCGTCACATTCATATCATGTACTGGTATTTGTGCGCCACATAGATCATACAACATAAGATTTTATTTCATCAATTTTAATACCCTAATTATGGAGTGAAGGTTAAATAGAATGAATTCCAAAATCAATTAAGGATAAGTAAAACTAGGTGAATACACTTCAGTGTAAATGGTGATTGGTATTCTCTATAAAAATGTTTGGGATGAAAGAATCAGAGGTTAATTTTGGCAGCATAACAGGTATACATAAAGGTTTATGAGAGGGGTGAGTGACAGTGAAAGGTAGTATATCATTACATGGTAATGATAAGGAAAATAAATGGATATTTAAGAATAATATAAAATATGGACAATGATAAATAAAAAGGTCTTAGTAAAAAGAAATTACTTCAAATATAAAAAAGAGGAGAGAGTCCTTTACCTTGAGAGGGATCTTATAAAAGCCTTAGAAGAGCGTATAAAGAAACTAGGAACACCTTTATATGGATATAGAGAGGTAATGGAAGAGTAAATTCATTATAAAAATTTTTCTAGTGAATATGAGGGGGAGGATGGGTGGATATTTATAGAAAAAGAGGAATTTTTTATTTATTTCTAAACATAGGTTTTGGACTCTATATGATAAAATAATAAAAACCACAAACCTTACCACGGTTATATCCCTTGGTTTATACCAAAGGGGCGTGTTTTTAAATATTTTATAATTATAAGAACCCAAGTATTTAAAATAATACCCTTGGATTTGTTTAAATGAGTTATGCTCATAAAGAATTGCTTTTAAAAATTTAAAATATAATATAGGTTTTGAAGAATTCATTATGGGTTTATAAAATTAATAAAATATCATAAAAAACACATTTCATAAATTTAAAACATAATTTTTTTCATGGATACTCTTTATAGTTTTTATTATACCACTTTTCGGCTTTTATGATGCCATCATACATACCAATTATTTATACCGAATTTAATTTTTACCAAAAAATTTGACTGTCTCAGAAAATTATGAAAAATTAATTATTGGAAATTTTTTACATATGGATTTAAAAAAATAATATTTATATTATAAAAATAATTTTATAAATATAATAATGGTCACTTTTAAATAAAAATTCTCATTTACTAAAAAATACCAATTTTTATGATATTAACCATTTTATGACCTTTATAAAGATTACATTGGAATTCATTAAATTATTTTATCATTTATATTTAAATAGTTGTTATATTATAAAAACATTATATTAAAATATTATTTATTTAAAAATTCTTTGAATTTTTCAAAAGAGTGTCTTATTTGAAACAATATTTCCAAAAAATATAGTTTTGACTTCTTTATATTATAATCTAATTTTTATCATACTCAATAAATAATCATTGATAAATTAATGATAAAAAAGAGATAAAAATAATAATTATTTTATTAAAAATAAAATTTGACAATTTATTTCATTTGGGTATATTTACAAAACCCCTTATTACACTAGTGTAATATGTAACGCCCCGACCCCAGTTACCCAGAGTCGGTGCATTATTACATAACATTGGCATGATCACAAGAAAATCATGTCTCAAAAGGCCGATCAGTTTTGTATTATTGGAAACAAGATTCATACATAAGTTCAACTTTACAACTAGAAAAGAAATACAACATGAATTTATTCCATTGGAAACATCCAAGCCTCCTAAATAATGCCTGCATGTCACTCATAACTAACTTCTTCATATCCTGGGAAAATGAAACATAAGAAATGGGTGAGCTCAAAGTTTCAGTAAGGGTACGAAATACAGCATAAGATAACATAAATATTATGCATGGTGAATAATTTAAACCACATGACTTTACCAATAATAAACATGAATAATTTTATGGAAGGAGTATGAGCTGAGTAAATAATGCCATAATAAAACATAATAATTGGTATTCTACTTGTTGAATGACCATATGAACCATCAATATTTTTCCATAATGAGGAAATGTATAATTCCAGACATTCTGAAACATTTTGTCAAGGCCTCGACCAAGACGTCTAAAAATGATTAAGGCCTCGGCCAAAACCGTATATCAAATTGCGAAAGGGCCTTTTACAACTCCACATCTAGTTGTCTCATGAGACCTACTGATGCATTGAGGAGCTATAGAAGGATCCACCCGTCACTTACGAAGTCCAATACATTACTCATATGAAAAGGGATAAACATATCATAAACATTCGTATTAAAATTAAAATACGAAATGTCAATACTTTAACCATAAATCATGAATGGTATAAAAATAACACATCCACAGTCAAACATATCACAAATCCTTCAATACAATATGGAAGTTTTGTATCATAATAAATCAACTCCAAATAAACTTAAAATCCATCAAAGGATGTTGACATAGATGAAATCTAAACTCTTTTTAGAGAAATATCACTTTTTGGAAATCTTTTAAAAGTCACATAATTATAAAAAAAACATTTAATTTGGAAATATTCTTATAATCTTGTAAGGGAAGCTTCGATGAGTTTATAATGGTATAAAATTGCCACACCCACCATATAAGTTAAAAAAATTCATTCTAACCTTAATTTTGTCGAAAAGGTTAAAAAGGATCTTGTTTGGAAAATGATATAAAGATTCCTATATAAAAATATTATAAAAAGTCAAACAAGGTTATAAATGACTTTAACCCATATTCTGTAAAATATTAAGAATGTTTAGAAATACATTTTTAAGAAACAAGGATGTGGATGATAAAGAGGTCCCAATTGATAATCACGTATAAACAACCTCGGATAATGAAGAGATTGTGAAATAAACCCTTAACATGTACTTTTCCTTGGTCGAGGGTAAGTTAACCTCCTATATAATAGATAAATAATTTTTATTAATTTATAAAAGAATCATATTCATAAATATGATATCATATATGATCTTTTAAAATTTCATTGTTAATAATATCTTAGTATTATCGTTGTTTCGGGTGTTAACTCACTCATTTTATTTTATATGTTTTATTACATAAGACATGTTTTTTATGGATAGGTTGTATATTATTCATATCCAGAATGATATCAAGTCCTTATACATTATTTTTAATCATCAAATGAGAATTATACTTGAATGGATATGATGGGGAATGAATCTCATCGCGTTCGTGGAGATGGTAGTCCGTACGTACGCACGAGTGACAATATCATTCTTTTGATATTCATATAATAGATAATTGGATAGTATATCATATATACAGAATCAGTATCATGTTATATTTATTATTTTCATTAATTACACATCATTATTATACCTATCCAAATAATAATGTTTTGAATAACAATTACACCACGACGTGGAGACGGTAGGCCGTACGTACGCACGTATGGTGACATGTCATTCAAAGGATGGATAGAATACTTAATATGGTTGTACCATATTTATAATAACATAACAATATATTGAAGATACTGTAGTTGTTTTTTTATAATGGAAACACCAAAGAAAGAAGAAGTTGAAGAAGAAAGGAACTTGAAAAAGGGTGGTGAAAACATTACCTCTTCTTCGGGTTCTTCCTTTTGATTTGATCAAAAGAGATCCTTAGGTTGTCTTTATGACTAAAGGAAGGACTCTATGATGAAGGGGGGATATTTGATAGGGTATTAGGGCAGATTTTGGCCTAACCAAAAGGCTTTGAAGGTATGAATAATTGGTTAGAAGTGGTGTGCTTTTATAAGGGGGAGGAGGGGCTCTTTAGAAAAAACGTAAAGTATTAATTTATAATAAATTCATATTATATTTATATTGGATCCAAAGTGTATTATTCAAAGTATAAGGTGGGTATGAGTCTAAATAATTTCATCCAATAGATTTTAGACATGTTTGGGTAATTATATTAACCTTATAATTTATATTTAACTCTTAGTTAAATAGTTTGACATTTACCATGCCACTTTGCATTTTTATATTATATGCTTAATAAACTTAATATATACTTCCAAGAGACCCAAAATTGGTCCATTAATGTTACACCTATAATTATATATGTCCTTTGGCTGAACCATATAATTTTAGGAATATAATATCAATTAATAATATAATAATTGTTATAAAACTCTTTTATGTCAATTTTGACACTATTTAATAATTGATTTTTGTTAAAGTCGTAAAAACTTTGTTAATTTGAAAAAAATTCATTTAAGCAATCAAAAAATGTCATATTAATCAATAAAATTCGTTTATGGCATAAAAATGTCAAATTATATTAATTATAACATTTATAATACTAATTATTTTATTCTTTCATTAATAAATAAAATACTGCATCATTATTTTGTTATAAATAAATTAATTAATCAATGTATAAAAATGGTAAATAAAATACCATTATGTAGGAAATACTTTTATCTTTATAATGAATATTTATAGTCTAAAATATAACATATATAACCCTATGTAAAAATTGTTTTTCTAAAAGATATATGCTTTTGTCATTTTTGTATTTACTTTAACTTAATTAATATAATGTGTCATTATCACTTACAAGTGGATCCATGGGGTCCCAAAATCGACCCAAAGATTACCATGGTTGGAAATGTATCAAAAAATTGGGTTAGGACACGTTTTAGGGTAATTTAGTATTATTATAATATTATTTTTTTACCCTTATTTACCAGATTTACCCTTTAACCATGGTAAATAAAATATTTACCGAAATAATTATTCAAAATGTCTAAAAATAAAAGTTACATATTTTCAAAATTTGTACCTACTAATTCTAAACATGTAATTGATTTTTAAAAATTCAAAACATAGAAGTGGTAGAAATTAATTTAAAATTAAATCCCGCTGTCAAAACAAAATGCGTGTTTTTAAGAAATAATAACTATCAAAAGATTGACAGTTTTCTATGTCTGATTTAAATGTGAAATTATGTCCAATGACCAAAATTGTATTAGGTGTTAAATATATATTCTAAATATACTTTAAAATCACTCAAATTAATAATTTATAACTATTAAATATTTTGATTAAAAAAGATGTTTTTAATTAAAATTCATTAAATTTCACTATTCATCAAAAATTGAAAGTTTTCAGAAAAATACCAAAAAATCACCCTACGATAATTTTAATATTAAAAATCCAAAAATGAATTCCAATTTGAATAATAAAATGTATAAAATTTTAAAAAGTGGGTATTACTATTCATAACTACTAGTTTGATTTGTTGTGGTGTGTGTTAGAACTCGAAGTTGCAAATAACACATGCTACTTTATTATTCAAAGAGAAGCATACCGTGGAATCTCGGGGTATTAAATATTACCTATGTATCTGGTGAGAAATTATGACACTTTATTGTGGTGTTTTTTTGAATATCGTTTGTGTCGTGATCTTAATAAGCATGAACTTCTCCAGTAAATAGTTTCTCACCTGATTTAGTTATTGGATCTCATATTGGGATAGGTCATGCAAAAATCCTAGTGATTCCATCTCCCTCAAAAGATCTGATAAATTGGATTCATAGGGTATGATCCTACTGGACGAGGCTATTGCGTCTTTTGTCTGGGTCAATTGGATTTTATCATAACCCATAATATATACTAATCAATACAATCACTATAAAATATCTATATTATCAATGATTAATATGTTTCATAGTCTTTTAAATTTGAAAATATATATTTTATAACAATCCAAAATTTCCAAATTAATTCATATTTTTTCTAAAACCATATTTCTAAAAAAGGAATTTATTCTTTTAAAAGGGAATTTAATTTATAAAATTTTGGGACATTACGAAGGATCTAGGTGGAAGGGCTCCTGATTGGAGTGGTCCTATTGTATACACAACTAGAGTGGGTATGAGAAAATGATATTGAGTACCCTCCTTCTTAGACCATTGTACCATTAAACATCTATGAGGTAAGATATTCTGTAATATGAAGAAACATTTGGAACCTGAACAGATCCTAACCAGCCTATAAGATCACACAAGGTTCTCCATGCAGTCTTATCAAAACCCAAGGTATAAAAATCCAAGAACTAAACAAGGTATCATCCCTGTATAATGTTTACAGTCATCATATATATACTAAAACATGATAATATTCTCAGTTCAATTAATTAAGACAACATAGATATATCCTAATAGAAATAAAAAATAGGTATATCACACAATAAAAAATATATCCAAAATAGATAACACAATTTGATGAATATAAAAAAATAACTACTATACAACACAAAAATTGGTATATATATGACATGTGAACCTATTTTTCTAGTCCTGATGCATAGACACACCCGAAATGTCCTTTTAAATAGTAATAATAAACTTATCCATGGTAACATAGAGGTTAATTACACATGTGATCGATAGGAACATGAAAACTCTCTTACCCAAGTACCACATAGATAAATTCTTTCTACCATGTCTGAGGTTAGTCCAAAAATACAATAATAAGACTATGCTCTTATAACATTTTGTAACACCCTGACCCGAACCACCAGGTCTGAGTTATAGGGTCACATTACCTCATTCGTTCCTCCTCATAGACAAGAGGATACCAACTAGTAGTGAGGATCCATGTCTATTAGTGGAGAGACTATATCCTAAGTATCATGTGGTAAAACAAAAAATAATAAAATAATATATAAATTTAGTGACCAAAGTATCATGAAGAAACTATAATATGGAATATAGTCATACATGTAACAAATAGGCTCCCAAGGTGGCAAGCCAACACATAGTTATATAAGAAGACAATAAATAAAAAAAATAAAAAAATGATGTCCTTTAGAGTCTTTCATGGTCTACTATCAACTTTTACTCCTATTCTTATCCATCATCCATGTATTCTGTGTTCTTACCCGAATCCCTATGCATGAAGTTTGCACGTACATCAAGAATGATTATACTGGGTGTGTGTAATAAACATAGTATTCACCACCAATTCATTGATAAAAAATGTGCATATGTATAATAGGTTTATTCAGTGATAATAATAAATTTTAATATAATCATAATAACATACAACCATGTACCAAGTGATCCTGCACTAACCAAGCTATCACAAACCCCTGAGCATACCTACTTCAGATCCATACTAGAAGGATAATAAAGAGATTTTATAAGTAAAAAAACTAGCCAGAGGTCTAGTGAACCCATTTCTTAGAATCCTCAAGTCATCATGAATACATGCTATTTGATATCCACTAGACATCACGTAATCCATGCTACTCAGAATCCTCTTGTAACTATGTTACATGACGTCCACTAGGAATCCTCATACAACATGGTACCTGAAATTTACTAGGTATCCTTGAGTTCATCCTCAAAATAGTATTCCATTTTTTCATTATATCCCCACCCTATGACCGGTTCCATTGTAACATGTTATGTGCACACTCCCTCTAAGGGATAATCATGTCACAATGGTCTACCTATTCTGAGAGCCAAGAACAATACATCTTTAGGCAATGTAACATACATAACAAGGTATAGAATATGATACTTCCGCATGAATCATTGAATTTACACAGGTGAAGATAAAATTATATATCAAATATATCAAAATATACTTTCTACAATGGCATAGTATAGTGGTAATGCGTTGTTAAACCCATGGGGAACGATAGAGAGACCAAAAAAATAGTTCTAAACCCTTTATGTAAGATTCCTCAAGAATTGATTTGGGGTTGGGATTCAATTAAATCTAATAATATTAGTTTAAGATTCATTAAGAATATAGGGATCAAGGTCAATTTTAGGGTTTTAGGTATTATAATATCCTCAGATCAAACATGGGATAGTCCTAGGGCATAGACTATGAAGTAGTGTATACATCACTAATTGATTATGGTAAAAATAATCAGATCTATCCAAGACAAAACTATTCCTTGGAATATATATAGATAGAATCCTAGATTCATTAAGCTTAACTTATATGGGAAAAAGTGTCACATGCTTATGGTCATAACTATCTCTACTCCAATCAAGTTAGCATCATTTATATAAACTTCCAATGGTCAGGGTTTTATAAAATAATTGAATATATAGATATTTTTTCCTGATTTCTATCCTTAGGGTTACCATGTCTTGGTTTAGAGATTCATTATGTTCAAAACAACCCTCAATTTCAATAGTTAAACTAAACAGTTTAGCCTCTCATGATAGTATTAATCAAGATCAGAGAAATAGTCACAGACATGCTTGAATGATTAATAAAATAGTTGGAATAAATAATTTCACAATTTAAGAATTAAGAATCAATAATTTAGAATCAAAATAATTAATAAATCAATAATATTCTTACTTGAAAGGGTAACCAAGATAATGTGGTGCATTTCTTCTGTTGAACAGTACAAAAATGGAAAACGTATGTTGAAATAGAAAATAGAGATAAAAATGCTAAAGAAGTGGTGCAGAATAATCAATGACACTTTGATTCAATTAAAACAGCAAAAGGAATTATTTAAACTTGAGTTTCAAGGGAAACTGAGGAAGAAACATTAGAGAGAATGTGAAGAAAAATGGGTACCCTGATGGTTTCCGTGACTATCCACATTCAATACATAAATAGACCAGAATTTACATGACATGTGCCCTTCTCGGATCATGTATTCTCAATCCAAATATTTCTACATATATCTTGTATCTGGTGACTTTCATGTCTTGAATCTTTGGGATTTAGAGATAGACTCAGTTCATGATTCGCAATGGGGAATGAAGACATGGTTTATCTTCATGACTTGAACTCTTATACAGAAGTGGAATTCAAATACTACATGATGTGTATTAGAGATTCACATAATGTATTCTTTTTGTGACATGTAAATTCATCATGACTTTTTCTATCCTCTTCAGAAATGCTCTAAATGATGTATACATGTCATGTTTTTGCTTCACGACATGTATTTCCTACTTTTTAATTTTTTTTATAACCTTTCCTTTGGAGTCTTAGATACCCATTTTTTGAAAAAATAAATGCAAACTTGGATAATTATCTAATAAAACACGAGTAACCATTATTTAAATTTATCAAATATGTATATAAAAATTCATCGAATCAAATTCCCCCACACTTGAAATATTTATTTTCGTTAAGAAAATAAATCTCAATAGGGATTCCAAGAGAAAAAAATTTTAAAATAAGAAACGTTCATTATAACCAAGAAGATAAAACAAGGTGTAATTAGAAAAATTCAATCTTATAGAATCAATTATGTAGAGAAAATCAGTTATGCCTCATAGTTTAGTTCTTTATCTATATTTTTTTCATTAAATTACAATTTCATAACTAATTGTTAAATTATATACCCATTTTGAAATTTATCTCACAATTAATTTTATCTCATCACATAAGGTAAAAATGTAACTGGATTTATTCTCATACCTTGAAAACATGTTCCTGGCCATATTCATGTTCTCTGATCCCCACTTCATAATGAAAAATACAAAATCAATCATGAGAGATTCAATAAAAAGGGTTCATATGACTCTAAGGTTGAGGGAATGTGGGTAAGAGATATAAATAAATATTAAAATGAGGTTAATATCTAAAGTATAATGCATGAAAATTGTGACCAATTTAACGAAGTAACTCCTCTAATATCAAATGTGTTCTATGCTCCAAACAGCTTAAGAGTTATCCATGAATATATCATGTCAATATAAAAAATATACCATGTTATTTCCTTTTACTTTTATTTTTATTGTTTTTTGAATGTCATGTTCAGGATAGATATCACATCCATCCCCTAACCACATATGATCTATAAGAGGTTTGTTCAGTCTGGTAATGGTGATTTTTGACCTTTTTAATACACAACACAAGATCTTTTTGTTTCTTTTTTATTTTTATATAAAAATTATTTATGAACATGGTAGGAATAAATGGAAAGAGTAATCATAGAACAGATTATATCGGTGTTGAAAATGAAACAATACATTTTCTCAATAACAAAACCCCCATGTCCATCATCTAAAAATCCCCCCATAGTTGTTCAGAGGATAATCATGCATAATACTAAGAGCAGGGTTGGAAGGGATAATCAGCATGAAATGGATCTATCCTAAAAAGTTTATTCATGGATACTATAAGATAAATACTAAAAAATTTAAGGCGGGTCTTAGGAAAAAGTGTCTCAATAAATATTTCCAAAATCATATTAAAAATTGTTTGTTTAGTCACAGCCATTATAAGTTCTCAATACAAAGTTCTGAAAGTTTTATATTCTCCAGGCACCTCTTAGGAAGTATACTCAGAAAAGAGTATGAAATTGTGGGTCTAAAATCCAATCATGAATGTGAGTATACATAAAATAACTATAATTCACTCCAAGTATAAACTTAAGTAATAAGTCAAACCAAAGAAATTAAAAAAAAACTAGATTTGAATTAAATTACTAAACTCAGAAATCATGATGAAAATCTAAAAGTGAGTAAAAAATAAATTTCAAAAATTTTAACCTATATTTTACTTTTATTTAAAAGGGTGTAATGATTTTTCATGTTTAAGGAACACTTTTAGTGAAAAATTTCACCTAGATATGTGAAAACTAGCAAAAATCCAAGCGTGTCGACAATAAATCTCAAGAAGGACTCCCCCAAAATTAAAACGAGACATTGTATGCAATATCATATAAAGAATCATGAGAGAGATATCACATGTAATGAAGAGAAAAAATGAAATGGAAACTTGAAATTGAATTTAAGGAATCGAGAGATCCTTGTGTTGAGTGTCAATCTGTGGGGAAACTTGTAAGATGTTGATTTAAAATTCGGCTACCCACATAATGTGTTATAAAAGAACCCACACTATTTAAAACATTACTTTTTAGGATTTAATTAGGATAAAATCAGTAACATGGGTAGGTTCACATAGTTAATATTACAGATAAAATCGCACATAAATATAGATAGGTGAGTAAAGTGAAGTTCATGAGCGACCTATAGACAAAAAAAATTGAGTAAAAGGAAAAAAAATCTAAAGAACATGATGAAAATAAAAGAAACAAAAATATGGGTTGCCTACCATAAATCTCTATCAAATTAATATTCATCCAGACATATGGAAAATAGAATCAATTAGTTCCATCCATATTTTTTATAAGAACACTTCCTCGTACATGAATTAGTATCAATTTCATCGATCTTGTGTTCATAATTGGTGGGATTAACCACCTTAGGAGCATAATAAGCATGAATATCTTGTAGGAAAAATATAATCCATGATCATCATGGTGGAGGTTCCTAATAAGCATGGATCTCGAGTGGAATATCCTCATGATGGTGCTTGACATCAACCAGATACTAAGTCATTTTAAGAAGGAGGGAAGACGATGGCAGAACAGGTGCATCAATGACCATGGATGAAGAAGAAGTACTAGGGATGGGTAATGTAATATAGCAATGAAGTTTAAATAAGACAACCAAAATTGAAAAAATAAATATATATACCATGCATAAATATATAAATGATACATTAGTGTGAATAGGAATAGATGTAGTATAAAACATATCACCAACACATAGTACAAAAATAGGGGAGGAGTACTGGGGAAACTAAGACTCTGGGGAACTCACGCTGGTAGTTGTATCCGAAGAACCCTCTCAAATAGTGGGTACCTCAATCTAGCTTTCCATATCAATATCCTTAAAGGATATGGAAAAATTACCATCG
The DNA here is from genome assembly GCA_963277665.1 of Viscum album. Classification (NCBI taxonomy): domain Eukaryota; kingdom Viridiplantae; phylum Streptophyta; class Magnoliopsida; order Santalales; family Viscaceae; genus Viscum; species Viscum album. Next base: position 2,025,636,281 of record OY728131.1, read on the forward strand.
AGGGATACTAAAAGTGACATGATACTATCAGTTATCTCAGTGGATGATGAATGTGAGGTGTAGATCCTGATGGTGTTAGTGTTTCTCATAGAAGGGTCAACGAACTTCACCCTAGTAGATAGTGGAAGGGATGGAACCTTACCCCATGGGGCCTGCTCTTCCAAATAATCTTGATGTGCATTAGGGTCTGTCAGCTCCGAAGGAAGATTGGTCTGTGTGGGGGCTAGTATGGGAATACTAGTTGGTAAAGGGCCTACTGCTGGTGAGATTTGAGATTCTGAATGGGATAGTGGTGAGGAAGGGATATAAAATAATTTTGGTATAATGAATGCATTGCCTAGGTGGTAGTGGATCTTATTTATGTTCACTATAAATTACTAGTTGGATATCCAAAGATCTGTATAGAAGGACGAGGTGGGTAAGGGTGTGTGAAAGGTAGTGGGGGATGGAGAAGGGATATGGGTAGAATCAAGAGAAGGTATGGGTTTGGTAAGGGGTTGGGTAATGGTGGTTGTTGACATGTTCCTATCGTGGGGTGTGGAAAAAAAAATTATTTACTAAGTTAAAATATAGTATAGTGGTTAACCTAGGTTGTCTCCAGAGAGGAGCGCACAACAATCATGTTTGTCACTTTGTTTTTTAATTTGTTTGGTTTTGAAAATAATGAAACAAAACTAAATAAAGAAATAAAATAAAATATTTAAAACAAATTGAAAAATACTGTGATTTAAAATAGTGATAATTATTGGGTGATCAGGTCGAGGTTGGTTTTCTAATTGTAATGTTATCATAGTTCTTATTTATTCATTCCTCTTTTATTAAATCGATTAAAATGAGATTTCACAATCGCTACCTCTCACTTATTTGTTTAATGATGTTGGAGAGATTAAACCTTACTAATATCTTAGTTTGGTCTAATTTACATCCTTTTGTGAAATATTTTTAGCAAATATCCTTAATTTATTAAGGCAATTCCCAATCGGGTCTTGTTTATCCCAAATAATCTTGAATATTGAGTACAAATGTCACATGTACTGACAATCACCAAGTACATAACCACTATGTTATGATCTATTACATTTTATATAGACCATAACCTAGCGAGGGATATAATTATAATTAAACAAAGCAATAATAACAACAGAATATAAAATCAAATACTATCACATAAGATAATATAAGTTGTTATTACAATTGAAACCAACTTCATAATACAGAAAACATTTTATAACATTAAGCACCTATACTCAAAAATTACAAAATGGAAAACCTAACCACAAACAATCACTCATAATATTTACCCCACCATGTTAATTTTAATTTAGAAGAAGGGGGAAGAAGAATACACAACAAAACTACAAGAAAGAAAAGAGGGAAAAGAAGAACAGAAAAATGTATCCTCCGGATTTTCTCCACCATAAATTTAGCTTTGGTTAATCCACCATCTCTTTGAATCAAGTTGAGGTCCCTTCTTATAGAAGGTGAGTAATTGAGTTTTCCATCTACCGAAAATGTTTTAAAGAATTTTTGATCCATGTGGAATGAGATATGGCCGAATTATTAGACATAACCTTTCCTGTCCGCCAATCACTATTCCACCAACCATATTTTGACCGATTGAAGGGCAGCCGTAATCAAATCAGTTCTTCATGAAATTTAATATGAATTTTCCTAGAAAAGCTGGATTTATGAACCAGCTAGAAACACCCCATTTGGTGGTCTTTATCCTGAGATATTGATCATTGAATGATGTTATGTCCACTCTATCTTCCAGGATAAGTGTTCATATTGACTGATTTGTTTTATCTTGTTGGAATTCGAATTGGCTTTAGGTCCTAATTAATTGTTTGTAGAAAAAGAATTATTTGATCCTACAGAAAATGAATCAGGTAAATTGGATGAAAAATGTAAGATTTATGCTCAAAATACAGAGGAAACATAAATCCGTTCAATGTCCAGAATTAACCACTTTTCACATTTAATCTCAAAACTCACCAAAAGTCATAAAATGATGCAAACAAAATCAAATTGACTAATGGGAAGGGATTAAATCATTTTTTTTATAAAAATGAAAATATTAGATCTATCAATTCCCCCACAATTATCACTTGGACTCCTGGTTAAGTAAACATCAATATTAAATCAAAGCAAATTTAAAACCCATATCCATGAGATCTAAAAATTTAGCAACAAGAAACAAAATATATCATGCCTCATAAAAAACCATTATTTTATGTTATCAATTAAGTTCATTTAATATATTTCCTCTTCATTCATTTTCCCTTGCACACAAAACACTTACCACACTTTCATTTTCTCTCATCACACAAATATCAATTTTTCAACAATGTCTTTCTCATCCAATACTCATGTAAGGGTCACCATAGGCTTAATATATTTCTACATCTCTAACCTATGTGAGTCAAGAAAATATGTTACCATGAGGACTTTATAGGGGTTTTTTATGGCTTTCGGTTGGTAGGATTTAGATGTGAATAATTCTCAGGCTATATAAGGATGGAGTGACTCTTTTTGAAGCAAAATTGCATTATTCTAATTTTTACTTAAGTACTGTCTCCTTCTCACTCTCCTTAGTAGTAAATCAGATCCATTAGCATGAAAAATCAGTGAAATTACACACCATTAATCATTTCTGCAACAAAATTATCAGTCATCTCAGGCATGATTTTTTTGAAAGCTCTAGATAGGCACAACTTTCTTTATTTTTTCATTAGAAGCTCCAGAAAGGCACAACTTCTTTTACATGAAAGCTCTAGATAAAGAAAAACTTTCAACAGAATGATTTTTTTCATCAAAAATAACATCTCTTAAAAATTTGATTTTCCACCAAAAGTATCTCCAAATGAGTTAGCACAATACAAGACAGCTTCCCCCACAATTAAGTTCAACTAAATTATACAATTTCACTTCAAGAGTAGGTTGGATCGGGAAAATTGGCTTATGATGTGGCTAACCTAATAGGATGTTCATGGTTATATGGGATAAAAAGAATTATATTTACATGGTGTGCCATAATTTAAAAGGATTTGTATGAAATAGGGGCTTTAATACTAAAGGAATGCCTCAATCATTTAAAACACATGTACCTAAAACACTCAAGTTTTGAAATAAATAAATCAAATTCTCATTAAATCAAGCATGGTATTGTTCTCTCAAGAAGTGAGGTTAATGAAAAGAGTATAAAAAATTGTTTTAGAAGCCTCACGAGAATGTGATTTCAAATATAAAGACAGTGAATTATGGCATGAGATTCAAAAATCAGAGTAATTTTCATGAAATTTCCAAATATTTTAACTTGAAACAAAGTCAATTTCAACATTCATTTAAGCTCAGTTTCATGGGATTAATTGTTACACACATTGAAATTGGTTTCAAAATTTTTTATGATAAACATTTCAGAACGAAAGTTTCAAAAACACACAATAATTTGAAAAACACATAATTTATTTAAAAAATAGAAAAAAAACATTTGAAAATACTAAAATATAATGGTTCCCTCCCCCACACTTAAATGATGCAATTTCTCAATGCATTCAAATTGATTTAACATGTAAGAGTTTTTGAAATTTCATCACAGCAATCAAGAAAGTTTAAAGAAAAAAGTACAACCTGACTTATTGGTAGTGCAATGTTGAGCTAAGCTCCTAAGTGATACACACACAAAAACATACAGACAAATGTAGATAATAAAACATAATAAATATATTGAAAGTAAAAAAATAGAAATAAAATGATAATAGAAGGATAGATATTGGTTTAATCCCCTAAGTGGGCCCTAGGTTTCGACTACCATCAGATGGGATGTTTTAGTTGGTTATCCCCAATCTGATGGTGGGTTGAGTTTCATTAATATGAACCTCTAGAACATTTTCCTTCCATCATTAACATCTTCTTTTTTGTTGAGGACTTCATTTATATAGTAAAACAAATTCTCCCCTATAAAAATGACATTAAACTTGAATGGTGGGGGTAGGAAAAAGAACGAGTCCTCCTCTTTATTGGTTTCAACTTTTAAAACTTCTTCTTCATTCTCCAGCAGTTCCTCAAGGTATGATGTATCAAAAGAATAGTCAAAGGGAAAATCAGAGTGTAATTCTATTTGAATAAAATTAAAACATGGTGAATCAATATAAAACTATTCCCTTTCAGAGGAATCATCTTGTGTATCTTTTTCCTCAAGCATGTCCACTTGGATCTCATCTTGAACTCCTTCCAATAAATGATCAACATGTTTAGGGAGCTCCATATGTTCTTCTTTATGTGAATATTCTTTTTCTTCTTCATGCACCAAGGCAATAAACGTGTTAGCCAAATCAGAAAATTTCATGCAAGGGAAGGTGATACTCAATTCAGATTTTATATAATCATAATGAAAAGAGTTAAAAAAAACGTTGTCTCACTTATATTTCTTGACTTCAATTTCTTCTTCCGTGTGAGGTTCCTCTTTTAGTATAATTTCACAAGATAGAAGTAGGTAGTCATGCCCCTCCATCATTTCTTCAAATTCCACCGCTTTGGTGGTGTCTTCCTTCAATAGTTCATGATATTCTACTTTGTAAGGAATATGTGGATCAAGTAGTTCTTCAAACTCATTCAAAAATCCATATATATCTTTTTGATCTCCCAAATGTAGCTCAATAGGTAATTCTCCCTTTTTATCCTCCTCAGGTTCATTCATAGGTTCTGGTTTTTCCATCAATGCATGTACATATTCAAATACAAGTTCTAATTTTTTCTCTAGTTTTGATATGTCATTTAGATGTTCTTATATCTGAACTATATCATAACCATCCCCATATAATTATTTCAAATGTGGGTATTTGTTACATTAATTAAAGAAATAATCATTTGAAAACATTATGGAAAATTATTATTATTTTTGTTTTTCTGAAGGGTGTCAAATATTTATAATGTGATTGTGGCACTACCTCCCTGAAAATGACGCCATGTTTTGACATGTGACTATCATGGGGTGTGACAAAAACAATTATTTACTATGTTAAAATATATTATAGTGGTTTACCTAGGTTATCTCCAGATAGGAGTGCACAACAATCATGTTTGTCACTTTTTTTTAATTTTTTTTGGTTTTGAAAACAATGAATCAAAACTAAAGAAAGCCCTATTGTATACGATTTAAAACCAATTGAAAAATAATGTTATTAAAAATATTTATAAGTATTGGGTGATCAGGTTGGGGTTGGTTTTCCTATTTCAATGTGATCATAGTTCTTATTTATTCATTCCTCTTTTATTAAATTGATGAAAATGAGATTACACAATCACTTCCTCCACTTATTTGTTTAATGATTTTGGGGAGATTAACCCCTAATAATATCTTAGTTTGGTCTAATATCCATACTTTTGTGAAATATTTGTAGCGAATACCTTCAATTGATTAAGGAAATTCCCAATCAGGTCTTGTTTATCCCAAATAATCTTGAATATTGAGTACAAATCTCACACGTAACGACGATCACCAAGTACTTAACCACTATATTCTAATATATTCCATTGTATATAGACCATAACCTAATAAGGCATATAATTATGATTAAACAAAGAAATAATAACAACATAACATAAAATCAAATACAATCACACAAGATAACATAAGTTGTTATTATAATTGTAACCAACTTCATAATAGAGAAAACATTTAATAAAATTAAGCACATGAAATAAAACATTAAAAAATGAAAAAACTAACCATCCCAAATCACTCATAATTTTTACCCTACCATGGTAAGGGTAATTGAGAATAAGGTGGAATAAGAATACATAACAAAACTAAAATAAAGAAAAGAGGGAAAAGAAGAATAGAAAAATGTATCCTCCAGATTCTTTCCACCAGAAGTTCAGCTTCGGTTCATCCACCATATCTTAAAATCAGGCCAAGGTCCATTCTTATAGGAGGTGAATAATGGAGTTTTAAATCTACCCACTATGTTTTAAATCATTTTTTGTTGTATGGAATGAGTTATGTCTGAATTATCATACATGACTTTTCTTGGTCGCCAATCACTATTCCACCAACAATACTTTGACAAATTTAAGGGCGGCCTTAATCAACTCATTTATCCATGAAATTTAATTTGCATCTTCCTATTAATGTTTTGTTTCTGTCCCATCTAGAATCACCCCATTTGGACGCCGGTTGCCCGAGATATTGATCATTGAATGGAGTCATGTCCATTCTTCCATCCAGAATAAGTGTTCATATTTACCGATTTGTTTTGGCTTGTTGGAGTTCAAATTGTATTTGGGTAATGCATAATTATATGTATCAAACTAATTATTTAATACTTAAAAAAGGAATCAGGTAAATTGGACAAAACATTTAGGAGTTGTGCTCAAAATACAGAGGCAACATAAATCTGTTTAATGTCCAGAATTAACCACTTTTCACAATTAATCTCAAACTCTCCAAAAGTAATAAAATGATGAAAATAAGATCTAATTAATTAATGGGAAGGGATTAAATCATTTAAAAACAGATTTATAAACATGAAAATATGAGCTATGTCAGTGTAGTTATATTGTGAAAAGGAAATAGTAGGAGTAGGGGCTGAGCTGGTGATAGAGGAAGTGGAATGGTCGACCACATTGTCGTCAGGTGCCACATCATTAGCCTCGATGTATCCCGGTGTCCATATCTATATGTCACCATATATCCTCAACAATACCATATTATTAATAAGTAGTAACATGATCAAATCTCTATCACCTATATATTTTAGGGGAAGGGAGGAGTTGAAAACACTGAGATATATGGATCAATGGGTGATGGAGGATCCACCCATCAACTTTCCTTGAGTCTGCTCCGCATATGCCCTATAAAAAATATTCCATGTTCATGGTTGGGATTCTCATGGATGAAGTGATAAAAAGTTCATATATCTGAATCAAACTCCCATGATCCTCTATTTAAGTGATCCAGGCATGATTCAATGATCAATGAAGCATTCAGAGTGTAGTACGTCGAAGTTGTACAAACCTCAACATATGAGGATCGTGGGATATCTAAGTATATTAAGAGATAATCCTCCAAAATCATGTTGTGTATAAAATTAGCATCATTAGATGAAGATTAAAAAATATAGGTTAGGTGATGAAGTCAGCAGAATGGAGGTCAAGCCTGCTGTTTGTCTCACCAAGGGTGAGCTCATGGGGTCTTTTGTCTAGGCTAAATTGGACCCTGTCAACGACCAACACAAACATGGAAAAGAACTTAAAGAAAATATACATAAAGTTATACTTGAGGATAATTATAATGGGGGAGATTCAAATTCATTCAAGAAGGTGGAGGAACACCTGGATGATCTGAAGCTGCGTGCTCATGACAGGATCCAAAGTCTTGTTGGTCCGCTAAGAAGTTTCTTGAAGGTGGACTAACTATACCTACTAATTGGGTATAGAATGGTAGGTATGGGGTGGTTATGGGGATTTACATTTTAAATTGACTCAATTAAATTTCAATGTGACTTCTTAGAGTTCGAAAGAGTCTCATAGGTGGAAGAAAAACTTGAAGAGGTTGAATCTAGGTGTGAATGAGGTGAAACAACCCTTCAGTACTTGACTGGAGGTGAATACTTATGCTTGAATACAAGATCACCATGGGGAATGTGAACTATCTTTGTGTGATAAGTTTTAGAAAAAATATGTATGAGAGTATTAGTAGGAGGATGTGTAAGTTCTTGAGGCAGGGGTGAGGTGCGATGAGGTTGAGGAAAGGGAAAGGGATTGGAAAATGGAACTAGGTGCACACAATCAAGGGTAGTGGGAAGGGGGACGAAAGATTATGGGGGTGTCATGATACCTTGGTTTAATAAATTTACCATTCACAAAATTTCACATCATGTAAAATTAAGCGATGTTTAATTCATGAAATTGTTATTTTCTAAGTCCCAAACTTTACACATCATGTATAGACTTCACGATATGTAATTTAGGTCTCATAACTATTTATGAACAAGGACCTATGTAATTTTCATTCATCATTACCTAAGATTTCCTAATCTCTAATCCATACTAATCTATCCTATCTAACATATTCTGGGTTTCCTTATAGCTTGTGCTTCATTTAATGTGGATAGCTAGACTCAATCTCACTTAGATGAATCTCAAAGTGACGATGCACCCCTTGAGGAATAATTCATAGTATATATTTAATCATTGGATATAAAATTTAAAGGGTTGTTATCTAAATTTTTAAATATTGATAGTCTTATAGGGGAATACTTGTATGATGTGAAGTGTCCTGACTATCTAGATTTAGTCTTTTGAGGGAAAAAATTCTCTTAGGAATTGAATAACAAGACCTTATTCCATTGAATAAAGACTCATCATGAAATTCACTGATTGTGCCACATCATGGATCTTTATTTATAAATCTTGGTGTTCACATATGAATCCTTTATTATTTACTCATGTTTTTCCATTTTCAGCATCTTTAAATCCCCATATTTTTCAGAATCCATATTTAACTTCTCAATCACCTAGTATGAGTGATTCTCTAGTTCCATCGATAAATGACATGGATTTCTATACAGAAGTCAGAATGAGGTATTATAAATGGGTGTTTTTTACACTGTATGGTATGCCCAGAGTGAATCATATAATTTGGGTCTCTAGTGCTTTAATTTTTTTTCACAGTCTTCTCTAGGATTTTTTTGATTTATCTTTCTGACAATTAAATTTCCTACTTGTCTACTGGTGGTAGGGAGTTCCCGTTTTATACCAGAATCCATACTTCTAATGCAAGCATTTGAAAAAATTTATTGGTAAAATGTGTCCCCTGAATACTAATGATCAATCAAGGGAATATGAATCTCGAAAAGATATTTTTCTAAAATAATTTCATGAACACTTTTTCCGTGTCATGATTGGTGGATTCATCCTCTGCCATTTTGATACATATTCAACAAAAACATAGATATAGAACCTTTTCATATGAATTTGGGAATAAAACTATAAAATCTACTCCCCATACATCAAATATTTTGACTTCCATGATGGGGTTTTGGGGAATTTCAATTCAATTTTTGATGGTTCCATATTGTTGGAACCTGTCAAAGATTTGAGAAATGTTTCTTGCACCTTGATGGAGTTTGGGACAAAAATTTCACTTTGTAAGATTTTGGATACTATGTGTTTTGGTCTATTATTCCTTCCATTTGGTGACATGTGACACATGCTCAATACTCATTGTATCTCATACTCTGGGATTCATCGTCGCATTAATCCATCAGTACAGTGCTTAAAAAGTAGATTATCATCCAAATAGTAGTGTGGGGCTTTGAAAAAAAATCTCCTACACTACTGGTAGGATAGGTCTAGGTAGAGTGATCTCATGTCAAGATAGTTTTCAATGTAGGGGAACCACAAGAATGCCTTCGTGTTTATGTTAAAAAAAATTTCATCATGGAATTCAACCACGATGTCCAGATCATCCATATAATTAATGATGTGTAGTGGTAATTGGGAAAGATGATCAGAAAAAACATTCCTAGTTACCTTTGTGTCCTTTATAAATATTTCGAACTCTTTTAGCAATATTATCTATCCTATTAGTCACGGTTTGGAATCCTTTTTACTAAATAAATATTTAGGGGCTACATGGTCAGTGTAGACAATGAAAATAGATAAAAGAAGGTTTGTGTGGAACTTTTCAAATTCACATATGACTAATAGGATTTTATTCTCTACAGCTATGTAGTTCACTTGATCTTTATTTAATGTGTGTAACACCCCAAAATTCTAACATAAGAATATGGTATTCGACATCATGTATGAAATGAAACACCAAGAGCACAAAGAAATTTAATATCCCAATAATTTATAATATATTTACAATTTTAAACAATTTTAATATATTTTATATCTTAAAATGCATGTGACACTGAGTTAGTGTACACCGCATGCCACAATGAGTTTCTTTATGGCTTTCATTACACACAAGATTGAGTTTTATGTAGAAAAAATATATTATTAGATTATAACTATTTAATATAATAAGATATAAACTAGAAGTTGAAGTAGAGGTTATGAATATTATTAACTAGTTTATTTAAATATATGATTTATAAAAATATAAAATGAATTCATAGGTTACCAATTAATTAAAAACGAATATAAAAACTAATTGAATATAAAGGAAATGTTTTTATACTGACAAAGGTGTTTTATCATAATAAATTAAATTAATTACAATTATCGAATGATATTAATGAAATATATATTTTATATATTCAATAAAATATTTTTGAAATTTATCTAATAGATTATATATACAAAATATAAGAACAAACTCAATATTTCACATAAGACTTATATTTTTATAATGGCAGTTTTAGCACATTTTAATGGCGAACCTATTTTAAATCCATTTTTTGGATGTTTTATAAATGTTATATGTTAAAATAAACTTAATATTTGAAATAGGAAAATAAAAATTATGTTAGTTTAATTTTTTGATAGTTTTCTCTGAAGTTTCATTTTTTAACGAATAATAAAAAATACAGAATATTAATTCAAAACTGCTTTTTGGTCTAATTTATTTATAAGGTGGATTTTTTTTATTTTACCAATTAATTATATAAATTTTATTTCATTTAATCTAATTGAGGTCATTTTAAACAATTAAACTTTTAAATTAGATTTATAACATAGTAAACTTTTAAATATTTTTACTTTAACAACCCGCATTGTCATTCCGTACGTGGGATTAACTTTAAATTAATTTCATCCAATTATCTGATTTGAATTTGAAAAAAAGGATTAAATATTTGTGATAATAATAATTTATAATTTCTAATAATTTCGACTTAGTTTTTTACTAAAAATATTATTGAATGTAATTAAAATTAATTAAAACAATTAATGTTAAATTAAGCCTAATAGGACTAAACCTTAATCCTAAGAGAAAAAATGACCTATAAACATGTTAAAAAGACATTTAATAGAAATATTTAGACCCTATACTAAATTTTATCAAATTTTTTCCATTATTGGATCCACTTTAAATTGGAGAAATATGGGTGGAATTACTTTTCCCAAATTTACAAGTGTGCCACTCCTCCCCATCTATAAAAAGAAACTCACCGCTCCCACTTCATCACACCTATCAAGAAACTATATATAGTATAATATCTTAAAAAATAGCTCATAAAAATACCTAACCTCATCCTAGAATCCTCATCTTGGGCATAAATTCACCCAAGGAAGCCCTTTGGTGCAAACCAAAAGGAGTTACTTGAATAAGAGGTAACAAACTTCCTTGAGATCTTTAGTTTTATTTACATAATACAACCACTAAAATATTATTAATCCATGATTATATGATAAAAAAGAATCTTAAATATACTTATATGTTTATAGTCAATGGTTTTGACCTAAAATTATTCACACTTCCATCTAATGGGTAACAAACTTACAGTTTATATCCACGCAGAATTACCGCGTCACAAAACTATGTTGTTCATTATTCCTTTACCACGTCTCATGGTGGGAATAATGATGGAAAAATTGTTTTTATATTATATATATATGATATTTATTATTTATTTATTCTTATTTAATTATTTTACAACACAAACCATTATTCAATCCATTTTGTGTAAATATGATAACATCGTTTGTGGAAGTGTGGACGACCGCCCTTTCAAAGCGATGTGATTCATTCACACTATACATGGAATGTACAAAGGATAGTTTTAATAAACCTTTGTAACATATATGAAATATATATGATACTGGAATTATAATATACATATTTATAATTTTATTTTCATTCTTTTAATACAACAAAGAATTGAAAATAACGTTCATGCGTACGTACAACCTAACGTCTCCCTGAATGGTGTATTTCATTTATTATATCTAAATATTATGGGTTATTATAAATAAATATATACTAAATATATATTATACTTATATAATTATTTAAAATTTTGAGATTATGAAACCATGATAGGAACAATAAATAACAAGTTAAATCATACTTGAAAGACTAGGTAATTAACACTCGAAACATTGAAAATATTAAAAGACTTTTATAAAATGGGTAATAAGATATTATAAACATGAATATAATTCTTAAATAAGTTAGTAAAACTTTTAAATACATTATACAGTATTTTAATTAAAATTTACCCCAAAATTAATTACAAGGTAATGGATTTTGTCTAAATTTAAGTTCCATTTACACTTATTTGTTATTATCCACCGAGTTTCGTTTATATGGTGTATATACTACCATTCGACATGTTATATAATGAATTTATTGGTTATCACGATGTAATAAGTTTCATTTAACATTATTAATTCTTTGAGATTTTGATTCAAATGTTTCAAATTGGTATAGGACACTTTGGAATGTTTAAAGATTAATCTCCTCAAGAACATTTTTAATGACAATCTTTAAAATCTCATTTCCTTTTGTGATTGAAAAATTTATCTTGAAATAAAAACTTTATTGTTTTGAAAATCATTTATTATATATTCTATACATACATACACTTTTTCATATAATATCTTTATTCATTTATGTAATCCCTTATTTTTTATTTCACAACTTTTCATTACACATTACAAACAATGGATCTTTTAATGTTTAGTTTCTTGGAGAAACGGTAATGACAACATAAAAAATTATTCTAATACACTTTAAAGGAATCATAATATGTTCATATTAGTTACATTTACTATATCTCATAACCTAGGGATATACATTAAATGAATTGGTGAGAATAAGGCCAAGTATGGGAATGAAAGGGAAATAGTTTATATATAATCATGAGAATTATCAACAAGAAATTAATGAATATCATAATGGCATGAGAAATGGCGAAATAAGAATATAATAATGAAAATAACATGATTAATAACATATAAATGTGTCTAAAACATTTAATTTTTTCATTTATAAGAATATCACCAAGTTTTGTCACTGAGGTGTCATAAAAATTACCATGGTAATTCACAAAGGAATGGTAAAACATGAAATCTCTAGAGATTAACTTCCTTACCCAATTCACTGGAGTTATACTAGAGTGAAAAATCAATATGTTTTAATTAATTTGGTCCACATATATCATAATAAATTTTTTCATAAATAACCCATGGAGAATAAAAGAAACGGGTTTCATATCCAAATCTTGGTGTTTTATAAAGTGCTTAAAAATAAGATCCCATTGTCATTTTAAACCAATAAAAAAGGAAGGAAGGTTTCATATATGTTAATAAAAGAATAAAATTGATCATTTTAAAATATATTTAAATATCCCTATATAATAAATTTGGTTTGGGTAATCACAAAATAAAATTAAATAGTTTCTTAAGAAAAATTGAGAAATTTTGAGAAGTAAAATCGACAACATAATGGGTATGAAATATGGTTTTAGAAAATATTAAAAAGAGAAATGAGAAGTGTCAAAAATTCATAAAATAATATTAATATAGTTAAGGGATATAATAAAATATAAAAAATAACAGTGTATGGAAATTTAAAAGATATACCACATAAAAAACATGGAAGGAAAAGAGAAGTTGAGATTTCCCTTACCTTAAAAAGTGTTCCAAAAACTTGAGGATCAAGACATTGGGAGCCTGAGAGAACACTGGTAGGAATCCTTGGGAGTTAATACTATAATATATTTGAGTATAATTAATTTTTAATGAAATAAATGAATAAATGTGTGGGTATTTATAGAAATGTGATGGAATTTTTTTATTAATTTCCATGAACACCTCTATAGTGGTATTTGCAAAACCATGGGATTTCCCATGGTATCTAACCATGTAATTGGACACTTAGGACACCTATTGTGTTATTTTAAATCTAAATAGTCTACTATAATCTTTTATTTATTATTACATCATAATGAAATATTTATTATGTCATTAAATATACTGAAAAACTCAAACTGTATTTTTATTATCCATAAAAAACTACACAATTTTATAAAATTACCATAAATTCACCCTAAACTAATTTCAAAGAGATGATTTCAAAAATGATGTTTATTTTTTCATAATAATTATTTAATTATGAGAAATTTAAACTTTAAATAGAAAAATACTTATTTATTAAAAAAAATTAGTGGATAGAAAATGCATTGTAAAATTCAATAGTGAAATTTCTTACACTTGAAAAAAATAAAATGTTTCATCACATAAATTTAAATAATAGTGTTTCAATAATAATATTTCATTAAAATGAAAATAAATTATAATAACTTTATTTATTTTTATAATTATATCTCTTTTGAAAAGTACAATCTCTGATCAAAAAATCAACTTATCAAATTCTTCATATTTTTTAGAAAAAATATTCTAGAAACAAATTGATGGAATGTTTTTTATAGAAAGGGATTAAAAATTAAGTTAATAAGTCATTAACACAAAAACCCTTATAACACCTATATACGAGCTAATGGTGAGGTGTTTTATGGTGATAGATTCTTAGGGAGGCTCAGATAACATCGCTCCAGTAGAAATTTTCACCAACTTGAACTTATCTTGTAGGTGATTTCATTAAAGCTTAACATGTTTATGCTCAAATTGGGATTGATCAAGAGGAAAGCCTAGTGATTCTACCTCCCTCAAAAGTTTTTCTAATTTGGCTTTGTATGACACAACTCTACTATATGTGGCCATAAAATCTTATTTCTGTATTAATTTTCATTTTTCATTTATACATATAAACTAAAATTATAATGTTAAAATCATTATTATGAGTATAGTTTCAAATGATCATACTGACCAATGGTCATAATTGACCAACAGTCATATAATGGTTGAAACCTAATGGTGAGATTCCAAATTATACTAACTTCATTATTTAAGAGATATATTTATTTCAAGTACAAAATTATATAACATACATTTTCAGAAAACTAATATTATTCAAAAAGTTCTAGTCATTACATTATTCCCCCTTAAGAAATTTCATTCCTGAAATTTACACACATTGCCTCAGTTTAGAAGAGGTATGGGTACTTTTTCCTCATTATCTACATTGGATTCCAGATGGATTCTTCATATTTTTGGTTCCTCCACAACACTTTGACAAGGCTGGTAGTACTTTTGCATAGAACCTTTCCTCTACAGTCTAAGATCTCCACCACCTACTCCTCATAAGATAGGTCATGTTATAGTTGTATGACCTATGGATTCAATACATGTGAAGGGTCAGGTCTTCCCATATTTTAGAGAAATATGTGGAATAAATCTTGATTTTGAGATATATTTTGAGGAAGTGTAAGAAGATATGACACTACTCCTATGCGATCAAGTATTTAATTGGGGCCAATGTACCTAGTGCTAAGTGTTGGTCAGTGTGGATACTCAAGTGGGGGGGGGGTGAATTGAGTTCCAATTAAAATTTCTTTTAAAAACATTATGATAAAAATCCCCTAATTCAAAATGGCCCATTCAATTAAGGTAGTAGAGATATAAATGATTAATTGCTCAACAAGTTTCTCTAAGGTTGATTAGTCCTCAATTGAATCAATGTAATCACTAATTCAACTTTTGAAATTGGTTTAGTTAATTAAGTATATAAACACACTAACCAAAACTAACTATCAGAGTGAAAGAAAAACTGTTTTACGTTTTAGCTAATATAAGGAGCGGATAATATCAAAACAAAGTATAACTAAGTAAAGTACTCAGTGAAGTAAACAAGAGGTTCAGTATCAAGTTGATACTTAATTCTCTCCACTTCATGATCAACTACCACGAAGCAGTTTATATCAACAATAAACTTGATACACATCCTGTATCGGGTTTTACAACAGTTTTCACAAACATTACAGGTTTCACAACCTCTTCCACAATTCTTTGTGGGAAAACAATCAACACAGACCCCACACGTTCTCTTCCATAGTTTTACGTGGGAAACAAAAATTAGATGAAGTTTGATGTGAGGATATTCAATATCCTCCAGTTCAATCACAGTAGAGATCATGTGATACAGGCCGACACACAGACTTCTTAGAGATATAAAAATAAAGAACACAATGAAGCTAAGACAACAAGATTGAGTTTAGAAAGCTCTATGTGTTTGGAAGTTCATCTCTTAACTCCTTAGAGTGAAGAATTTGATGTTGGGGTTTTTCTCTGAAACGTGTCTTCAAAACATAGTGTTATAACTCTATGTTCTAGCTTTCAGTGTTCTGCTTCTGATGTTGATCAAGAGTTTATGAGGCATAGAAGGCAGAAGTGAGTTTTTCCTTGAATTATCTTCGTGATGATTGAGGGTTCAAAGTGTTGGTGCTGGATGGTTCTGCTTTTATCTAGTGAGTAAGCTATTTCACACTTCATATGTCGCCCTTATTCGTATGCGCATATGTGTCACTCTCTATTTTTTCTTTCATGGCCTTCCCTTTTTATATTTGAGGTCCGACAATGGAAATGAGTATATCACGTGCAGTATTTCTCGTACCTCATACTATCCTAGGTACTGTCTCTTGAAACATTTACAATCAGAATTAATTAATTTCAAAGAATATAATTTATCAAATATGACCGTTATAAAAATATAAATAATTTGGAAAAGTAAGGGTATTTGTAGACTACCAATGATAGCCTTTATATCGGTAGGCTTCAACAGTAGGTGCACATTGACAATCTCCTACTGTATCCTTCCAACGGTAACCTTCAGTGGTAACCTTTAACAGTAGGCATGCATCGATGACCATGTAATGGTGACCTTGTAACATTGACCTTGTAATGGTATCCTTGTAATGGTGACCTTTGTATTGGTGACCTTTGTGTCGGTGACCTGTGTACTTAGATAAATTCTGCACTGTAGGCTTAACCAATCAAGCAGTGAGATTGAGAGTATATGAATATTACTTTATAGAAACAGGAAATATTAATGAAACATAATTAGTATATAATGCAAAAATTGTTATCAATTAAATGAAAACAAGACTTGGGATTATCAAAACATGATTTGGGATTATCAAAATAGGTGAGTCCAAGAATCACCCCCTTTTTTATAATAAAAAATTGCGTCAATGAATCTTTAGATATAGGAGTTTTGAATCAAGGTTAGACACATCTAATAATGCCATCAGTGATCTGAGAATACAAAAAAATTATAGAGGACACTACAGTTAGGTCAGAACATATACATACATATAAACACTTCTTTCTCAGAGAGAATGCAAGATTTGAATATTTTCTCCCCCTGGAATATCCTCTCCCCCTTTGTGATTAACAAAAAGCATACAGAACAAAAATCATGAAAATAGATGGTCTTTATTAATAAAACAGGAGTACGGTATACAAAAATAGATACACAGATCCCTATAAACTAAGATAGTCCACAGTCAATCCACATCAAAGATGATCATTGGAGCTTTGGACTTGGAGGATGAGGAGGCGGGTTCTGAAGGTGGAGGGATATGACGAGGGATGGTAGTAAGTAGTGTAGGAGGAGCATCTACTGAGGCATCAGCAGATCAGTAGTGAGTAGTTCTCTGAGGAATTATTAGGGTCAAACTTCTGATGTCCTGGGTAGGAGCCATCAACAGAGCAGTACTGGCGGAACTTGAGATAGCTGAAGAAGCAGGCAGAGTAGGAGGTACAATGATGGGAGTGTAGTCCACATGGAGGAAATGAAAGAGAAGATTCATGAAGTCCATAATAATGCTACCACCCATATCCATATCAGAAATAAAATCATCCTTTTTCTCCATGATTTTTTCCAAATCAGAAGTTAATTCCTTGATCCTGCTAACCTAATCATTAAAGGCCTGAGTGACAGGTCTGATCCTTAAGTTTTTTAACAGAAACTTGAAGTGGCCATCTATCTGATGCTTAGTGTAAAACTGTTTGTAATAAAAGTCAACTTGATCTTTTATGGCCTTCTGATCTTGAGCATCTTCCCTAAAATAATTTCCCACAATGTTATGAATTTCCCTAGTAATGGAAATGACCTAAGAATTTGAAGTACAAGCACCATTGATCTTTTCAACTTCTTCTCTAACGACGGTCCTGAAAGCTTCAATGTCTACTAGAGGAGAGGTTGAAGTGGAAGAAGATGCATCTAGAGGTGACATAGAGAAAGCTACAGTATCCTGAAATGACTTTTTCATCCCACTGATCAGCCTTTTTCCATCATCATCTTGGCTTTTTCACATGTGTTTCCATAGTTTTTTTAAAATCTTCAAACACTGTGACCATTTGCTGAACCACACTTTTAACATATCTAAGGTCTCTATCCACTTGATCTCTTGAAGCCATATATGCATCTGAGCTGGAAATAGACTGTCTCACTAAAACCATTGACTCTTCCAACTCTCTTACATGATTTTGACATTCCTTGACCTCATGTAACACAGGTGAGTGGGAGGTATAGACTATCCTTTCCACTGCAGATGTCATGAGTTATTGATTGTGAGCTATTATTCTTGCTATCTTTGTGATTTTATCATCAATATACCTGTTCAATTTTGATTTCAATGAATCCAATTCATCCTTCTTTACCTAGTCTCGAGGTATCAAAAACACTGGCTGCAAAATGGTAGATTTTGAGAGAGTAGGAAATGGAGGGCTTCTGATATGATAGTCATCTTCAGAGTCACCATAATCTATGCCTAAAACCACAAAGCCAGGAGCTTTTGTCTAATCCTATATCTCATGAGCAACATCAACTGATCCTTTAGCAATAGGTTCCTCCCCCTCACATGGAGCATTCTCCTAAACAACCACATCTATCTCTATCTGACCTTCTTGATCAACTTCATCAATAGGAAGGTTCACTGCCACTTCCTCCACAGATTCTTCAACAACTTCCACAACAAGTCCAGCTTCGACTGACTCAACAACTTCATCATCTGTATTTTCTACCCTTTTTGTATGTCCTATTAAAGGACTATGACTTAGACATTCCTCTTCATTTCCAGTAGAAACTGTCTGAAAATTAGCATGACTTGATTTAGAGTCCTCATCCTCATCTGAGGTATCTTAACTTCTCTTATGACAATTTCATCCCCTTCTTCTTCACTAGTTTCCTTATCACTATCTCTTAGGACAACCTCCCTTCTAGGAAATCTCTTTGGTGGGATATGCTCACCAAAGGATACAATATTCGCACGAATATTGGAGGTAAGGTCAGGGTCACTCCTATCATCTATATGAGATTCATCTCTTTCTTGCACAACATCAACTTCTTCTCCTTCTTCATCTAAATAAGAAGGCTCTAATTCATCATGATTAAGAATGGGGTCTCCCTTTTTCTTAGTCCAATTAGGATGAGTCACAGGATTAAACTCTTCATAAACCTTAGTCTCATCATTCAACCATTTCCTCAGCCATGGATTCTAGTTAATCTTCATCAGCTTGCATATCACCCTGGTGATGCAATGGTTATCTTGTACAACAACAGTTTCTTCCTTATCTTCAGTAACTACTTTAACATTCAATAGAATGGATATCAGCTTAGCATGGAATAGGGCATTGGATTTGGAACTAGGCTTGGTTATATCTCCTAGTTGAATCATCAACAGCCTACATAAGTTGATCCTTTGTTCATTCTTTAACAAATACAAGAGAAAGACATCCTGATACTTTAAAGTTGCAAAGTCCCCTCTCCTGGGACTTAAGACATTTTGAATAAAATTGAAAAGTATCTTATCTTCTCCTAAAATATTAGTAGCAATGACTTTCTGAGGAATTCCATTCCCTTTCAATTCAACTCATGCTTCTTCATATCAGAAGAACTCACTAGTGGGATCTTCCACTTTTGAGTAAAAATAAAAAATCCCTTTATGTGGAACCCTCAAGCATTCATCCCATTCAGTAAAGGAGATGCACACACTTAATCCATTCACTCTGGAAATCATTCGGTGCTCATCATCATACTACTTGAACTTGAGGTACTCATAAAATTCCTTTACTAGATTTGGGTAGTAGGGTCCATTATTGTTTGAAAAACATTCAACCCAACCCTGAGCTTCCAGTGCCTTAAGTACTAACGACTGGATCAACAACAACCACTCTGAACTTAAATCCTCCTCAACTACTATTTACCTCTTGGATAAATGCGGGTTCAACATCTTTTCCACTGTTTTTATTCAGATACTCGACTCCGCACTAGGTCTCTTAGGATCAGGCGCGTCTCCTCCATCAAAAACTGACAACCTTTTGACTCTTGCCATCGATTTTGGTAGGTTCAAGGTTTCAGTAGAAGTTTAGGTTCTAATATTGGGGATCAAAAGGTTTTGGAGAGGGTTTGATGTGGATTGAGAAGTGATCCGTGTTTTAATTTTATCATTTAGGGATCGAAAAATATAACAGATAAAATGAATAAGTAATATGCAGAAAACGTTTCAGATTCTGGCTGAGAGCACAAAAATGTAAAGTCCGAGATTCATGTCATCTATCTGTAAGGAGGTATCAGTAAGGTCTAATGGTTGGATTTTTTTTTTGTTTACGTTTTTAAAATTTTTTTTTCTAGAAAACACTTCCGGCAAAACAAATTTTAAAACTGCACCTCAAAGGCAGCATCCG
The DNA here is from genome assembly GCA_963277665.1 of Viscum album. NCBI lineage: Eukaryota > Viridiplantae > Streptophyta > Magnoliopsida > Santalales > Viscaceae > Viscum > Viscum album. The sequence continues at coordinate 2,025,656,825 of OY728131.1, forward strand.
GGATGCCGCCTTTGCATTTCGGGGCAAGGCAGCATCTGTGATGCCGCCTTTGCGCTGCGGGTGAAAGGCGGCATCGCGGATGCCGCCTTTCTCTTAAAAATATATATTTTTATTTTTTAATTACATTTATTCATTATAATTTTTAATTACATTTATTCATTATAATTTTTAATTATTAATTAGTAATTATTAATAATTAAATATGTCATAATTAATTAGTTAATTAGTAATATTATCATTAATTATATAATAATTAATTATTAATATAATTATTACATATATAATAAATATTTAGTTAATTAGAAATACAATTAATAATTATAACTAATTAATTAGTAATTATTAATTATTAATTAGCTAATTAGTAATATAAATATTTATTATAATTATTCATTATAATTAATAATTAGTAATTAATAATTATTAATAAGTAATTAGTAATTATTAATTAGTAAATTAGTAATATAAATATTAATTATAGCTATTCATTAAATTATTAATTATAAATTATTACTCATTAATTATTACTTATATAATAAATAATTAGTTAATTATTAATAAAACTATTAATTATATAATAATTAATTAGTTAATTAGTAATATAATTATAATCTTTCAAAGTCACGTACTTGAAACAATTTTAAGTTTCAAGTAGGCGGTTTTGAAAGCTTATAAATTATTTTTCATTAACATTTTTTTGTAAATTGCTTTTGTTTTAAACTATTTTTTATATGTTTAATCCATGTTTTATGTTTCATTTATATTGGTCTTCTATTTTATGTTTTATGGTCTTTCAAAGTCACGTACTTGAAAAATTTTAAGTTTCAAGTATGCGGTTTTGAAAGCTTATAAATTTCTTTTCATCAACTTTTTTTTGGAAATTTCTTTTGTTTTCAACTATTTATTATATTTTTAATCAATGTTTAAAGTTTCAATTATATTCGTTTTATAGTTTATATTTTACAGTCTTTCAAAGTCACGTACTTGAAACATTTTTAAGTTTCAAGTAGGCGGTTTTGAAAGCTTATAAATTATTTTTCATTAACATTTTTTTGTAAATTGCTTTTGTTTTAAACTATTTTTTATATGTTTAATCCATGTTTTAAGTTTCATTTATGTTGGTCTTATAGTTTATCTTTTATTGTATTTCAAAGTGACGTACTTGAAAAATTTTAAGTTTCAAGTATGCGGTTTTGAAAGCTTATAAATTACTTTTCATCAACTTTTTTTTGGAAATTTCTTTTGTTTTCAACTATTTATTATATGTTTAATCAATGTTTAAAGTTTCAATTATATTCGTTTTATAGTTTATATTTTACAGTCTTTCAAAGTCACGTACTTGAAACATTTTTAAGTTTCAAGTAGGCGGTTTTGAAAGCTTATAAATTAATTTTCATTAACATTTTTTTGTAAATTTCTTTTGTTTTAAACTATTTTTTATATGTTTAATCCATGTTTTAAGTTTCATTTATGTTGGTCTTATAGTTTATCTTTTATTGTATTTCAAAGTGATGTACTTGAAACAGAATCCCACATCGGAAATGCAGAATCTACTGCACAGTAAAGATAGAACCTGAATTCCACATCGAAAATGCAGAATGATTTTCAGGGAAAACCCTCTTATAATGAATAATTATAATAAATATTTATATTACTGGTTAACTAATTAATAATTACTAATTACTAATTAATTAGTTATAATTATTAATTATATTTCTAATTAACTTAGTATTTATTATATATGTAATAATTAAGTATTATATAATTGATAATTTTATTACTAATTAACTAATTAGTTATTATATAATTAACGATTAATAAACACTAATTACCAAATTACAAATTATATACTAATTAATTAGTTATTTCGTAATATAAATATTAATTATATACTAATTAAATAGTTAATTAGTAATAGAATTATTAATTATATAATCTGTAATTAGGTAATTAGTAATTATTAATGTTTTATTATTATGTTCGTATGGTTATATAAATATATATAAATAAAACCTAATTTACCCCCTCCTGAGATTCCACTCTGACCAACAAGTAAAAATAGTATTTTGATTTCAGTACACATAAAACATGTAAACAACAATGTACAATCAATGCATATGTCTGTGGCGAGGAGATTCCGTCCCACATGGTGGTCTGCGAATAGGACGTCCGCGTCGAGTGCGCAGTGGAGTCTGATGACCTGGAGAAGGCTGATCCTCGGGCACTGAAACGTCGACTGTCGCATCCTCCATCTGTGTGTCAGTTGGAGGAGCTGTCAACTGCATCTCGTACTGCCATTCAGATCCTTCTCCCACTAGGGTGGTAGAAGGACCTGCCTCCATCGCAGAGGGGAACGAAGCCTGTGATGGAGCTATACCCCAAGACGACGACGGGTCTAGAATCCAAGGCTGGGAAGGATCTGCAACCCAAGATGGAGAGAACTGCGGATATCCTGTCAGGAAAGACGGATCCCATGCCACCTGAGGCACATCCTGAATAGGCTGATCCTGGACTACTAGAGGCCCGACCTCTGCCTGTGGAACAGGCGATGCCTCACGTGCAGCACGACGCTGTCTACGTCGCCGTGGCCGTGGCTCCTCAGCACCAGCAGCAGCTGCAGGATGTTCCTCTGGGGCAGGAACCTCCTATCTCCGAGCCAGACGCGTGAAGATGCTCTCGGAAAGCGCATGAAAAGATGCCCTCGCCTCCAGCGCTGTAGCATGGACGGCTGCCCGGTTAAAGACCCCCTCCTCCTCTTCATCGCTCATGCGAACAAGCTGCTCTGTGTGACTTCCCTGTAAATAGATTCAAATGGAATTAGAAAATAATTCAATAAACAAAGTAATAGGAATTTATTAACTTACCATCCTCTGCATCTCTATTCCAGCTTGGGTAAGATACAGTATAGATTTTAGTCTATACCAGGGCACATAGTCAACCTGCTCTGAAAGAGAGAATCGATTTGTAGGAACACCTTGAATACGTAACTCTGCACGTCTGTGCCAGCAGTCGATAAAACTCGCATGTACTTGGGACCAGTCATCATCCTGCCTCCCTGTCAGCTTCATCCCATGAAGCTTGTCTGTCTGTCTAGATGGTAATGGAATCGGCTGAGTACGAAAAAATTGGCGCATGACCCTGTCAGGCTGCTGCCACTCAATAATATGAAAGTGAATGAGGGGCACTACAGCCATAACATCCTCAAGACCAACAGTGCAGTATGCTGGCAACTGGTCCATAATACTCCAGTATGGAAGCCATGAAATCTGAAATGACAAGTGATTTTGTCAAAAAAAACACCCAACTAAAAACCAAAATTGATGTTATTATTAAAAATGTTAGACAGTGATAGATTGTATATACATACCTGATCAGGTAAGAGACAGTCCAACTGTAGCCGATATACGCCCAAATGCAGTCTCAGAACCACGTCGAAATTGTGTCGCTGACACCACCTGTAAAATACAACGATAATGACAAATAATGAGAAATTATAGTCAATAACTCATAGTAGAATAAAAAACCAATAGAAATGACTTATCATACCATCGTCCACGCGGAGCGTCATACAGCACCTCCATCTCGACCGGTGGACCAGCAAGGTCAGGGTGGAATGATGGGATGCGCTCCCATGCCCACATCTGAATAAGGATGACGCATCCTCCAAGACCTGTACGGTCCCTATGGGATAGTCTGCATAATGATCTGTACGTGTATGCCAAGCAGGCTGATCCCCAACTGTACGTCCCAACCCGATCAAAGTCCTCTAGTAGGGGTAGATACATCATATGCACGTGCATCCCCGAGTGATCAGTACACATGGTCCCACCAATGAGTCGTAAGATATATGCACGGGCGTAACGCATGACGGTCTGCTCATCATCATCATCCTGTAAATGTGGAATCTGCGACTCCAACCAACGCATAGATATGGACGATCCATCTGTAGCCCTACGATCAGACAAAATATCAACGCCTAACAAGCGTTGAGCAAGGTCTGGCCAAGCTGCACGAGTGGGTCCAATAACGGGTCTCCCCTGGATAGGAAGACCGAGAAGAACTGCGACATCCTCGAGGGTGATGGTCATCTCCCCCTCAGGCAAGTGGAATGTGTGTGTCTCTGGTCTCCATCTCTCAACGAGGGCAGCAAGTAGGTAATGATCTACAAATGTGAAATCTGATACGGCAAGGCCATAGAAGCCAGCACGGCGCAAGTAAGGTCTAATGGCATGTGGAGGCTCCATGTGATGAAAATGGTGTGCTCGACGCACCTTCACAAATCGATCTGGATGACCCTCTAACACGACCTGCGAAATATGGGTAGGCTGCTGAGTGAGTAGTATGGTATCATCCATCTGCATATAAACAAAGAAAATGAGTCGTAAGTGTAAAATGTAAATATAACATTAATGGGTTAACTGACATACACATTTCAATATGGGTTAAGTGTTCCGCTTTCGGAGTTTTGAAATAAATTCTATTATTTCATATTCAAAGTTATTTCTTGAAAGCATGAATATTAATATGAAATAAGTTATGTTATCTAAAATATTGAGTCTTGAATTTGGTTACACATATTTTGGGGGAGCTTTGTGATTAACTACTTATGGATTGGATTAAGATAAACCATGTCAATTAGTGATGATGTTTTTAGAATTTATCTATTTGTATGTATTCAATATCTTATGCTAATTATTATGATACTATAAATTTGTTATAGAACAGTTTTCTAAAATATCCTGCATGTTTAGATTGAGGTTTAGGTTGGAGGGTTTAGGGTTAAAATTTTTAATATTAACGTCCGGGAAACATGTTAATGGGTTAACTGACATACACATTTCAATATGGGTTAAGTGTTTCGCTTTAGAAGTTTTGAAATAAATTCTATTATTTCATATTCAAAGTTATTTCTTGAAAGCATGAATATTAATATGAAATAAGTTATGTTATCTAAAATATTGAGTCTTGAATTTGGTTACACATATTTTGGGGGAGCTTTGTGATTAACTACTTATGGATTGGATTAAGATAAACCATGTCAATTAGTAATGATGTTTTTAGAATTTATCTAATTGTATGTATTCAATATCTTATGCTAATTATTATGATACTATAAATTTGTTATAGAACAGTTTTCTAAAATATCCTGCATGTTTAGATTGGATTTTAGGTTGGAGGGTTTAGGGTTAAAATTTTTAATATTAACGTCCGGGAAACATGTTAATGGGTTAACTGACATACACATTTCAATATGGGTTAAGTGTTCCGCTTTCGGAGTTTTGAAATAAATTCTATTATTTCATATTCAAAGTTATTTCTTGAAAGCATGAATATTAATATGAAATAAGTTATGTTATCTAAAATATTGAGTCTTGAATTTGGTTACACATATTTTGGGGGAGCTTTGTGACTAACTACTTATGGATTGGATTAAGATAAACCATGTCAATTAGTAATTATGTTTTTAGAATTTATCTAATTGTATGTATTCAATATCTTATGCTAATTATTATGATACTATAAATTTGTTATAGAACAGTTTTCTAAAATATCCTGCATGTTTAGATTGGAGTTTAGGTTGGAGGGTTTAGGGTTAAAATTTTTAATATTAACGTCCGGGAAACATGTTAATGGGTTAACTGACATACACATTTCAATATGGGTTAAGTGTTCCGCTTTCGGAGTTTTGAAATAAATTCTATTATTTCATATTCAAAGTTATTTCTTGAAAGCATGAATATTAATATGAAATAAGTTATGTTATCTAAAATATTGAGTCTTGAATTTGGTTACACATATTTTGGGGGAGCTTTGTGATTAACTAATTATGGATTGGATTAAGATAAACCATGTCAATTAGTAATGATGTTTTTAGAATTTATCTAATTGTATGTATTCAATATCTTATGCTAATTATTATGATACTATAAATTTGTTATAGAACAGTTTTCTAAAAAAGAGATAACAACATTTAGTTTACAATATGGGAATGTCACAATGAAGACAATACATCATTATGAATGAGACTGTGAAGTCGACCCAACAACGTTAGGGCATCGCTTCCGGTTATGACCTTCTTTATGACATATTGTGCATCGCAAACTCTGCCCTTGTTCTTGAGGCCAGTCTATCTCATTACGCATCCTACTCGCCTTTGGTCTCCCACGAGGACGTAACCGATTCATGTCAGGTATCACTATCGGCTGGCCTTCAGGCATTGGGAAATAACGATACTCCCCAATAGGTGTCCATGGTGCAGCATAACAGTTGGCAATGATATCCATCTGGTACACTGGATCAACATATGCTTCCCATGAGATGTTCACAGAGGCACATGCTGCGATGACGTGTGTACATGGAAACCGTAAGGCATGAAATTTTCCACATTGACATTGCCTTGTTTCCAGTAATACCACCATTTTTTCACCGACGTGATTTGTGATGGGTTCTGAACGCTCTTGAACTTCAAATCGGGAGTCTTCTCTTCGAAATAGACATACGTGATAACCAGAAGATTCTTCAATATTTTTTTCAATCTCTCGTTGAAAGTGTATTCCATATCTTATCCCTTGATGTATTCTGTCTGATGCTAGTTTTTGTCTATCCACAAAGTACTTCACGCATCGATATAATGTCTCCTGAACTAATGTGGTTATAGGTAGCTTGCGAAGTCCTTTGAAGTTACCATTGATGCACTCCACAATGTTTGTCATCATGTGTCCGTACCTCTTTCCCCCGTCGTATGCCAATGTCCATTTCTCTTTTAGAATCCGCAACATATAATCATAAACTTCTTGATTAGCCTGACGAATTTGTTGAAAACGTTCTTCAAATCGTCGTTGGTCCGACTCATATGCTACAAAACGTAGATGATATTTCACATAAATTGATTTTATATTTATATTGAAACAGTAAAACAGAATGAATAAAATACATACCAAGCCTCGTGATTGCCTTCTTCATCGGTTCGTTGTGGAATTTTTTATGTACATTGCAAGCAATGTGTCTAATGCAGAACCGATGATGTGCATTTGGGTATCTCTATGTATCAGGATCTGCATTGATTGCCTCATTAATTGCTCGATGACGATCAGATATCAAACAAACTCCCTGAATGTTGGTGAAATGGTTGCTGATACATGCCAGAAACCAACTCCATGATTCATAGTTTTCTTTCTCTACAATGGCAAAGGCAAGCGGAAGAGGTGAATGGTTTCCATCTTGGGTTGCCGCAATCAACAATACGCCCTTGTATTTTCCATACAGAAATGTTCCATCAATCTGAATAAATTGTTTGCAAAAACGAAATGTAGAGATACAAGGAAGGAATGCCCAGAACAACCGATGAAATTGAACACGAGATGGATCAAGTCGATTATCAGGAGACACATGTTCGTTTGTATCCAGATGGAAGAAAACTTGGTTATGATGCCTCAGTATGGCTAGCAATTGCGGCAATACTCGATATGAGTCATCCCAATCACCATATACCTTCACAATTGCCTTCTGTTTCGCCATCCATGCCTTACTATAGGAAATCTTATAACCGAATGTCTGTAGAATCCTCTCTTGCACAAGGGATATTGGAACATCTTGGCATGTCCTAATCATCTCAACAACAATAGATGACACAAATTCTGCATCCAATGAAGTATGATCTTGTGTGAGACTTGGCTGAATGCAACTATGAGCCGCCTCAATCCTTGAGATACTCCAACCTCCAAAGGTAATGTCTGGAATAGCCCTTAAGCGAAATCTACAATCATCCCCATACTTCACGCACCGTATAACATATTTACTACGGCATGATTCGTGAACTACATAGTTGAAGTTTCTCTCAATATGAAATCTCTTTAACGTGCTTTTTAAGGCATCTTTACTGGGAAAATTCCTTCCAATATATAAGGTTTTGTCCACCTCACTAAACCTATCTGGTACAACTCCAGGGAACTCAGTTGCCGGTGTGAGAACAGTATTATCGAATTCAGGCACGCGTGTCATTGCTTCTGACCAAGATGAAAATAATGGTGGATGATTTATTGACCGAGGTTGATGTACAACAACTGCATTTCTCAAAACCTCCTCTCTATCTTTTGTTGGTCCCTCCTCATCAGCACTATTGTCGCCATCCGATCCATCATTACGAAACTCCTCATCAGAAGTCGGATTGACATGTATATCCGGAAGATCATTTAGGTTGTCCTCTTCTGCTGCATCATTTGGAATAGGCTCAATGTCATGAGGTAGACTGTCTTCAACCACTCTTGTATTTCTACGTCTTTGTACAAGTGGACGTTGTTGTTGTACAGTAGCAACAACAACGTATAACTCCATCATGGTACCATCTAACCGTTGAGAAAATAAATTAACTACTTGGACCCACTGCGCATCAGCAACCAATGGACAAGCTATATGCCACATTGTTGTTGGAAATTGCAAATGTCTATAGCTCATAGACATTATCTCTTGATCGGGTCCCAAATTTAAGGAAACATGAATTCTCTCTTGAAGGTCACTTATGGTAACACAATCCACTGTACTAACCACCGTAATTGGTTGTGTACTGTAAGAAGCTCCTTGCTCAGTTTGAATAATCTCCCCATAACAGTACACACAGGCATACATGGCTCTCTACGTCAAAAATGTGTTCTTTCATCAAAATTATGATAGTGTTACAAAATATTAACAATTATGTTTGACGATATGATGTTTATTATAATGTAATTTTATTGCGCCTTTCTATACCATAAACTATGCTACTGATGTTTCACCATATGATATTTATTAGAATGTAATTTTAGAGCGCCTTTTTATTTAGTTTGTTTGTTCTTCTTCATTTCACTTTATATGTTCATTAGTATCGTTAGCTAATCATTATATGAATTCATGTTTTAATCCTATGTTATTTATTAATTATTCTAAAATTAACTAATAATAACTAATCGTTAATTATTCTATTATTCTATAATTAACTAATAATAACTTTAATTTGTTAATTCTTATGTCCTTATTTGATTCTATAACATTATACTTATCATTTATCATTGATAAATATACTGATCATTAGTATCGTTAGCTAATCATTATATGAATTCATGTTTTAATCCTATGTTATTTATTAATTATTCTAAAATTAACTAATAACAACTAATCATTAATTATTCTATTATTTTATAATTAACTAATAATAACTTTAATTCGTTAATTCTTATATCCTTATTTCATTCTATAAAATTATATTTATCATTTATCATTGATAAATATACTGATTTGCTTTTTCTTCTCTTAGAAATTTTAGTAGTTTATAAAGAAAATATGTATCATCTTAAGCATATTCCCCGGGAGTGTCAAACTAGGATGCAGCAAGTCCCGTTATCGTGCACCGGTTCCCGTTCGAGTCTAGCTCGAAGCGGTGTTTTCGGGTTTTACCCCTATGTACATCTGTGCCAGAGCCACATCCACTTGTTTGTATCCAGACAGGAATTTAATTGCATAGATAACCACATAATCTTTAAGCTACCAAAATTTCTAAATACTTAATCTTAAGTTAATCTTAAGTTAATCTATACTACCTAACAGTAATTATTTAAAACTATATATAACTAATTACAGAAACTAAATAACCAAATATTAAGAACTACCTAAACTGCTTAACAAATGAAAGATTTAAAACTAAACAAAATTAAATTAATTAAATAAAAACATTAAATTAAATAAAGAAACATACCTCTAAATGAAGCTTCGTAAAAGCTCGCACAACAAAAAAAAAATTTACAGAGAGAGAGAGCAAATTGGAGAGATAAGTTGCAATGAACAAGTGAGGAGAGGGGGGGGGGGTGGCCGCCCTTTTATAGGGACTTCAGGCAAAGGCAGCATCGCGGAAGCCGCCTTTCGCCTCTGCGTATGGCCAAAGGCGGCTTCCGCGATGCCGCCTTTCGCCTTACCCTGAGCCGAAAGGCGGCCTCCTCCCGGCCGCCTTTGCCATGTCATCGATCCGGGCCAAAGGCGGCGCGGGGGACCAAAGGCGGCATCGCAGATGCCACCTTTGTGCGCTAATACAAAGGCGGCATCGTAGATGCCGCCTTTGTAGCGTATTTTTAAATTTTTTTTTGACCTAGGCCGTTTTTCAGAATTTTTTTTTAAGAAAAACGTAAAAAAAAAAATTTCCTCTAATGGTTAGTTCCTATTGGTAAGGTTTAATGGTGAGGTCCTATAGGTAAGGTCTAACGGTGAGGTCCTATCGATAAGGTCTGATAGTGAGATCCTATCTGTAAGGTTTAACGGTGAGGTCCTATCAGTAAGGTCAAACAGTGAGGTCCTATCGGTAAGGTCTAACGGTGAGGTCCTATTGGTAAGGTTTAGTGACCAGGTCGTATCGGTAAGGTATAACGGTGAGGTCCTATCAGTAAGGTTTAACGGTGAGATCCAATCGGTAAGCTCAAATGGTGAGGTCTTATCGGTAAGGTCTAACAGTGTGGTTCTAACAATGAGGTTCTAACAATGAGGTTCTAACAGTGAGGTTCTAACAGTGAGGTTCTAACAGTGAGGTTCTAAGAGTGGGGTTCTAAAAGTGAGGTTCTAACAGTGAGGTTCTAACAGTGATGTTCTAATAGTGATGTTCTAATAGGGAGGTTCTAACAGTGCGGTTCTAACAGTGCGATTCCAAAAGTGATGTTCTAACTGTGAGGTTCTAAAAGTGAGGTTCTAATAGTTTATCATACCCAACTCATGTTTGATGTAATTTAACCTCTCAGAATTCAAAGGCTTTGTGAATATATCATCCAATTGGTGTTCAGTGGCAATGAATTAAAGAGTGATATCACATCTTGGATAATGATCTCTTATTATGTGATGTATTATATCAATATGCTTTGTCCTAGCATGAGAGACTGGATTTTTAGAAATGTTAATATCACTTGTTTTGTCACAGTTTATAGAGACATGTTTGAACTGATATCCATAGTCTAGTAAAGTATGTTTCACCCACATAAAATGAGCACAACAGCTACGAGAAACTATATATTCAGCTTCAGCAGTAGATAATTCAACTGAATTTTGTTTCTTACTACACCATGATACTAGTGAGTTGCCTAACATTTGAAATGTTCTAGAGGTTCTTTTTCTATCTAACTTACAACCAGTAAAGTCAGCATCTAAATAACTTATTAAATCAAATTATTGTCTTCTTGGATAAAATAATCCTAAGTTGGGAGTGTATTTGAGATATTTGAAAATCCTTTTAACAGCATTTAAATGATATTATTTGGGATTATATTGAAAGTTAGCACACATGCATACACTGAACATAATGTTAGGCTTGCTAGCTGTAAAGTTTGGCAAACTCTCTATAATACCTCTGCAGTTAGTTTGTTCCACTGGTTCACCAGCTTCATCAGCATCCACATTACAAGTGGTACTCATAGGTGTATCACTACCATTACTACCATCCAATCCAAAACATTTTAAAAGATCCTTAATATATTTACTTTGATTTAAAACAATACCATCTTTATTTTGAAAATTTTGAAATCCCAGGAAAAATTTAAGTTCTCCCATTAAACTCATTTCAAATTCAATTTGCATTATTTTTGAAAAATCAGTACATAAAGAGTTTTTAGAAGATCCAAAAATTATACATCTACATAAATTTTTACTATCAAAACATATTTGGAAATTCATCCAATGAAGTGAGTAGGATCAACAATTCCTTTATTAAAACTTTTTGAAATAAGAAAAGAGCTGAACCTATCATACCAAACTCTTGGAGCTTGATTTAAAACGTATAATGCTTTTGAAAGTTTAAAAACATGATTTGGAAAATGGGGATTTGTAATATCAGGGGGTTTCTCAAGAAACACATCCTCAACTATGTACCCATTTAGAAAAGCTCTTTTAACATCCATTTGATAAAGTTTAAAATTCAGATGAGCTTCATAAGAAAGTAGTATCCTAATGGACTCTAGTCTAGCTACAGGGGAAAACGTCTCCTCATAGTCTATTCTATTCTCTTGACTGTATCCTTGTGAAACTAACCTAGCTTTATTTCTAACTATATTTCTAGGCTCATCAACATTGTTTCTAAAAACCCATTTAGTGCCTATTGTCAAAGTGTCCTTAGGTCCTTTAACTAGTTCCCATACTTCGTTTCATTCAAATTGATTTAATTTTTCTTGCATATCCATCACCCAAAATTCATCATTGATGGAATAATTAATATTTTTGGGTTCATGCTGTGAAAGAAAATCTGGATGTTCAACCCGGTTTCTGAGAGAAGCTCTAGTTTGTGTCCCTCTATTTAAATCACCTACTACAACATCTAAAGGATGATTCTTGAGAGTTCTAATACCTCTAGAAAGATTTGAGCTATAATCCTCATGGTTGTTTACAGGTTTTGACTCAACAGATGTAGATACTGGAGGATTTACAAAACTGGTTAATTTCACGGGAGGTTCACAATCATTATCATTAAGCTCCAGAATTGACATATCTTTCTCAAGATATTCAAGGGAGGATTTGGGATCATGTGGACCAGTCTCATCAAATTTAACATGAACTGAGTCTTCCACACATTTGGTTTTCTCATTGAATACTCTATAGGCTTTACTCGATATTGAGTAACCTAGAAAAATTCCTTCATCACTTTTGGAGGAATACTTGTCAAGATTATCCTTAGTGTTAAGGATAAAGACTTTAAAACCAAAAACTCTGAAGTATTTAATCTTAGGCTTCCTACTGTTCCAAAGTTCAGAAGGGGTATTCTTAAGAACAGCTCTAATCAAGACTCTATTGATGGTATAACAAGTTGTATTTACAGATTCAACCGAAAAGTAAATAGGTAGATTATACTCACTAACATAGTTCGAGCAATCTCTTCAATTGTCCAATTTCTTCTTTCTATGACTCCATTCTGTTGAGGTGTTCTAGGAGTAAAGAAATTGTGACTATATCCACTGTTTGAGCAATAATATTCAAACTCTTGATTTTCAAAATCACGACCATGATCACCTCTCAAGGTCTTACATCTGAGTCCACTACGATTTTCTATAGACTTGGAGTATTTGATAAAATAAGAACAAGCTTCACTATTGTGAGCCAGAAAGTATACCCAAGTGTACCTAGAAAAATAATCCACAAGATCATAAACATAGTGCCTTAGATTTAAACTTGAAACTCTTTATGGTCCAAATAAGTCCATGTGAACCAACTCAAGCGTTTGAGAAGTAGAAACTTCTTTCTTTGGTTTGAAAGAAACTTTGTGTTGTTTTCCCTTGACCAGGATTACACACTTTTTTTAGAGGGAATTCCAATTTATGTAAATCTATAACTAAACATTTCCTAGTCAGTTTCTTAATTGAGTGCACATTGTAGTGCCCTAGTCTTCTGTGCCCCAACCAGGATTCCTTATGAAATGCATTTAAACCAGAAACATTTTTCTTAGCTAAATAATCTAAATCAACTACATATACATTCTCATTTATGAGAGCAGAAAATATTAAATTATTTTTAGAATTAAATACATTACATGCATAATTTTAAAACTTTACATTAAAACCATCATCACACAACTGAGAAATACTTAGCAGATTGTATTTTAACTCATCAAGAAAAAGTAATTTTGAAATTAATACAGTATTAGGGTTACCAATCTGGCCTAAGCTGACGGTATTCCCTTTAGCATTATCACTAAAAGTTACATGTCCACCATCAACATTGATTATGCTTCTAAAGCATGAGTAGTCTCCTGTAATATGTCTTGAATATCCACTATCAAAGTTCCACAGAGCTTTACAGGAAATCTTTAGGCAACATACCTTCAAAACATATTAGGCATGGGGTAACTTTGGTGCCCAGATTTTCTTGGGTCCAGAGAGGTGAGCAAGTAAATCTTTGGGAACCCATATTTACTTCACAGATTTCCTATAATCATCTGATATATTTTGAGTCATAAACACCTTGTTTAGTCCTTTAGAGAATTTTTTTTCATGAAATTGTCTAGAACTTGAACTAGTTGTGAATTTTCTAGATGTTGGAACGAATTTAGTTTTAATAATCCTTCTCTGTCCTAGTTGATATCCTAGAACAGTTGTTTATTTTGGGGAAATCTATTATCCTATAAACTGAGTCAAGGTATCTCTACCAGTAGTAAATTTTTCAAAATCCCATTTTAATTGATCATTTGATAAATTGAGTTCATTATTTTATTTTAATAGTTGGGTATATTTTTCTTTTTCAATATCCAAATCAAACATATAATTTAACCTTAAAGCATGTTGTCTCTTTAATGATTTATATTTTTCCTTGAGCTCATTAAAGGTATCCTCAAGCATTTCACAGTATTCAAATAATTCATCCTTAGTTATATCTTCATCATTATGTGACTCACTCTTATTCTTAGAATAATAGACATTATGTATAGGAGAGTTAAGTGTTACCTCAGATGTTTCTGTCATGAAACATAAGTTGGAATTTTTGTTCTGTTCACTATCAGAAGCATTAGATCCACTGGAGCTATCTTTTGAATCACTCCATGTAGCTTTCATAGCCTTTTAATAACCCCTTCCCTTATCTTCATATTTATTATTTAATTTCATCTTGGGGCAGACTGCCTTCACATGACCTTTTTGTTTGCACTCATAGAAAATTATTTCATTTGTGTTGTCATTTCATTTTTTGTATTTCTTCCATTTTCCTTTACTATCATACTTTCCATTGTAGTTTGAATTCCTAAATAATTTCATCATTTGGTAGAACTTTTTGAACCTTCTAGCAAGATGAGCCATCTCTTCATCACTGTCTAAATCTGACTCTTCACAAGTGGAACTATCTACAGGAACATAAAAATTTTCTTTGTCTTTGATATTTGATGTTGAAGTCTTGAATGATATTATCTTCTTCCTTGGTTATTCTCCTACTTCTTGAATCACTTTAAGTTCTTCTTCACACATCATAAGATTTCTAATTATATCCTTCACTAGAAGTTTTCCTATGTCACAAGATTCTCGAATAGATGTAGAATTTCTTGTCCATCTGTCAGGTAGGCATCAAAGCAGTCTCATGATTTGATCCTTGCTATCCACTAGTCTTCCAGGAAGACTCATGGTGTTCACTATTTCATTTAACCTAAGATACAATTAAGAAATAAGTCTATCAGGCTTCATTTTAAAATTATCATATTTAACAATATATGTATTTAATTTCATTTCTTTAACATTGGTTGTTCCCTCATGAGAGATAGCTAAAGTATCCTAAATTTCATATGTAGTTTTACAAGAAAATATTCTATTGAATTCCTCATCACCTAGAGAACAGTACAAAGAATTCATTGATTTATAATTATTATTATATGTAGCTTGAGTCAACTAAGACAATGTGTCCCTAGAAATAGTAGGCAATACATGTTGTTCTTCAATTGTATCCCAGATTTCAGGTCCCGTGCTTTCTAGATACATTTTCATTTTTAATTTCCACTGAGCATAGTTATTACCGTTAAAGAAAGGTGACCTCTTGGTTGCAGCACCCTCAACTCTAGTTTCCATAGGTACTTAGAATTTAAAGAATTGAAAATTTAGATATGACAAAAATTTTAAGATATTTAAGATACAACTAAAATCATATTTGAAAAGTATTTAAACACCTGAAAATAAAATTAAGTTCCATTGATACCAAATATTGGTTGGAGGGGATAATAAAAAGGGGGGGGGGGTAAATTGAGTTCCAATTAATATTTATATTAAGAAATTTATTATAAAAATACCCCAATTCAAAACAACCCAGTCAATTAATGCAGTGGAGATATAAATGTTTAATTACTCAACAACTTTCTCTAAGGTTGATTAGTCCTTAGTTTAATCAATGTAATCACTGATTCAAATTTTGAAATATGTTTACTCAATTAAGAATATATACACACTAACCAAAACTAAACACAGGAGTGAAAGCAAAACCATTTTATGTTTTAGCTAATATAAGTAGTGGATAACATCAAAATAGAGTATAAATAAGTAAAGTACTCAGTAAAGTAAAACAAGAGGTTCATTCTCAAGTCAAGACTTAATCCTCTTCACTTGGTGATCACCTACCACCAAGCAGTTTATATTAACAATAAACATGATACATAGCCTGGATCGGGCTTTACAATAGTTTCCACAAAATATCTAGGGTTCACACCCTCTTCCATAGGTCTTCGTGGGAAAACAAGTAGCACAGACCACAGATGGTCTCTTCCACAGTTATATGTGGGAAACAAAAATTAGTTGATGTTTTATGTGAGGATATTCAGTATCCTCTAGTTCAAGCACAAGAGACAACATGTGATATAGACAGACACACACACTTCTCAGAGATGTAAATTGAAAGAGCACAATGAATCTATGAAAATAAGCATGAGTATAGAAAGCTCTATGTGTTTCGTAGTTCATCTCTTGACTCCTTAGAGTGAAGAATTTGATGTTGGATACTTTCTCTAAAACTTTTCTTCAAAATAGAGTTTTGTAACTCTAAGTTCTAGATTTCAGTTTTATACTTCTGATGTTGATCAAGAGTTGATGAGGCATAGAAGGCATAAGTGAGTTTGTCCCAGAATGTTCTTTTTGATTCTTGAGGGTTCAGAGTGTTAGTAATCGATGGTTCAGGTTTGATCTAGTGAGTAAGTTATTTCACACTTTGTATGTCAGCATTCTTCATATGCACATATGTGTCATAGTTTATTTTTTCTTTTGCAGTCTTCCCTTTTTATATTTGAGGTCTGATAATGGAAATGAGTAGATCACATGCAGTATTTCTCGTACCTCGTACTGTCCCAGGTACTGTCTCCTAAAATATTTACATTCAGCATTAATTAATCTTAGAAGCATTTAATTTATCAAATATGACCATTAGAAAAATATCTTGAATTTGACTAAGTAAGGGTATCAGTAGACTGGTAACGGTAGCCTTTATATCAGTAGGCTTCAACAGTAGGTGCACATCGGCAATCTCCAACTGTAACATTCCAACGGTAACCTTCAGCGGTAACCTTTAACAGTAGGCATGAATCAATGACCATATAACGGTGACCTTGTAACGATGACCTTATAGTGGTAACCTTGTAATGGTAACCTTGTAATATTGACCTTTTTATCAGTGACCTTTGTATCAATGACCTATGTACTTAGATAAATTTTGCACAGTAAGCTTAACCAATCAAGTGGTGAAATTGAGAATATTTGAATATTAGTCTATAGAAACAGGAAATATTAATGAAACATAATTATCATAGAATGAAAACATGGTTCTCACATAAATGATTTTTTTTTTGTATTATCAAAACATGATTTGGGATTATCAAAATAGTTGAGTCAAACAATAATTTTCCCTTTCTTTCCAAATTGCATGAATCTCTTTTTAATGAGAAATTATAAGGATGAATTTATCTCCAACATCAAACTTCAAGTCCCTTCGATGGTTGTCAACATAGCTATTTTTCTAACTCTGATCATCCTTTATGTGTTGTTGGATGGCATAGACCTTTCCTGTTATCCCTTGCATAATATCAGGCCCAGTAAGTTTTCCCTCACTATCTTTAACCCAAATAAGAGGAGTTCTACATCGCTTACCATATAGTGCTTCATATGGTGCAATTTGAATACTTTAATGAAATCTATTGTTGTTGAAGAACTGAACTAATGGGAGATGTTGATCGCATACAACTTTAAATTCCATTGATCATGTTTTCATCATTCCCTTGAGTGTCTGAATAGTTATTTTATATTGTCCATCAATTTATGGGTGATAGGCCGTACTAAAATTCAATTTATTATCTAGAGAATGTTGAATAATTCTCTAGAATTTTGATGTGAACCTCATATTATGATATCAAATGATAAAAAGTGTCACTCCATACAACCTTCCCACTTCTTTAACATAATTATTGGAAATTTGATCAAGTGATTGGTCTTACCAAATTGAGATAAAATGGGAAGTCTTGGTGTGACAGTCCACTATAACCCATATTGTATTGTTTCCTTTGAATGTTTTCAGGAGACCAGGGACAAAGTACATAGTGATATTGTTCCACTTCTATGCTGGTATGGGTAGTGGTTGTAATACCCCTTTAGGAATTTTTCTCTCTACCTTCACTTTTTGACACACAAAGAACCTTGTAGTGTATTTGAAAATCTCCCTTTTCATGTTATACCTTAAATAATTATCACAAAGTTTCCTATACATCTTCTTGATTCAAGTATATATAGAGAATGTAGAGATATGAGATTCATCCATTATCTCCTTCTTTATTTCTAGAATATATGGAATACATAGTCTTGTATGAAATTTCAGTAAACCTTCTAGACCAATATTGAACTTAGGAAACATCCAAAACATTATAGCCCCTATCTTCAATTTCATGAAAGGATCATAAATTTTAGATTTCTTTATCTTCACTTGTAATGTTGGTTGAGAAATCATTTGGTATAGGCTTAATGGTGTCCATTCCCTTACAATTCACTTATACAATTTTACTAGGTCTTTGATCAAAGGACCTCCTTGAATCCTCCTCATTTCTATCACAATAGTGTCTTTTATACTTAATACATAAGTGAATTTGTTTTATCTTCGAGGATGATAATGAATTTAATAATAATAGTATTTAAGAAGTTACAACCATATACTTTATCTCATGTTCTATTAGTTTTGTGTAAAAATAAACTTTAAACATTGGTGGTCTATGTATATATCACATTTCTCTCTATACAGATAGTGTCTCCATATCTTTAGAGGAAAAACAATTGCCACCAACTCCTGATCATTCAGATGATAGTTCTTCTCAGGATTCTTCAACTTTTGAGATTCATAAGCAATAAACTTGTCATTTTTCACGAGGATACACCCAAGTACTTTAAGTTATGAATCAATAAAAATATAAAATCCTTCAATGATAGTGTAGAGTTAACAAAGGTGCATTAATAAGTATCTTCTTCAGCTCTTGGAAACATTCTTCAGACTCCTTTTTCTAGAGTTAGGTGACCCCTTTTCGAGTTAACTTGGTTAGTGGATTAGGAAGTCATGAAATGTTTTTCAAAAACCTCCTATAAAATCCTACTAAACCAAGGAAACTAAAAATCTCTGTGACTATTGTAGGATGAGGCCACTCCTCCATAGCTTTTGTCTTTGTATGGTTAATTGATATTTCTTCATTGGTTACAATATTCCCCAAGAAAGAAACTTCTTGTAACCAAAATTCAAATTTTATGAAATTTCTAAATAGCCTATCCTTTATCAGAGTTTTCAATATAACCCTTAGATAATCATCATGTTCCTTCATGACTTTTGGAATAAATCATAATATCATCAATAAAAACTACCAAAAAGTTATCAAGGTAGTCATTAAAGAATCTATTCATCAAATCCATAAATATAAGAGGTGCATTAGTCAAGGGAAATGTAATAAAAATAAAATCATAATGACCATAACTTGAATGGAAGGTAGTATTTGGAATATATTCCTTTTTCACCCTCAATTGATGATAACCTGATCAAAGATTAATCTTGGAGAAAAATTGAGCCCCACGAAGTTGGTCAAAAAGATCACTAATTCCTGGAAGAGGGTACTTGTTCTTCAGTGTGATCTCATTAAGTTCTATATAATCAATGAATAGACGCATCATTCCATCCATTATACTCACAAATATAATAGTTTATCCCCATGGAGACACACTCTATCAAATAAACCTCATCTGCAAAATATCATGGTTTTGTTTTTTTAATTCCTCCAGCTCCACATTTCCCTTTCTATATGGGGACATTGAAATAAGAATGGAACCAGGCATGATATCAATAGAAAACCCTACCTATATTTCTAGGGGAGGTATCAGTAACTCCTCTAGAAATTGGTCAATGTATTCTTGAACAATGGGGACATTCTCTATTTCTATACTTTCATTTCCTTCTTCATCTTCACCGATTATTTCCTAAAAGAAGGCTATAAGTAGTGCTTCTAGACAAGATAAGATCAAGATATCTCTCCTTTCAAGACAAATGTAGGTTTTCCATTCAAGACTATTGATATTTCCTTGCTTATATATTTTATCTTAGCATTATACTTTGAGATCCAGTCTATCCCAAGTATAATTCCGAATTCCATCATGGGAATGACTACTAGATTTTCAATGATATTGTGCTCTCTAAGTTTAATAATAGAGTTTATATAAAATATTGAATCTTGGATAATCCCTATGGAAGTCTTGAAATATAAATCTACTTATAGATGTTAAGGGATTGATTCTATATTCTTGGACAACTTGGAGGAAATAAAGGAATGCATAAAACCATAGTCAAACAAAGTACTTGCTAGATTTGAGGGAACAACGAGAGTACCTATCACCATATCATTTGGAGCTTCAACTTCAACCATCATGATAGAAAAAGAAAAACCTTGATCCCTTGTTCTATTATGTGGTTGATGGTGATTCCATTCCACTTCCCTCATATTTGGATAGTGATTAGAAAATTGCCCAAGTTCTTTACACATGAAGCATTGGACTTCAGGTCGGGCTGGTACCATCTTCCCTTTTTCATTAGTGTTAAAAAGTTGTTGATTAACGTCACAATGATATTTATAAGAAATATGGACATCTATTCACACTTTTAATATTTTCCATTCTCAATAAAGTAGTTCATCATATGCTTCATCCCACATTTGTTGCATGTGGGAAGTTACACTTGATTTCCTCCTCTTCATCAATCAAAGATCCTCCCTAGGTTTGGCTCCAAATATCTGTTATTTTTATTTGATCTATGGGACTACTACATCTCTCCAAACTCCATCTCTACCTTCATAAAACTCCTCACAACCTTCTCATAGTTTTCATAGTCTCGATTGGCCAGATTCTTCCATAGATGTGGTCCTAGTCCACCAAAGAATCTACCAACCTTCCCATTTGGATCCCTAACAAAGCTAGTGGTATAATAAGAAAGTATTGTGAAGTTCATCTCATAGCTTCCCACATATTAATTTTCCTTTTTATTTAGCTCTAATAATTCATTCTCTATTTTCATTCACATTTAATGTGGGAAATATTTTGTTAAAAAGGTTCCCCTAAACCCATCCCACTCCGTAACTTCAATCTCCCTTCTTGGCTTCATGTTTTTAACCAGTTTCTTGAACCGATCAGATTCTCCCTCTGAGCGATACACAACTAGGGTGAATTTATATTATTAGAAATAATGAACTATAGAAAAGATATTTTCTACAGAGCTTATCCACTATTGAAATATTAATGGTTTAGTAAATCAACTGAATGTTGGTGGTCGTTTTTTAAAGGTTGGGGCCGAAGCCCCATTTTTATTATTAATTCAAAGCAAAGACCTCTTATCTTGATTCATGTTATTTATCATAACTCATGTTTTTCGATTCATCATTCTCATGAAGTTTTCCATTCTGTCTTCCATCAGAAGGCCGTCAGTGCCTTGTCCACTGCGCTCACCATTTATGGGGTATCTCATATTTTCTACTATTTTCTAAAAGACAAAAACCATACTAAGAAACCTATTTCATTTAATAATATTATAATTACAAAGGAATTTCTTGCCTTAAATTATCATGTGGAAAAATGATATTATTTAAAAACAATTACATTTCCTCTAAATCCTTCATCATGTTTTATAAAAATCTTCTAATTAACCAAACATATCCCATTAGAGTGTCAAACCAGGAGTGAAGCAAGGCCAATTTTTCTATACCAGGTTATGTCAAGTTAGACCCAATGCACCTTGTCAGAGTTGATACCCCTAGGTACATCTGTAAGAGAGCCATGTCCACTTGTTCAAATCTAGACAGAGATTTCTTTTCTCAAACACCACTTACTTAATATTTCACTAAAATACCAGGTTGTTTATCTTATTTTTTAATGTTTTTATATGGTTATTAAAAATGTTTTAAAATCCTAATTTCAAAAAATAACTAAACCTTCCTTTTATACCAACTATGTAATCATGCCATTTTATATCGTAACTGTTCATTATAGGTACAAACAGGGGGTCTTTTAAAGTTTAGTTTCTTGGAAATAAGGTACATAATACAAGAAAATAGAGAAAAATATTCTAATCCACATGAAAGGATTAAATATTGGTTTATACTAATTACATTTATTTCATATCATAACCTGGGGTCATACATGAAAGGAGAGGGTGGGCATAAGTCCCAATAAAGGAAAGAACGGGAAACAATTTACATCTTATCAAGAGAATTATCAATAAGAACTTAAAGAATATCATAAAGGCTTGAGAAATAGTGACATATTCATATCATAATTAATATAACCTGATTAATAACATATAAATGTGTCTTAAACAATTAATTGATTCATTAATAATCATATCATCATGTTTTTTCACAACGGTGTTATAAAAATTACCGAGGTTATTTACCAAGGTATTATAAAACATGTCTTCTCTAGAGATTAAATTATTTACCCAATGAATTGGAAAACTATAAGGGTGAAACCATAAAATATATTAATCAATTTTATTTACATATATCATAATAAAACATTTTAGAAATAACACATTGTGAAAAAAATAAATGGGGTTCATATCAAAATCATGGTGTTTTATAATGTTCATAAAAACAAGATCCTTTTTTTGATATTAATCCCATGAAAAATAAAGGAGGTTTTTATATATTTTACCCATAGAATAAAATTGATAAATTTTAAATCTATGTGACTACAGTAGATAATAAATAGTTTCGGGTATTCATAAAAGTAAAGAAAATATTTTCTTTAGTAAAAGAGAGAAATTTTGAGAAGTAAAATTGGCAGCATAACGGGTATGAAACATGGTTTTAGAGAAAATTAAAAACATATGGGAAAATGGAGTCCCATTCATAAAATAATTTTAATACATTAAAGGGATATAATAAAATGTATATAAGAAAATAGTATAAAAATTTGAAATAAATACCATATAAAATTGAAACTTGAAAGGAAAAGAGAAGTTGAGATTTACCTTAACTTGAAGAGTATTCCTAAAACATGAGGATCAGGACCTTGGGGGATTGAGGAAACATTGGGAAGAATCCTTGGGAGGAAATAATATCATATATTCATAGATTATGAATTGGTAATAAAAGGAAATTATGAAATGGGTGGGTATTTATAGAAAAAGTGAGGAAATTGTTTATTAATTTCCGTGGACACCTCAATAGTGGTATTTGAAAAACCAGGGTATTGCCCACGGTATTGGCCACTTGGGAAAAATATTGAATTATTTTAATCCAAAAGGGTCAAATAGAATCTAATTTTTCTTATTATATTATTATGACATAATTACGATGTCATTAAACATACTGAAAACCTCAAACTGTATTTTTACTATTTATAAAAGACTAAAGTATTTTATAGAATTCCCATAAATTCACCCAAAACTAATTTTGAT
Source organism: Viscum album (assembly GCA_963277665.1). NCBI lineage: Eukaryota > Viridiplantae > Streptophyta > Magnoliopsida > Santalales > Viscaceae > Viscum > Viscum album. The sequence goes on from OY728131.1 coordinate 2,025,680,237, forward strand.
GTGCTGATTTAAAAAATGATATTTATTTTATTATAATAAATCTATAATTATGATAAATTTATCCTTGAGAAAGAAAAATATTTATTTATTAAAAATTATAGTAGATAGAAAATGCATAGTAAAATTTCCTAGTGAAATTTATGACACTTGACAAAAGTAAAATTATTTTATCATTTAAATTAAAATAAGAGTGTTTTAATAGTACTATTTCATTTAAATAAAAATTATTTATAATACATTTTTTATTATAAAAATTATATATTTTTTGAAAATTACAATTTTTGGTTGAAAAATCAATTTATCAAATTCGTTATATTTTTAAGAAAAAACATTCTCAAAACAAAATTGATGGAAAAAAAATTTATTTATAAAAATGGATTACACATAAAATAACCAATTCCTCGACACATTAACCCTTATAACAACTACATATAACCAAAGGGTGAGGTGTGTAGTGGTGATAAATTATTAGGGCAGGTCAGATAACATCGGTTGAGTGGTTATTTAACTAACTAGAACTTCTCTAGTAGGCGATTTCATTCAATATTAACATGTTGAAGCTTGACTTGGGCTTAGTCAAGAGTGAAGACTGGTGAAGCTACCTCCCTCCCATGTTTTGAATAATCAGATTCATATGACACGACTCTACCAGAAGAGGCACTCAACTCTTCTTTCTGTATTAATTTTCCATTGTCATTTCTACTTATAATCAATAATTATAACATTAAAATCATTACTAAGAGTATAGTTTCCAAGGGTAATATTAACCAACTATCATATAACGGCTGAAATCCAATGGTCACATTTTAAATTATACTCACTTAAATTTTAAGGAGATATATATATGTTAATTATGAAATAATATTACCCACATTTTCATAAAAAAAATGTTATTCACAATGTTTGGGTCGTTACATCATTCATTATTTATGATATTTTGAGTTTAAATTTGAATTACTCATTCTAAAGTTATTTTAGTTAAAAAATACCCAAGTGGAAATGAAATTTCATAACCCAGTTCCTTTTCATTGGGTTATATTACTTCCTCATTGTTTTTATGATTATGTGTATAACGATTTTGAATATATATTGATGTGTTTACACTTATATATATGGATTTAAAGTTCTTTCAAATAATATAATCATTGATTTGTTTTAAATACAACATTATAATCTTTTCAATGGTATAATTTACAATCTCATTTTGTTTGGGATTATTTACACATGAATTTCCTTTTGAGGAAATTATTTGATCATTGTCTAATAAATCCTTTCATTTTATTCTCCCCTGGTTATTCATGACATTTTAAAGTAATAATACCATTTTCCCACTCTTTGGTACAAAAAATGTTTTAAATAATGTTTTCAAGATAACTCGACTTCATTCTCTCTTTAGTTGGAGAACTTTATTTCCTCAAATAACCCCATTTTCAAAAAACGTTTTGAATAAAAAAATTTTAAACTTAAAGAAATGATTTATTAAAGAAATTTTTCCCTTTTTTATCATTTACCCATGTTTTCAAAGGAATATTCTTGTCACTTTTCAAATAAGTAATTTTTATAACCTTTTACCATACAAAAGGAATATTATTTTTACCTTGTACAACATGTACGATTTTCAAAACCATCATTTCATTGAAGATTACTCTTCAAGTTTAATTGGTTAAATTTTAAAGAAAACGTTTTTTAATTAAATTTTTAAAGAAAAAAATTTTAATTTATTTTCCAAATAAAAATGATATTTTCCTCAGGAATGTTTAAAAAAAATATTTTCTATTATTTGTATTCATCAACAAAAAACACTTTATTTGCAATCCACATGGGATATGTTGTATTGATACCATTCTTATTTTTCCTCTAGATGGTTTATGAGTTTTTTTGGACAAGGATATTATTCATATTCACTTACTTGATGCCATTGTTATTTCTCTTGGATTATTCAATTTCCTACGATCATTTAAAGTTGAATTTATCCTAAATATCCATTTCCCTTTTCTTGGATATGATTATTTCTTGAACCATATACCATTTTTCTTATGGTTTTTACTTTGAAATCTATTTTATTATATTGGAAAATATTGATAAATCCATATTATTTATTCCATACAGATATTTGATAAGTCATATTGACTGTTGATTAAATAAATTATTTGATTTGAATAATTATTTTGTCATGAAATCTTGGATGGGGCCCAAACGTTATATATCCCCTCAATGCATCGATAGGTTCTCATGAGACAAATTAGTTGTGAAAATTAAACAAGTTTCTACTTATAATTTTAAACTATCCAGAGGATGGATCTTGACACTACAGGTTTTCATGTTTCTTAGACACAACGTTTGATAATTAAGTATTTACTTCATAGACATTTAGATTATCATTGTTATTATCTATAATATTTTTATATGATAAAATCTAAGGATGAATTTTATTCATATTTTCTTGATTAAATAGTGTGTGTTTCAAATTTCTTACCTTAACATATTGATTATGCCTTATCCAGTTATTTTAATGGAATGTGTTTACAGTTATTCCCGAACCTTATTGTCTAGGCACATTCATCTTATTTTGTTTATTACATAGTATGTGTGTTAAATTATTTACCAAGCCATAATTATTGTTATCATCGATTCATTATTGATTCCACAATAATTTACCCTCACTGAGCATTTGATATCATCATTAATTTTTTTATTTCCCTAGGAATCCAAGAAACATACCATGGATGATATTATGTGATATACTAGATGGAACAAATTTATCATCTTAAGAAAAATAAAATATGATTTAATTTGCATATTCATTTTTAATACAAGACTCATGTATGTATATAGTTCACCATGACTTCTAAACTCTTCAGTCCTTCAGGATTTGATTCCTTATTATCATTCTAATGTAATGGTAGTAAACACCAGATTTAGGCTCTCAAGGGCTGAGTCACTAAATTTGGTATCAAAGAAAGTTAATTAGAAACCCTGGGAACTAGATTTGGGAAAAAATAAATTATATAACCTGTCCCTAAGGTAGAATTCGTTGAAAATTATAGGATAACAACCTTTAATTTTGGTAAAGTTGAGATTATGCGGGTCTTCCTAGATATACATCCCTATCTAGATACTACAAGTGGATGTGGTTTTTGAATAGATGTACTTAGGAGTAAAAACTCTGACAAGGTGTGTCGGGCTTGTCGCAGTATAACCTAGTACATGACCACAAGCCTTACTGCTCACCTAGTTTGACACTCCTAATGGACACAATTATGATAATTCACATTTTTTTTACATCCCATTATAATGGAATTTATTAATTAAATTAATAACCTAGGATAAACCTAAGGTGTTTTAGATTGATGATAAGGTGTCATGATTTATAAATCCTACAAATGATATTATAGATAAACTCTAGACCATGGAAGAACCTATGTTGAAATAAATTAGATGAATTATTTATGTATTTAGGTTATATTGAAAACCTCAGTTAAAAGGATATTTAGTGATTAACCATTTTTCAATGATTTCCATAATAAATATTTCTAAAATTATATCAATATGGTTTTAGAAAAGGAAAACCTATATTATCTATGAAAACCCATAAATTCTGATGGGTTCGTGAGACTTAAACCCATAACCAAAGGAAAATAAGTGTTTTGTGCCTAACATTTACCCACAAAATGTCCTGGAAAATATGTCATTGTTTTTAGTTAAAAAAATTTGAAAAATAAATAATAATGACAAACCGATAATGTTACTTTTTATGTTTGGAGATTAAGGTATTAACGATATTGTATTTTGGAGAATTGTTAGAGTCCATTACATTGACTTGTCAGTCTTTTATTGGCCTAAATATTTGTCAAAAGAATATTTTAGTGCTTTAGGAATCAAGGTTAATTTTTAGATATCCATTTATTGACATAAGGAATGAATTAGAATTTGATTAAAGAAAACCCAAAAGATGGAATTGTTCATATGAAATTAAAAAAAATCATATAAGTAAGTGTCCTCATATTATTAGGTAATAAAATAAATTTCTCAACATGGGGAAAAAATATTAAAACAAATATTTTCATAATACCTTATTTTTTGTTAATATGATCACATAATAAATCATCATATATTTATGGATTTTAGGCCCTCAAATTTCTATTGATCATTATATTGTTTGTTATTGGTGACCTCAATCACTCCCTAAAAATTTTTCTCATTTCATCCAAGTCTATATCTCCACTTTCCACTAATAGTCTCTTACTTATAGATCTAGTTATATGTTTGTCCATGTGACCTTTGTACTTCCCATTCTCTCATTTATAAAGAATTCTATGTGAACAACTCTCATGATGTCGTATTTCAATATAGTAACTATCAAAAAATATATTACCAAGACTGAATATATGTTTTTATGATGCAATTTAAATAATGTGGGAGAATGTAACACCCTAAAATTCTAAACTATGAATGTTGTATTCGACGACATGTATGACACGTAATACCAAGCACATAAGGGAACACAATATAAAAAGAATTTATTATATATTTAATATTTTAAATAAATTAAATACATTTTATATCTTTAAATTCATATAACACTTAGTTATCATACATGGAATGTAACCAGGAGTTTTTCAATGGCTTGCATTACATGAAAGACCCAGTATTACCAGGGAATAATATATTATTAATATAATATTATTTAATTTTATTAGATACACAATATCCCTTAAATTATAGGATATTAACAGTATTAAATAACTTATGAAATTAAATTGTTTATAATAACAAAAATGAATTCATAGTTAAACAATTAATTAAAAATGAATATAAAAACCAATTGAATATAAAGGATATGTTTTTATGCTCACAAAGGTGTTTTATCCTAGTAATTTAAATTTATTAAAATTAGTGAATGATTTTAATGAAATATATATGTTATATATTAAATATACTATTTTTACATTTATCTAACATATTCGATATACATAAGACAAGAAGAAGCCCAATATTTCACATAAAAACCTATATTTTTATAAAGGCTATATTACTACCTTTTATGGGAGAACCTATTTAAAATCCAATTTTTGGAACTTTGATAAATCATATATGTAAAAATAGTCTTGATATTTTTAATATAAAAATAAAAATTAGTTTAGGGAAATTTTTTTGTATTTTTCTATGAAGATTCATTTTTGATGAATAATGAAAAATATTGAATTTTAATTCAAAACTATATTTTCATATACTTTATTTATAAGGTTAAATTATATTTTTTATTGGTCTCAGAGATTATTTATATCAAATTTAAATAATTTAATCTAATTTATGTCATTATAATCAATTTCACTTTGAAATTAGATATAAAAACATAGAAAATTTTGGAACGCTTATTACTTTAAAAACCCATATTTTCGTCCCTTATTCAGGATAAATATAAATTAATTTCTTCCATTTCTCAGATTGGAATTTTCCAAGGTGATTCTTTTGATAGTTATCACACATGGGAAAATCTTCCTTTCCCTTATTCCGTTTATCTATCTTTCTTTCTACCATCATTTTCTTCTCTGGCTTCCCTTCAAAGCCATAGAACATAGAGAATTCTTTACTTATCTTATTAACAAATGATAATATTTCTTCATATGATGATAATATGTGGGAGAATATTTCCTTTCTAAATGTTAGATTAATACCATGAAAGATATGATCCTTCTTATTATTTGTATCATGTGTATTGCGGGAGTTATTATTCCATCTACAGGGCACTATTTCTAAACAATGGCATACACTAGGTTAGTTTATGAATCACAATGCATAACTACAAACAAGTAAAATACCTAACGTAAATTGAAAAGATTATGTATATAATCTATAATCATAAAATGTTTTCTTTTGGGAAGTATTTAATCCTAAATCCTTCATAATGTCTTGTAAATAAAATGTGATTTTTCCTAACCATATCCCTCGGGTGTGTCGTAACCAAGAGTGCAGTAAGGCCCGTTGTTGTGTACCAGGATACCCCAGGTCGAGTTCGAAACTCCTTGTTGGAGTTTTCACTTCTATATACATCTATGCCAGAGCCACCACTACCTTCTTGTATCCAGGCAGAGATGTATTGCTTGGAAAATACACAAAATCCCTACATTACCAAAATTCTAGGAAGTTATTCTATACTAATTCTCAAAGTCCATATTAGGGTAATGTTCTCTAATCAGATTTTATCTGTATCTATTTCCCAGGTTGTTGCTAAAATTCCTCTGATACAAATTGTAATTCCTAGAACCCAGATGCCCAGAGTTAGTGCATTATTTTAATATGTCGGCATGATTACAAGGAATCAAGTCCTGAATAACCAATCAATTTAGCAGTCTTGGAAATTAGATTACATACAAGAACGTTACATTACATTATAAAATGAAAAAATACAACAACATTTTTCCCTTTTGAACACATTCATATACATTAGGCTATCCCTGCAGGTAAACCATAAAATACTTCTTCAATCATGGAAAAAATAAAATAGAGAAAGGGGTGAGCTTAGATGCTCAGTAAGGATAACAATATAGTAGAAACTTTCATAAATAAGCATAAAACTTTAAGGAAACGTATAAGACTAAAACAAAAGCCTTTAAAACATAAACATTAGAATAATATGGAAAATATAAAATTAAATAAATCCATTTAATTATTCACATGGATATTCTACTAGTCGAATAATCACATGCAATATCAATAGCCACTTTCGTAATGATGGAATGTATATTACCAGATTTCATAACTAAATAGACAAGGCCTTGTGCCAAGACAACAAATAAGATTTTGTCAGGGCCTTGTGCCAAGAGACTAATTTGTCTCATGTCACCTACCGATGCATCGAGGAGCTATAACATTCTCCACCTGTAACTCACTAAGTCCAATGCATTCCTCATAATAAAAGTTTTAAACATAACATAAACATTTGTATCAAAACTGGCATTCGAAATGTCAATACTTTATCAATAAACCATGAATGGTATAAAAATAACACATCCACACTCAAACATATCAAAAAACATAAATACAATATGGATGATTTTTATCATAATAAATCCACCTCGATCAAGAATAATATTCTGTAATGGATGTTGACATAGTTGAAAATGACCAGTTAAACTCTTTGAGAGAAATATCATTTTTTCATGAAATCATTTCAAAGGACACAAAATTTATAAAAAAATTGATTTAAAATATATTTTTAAATCAAAGTGTCCCATACCACTTTGAAACTTTTGAAAGGAATTAACATTTAAAAACATTCATGTCTATATAAATAAATCCTTAAAATCATTTCGAAAACATAGACATTAATGAGAATGGTTTAGAAGAATAATTATTTAAAAAATTTATAATGATATTTTAGTAAAAGAGTCCCTTAATATAATTCCTTTTAAAACTATTTTATGATATATGGATGAGGATAATAATTATGTCATAGTAAAATCTTACACATAAACAATCTCGAATAATAATGATACTGAAGAATTTACCCTTACCTTGAACTTTCCTTTGATCGAGCGTACATTTAACCTCCTATATAATGACCGTTGTATGTTATTATTTTATACCAAAACCATATTCCTATTTATTATATCATAAATTATTCATTTATTACTTTATAATACCCATTTAATAATGATTTTCATGCTAAATTAATGTTTCAGGTAATAATCATTTTCTTTATCGTACATGTTTGAATTTTTTATTCTTGATCTTATCATTTAGGTCATGATTTAAATAATTCCATAATATAAAACATGATTTACATATAATATATATTTAGAATATAAATATGTATAATAGATAGATATATGAAATGGAAAACACAGTTTATGGAGATGGTAGACGATACGTACGCATAAACGTTGTTTCTGTTTTCATGTCGTATTGAACTGAAGTAAGTGAATAAATTAGATACCCATAGCATGAAGTACATAGACATTACATTAATTTTTAAGAATACTTAATACATGAAAAAAAAACAGATGCCGAAAGACCATATTAGCTTACTGTCTTCCGAAACTCGGAACATAATCTTCTAATCATGGTGAAAGATCTTCAACATCTCCCATAATGATTTCCCCCTTTTGTTTTCTTACCTAAAAACTTTAATTATTTCATGGGGAAAAGAAAACATATAAAAGTGTGCTCAAATACTCAGTAAGGCTAAGCATGGAGAAAATAAAACAAACCATATACATTTGAATTGAAAAACATGAACGTAATGTTTAAACATCAGAATCATGAGTAATGACATAAAACATGGCAGTACGTAAGGCATAGATCATAATAGAACATAAATCATGCTAAAATATCATGGGAAATAAAACATTTAATTGTTTCAAACCATTAATCACATTATATTATTTCCATAGTAGCCAAGGCATTGCTTCCAAGACCATCATAGTTGACAAAGTCCCTTACGAAATCGAGTTCACTCCTCGTTCAAGTATTGTATCACTGAACATGATTAACTTGCAATTCCATCCATGTCTATCCTATAATATATAAATCTTTAACCATTTATTTGGAGGGGTATATAGTTCTCACCCATATCATAATGAAATCATTCTTTCAAGTGGCACAAAATAAACATATATCATTCATAATAACCCAATGAATAAAACGGGTTTCATAAACTTTATCTCATCATAAGATAATCCATATAAAAGAAATGGATATAATTTCATCATAAGAAGAAAATCAAACCTTGTAAATAATAGAGACATTATAATTGAAATATAAACATACTAAATAATGTCATCTTAGATGGAAAATATTTTAGATAAAACACTAGAAATGAATTCTTGAGGAAAATATCCTTTCTTATTAAAAATCATTTTCTTTTCTCAAAATGACATGAAATTTTAAAAGAAAAAGATTTTTTTTTTAAAATAATAATGAAATTTTGTAGAGGAATATTCATTTAAATAAGTCATTATAAAACTGTAAAAATCTATTAATGCTGTATAAGTTAAAATAACATTCTTCTTGTACTTTTGCTGGAAAAGTCAAAAAGTACCTCGTATGGTAAACAAAAGAAAGATTCCTTCCATAGTACATAGTTATAGTAAAAAATGGGTAAACATGACTTTAAGAATACATGGAATAATAGTAAATAATTTATGAAAACATTTATCTAAAACATGGAAATGGATGATAAATATAACCCCAGTAAATACTTACGTATAAACAATCTCAGATAAAAATGAGATTGCAAAATTTTCCCGTACCTTAGGTCCAATTTTTTTCATATGTGTCCGAGACTCCTGTATAGTGGGATTAAACATATTATTAACTTTTAATAGAAACTTAACAATATTTATGATATTATACATGATTCACTTATGACTTTATATTACCCGTTCTTTTGTCAATTCCATGTTGAAGCAACATTTTGGGAAACATTGTTTCATTTATCATACATGTTTTGACTTTTAATTCTTCATATGATTACTTAGATCACTATTAAATATTTCTATAATGTAAAACATGATTTATATATAATATATATACATCATATAAATATATAATAGATCAATAAATGGAATGAAATACACCATTCATGGAGACGGTAGGCCGTACATACACATGAACACTATTTTATTTTCGTTATTAAATTGAATGGAAGTAAGTATATAAATACAGTATCATTAATATGTCATATATTTACTTATTATTTAATATATATACTTTATAATCATTCTTGAATGGTTAACTTGGAGAATGAATCTCATCACGTCGTGGAGACGGTAATCCGTACGTACGCAAGAGCGATGATATCGTTTCCATAATTATTGAATGTAATTAGGGTGGATGATATAATATCTCATAATTAGTTTCATGTTATCAAAACCATATATAGTTATATTTACACCATTATAACCATCCAAGTAAGGTGGTGGTGGAAAAACAGATTACACCACGGCGTGGAGATGGTATTCCGTACGTACGCACGCTCAGTGATTTCATTTTCCATAGGATGGATTGAAGGTGAAATAGGTTTGGTTCATATTTATAATAACATATAAGTGTATGATTTATACTGATTTTATTACTTTATTATGAAACAACAAAATAAGAGTATGTAGAAGAAGAAATAAACTCGAAAGAATCGGTAAAGGATATTACCTCTTATTTGACGCGCCTCTTCTAAACCTCCTCTTAGGGAACTAAAGCTGGTCTTTGAAGAAGATAGTGACCTCTATTATGTTTCTAGGGAAGTGTAGAAGAGAAATGGGCAGGGTTTGTCTTATCTTGATGGCTCAAAGTGGTGTGAGGAGGAGAGGGAGGAGGTTCCCCTTTATAAGGGAGTATAACGGCACCTTTGGAAACATATGGAATATAAATTTATAATAAATCCAAACCCCAATTAAAAACATCAAAAATGACTCAAATTCAAAGATGATATGAGATAGGGTTGTAATATAATCAACAAATAAAATTTAAACATGTATGGAATTTATTTTAAACCTTATCAATTTGATTTATCCTTATTTATTCTATTTAAATTTATTTGTGGTAATAAAAGTATAATTTTTAAATTGTTATAAATACTTACTTATGGGTTGTGAATTTTCCAAAATTGGATAAATTATTAAATTTTATACCATATAATTTTTAAATATTTTTGTGATTTTTAAACAATTTAATAATATGTTATTTTTATAAAATTTCAATAGTGTCAATTTTGACACTATTCAATTATTTGAATTTAAATAAAATCCACAGAGAAGATATATTCGATCCAAAATATTTAATAGACTACTAACATGTCATATTAATCTATAAACTTAGTGTAGAAAATTAAATAGTTCATATATTATTTATTTTAATATTTTTAAAACCATTTATTTGACTTTTCTCTTAATAAAATAATTATAATAACATTTTTGTATAATTATTTAATATACTTATTTGTTGCATAAAAATTAAAAATAAAATCCAATGATAAATATAACTATATTAATTTTCATAATAATACTTTTACTCGAATTTTTCATCTTAAAATCACAATATTTAAATTGTTATATTTATTAAGTTTGGGTGGTGACAACTTGTACATTATTAAAAATAATATAATATAAATGTCATAATCTATTTTATACGACTCCGAATAGTCCCAAAGTAGACCCTTGGATGATTATGGTAAAGATATAATCGAAAAATAGGTTTTGGTCAAGTTTTTGGGCCTTTTTATGGGTATTATTACTTTAATAAAAACTATATTATTGATTTTTCACTAAGTAAATAATTTTCGCATCATTAATGTATAAGCTATTAAGGTAATTAAATATCACTTAAAAATTAAAAATAAATTCCCATAAAAAATAAAAATATTTTAGAATAAAAATGGGTATTTATAATCCAATTTATGTTCTTCATAACTATATATTAAAGATGCTTTAATTATTAAAGTTTGAGTGAGACATATTTCACTTTCTTTAAAATAAAATAAATTAAAAGTTTTAATCACATCCAAGTGGGTTCCAATGGATTACATTTCGACCCAAATATTCCTTAGGACGAATTATAATCATCCAATTATATTAAGACAAGTGTTAGGGTAATTTTATAATATTATATTTACCCTTAATTACCCGATTTAACTTTAACTTTGGTAAATAAAATTTACAGTAGTTACTATTCATAGTGCCCAAAAATAAAAAAGATACCTATTAACATAATTTGGACCTACTGATTCTAAATATGGAATCCATTTTTCCAAATTAAAATCACATAATTTGAAGAAATTAATATAAAATTAATCCCTTTGTTAAGAAAATGAGTTGTAAAAGTTAAAACATTACAAAAGATTGAAATGTTTTTACCTATGAATTCAATGTAAAATTAATGATAATTACTTAAATTATATTAAATGGTAAAAATATATTCTACTTATACTTTAAAACCACTCTATATAATAATTTAACCATATAAATTATCTTGATGAAAAAAATTGTTTTAAATTAAAATTTAGGGTATTTTTACTATTCATCAAAATATGAAACTTATCAAAAAAATATCAAACATTTATCCAAAGTAAATTTTTATATCCTGACTCTAGGTAAGAAGTTAAATTTTTTAAATTAAACTTATAAACATATAAAAAACTAGATTTAACGTGGGTGCGCCATCAAAAGGCGGCAAAAATGCATTTTTTGAAAAATACACATTTTACCCAAAAAAATTATTTTGTTCTCATACCATGTTCTACAATATGTGTAAGATGAATTATATTGTTATAAAATTCAAAATGTTGTTAATACTATTCATTATGGCTAGTTCAGAATATATCATTGTTTAGTAAAACTCGGTATTGTGTACAACACACGATATTGAGGAAACTCGCTCTCGCGTGCAACACAAGCCAAGGATAGTGTTTGCGTATACTACAAGCTAATACAATGTTGTGTACAATGACAACTAATCATGGTGTAGCGTACAACATAAGAAATAAAATAAATTAAAAATAATATTTCTCATAAAATCCTGGGGTGTTACATTCTACCCCCCTTAAAATGAATTCTTCCCTCGAAATTCATTGGGGTTATAAATGGTTTACTACTTGAAATTTCTTTCATAGAAACCCACATCGTAAAAAAGAATAATAAAACTTAATTTTATAAATTAAATTAAGAAATTTAACAGTTACCCAAATTAACTCATCACTGGGTTTCCACATAAAAGAACATAGTTGAAAACATAGATATGAAGGAGAAATCAAACCATCAAGTTCTGACTGAGAGTGGTAGAGAACATGGCTATAAAAAAGACAACAATCAGAAAGCCATAAATTTGTGATGATCGAAGGTACCATCAGATTCAACATATATGAGGGCACTAGGACAACATTTTTGGTTTTCAAGAACATTTCCCTAATGTTGAATAATTTTTGAAATAAAAGATATTCTTAAATTATTTTGGTACAATCTCACTATTGTTTGTTCCTAGAACAATTTCCACTTCATCTCTTAATGAAATGAAGTTGAATTTGTCTTCTTGAAGTGTTAGAAAATCATGCGATAGAATAATAGGTCATTCCATCTGTCGCAAACCTAAGTTTAGCAACAATTATATATATAATCCCATCTTATGGTGAGATTAATCGTATATGGTTCCAAAAATGGACTTATACTTCATCTATCATACCGCTTAGTAAAATAAAGCTTGTTTCTACTAACCAGGGACTTCTTGTAGGCCAGTGGTTGGCGATAAAGGAATATTCCACTTCAGTTGTGGGTTCGATTCCTACAGCCTTGTCTGACGCGATAGGTTGTCGCCCATCCCACGAGTTGTCTTTTTTAAACAATACTATTATAACATTTTAGTAATAATATCAGAAATTCGCAGCCTTAAACAATACTATCTGATATCTAACATAATCCATTAAAATATTTAGGCTTATCCAAAATAAATCTTTCCAAACACGTAGTATAATGAACAATATTACTAGAGAGGTCATCTACCAAGCATGTGAATACCATCATTTATCCCCCATATATCATAAGATAAATCTTGTTGGTCACATTCCAAACATGTGAATACCTTAATCATGTATTCTTGGAACATGAATTACCATAGAACCTTAGTGACAACATGAATGATATCAAAAGGTAACCCTTTCCACATACCAAAATTCCAAAAATTTTATATACTCAAACCGTGATATTAGTTTGTCCTTATATCAGTCATGAACTCATGAATACTATCAAACATATTATTTTCTCCGTATCCATTCATTATGCACATAACATCTTCTTTCCAAAAATATATGAATAATCTTTCATGGTTACCGGTACCATTCAATATATACATTCAAATAATTTAGGAAAAAAATAGTGTAAGAATCCTTAAATTTTTCTTTATTCCAAAGTACCGTACATTATTCTTGATAAAAATGCAATCATTCCACTAGATTCTTAAACCATTTACTGTGCTTCTTCATTTTATTTCTCAACACTTCTTTCATCTCATATATCATTTGTAGTCACTAAATCATCATCAGCATAAGTACCACCCATACGACCATTCTGATTCTCTTAATGATATTTTCCCTTAGGGAATTGGTTTGCATAATGCCCATACATTCCACATTTAAAACATTTAACTATTGTTGATGTCTTAGGAATACTGTTATCTGTGTCCATAGTGTTAACTGAACCCTTTCCTTTACAATTACAGGCTTTGTGTCCTTCTTTTCCACACCCAAAGTGTATTCCAGTTCCTTTGAAACATTCTCCTTGATGTCTCTTCCCACATGATTTACATGAGGAAAATTTAACTCTCTTTCCTCTATGATCATCATGAAACTCCATCTTTCTCTTATTAGTTGAGTCAGGAAACTTACCAAAGTTGAGATTATCGATCATATTATGAGATTATTTATTAGGAATAATAACGATTTTTGGACTTCCAAGTCCTATTTCATTTGGTTTTTCATGAATAATATCATTCCATTGTCCATAATATCCTCCATTATCATGAATCATCCTATTTACATCGATTTTCTAAAACCCAAAAGAATAGTGTGAGAGTAAAAAATCATGCTAGGAAAACAACATAATAAAGGGGGAGTACCTTCAATATATAACATCTTAGATTTAATTCTATGATATTTACCATAATTCTAGGACTATAACCTATACTTATACTTATCCTAAGATACATCCCTAGACACACATTAGAAATATCTCTAGGGATCTCACTAAAGTTTTCACATCCTAGTTTCTAAAGGTTAACTGAACTTTCACTCTGATACCAACTGTAGAAACCCATAGCTTGATGTACATAGACATTACATTATTCTTTCAGAATACATAATACATGACAAAAATAGATGCCCAAAGTCCATATTAGTTTAGTGTATTTGGAAACTCGGAACATAATCTTCTAATCATAGTGAAAGATCTTCAACATCTCCCATAAATATCTCCCCCTTTTGTTTTCTTACCTAAAACCTTTCTTTATTTCCCGGGGAAAAGAAAACATATAATGGGTGATCTCAAATTCTCAGTGTGCTTAATCATGGAGAAAATAAAACAAACCATATACATTTGAATTGAAAAACATGAACATAATGTTTAAACATCTAAATCTTGAGCAAGGACATAGAACATGGAAGTACGTAAGGTATAGATAATAATGGAACATCAATCATGATAAAATAGCATGGGTAATAAAACATGTAACTATTTCAATCCATTAAGCACATGATATTATTTCTATAGTAGCGAAGGCATTGCTTCCAAGACCATCATAGTGGACAAATTCCTTTACTGAATCGAGTTTACTCCTCGTTCCTGTCCTGTATCACTAAACCTGATTAACTTGTCATTCCATCCATGTCTATATCATGAGATATAAATCTTTTACCAATGAATTGGAGGGAGATATAGGTCCCACCCATCTCATAATGAAATCATTCTTTCGTGTTCCACAAAAAACACATACATCATTCATAATAACCCAACGAATAAAATGGGTTTCAAAAACATCATCCCATCATAACATAATCCATATAAAATAAATGGATATCATTTCATCATTAGAAAAAATAAAACCATGTAAATAATAGATACATTATACTTGAAACATAAACATACTAAATTATATCATCTTATATGGAAAATAGTTTTGATAAAACACTAGAAATGAATTCTTGAGGAAAATATCCTTTCTTATTAAAAATCATTTTATTTTCTCAAAATTCCATGAAATTTTAAAAGAAAGGGATTTTTTTTGAAAATAATCATGAAAATTTTTAGAGTAACATTCAATTAAATAAGTCATTATTAAACCATAAAAATCCATTCATTCCATATAATTTAAAAAAACATTCTTCTTGTACTTTTGTCGAAAAAGTGAAAAATTACCTCGTATGGTAAACAAAAGAAAGATTCCTTCCACAGTACATAGTAAAAGTAAAAAAGGGGTAAACATGACTTTCAACATACATGGAATAATAGTTAATAATTTATGAAAACATTTCTCTAAAACATGGAAATTGATGATAAATATAACCCCTATAAATACTTACGTATAAACAATCTCAGATAAAAATGAGATTGCAAAATTATCCCTTTCCTTATGTCCCATTTCTTCCGTATGTGTCCGAGGCTCCTGTATAGTGGGTGTAAACATATTATTAACTTGTTATAGAAACATAACAATATTTATGATATCACACATGATTCACTTACGACTTTATATTACCTGTTCTTTTGTCAATTCCATGTTAAAGCAGCGTTTTGGGTAAAATTGTTTCATTTACTGTACATGTATTGAATTGTAATTCATCATATGATTACTTAGATCAGGATTAAATATTTCTAGAATGTAAAACATGATTTATATATAATATATATTCATCATATAAATATATAATAGATCAATAAATGCAATGAAATACACCGTTCATGAAGACAGTAGGTCTTATTTACGCATGAACGCTGTTTTCATTCCCTTATTAAATTAAATGGAAGTAAGTATATAAATCCAGTATCATTAATATATCATATATTTAATGATTATTTAATATATATACTTTATAATCATTCTTTAATGGTTAACTTGGAGAATGAATCTCATCGCGTCGTGGAGACGGTAATCCGTACGGTTGCACGAGCAATGATATCGTTCTCATAATTATTGAATGGAATTAGAGGGGATGATATAATATCTCAGAATTAGTATCATATTATAATAACAATATATAGTTATTCTTTACACCATTATACCGATCCAAGTAAGGTGGTGGTGGACACACAGATTACACCACGACATGGAGACGGTATTCCGTACGTACGCACGCGTGGTGATTTCGTTTTCCGTAGGATGGATAGAAGGTGAAATAGGGTTGGTTCATATTTATAATAATATATCAGTATATTATTGATATAGATATTATTAATTTATTATGAAACAAAAAAATATGAGAATGTAGAAGAATAAATGAACTTAAAAGAATCGGTAAAGGATATTACATCTTCTTCGACGCGCCTCTTCTAAACCACCACTTAGGGCACTAAAGTTGGTATTTGAAGAAAAACAAGACCTATAGAATTTTTATAGGGAAGTGAAGAAGATAAAAGGTCAGATATTGGCTGAGATTGAAGGCTCAATGTTCTTTGAGGAGGAGAGGGAGGAGGTTCCCTTTTATAAGGGAGGAGAGGGGCACCTTTGGAAACATAAGAAATATTAATTTATAATATATCCTAACCCCATTTAAAAACATCCAAAATGACTCAAATTTGAATATGATATGAGATAATATTTTAATATCATCAACCAATAAAATTTATACAATTTTGGAATTTATTTTAAACCTTATCAATTTGATTTATCCTTATTTAATCTATTTAAATTTATTTATGGTAATAACATTATAATTTTAAAATTGTTATAAATACTTAATTATGTGTTGTGAATTTACCATAACTAGATAAATTATTAGAATTTAGACCATATAATTTTCAATTTGTAATTTTTAAATATTTTTGTGATTTTTTATCAATTTAATAATATGTTATTTTTATAAAATATCAATAGTGTCAATTTTGACACTATTCAATTATTTGAATTTAAATAAAATCCACAGAGAAGATATATTCAATCCAAAATATTTAATAGAATACTAAAATGTCATATTCATCTAGAAAATTATTGGATCACATTAAATAGTTAATATAATATTTATTTTAATATTTTTATTACCATTTATTTTATATTTCTCTTAATAAAATAATTACTATAATTGTTTTTTGTATAATTATATAATATAATTATTTGTGGCATAAAAATTAAAAATAAAATCCTATGATGAATATAACTCTATTAAATTTCAAAATAATTCTTTTACTCGAATTTATCATCTTAAAATTAAAACATTTAAATTGTTATATTTATTAATTTATGAAGGTGACAATTTTGACATTATTAAAAATAAAATAATATAAATGTCATAATCTATTTTATACGACTCTAAATGGTCTCAACGTCGACCTTTGGATTCTTATGGTATATATATACTCTACTAATAGGTTTTGGTCAAGCGTTTGGGCATTTTGATGGGTATTATTACTTGAATAAAAACTATATTATTTATTTTTCACTAAGTAAATAATTTCTGCATCATTAATGTATAAGATATTAATGAAATTTAATATCACTAAAAAATTACAAATAAATTACCATAAAAAATAGAAAAAATTATATTTCAAATGAGTATTTATAATGGAATTTATATTCTGTATAACCTTATATTAAAGATACTTTAATTATTAAAGTTTGAGTGAGACATATTTCACTTTCCTTAAAATAAAATAAATTAAAACTCTTAATCACATCCAAGTGGGTTCCAATGGATTCCATTTCGACCCAAATATGCCTTAGGACGAATTATAATCATCCAATTATATTAAGATAAGTGTTTGGGTAATTATATAATATTATATTTACCCTTAATTACCTGATTTACCTTTAACTATGATAAAATAAAATTTACCGGAGTTACTATTTATTTTTCCCAAAAATAAAAAGTATCCTATTAACATAATTTAGACCTAATGATTCCAAATATGGAATCCATTTATCCAAATTCAAATCACAAATGTTGTAGAAATTAATTTAAAATTAATTCCGTTGTTAAGAAAACAAGTTGTAAATGTTAAAACATTGCAAAAGATTGAAATGTTTTTACCTATGAATTCAATGTAAAATTAATGATAATTACTTAAATTATATTAAATGGTAAAAATATATTCTATTTATACTTTAATAACATTCAATATAATAATTTAACCATATAAATTATCTTGATGAAAAAATTGTTTTTAATTAAAATTAAGCGTATTTTTACTATTCATCAAAATTTGAAACTTATCAGAAAAATATCAAAAATATATCCAAAGAAAATTTTTATATCATGATTCCAAGGAATAATTTAAATTTGTCAAATTGGACTTATAAACATGTCAAAAAAATATATTTTAATTTGGTACGCCATCGAAAGGTGGCAAAAATACATTTTTTGAAAAATACTAATTTTACTGGAAAAGATTATTTCGTTCTCATACCAAGTTCTAGAATATGTGTAAGATGAATTATATTTTTATAAAATTGAAAATGTTGTTAATACTATTCATAATGGCTAGTTCATAATATATCATTGTTTAGTGAAACTCGGTATTACGTACACCACACGCTATTGAGGAAGCTCGCTCTCACGTGCAACACAAGGCCAGAATAGTATTTGCATATGCAACAAGTTAATATGGTGTTGTGTATAGTTCCAACTAATCTTGGTGAAGCATACAACACAAAACATCAAATAAATTAAAAAGAATATTTCTCATAAAATCTCAGGGTGTTACAAATAAGATATATGTAAGTACAGACATACATACATACATAAATATATATATCTCTAGTATCATTATTATGTCATATATTACATAATTATTAATAATATATATTTTTATAATCATCGATGAATGGTGAACGTGGAAATGAATCTCATCGCGTCTTGGAGATGGTAATTCGTACGTACACACGAGTGACAATATCAATTTCTTAATG